>CM059199.1:8171130-8771130 GCA_030323885.1 Branchipolynoe longqiensis
TCCCCCACCAACCACCAATCACTGTTCCTTCTCCCCCTCTCCCTCCTCCCTTTTCCTCATCCTCTCCATCTCCCCCATTCCTCCCTCTCCCCTCCCCCACTAACCTTCTCCCCTGATCCTCCTCCTTCTTTCCTCCTCCTTCTTCCCCGCTCCGTTATTCTCCATCCCACTCCTCCTCTCCTCCCTCCTCCCCCTCTCCCTCTCCCCCCCCCCCCCCCCCCCCCCCCCCCCACCCCAAACCAAGCCACCAATCCTCTCCGCTTTGTCAAAGACCTCAGCACCGGACCTAGGGGGCGCCACTCGACAGCCATGGCCAAGACCATCATGACAAGGTGGGAAGATTCATGGGAGCATGCGCAGGTTCACGCCTGCGCGGAGCTGGCCGTTCAAAGAGGTGCGGCAAAATGATACGGCTTTGTAAACTCACATCAAAGGTCCAGGCACTTCCTTTTTTTGTCAATCTATCTTATTGTTGTTCTCTTCTTCCAGCGATGGCATATTTCCTGGTAAGGAGGCTAGTTTCTTTGATGTTGATTTACGTCCTAGCAGCATCTAAGGTCATATCAGGACGGGTACCGACTTGTGACAGTGCGCACTCATGGAGACTTTATAGTGCTGTCCCACTGGGAAACCAGGCCGCCAGCACCATGACCCGGTACCCCACCCAGTCACATTATCCTGACACTGAGCCAACCAGTCCTTGCACTATCCTAATAATGCCGAGCGCCTGGGTAGGAAGTGACAAGTATCAATTTTTAAGTCATTGGTTTGCCGTCTGCTCACGGAGACTAGTAGAAGGAATGGTCCACTTGCCACTCGCCGCCCTCCCCCCCCCCCCCCCCCCCCCCAGTTGGACCTGGTAGGACATGAGTCGTGTGTATCGCTGACTTCATATGAGGTCTGCTCTCATAGGGAAATAGCGAAATAGCGAACGGTAGACAGGAAGTTATTTGTCTCTCATTTTTGCTTGAGTGCAAGTAAATATGCAACACAAGGAATAATTAGTAGAATGTGGTGAATAAGTGGTCACATTTCCCGGGATCATCAGCCCATGCTTTTTCTAATCTGTTATTGAAAGAATTTATTGACTCGGCATCGATAACATTTTGTGGGAGACTGTTCAATATATTTATGATCCTGTTTGAGAAACTGTGTTGCCTTAACTTTGAAATGGCTCTGGGTTTGACTAGTTTGAGAGTATGGCCCCAACTGCCTTCTCTTTTATTCAAGGTGAAACATTTGTTCATATCTATTTTATCAAAACCTTTCATAATTTTAAATACTTCAATTATGTCACTTCTTTTCCTTCTGTAGGAAAGGGTAGGAAGTTTCAATACCCTAAGCCTCATGTAGGACTTGCTGGTACTAAGTGACATAGTGCTTTTAGGGAGGAGGAGGTGGGACTATTTGTAATAATTGTTTAAAATATTGGTCTCGTTAATACAAATATATAATGAAGAGTTCAGGCAACCATGTAAACGCCGATCCCAAAATGGAGATAAACATTGGAATCAAACCTACAAAGGTTAATTTCCTTATATTCCTATTTGTTTGTTCATTGCTCCGTAACTATATGATTATATGAAAAGTGGAATTAGTGACAAATAAGATTTATTTTCACGGATAAATCTTTGATTTAAAAATACATTTTTGGATTGGGGTTTACGTAGTTTGCGCCTGAACTCTTAGTATTCATAATATTATATTCATATATATCTAGGCCTGTTTTATATGTTGTGTCTTATTGGATTTTATTATTGATAACTATATATTTGCTTATAATTACATGCATTATTTAAATGGTATCCATATCCGATGCAAATTTCGTATTTAACAGCTATTGGTAGCTCACTTTAATACTCGATATACCATTGTTGTGTAACTAATTCCGAATTAAAGAATGACTGGAAGACAAGTGCTTTGGGGCTGACAAAAGAAGTTATTCTGCACAATAAACATATTGACCACAAACAAACAAAAATAGTTTGACAACACCAGGAATCCATTTTACAACCTCCCATATGAAGTGTCGATGTTCAAAACATTCGGTACAACTAACTGTCTGCCCATTTCAACTCTAATAATGGCCCTGTCACATTACGATGCATCTCACCAGCACGCCGCCGATACGTAAAATCACTTCTTTACATCGAGATGCATCAAACTTTTCGGTGTGGGGGGAAAAGTTGGATGTATATTTACCGTATACACAGCGTATGGCCAAAGTATGACCAATGTATGGCTAACGTACCTCCCGGCGAAAAATGCTCGAATTATGTTCACAGAACACCGGTGAACGTTATATACATTATTCGATCGCCCGAACTATGTGTCATGCATTACAAAAGTCAAGACATGCTGGAGAAATGCTAACTGTACGTTAGATGTACCTTAGGCATATGTTATCCGTACATTGTCAGTACACAGACTGTACATTCCCATTGCCTTTAAAGTAGGTCAATGTAGTGCAATGTAGTGAACTTTGTCACACATCGAAAGTTTTGTGCATGCACAAAACTTTGCCGACTCCTTGACGTGTGATGCCGCATCTCGATGAATGTCGACATACATTGAGGTATACCAACTAGCGCCTAATGCATGCGTAATGCATAATGATGTATCCCGATGTAGCGGCAAAATGTCACATACATGGACATACATTTGCACGATGCGTCCTAATGTGACAGCACCATAACACCGTGACACAATCCACAACAGCTGAAGAGCTCTTTTCCAAAACGCGCTAAGCACCAATCCTAAAAAATGGGTTTTCAATACCAATACCACTTTCATCGATCATACTTAGGAAAAGAGCTCTTCATATATATAAAGCGCTCTTCATGTGTATATATATAAGTGAAGACCTCTTTTCCAAAACACGATCTAGAAACCTGGTATTGGTATTGCAATCTCATTTTTGTTGGATTGGCGTTTATCACATTTTGGAAAAGAGCTCTTCACATTCTGTGCTGTGTTCAGGTTGGTAAGATTAGGTAATCAGTCAATCAGATTCCGCTGGGAACCTTCGTGGGACCTGACAGTGATCCACTAGTGCATCACTAATCAGCAACAGGGATTGGTGTCAATTACATCCAACCAGATGGGATGGCCGAATGAGTTGAGCGTCCGTCTCCTGGTTTGGCACATCGGGGGTTCCAAACCAATGGGTTTGTGCATTCAAACCCTGTTTGAGTCAAACTAATGACTTAAAATATTATTGACCTAAAATATTATACTTGTCACTTCCTAGCCAGGCGCTTGGCATTATTAGGATAGGACAAGGACCCGGTTGGCTCAGTGTAAGGATAATGTGACTGAGTGGGATATCAGGTCACAGTGCTGGCAGTCTGATCTGCCATTGGGGCAGTACTATAAAGTTGCCATAAGTGCTGGTTATATTGGTTATACTCGTTTTACTGGTTATACTGGTTATATTGGTTATAATGGTTATGTGTATGTATAAATGTTCACCGTTATACAAGTATTATACTAAGCGGTCAGAGGGCTTTCTGGCTTGAATCTCTGGGGTTCTGGAAGGTTCTGTGCAACACGGTTAGAGCGACTTGGTGCACAGTTGTCTGGGGGGACAGGTAAGCGAAGGTAGCCGGTCAGCTGATCCTTCCTGTCCCACTACCGGTTGGTCACTTCTGCCTGAATTTTCTACTGGATATAATAGTTATAATGGTTATAATGGTTATAATGGTTATCATGGTTATCATGGTGATACTGGTTATTATGGTTATATTGGTTCTACTGGTTCTACTGGTTCTACTGGTTCTACTGGTTCCACTGGTTATACTGGTTCCACTTGTTCCACTGGTTATACTGGTTATTATGGTTATACTGGTCATACTGGTTATACTGGCGATCTGCTTATACTGGTTATAATCGTTACACTGGTTATAACCGTTACACTGGTTATGTTGGTTATACTGGTTATACAGTTTTTACTGTGTTTGTCAATGGCGTCTTACCACGGCACAACGCTGCGCCAGCCTGGAGGAGCCCCACATGGAGGAGCGGTATGATTGTGTAATTAGCTGGTCTGAATAGGCCATTAGGGGCGTCATTGATTTACCTGGCCAGACCGGCCACCATCCAGGTAATTACCGCCAGTGATTAAATCCTAATCGCGCCGAGAGGAGACTGAGGCACACAGGAGGGGCAGCCGGAAAGGAGCAGGGCAGCGTGACGGAGCAAGGATGGGGGGGATGTGGGGGGGGGATAATGGGGTGATAATAGGGTGAAGGATGAGAGGCGGCAGGAAATGGGGAGGAGGAGGATTTGTTTGCTGGTCCTTGTTTTACATCGTAGAAATATCGATGGTGATATTAAGATGAGTACCAACTTGTGACAGTGATCTAGACGGGATGACCGAATGAGTTGAGCGTCCGTCTCCTGTTTGCGGAGATCGTGGGATTTGAAACCCTGGTCAAGTGAAACCAATGATGTAAAGATTTATACTTGTCGCTTCCTATCCAGGCACTTGACCTTATTAGGATTGGGCCAGGACTGGTTGGCTCAGTGGGTGGGATGTCAGGGGATTGTGCTGGCAGCCTGGCATCCAATTGGGTAGCACTATAAAGTCACCATGAGTGCGCTATGTCACAAGTCAGTACCCAACTTGATATGAGGTTAGCCGTTGCAAGGACATACAACTCCAACAACCAACCAACCGACTTGTGACAGTGCACATTCGTAGTGACCTTATAGTTCTGCCCCACATGGAACACCAGGCTACAGGGATCATGACCGGATATCCCACTCAGTCACCTGATCCTGATACTCTGTTACCGAATCACTGCCGTATCCTATTAATGTCAAGCTATTTAGGAAGCAAGAATCAATTGTATAAGTCATTGGTTTGACTCCACCAGGATTCAAACTTAGCGACATCTTGCGCAGGAAGCCGCCATCTTGAATCGAGCATAGCACTGAATGGTTTGCTGGTTCCTAGCAGTTGCATTGTTATATATCAGCAGGTAGAACACAGGCATGTGTGTAAATATTTAATTATATATATATATATATATATATATATATATATATATATATATGAAGAGTTCGGGTACAAAACCACGCCAATCCAAAAATGTAGTTTAAATTAAACATTTTGACCTTAAAATAATTTTAATTCTCACTAATTGCACTTCTCATACGATCACAAGGTCATGGAGCAATGAACACAAGAGAAGGAATATAAAACGATACAGTTTTTGAGGGTTTGATTCCAACTTTTATCTCCATTTTTGGATTGCCATTTAAATGGTTTTGCGCCTGAACTCTTCATATATATATAAATAAGGCATCACGCTACAGTTAGTCAAGGAGCGGATCGATACGCTTGAAAGACTCTCTCCCTCCTCCTGACACAATGGGTTACACATTCAAACCTATTGTTATGTATGCACTAAGTCAGGACACGCCGGGAGCCAGCGGGCCGGGACCAGCAAACAGGTAACCAGTACAGACTGGAAGGCACCTTAATAAAGTCATTATGCAGCTAGATATCAATGTGTGTAGTCAGTTCTTAATCACAACTTTATGTGTATGTATACATGTTTACCTTTATGCAAATATTATATAAGCAGTGAAAGTGAATCTATTATTTGCTGATACTGGAAGGTTCTATGGTACAGCTAGAACGGATTGGAGTCCTGTTGCTTGTTGGGGCAGGTAAGCAAGGCAGCTGGTCAGCAAGTGCTTCCTGTCCTAACACCGGTTGGTCACTTCTACCTGAATTTTTCTTATACCTGAATTTCTGATCAGAAGTGGACCTTCTGATCAGCTATGGCTCTCTCTGGGTTAAAATCACCCGGACCACTGAACCTAGATGAAAATCTTGCGGCAAATTGGAAAGCCTAGATACATGCATACAGCATTTACGCCACAGCAGCTGGAGTTTTAAGTCGGAGCGAGAAGGTACAATGCTGTGTGTTTCTCCATCTGGCTGGTGCAGAGGCTCAGAAAGACCACCAGTCCATGAACTTTGCGGTGGGAGAGACGGACAAAATTGCTCCGCTCACAGAAGCATTCCGTTCGTATTGCGAAGGGAGAACTAACTGAACCGACTGAGGGAAGGTTTCTGCTGCCATTAATTGAATGCATGAATCAATACTTTGTCAGTTGTTTGTTTTCTGGGGTTTTACAACCAAGCAAAATCCAAGGTCATATCAAGGCAGGGTACCGACTTGTGATAATGTGCACCCATGACGACTTTATAGTGCTGCACCGCTGGGAAATCAGGCCAATGGCACCATGACCCACTCACGTTATCCAAACTCCAATGCTCCAACCTGGATATGCAGGATCAACATTTAATCTACGTAAGTGTTTCAGTTTTGAAAATGTGATGCTTTCGTCAGACTATTAGTCCATGGGCCCAGTAGGTTTGTTGGTAGCAACCGGACTGGCAATGTTATGTTTAAACCATTTTTACTACCATAAAAATGTATGATAACCGGTTCAACGTAGTAGCTGATGGTACGAACATCGACAATATGTTTAATGACTTCTTCACTTGTTTTGAGTTTGCTGTTATATGCAGTTTTCAACAGGTTCATAACCTTTCCCCTGAGTGAATGAACTGGAACATGTGTACACACATGGACCCTTAAATATAGTTTGTTTGTTGGGGATTTACATCCTGGCAACAGGTAACGTCATATGACGATGTGTACCAACTTATGACAGTGTGCACACATGATATTTGATAGTGTCCTACAATGGGAGACCAGGCTGCCGTCACCATGACCTGAGTTCACCCTCAGTCAAATTGATCCGGATACTGACCTGACCACTCCTTGTCCTATCCTAGTAGTGTGTCAGGCTACGTAGTGACAAGTGTAATGTATTTGTGTTTATAGAAACGCAGATCGGATCAGTAAAATGCCGGGCCAAGTAACCAGCCGGCGGTGGTCAGCTGACCTCCTGCAGACCAATCACAGACTACACATACCTTACTGCACTCCAGCTGCCCACCACGCTGCTCCAACAGCACCATTAGAACATTCTAGAACCGCATGCACCCAATACAGCAATAGATCCGTTCCCATAATATATGCATAATTCTCCATATTATACATATACATAACTCACACGCAGACATAACGCACACACAGAGATAACTCACACACATACATAACGCACACGCAGACACAACGCACAACGCACACGCAGACACTACACACACAGAGACTACACACACGCAGAGATAACACACACGCAGACATTACACACACACAGACATAACCAGCTTGGAGAGGTGACGTAAGTTGGAATAAAGAATAACTTATGACACCTACCTTCATGCTTACATTACAACAAGTGGCAATATGGTAAAGCATTGGTTTGATTTGGTTGGGTTTCGAACTGCCAGCCTTTCGCATGGGAAACCTGTGCTCTACCAATTCGGCCACCATGTCGGGGCACACTAATTACAGAGAAGAGATTTCTAGAGGCAGTTCACTGCCAAATAATTCCTAAGGAAAATATCACAAAGCCTATTTGGAGGAATTATGAATTTAAAGCTCTTTGACAATGGCTTATAATCTATGCAATTCCAGCTATCCTTGCCATGCATTATATTGGATAATGTATTATTTAAACTCTACCCAATAGGTTGGGGAATGTTCTGTCAAGGCTCATTACACTAAGGATCATTATACATGTTATTCATAACATGCGTAATTCATGGGGCGGCACCTACTGGGAAACGCTGGAAGTAACATCATACTAGCTCGGCTCCACCACGCTGACTGGCAGATTGTTTAAGAACTAAGCGGCCACCCACCATCTCCACGGCCGTAACGCCTCCCTACCAGGGAGCCAAATTTGCTGCCAAAACGGTCACTTGACCGAACCCTGCTAAGTTTAAATGACACAACGCCAGAACCGACCAACATGAAAGGACCTGTACCCTTTCCTTCCCCCACCCACCCACACTGCTGAGGAAACACATAAACAGGTGGGGTTGAGGGTTCAAGCCCTGCCTACATGACCTGGACATTTGACCTTGAACTTTGAACTTTGATCTTTGATCACCTGATGACCTGTTGATTGATTGTTACGTAAGGCTCATTTGGCCGTAAGCCCTTTCTCATACGCTGTGAATAAAAACCATTATACCCACACTGTCTCCGCCCTTCGTGAATTACACTAAAGCCCTGGTCATAGTGAACAGAGTTGAACGTAGTTGAATGTAGGATGGATTAATCTGGGTCAAGCGTGGTGTAAGTATGTTAAACTACAGTGACAAACATTAAGATACGGCAGGTGTGGATAGATACTTTACGGCACGGATGCTGGTATGTTCAACTATGTTAAACTACGTTCAACTATGTTCAACTATGTTCAACGTACATTAGCCTCCAGTACAGTCAACTATGTTCAACAATGTCCAAGTATGCTAAAGTATGTTAAATTATGCTAAAGTATGCTACAGTATGCTACAGTATGCTAGAGTACATTAAGAGTATGGTGACTTTGCCATAGTACTTTAGCCTATAACGTAACGCTCTTTTGAACATGTCCAAAGATTAAATCGGGACTCATGGCCCACCCACTTTATTACCAAGTTAGCGTGATGGAAAAATATGGATGCCAGTACGTTCAACTACGTTCAACTATGTTCAACTATGTTCAACTATGTTCACCTACGTTCAACTACGTTCTACTACGTTCAACTACGTTCAACTACGTTCAAATATGGTCAACTACCTTCACCTACCTTCAACTACTTTCAACTACCTTCAACTACCTTCAAATACCTTCAACTACCTTAAACTATGTAAGCCCACCATACATTCAACTACGTCCACGAAAGGGGCTGTCACATTGGTTGTAATGCTCGCATTGCGGTTGATGCGAGGCAGGGAAGGAGACCCCCCCCCCCCTCCCTCTCTCACTTCCCCGACCGTTGCTCCTTAGATAATCTCCCGCGCTTCTTCCCTTATAACCCGCCGGCCTGGCTGCCTCATGCCACTCGCCTCCCTCACCCCAGACGCTGCCTATCTAAGCTTTTTTCTTTGGCTCTACACACGGCACTACACACGGTTCTACACGGGGCTACACTCTATCTTCCCCGGCTGACACAGCATCCAGGGCCTACACACTCCATATCCCAGTTGACACTTCCCGGCCCTACACAGTTCATATCCCGGTCGACACATCCTGGCCGACACATCCACCATGCCCTCGGGAAAGGAATGGGGCCGACGCGCCGCACGTAGGGAGGCACAGAGAGCATCGGAGGTCAGCTCGCCCCCCTCATCACCACCCTCCTCGCCTCCGGGAGCCCGCAGCCGACCCACAGCCAAGTGGGTGCACACCGCGGAGGTCACCATGCATGAGACCGTGAAGGCCCTGGAGCGCCTCACATCCAGGCTCGACGCCATGGACTGCCACGACATGCCTCCAACCCCCGCACCGGCCGACCCCGCGATGCCTCACCAGGCCTATACTGCCGCCGTTCCTGTGCCAGCGGCCCCTGCCCATGTGGTCAGGGGGTCTTTCCGCCCCCGCCGCCGCAGCCAGCGGCCCCGGGGTGATCCACCCCCAGTACCAGATGTTTGCCAGGAGCTGCGCCGCCTCACACCCACCGCCCCCGGCACCAGGACTCGCCCGGCCTCCCCAGCACTACCACGACCCGGGCACTCGCACTGCCACATCTGTGGCCGATGCCATCAGAGACATTCTCGCCTCGGCCGAGACTCACCTCGCAGGGCGCCGAAAAGGTATTTCGCCTCAATATATCTTCCCCTTTGACTTGATCGAGAGAGGGGCGGAGAGGAAGGCAGTAAAAAGGGGCGAGGCTACCAAGGACGAGTGCACGCTCACCCTTCGAATGCTCGAGGCTCACCCCGCCTTCCCCGCCCACTCTCTTCCGGGGCTCAACCAACACGCCCTCACCATACATCGCGATAACCTCGTGCATCCTTGGCCTACCGTCCGCCGCTACTGCGAGACCATTTTTACATGGATCGCGGACGGTAGGCTTCCCCATGGATGTCACGACCCCATCGCCATCAACATGCTTAGGATGGAGGCCCTGACCATGCCCCCCGGCCACGCCCTGCCCTCCTCCTCCACCACAACCCGTCCCGCAGACCCGGCCCGCCCCAGGACTCAGCCCCCGCCCCCAGGCCGACAGACGCATCCCCTACAGCCGGGAGGCCCATGGCGCCCCCTGCCCCTCCTGGAACCGGGTCCTGGCGGCTTGCGACCGGGCAGGGGCGGGCGAGACCCATGGCGAGGGAAGCGCCAAGCAGTGCCACACGTGCACCTACTGCGCCAATGTTAGACAAATTCTAATGATCCACACCGAGGCAAGCGGGGCCGTGAGCGCACGACCCCTGCTGCCTCGGCGGGATTTTGATCTGCTGTGGCCTCCCGCCTAGCCGGAAGGTCTCAACCGGCTCCCCCTAACCACACACGCCGCCCACGACACCCCCCGCAGATCACCCCCTTCAACCGGCTCGCCACGACCGATGGTCCCCAGCACTGCACCGGAAACCGCGCCCCCCCCACCCGCCCTCCCCTGCTGTGAAGACGCCGACACAAGCGGCAACACACACACGCTAGTGTGCCACCTCAACGGCAACACACACATGGGATCAATCAGCCCAACCACCGGCCCTGTCATCCCTGATGACCCGCCCGATACCCGACACCCCACACAGCCCACAGGCCCCGCCTCAGACGTCGCCGCCCCAGCAGTAGCCCACGCCACCCATGCTACCCATGCCACCCATGCCACCTATGCCACCCACGCCACCCACACCACCCTGCCACCCCGGGAGCGCGCCACCCGCAGCCCGAGCTGGGCTGCCCCGACCCGCCCCCTAGCGGCCACACACATGGCGCCCTCCCCCACCGTACCCACCAGCCTCACCGCCGTAACCGACATGCCCAGCCCTCCCCGGCGACACCGCCTACCTCAGCCCACTCCCCTCCCCTCCCCCCAGCCCCCCTAGCCCTGACCGGTTCGCCGCCCCTCTCGCCGCCCCCTGCCGTACCTCCTCCCCCGCCCCCGCCCCCATCTAAGCCCCCGCCCCCCCCCAACCATGACCTCAGCGAACCGATCGCAGATGTGGTTGACCCCCACATACAGGACCCCCTCCCCGCCGCCCCTTCCTGCTGCCCCTCCCCCCACCAATACCGCCCCACCCTCCTCGCTATCTGGCCCCACACCTCCGGCGAGGCCTGGGCCAGGTACCCCACCTTCACACGGGCATGTTCTGCCCTCCGGCCTCCACATCTTCGCCTGGCGCGCTCGCCTCTGCGACTACCCTGACCCCGCCCTCCTAGACCTCCTCGAGTTTGGCTTCCCCTCGAACTACTCCGCCCATATCCCCCCCGCCCTACCTTCACCAACCACCGCGAGGCCCCCAAGCACGCCCCCCACATACGCGAGTTCATACGCACCAAGCTCGCCCGACCCCCTCTCCTGCCCCCTATATGGGATTACATTGGACGGCCTCACCTACGTAGACCTCGCCCTCCCTTTGGATGTCGATCCTCAGGCATGGCTTGCGTGCGCGTCATGGCCGCAGTCACCTGGATCCTCCGACATCCCCGACCTTGACCTCTGAGGTGGTGCATGCATATGTGCCCCGCCTCGCCCCTTCGGCCGCCCCTCGAGCCCTCTCCTCCATTTTGGTCGAGGGCTCCTTGGCTCCATCTCAAGGACTCAGCTCATAGGCTCCCTCTGAGAGGTTATCTTATATATATCCATTAATTGACTTTACAAATTGCTACTTCGTATTGACACTACCTGCTATTATCCTGTACATTGCTATCTTACCTGACATTATCCTGTCCATTATAAAATGGCATTTCTTAATAAAGTGCCTTTTCTCCACCCATGCCTTACTTCCTTTCTTGTCGGGCATCGGTCGTAATGCTCGCATTGCGGTTGATGCGAGGAAGGGAAGGACACCCCGCTCTCACTTCCTGTACACATTATCCTGTACATTATAAAATGGCATTTCTTAATAAAGTGCCTTTTCTCCACCCACGCCTTACTTCCTTCCTTGTCACGCATCACCATGCATCCCTCAAGCGTGTGGCCAATGGGTGAAATAATTTGTTGACGTCAAGATGCGTCAAACTTTTCGGTGTGGGAGGGAACAGGGGGTGGGGCAACGTTGGACATATAGATCGCGTATACATAGTGTATGGCCAACATATGGCCGATGTATGGCCAATGTAAGGCCAATGTATGACTAATGCACCTCCCGGCGAAAAACGCTTGAATTATGCTCACGGAACATTCGCAGAATGCTGGTGAATGTTATATATCATTTGATCACCATAACTATGCCTCATACGTTACATATGCCATTGGAGAAACACAAAAGATAAGTTAGACGTATGTTAGACATATGTTAGATGTACATTACATGTACGTTAGACATGTGTTAGACATACATTAGATGTACGTTAGATGTATGTTAGACTATGTTAGATGCATGTTAGACTATGTTAGATGTACATTACACATATGTTAGACATAGCTTGTCAGTACACAGACTGCACATTTCCACTGCCTTTAAAGTAGGTCAAGATAGTGCAATGTAGTATGATGTATGTCTAATGTACATCGATGTATGCCTAACGTATACATAACATACGGCAGACGTAACACTCATACATTGTCGTACGTGGAAAGTTTTGTGCATGCACACAACTTATGCGGCCTCCTAATGAACACAGGCATACATTGATGTACATGGACATACATGGACGTACATGGATGTATATCGACGTACATTGACATACGCATAACTAACGCATAACACATTACAACATATCCAGTCGTAGCGGCCAAAAATCACTTACATCGGCGTATGTTTGTGTGATGCGTATGTGACAGCCCCTTACAATGAATGTGACCGTGCCTTAAGGTCCATTACACTAAGGATCATTACACTAAGGATCATTACACTAATGGTCATTACACTCCGTATCCGATGGTGAGTTTTAATACAGTAAAACCTCCCTAACCGACAACATCCACAGATCGACCACTCCCCAATATCGATCGCATTATTTGGGTCCCAACAATACCATTGTAATGGACCACTTAACCCTAAATGGACGACTTAAAGTATGTCCCAAGGTGGGTCGATTTTAAGAGGTTTTACTGTACTTCTGAGTGTAGTGTTATGGTCATATTTCCCAATCATTGAATCTGGCTAAAACCGTGAATGTAAGGCGTAGTGAAAGGGGAAAGAAAAGAAGGGGGGCAAAGGAAGATGTGGGACAACACCGCTGGGGAATGGGCTGGCCTGGAGCTTGGCAAGTTCCAGAGGGCGGTGGAGAACAGCGGAAAATGGAGAAAACCCATTCGAAAGTCAACGCTTGTCTCCCAATGACCCTCATGGATAAGTTTATTGGTTATTGGAATTTTATGTCCTGGCATCATCTATGGTCATATCAGGATAGGCATCGATTTGTGACACTGTGCACTCATGGTGACTTTATAGTGCTGCCCCCTAGTAAAGCAAACCACCAGCATCATGGCCCAATATCCCACTCAGTCACATTATCCTCACATTAAGCTAACCAGTCCTTGCCCTATCATAGTAATATAATGCTGAGCGCCAAGCTAGGAAATCACAAGTATTAATTGTATAAGTCATTAGTTTGAGTCGACAGGGAATCGAACTTCCAATCTCCAGCACGGGAAGTCTGCGCTCTACCCATTCGGCCACCGCGCACGGTGTTCCTCATGGTGAAATAATTGATAATGAAGATAAATAAGTGCGTTGCAGTAAATCTGTCTAGAAATTGAATAGTTTGTTCAGATATACCGAATATTCATGTAACAAATACACATCAACATCAGATGATAAATGTTTGCTGTTGTTTTATATCCCAGCAACCTCGAAGGTCATATCAGGACGAGTACCAACTCGTGACATTGCGTAATCATGGTGACTTTATAGTGCTGCACAAATGAGAAATCAGGCCGCCGGCATCATGACCCAATATCCCATTCAGTCACATTATCTTGACACTGAATTAACCAGTCCTTACCGTATCCTATTAATGCCAAACACCAGAAGCGTCAAGTATCAATTTTATAAGTCATTGTTTTGACTCGACCTGGAATTGAATTTCCGATATTCCGCATGCGAGGCCCGCGTTCTGCCGATTCGGCCACCACGCCGGGTGACAGAAGAGGGCAGTGCGGTAGTCAGCTACGACTGTTCCTCAATCTGGCACCAGCAATCCATACACTGGCTTAGTTACTACATGAGAGGGTGGCGGGCCTTTTTGTAAAGAACAGTCGGCAGCTTATCTACAGTACCACATGATATTTTGGTATCGCTACAGATAACTGCACTGCTTTGAGACAGGTAGTACTGTTATGTGACCACATATATATATATATTCAGGTGTCCTGCCGGGATGACCGAATTGAGTTGAGTGTCCATCTCCTGTTTTGGGAGATTGGGGGATCTGAACCCATGGGTTTGTGGGTTTTAACCCGGGTCGAGTCAAACTAATGACTTAAAAATGTATGTGTATTGCTTCCTAGTCAGGTGCTCTGCATTTTGAGGATAGGGCAAGACTGGTTGGCTCAGTGTCAGGATAATGTGACTGAGTGGGACATCAGCTCATGGTGCTTGTGGCCTGGTCTCACAGTGGGGCAGCCCTATAAAGTCACCATGAGTGTGCACTGTCACAAGTCCGTGCCCATCCTGATATGACCTAGGACATAAAAGGACAACAACCTGAATATGTATATATCTGCTCTCTAATCTATTATGAAAATAGAAACAAGGACATTATCTTTCTTCAGTTCCCCGTATCATAGTATACTCACGATATCCTATCTACCGGGCCCTGTGTAGTTACAGTATTGGCCACACTGGCGCCACCTAATACGGGCTCTAGGCACTGTACCCCAGCTGCGTATAGATATATATATATACACATATATATATATATATATATATATGTACTATATAATTCATTATGTGGATATAAATAACGGCAGCCCCTTAAATGTTTCCCATTACCATCTTCTTCCATGTTATTTGCTGCGGAGCGGGTCATTCTCTACTCCCCCCGCCTCCTATACCGTGAGCCCACTGTCACCTTGCTCACTTTTAAACTTATAAGAAGAGTTCAGGTGCAACACCCTATACAAGCCTATGCACAATTTTACTTCTCACTAACTCCACTTTTCATGTGATAATGGAGCAATGAACACAACAATAGGAATGCAAAAAAAGAGACATTTTTGAAGGTTCCATTCGAAATGTTTATAGCAATTTTTGGATTGGCCCTTGTGGGGTTTTAAAACAGAACTCTTCATATCTATATACATACACCACTTGCACACATATACACATATATGTGATGTAAAACGTATTATACGAGTATAAAGATAGGCAAGGGAATTACTCATTATTGGTATCTCTCCGTAGGACACAACACTTTACCATTGGCACCATTTCACCCACATCACATCCCCTGGATGTTGACCAGTGCCAGTCGCATCACAGGATTTTTTCTGTATGAGCTTCTGTGTAATATATATATATATATATATATATATATATATATATATATATATATTTATATATGAATAGTTCAGGTGCAAAAACACGTAAATGCCAATCCAAAAATGTAGCTTAAATAAAAGATTTGTACCTGAAAATAATATTAATTCTCACTAATCCCATGTTCCATATGATCACATGGATACGGAGCAATGCACACAAGAGAAGGAATATAACAAACGTTTTTGAGGGTTTGATTCAAATGTTTATCTCCATTTTTGGATTGGCGTTTACATGGTTTTGCGCGTGAACTTTACATATGTAGATATGTGAGTAAGTGTGTGCATGTACATGTGCCCAGGCTGTTACCACTAACCACGCTAAGTGTATGACATCAGTCAGTGTTCGATGCGTGGTATTGATCAGGTGGCAGTGTTGGATCTTCTTCACCGCCAGACTCTGCCTCACTGGTTGTTGGGTGAAGGTCTAATGGTGATGGTGAGGTGGTGAGGTGATGCTTGCGTAGGTGTATTCCTGGTGCTGTGGGTGCGTTGTGGTGATGTGTGTGTGATGTGGTGTTGTGTGAGTGAGGTGATGTTGGGTGAGTGATGTGATGTTGTGTGTGTGACGTGGTGATGTGTGTGTGTGATGTTGGAGGTGTAATCATTTTTTTACATTTCTACTTTTTGGGTAATTGCTCCATGATCATTCTATCAGACCAAAAATAGACTTAGTCAGAATTAAAATTATTTCCAGGTCAAAATCTGTTATTTGAATTGGATTTTTGGATTGGCGCTCATGGGGTTTTGAGCCTGAACTCTTCATATATACATTCATATAACGTATGAAGCATTGCAACTGTACATGTGACAAGTGACCAGCAAACATACATATCCCATTAGCGGTGCCCTGAGTAACTGCGCACACGCACTGATTACGTCACTTCCGCTTAGCATTCACTCCGCTAAACAAAGCAGCCGACATAGCGTATGCATGGAGATGCAACCATTGCCGAAACAACGAGGACACTGTGAATTGCGGGCAATAAATATAGAAGTACCTGCAATGCCAAGCGCAATAAGACACTCCATTATTTAGGCCACACACAGACGTGGCAGACCTGGTTACTCACCAAGTGCATACCTGTATTGTTGGGGAGATCTACTGCACTAGAGTAGCTTCGGGTAATCGCGGCTGCTAAAGCTTCAGGACACGATGAATGGGAACAGCATATATTATATCTAGATCACCACTAGACCAGTTCGTCCAGTCATATTCGGAGCGTCTATTGGATTAGGCAAGCTTGAGGTTAATGGTATTACTGACATTATGCAGGTGGTCCAGTCATATTCGGAGAATCTACTGAAATAGGCAAACTTCAGATTGTCGGTGTTAGGATATCGTGAATGGGAATAGAGCAGCAATCTAGATTAGCACTATAGAAGGTGGTCCAGTCATATTCGGAGAATCTACTGAAATAGGCAAACTTCAGATTGTCGGTGTTAGGATATTGTGAATGGGAATAGAGCAGCAATCTAGATTAGTGCTAAAGCAGGTGGTCCAGTCACACTCGGAGTGTATATTGGGCAAGGTAAGCTTCAGGTTCTTGGTGTCATTGGTGTTAGGTTAGACGCTAATCCAAAAATGGAGACAAACATTGGAATCAAACCCTCAAAACCGTTATTTTTGTATATTCATTGTATGTTGTTCGTTGCTCCATAACTACCTGATTTTATGAAAAGTGGAATTAGTTAGAATTAAAATTATTTTCAGGTAAACATCTTTCAGTTAAACTAGATTTTTGGATCGACATTTACCTGGTTTTGCGCCTGAACTCTTCACATTGTTATGGAGCAATAAACAAAACAGTAGGAATATAACAATATAAACCTTTTGAATGTTTAATTTCAATGTTTCTCTCTATTTTTGGATTGGCGTTGATGTGGTTTTGCACCTGAACTCTTAATATGTTTAACGTCTAATAGCCGATGATATGAAAATCAATGTGCTCTAGAGGTGTCGTAAAATAAAACAAGCTTTACTTTGTTTAAATATGAACCATATCTTGTCTAGAGGCTGTAAAGCACCCAAGGTTTCACCTCATGCATGAACAAAATACTATGAATGAACACATAATTGAATAGCAGTCACAAGCAGAATGATACAGCCTAAAACAACTGCGTTGTCTATATTGACAGGAGTTCTCTTGCTACAGATATTCTCCCACCGGACGCGGTGGCCGCATCGGTAGAGCGCAGGCTCCCATGCGGGAGATCGGGAGTTGGTTCCCGGTCGATTTTATATTTGATACTTGTGACTTCATGGCCTGGCGCTCGGCATTATTAGGATAGGGCAAGAATTGGTTGGCTCAGTGTCAAGATAATATGACTGAGTGGGCTATAGGGTCATGGTGCAGGCAGCCTGATTTCCCAGTGCAGCAGTACTATAAAGTGGCCATGAGTGTGTACTGTCATAAGTCAGTACCCATCCTGATATGACCTTAGATGTTTCCAGGAGGTACAACTCCAACAACCAACCAAAACATATTTTCCATTAATGGACTTAAAGTTGCAGAGTGCGATGGTTGTGACTTTTTGCCATTTTCTATTTTGATATTAGATTGATAATTATAACCTATGTTACTTTACTTTGAGGTAACTTTTATTTTACATGGTTAGCTTTTGAGATATTTAAAGTCCAAACATGAAACATTCACTTTAGCAAGCATGTCAAACCTCTGCAATATGCATAGGGTTCTGTAGTAGCAGGTTCTATTAAATTGATTCACTATTCCCTTCTATCTGGCGTAATAAGTGCATTATCATATAAGTTGGATATATAGAATCTAATCTAGGTCAGTGTTTTCAAATCGATATAACGTTATGCTTTCATCCGACTATGCAGCTTTAAATACCAAAGCCGCCATTTTGGAAATAGTATTCGCCTGACAGTATTCGAGTAGGCTACATAAAGCGGATGCCGCTTATATGTTACCGTTCTTTTCTGCTGCTGTTCATTTTCTTTTTCAAATCATGTCAGCTGCAACACTACCTCTTCGTGTAATACAACCCGTCCCCCCACCCCCACCCACCCACCCACCCACCACTTCCACCCACCCTCCTTTCCCACCCACCCACCCACTCCTCTCACACCCACGAGTTATAGACGCGAGGTAATACTGTCTGTATCGCCTCTGGGTGTGATTACAATATGACTTCAGACCGACCATGTTTGTATTTACTGCGCAGTATCCGGTTTGATTGCAACCGGAAGTCGGTGGTTTATAAAACAGGTATTGTCACATCCGGGCATGCTGTGACAACATATCGCCAAGTCCGGTGGATTCTACTTGACACCTGGCCCGCGTTTAGGGTGCATCTCAGAGTCCACTTCGAGTCAGCTCTGCGACGTCTGTTTGGCCTATTTGCGTTTGGCCAGGGTGCGCATCGGAGTCAGCTAGGTGGCGTCTGGCTTTTCAGACAGAAGGCAAAAAGCGCCTCGAAAATGGCCACTGTATGCAGTGGATTCAGCCAATCAGAGGCCTTCGTTTCAATTGCTAATGGCTGCACCCTATGGAGGCCACCGTTTTCGGAGCACCCACCAGCTAAAGTCTTTCAAACTGGCGTGACATCCAGAATATCTCCGAGGCACCTCCGAGGAGTGAATGCAGCCCTGATGGTATATTTAGACGGTTGGGTGAGTTAGTAATTCGATTCATTGGGAGAATGAATTAAACATTGGGAGTGACTGTCAGTATTACATTTTTGTTTATTTATGTAAAATGGGAAATCGGGAGTTTGACTTATAAAATTGAAACTTGTCACTTCCTAGCCTGGCACTTGGCATTAATAGGATAGGGCAAGGACTGGTTGGTTCAGTGACGGGATAATGTGACTGAGTGGGACATTGGGTCATGGTGCTGGTACCCTGGTCTGCCAATGGGGCAGCATTATGAAGTCACCATCAGTGCACATTGTCACAAGTCGGTACCCATCCTGATATGACCTTAGATGTTGCCAGGACGTAAAACTCCAACAATCAACCAAATAAATATATGTATATTTTAATAGTGATTCAACACTATTGGCGCTTCTTGTTCTTTTTTAACATTTGTTTTTTAAACCACAAAGTTCAACTACCGGGAATTGGTCTTCCTCATTCCATGATTCTTTGTCCTATCCTAATAATGGCTACCACCAAGCAATGTAGCGACAAGTAAAACAACTATTTAAGTCATCGGTTTGACCTGCCAGGATTTCTAGCCGACGACCTTCCACACGGAAAGCGAGCGCTCAACTCATTTGGCTCCCACATCTGGGAAGCGCCGAAGAGAGTTTTCCATTCAGACTTCCTGTTTCCAACAATGAATGGGTTAATTGGCAACTCTATGCGCGAAAAGCATCCATCAACAAAAAGAACAATAAAATCCACAACTTGAGCAAAGCACCTGCAATAGAAAAACTATGAGATCAGAGTGAGTAGTATTACCTTTTTTCTTTGTTCACCTTAGTAATCATTTTACTAATTGAAGCTGTCCATAGAGTAAGTAAATAATCAGTGATCAACTCTATAAGGAATCAGTAGGTCCGTGTTCTTTTCCAGGAAGCCCGTAATGAGGATGGTCCTCTTCCTTTCTGTCGGTGTGAATCTGACAAACAAAGCGACATCTGCAATGATCCTACACATGTGCATTTATACGCTTTGTGTGTTGGTTTATTTGTTTGAGTTTTACAATCTGGCAAACATTTAAGGTCATATTAGGATGGGTACTGACTTAGACTAAGAGGTGTGGGTGGAGGTGGTGGTGTGGGTGGCGGTGGTGGTAGGGGTGGAGGTGTTGCTGGGAGTGGTGCTTGGGGAGATGTGGAGGAAACTGGCAGAGTGATTTTCTTCTGTTGGTTGCTCCTGTACATGCCACCTGGAGGCACCGTAGCTTAAGCAGCGTGGTGTGTTGTTACCAGAAACTGCCACTAGGTGGGGCGGCGAACCATTGTTTTGTCATTATATGCGAGTGTTGTGGGGGGTGGGGGGTGATGCAAATTTGAAATATTGCGCCTAGAGTGGGAATCGAACCCAGATCTCTTGCATTCCGGACCAGTGTGCTAAGCATTACACCACATATTCTCCATGATGTCACCACACTATCAATACCCACCCGTCTCGGTGGCTCCTTTCCTGAGAGGTCAGTGCAGACAACCTATCTCTTCCCCCCAGAATTGAAAGTCTTTTATATGGTGTACATTCATAAGTCATTTTAATGCTTACAATTACATATATATACAGTAATTGAGTGGGCTATCGAGTCATGGTGCTGGTAGCCTGATTTCCCAGTGGGGCAGCACTATAAAGTCGCCATGGCTACGCACTATTACAAGTCGGTACCCATCCTAGTATTACCTTAGATGTTGCTAGGACGTAAAACAACAACAAACAACGCAAACAAAACAAAATGCAACGTTAGTAAAGCAGTCCATGTGGGCGAGGTCGGCTTGGGGATTAGTTCTGTGACCTGCCACCAGGTGTCAGCCGTCTTTGTCACGTGGGCTAGAGGCAGTGATCAGCTATCAGAGAGGATCCCCTCCCCCTCTCACACCCTGGACTAGAATGGTAGCCTCCTACCCTCCTCTCCGCCATCACGTCCCATTATTGTTCTGTCCTGATTTAGCCTTCTCTCACTCGAAAATAACGCAGAGAAGACAAGGCAGGGAAGTGCAGGGCAGGGAAGGGCAGAGAAGAGTAGAACATGACAGGGCAGGGTAGAGCAGAGCAAGGCAGTGCAGTGCAGAGCGGAGCGAGGACAGTGTACTGCAGGGCAAATCAGGGCAGAGGAGAGCAGCACACGGAAGAGGAGAGAAGAACAGTGATCAGCAGGACAGAGCAGGGCAGAGCCGGACAGGGAAGAGCAAGGCACAGCAGGACAGAGCCGGACAGGGCAGATCGGAGCAGAAAGGGTAGTGTAGTGCAGGGCAAAGCAGGGTAGATCAGAGCAGGGTAGGGCAGATAAGGACTGAGCAGGGCAGAATAGGGAAGGCCGAGCAGAGCAGAGCAGAGCACCTCACAGCACCTCACAGCACCTCACAGCACCTCACAGCACAGCACAGCACAACACAGCACAGCACATCATATATCACAGTGCAACACAGCGCAACACAGTGCAGCACAGTATATCACAGCACAACACAGCACATCACGGAATATCACATCACATCACAGCACAGCACAGCACAGCATAGCACAGCACATCATATATCGCATCGCAGCACAGCGCAGCACATCATATCACAGCGCCGCGCAGCACATCACAGCCCAGCACAACACAGCACATCACATCAAAGCACAGCACATCACAGCACAACACAGCACAGCACATCACAGCTGAACTGAACAGAGCAGAGCACATCAAAACATAGCACATCATAGATCACAGCAAAGCACAACACATCATGGGTCACAGCACAGCACAGCTGAACTGAACAGAGCACAGCAGAGCACAGCAAAGCACAGCAGAGCACAACAGAGCACAGCATACCACAGCAGAGCACAGCAGTGCACAGCAGCGCAGAGTAGAGACGATCACAGCACAGCAGAGCACAGCCGAGCAGAATAGCGAAGAGCAGAGCACAGCCGAGCACAGCAGCGCACATCAGTGCACAGCAGAGCACAGAAGAACAGAGTAGAGAAGAGCACAGCACAGCACAGCACAGCACATCAGAGCACATCAGAGCACAGCAGAGCACAGCAGAGCACAGCAGAGCAGAGTAGAGAAGAGCAGAGCACAGCAAAGCACATCAGAGCAGAGTAGAGCACAGCAGAGCACAGCAGAGCACAGCAGAGCACAGAAGAGCACAGCAGAGCACAGCAGAGCACAGCAGAACAAAGTAGAGAAGAGCAGAGCACAGCAACGCACATCAGAGCAGAGTAGAGCACAGCAGAGCACAGCAGAGCACAACAGAGCACATTAGAGCACAGCATAGCACATCAGAGCACATCAGAGCACAGCAGAGCACAGCAGAGCACAGCAGAGCACAGCAGAGCACAGCAGAACAGATCAGAGCAGAGTAGAGAAGAACAGAACACGGCAGAGCACAGCAGAGCACATCATAGCAGAGCATAGCACAGCAGATCAGAGTAGAGAAGAGCAGAGCACAGCAGAGCACAGCAGAGCAGAGTAGAGCACATCAGAGCAGAGTAGAGCACAGCAGAGCACACCAGAGCACAGCAGAGCACAGCAGAGCACAGCAGAGCACATCAGAGCACAGCCGAGCAGAGTAGAGAAGAGCAGAGCACAGCAGAGCACAACAGAGAACAACAGAGCAGAACAGAGCACAGCAGGTGAGAGTAGAGCAGATTAGAGCAGAGTAGAGAATAGCAGAGCACAGCGGAGCACACAGAGCACAGCAGATCAGAGTAGAAACGAGCAGAGCACAGCAGAGCACAGCAGAGCACAACAGAACAGATCAGAGCAGAGTAGAGAAGAACAGAACACGGCAGAGCACAGCAGAGCACATCATAGCAGAGCATAGCACAGCAGATCAGAGTAGAGAAGAGCAGAGCACAGCAGAGCACAGCAGAGCAGAGTAGAGCACATCAGAGCAGAGTAGAGCACAGCAGAGCACACCAGAGCACAGCAGAGCACAGCAGAGCACAGCAGAGCACAGCAGAGCACAGCAGAGCAGAGTAGAGAAGAGCAGAGCACAGCAGAGCACAACAGAGAACAACAGAGCAGAACAGAGCACAGCAGGTGAGAGTAGAGCAGATTAGAGCAGAGTAGAGAATAGCAGAGCACAGCGGAGCACACAGAGCACAGCAGATCAGAGTAGAAACGAGCAGAGCACAGCAGAGCACAGCAGAGCACAACAGAGCACAGCAGAGCAGAGTAGAGAAGAGCAGAGCACAGCAGACCAGAGTAGAGAAGAGCAGATTGCTGATTCAATCAACACATTAACACCGCCTAGTTGTGCATGTGGTATTTCACCTGTGGGGAGGCTGTGACTGAATGTGGCCCACTGTTTCTTTTATGAATATTCTGCGCTTAGTCGAGGAAGGTAGTGTTTGAATGCATCACATACTCATTTAATTCACTTTTCTTATCTTGCAGCATATATTATTCAATACTTGTTGTGCACTGGAAATTCTAAATTCAACTAAAACTAACACATTATTCGCTTGACAACTATCTAGTAGTCACACATCTGAAACCGGACTCAGTGCTCGAATCAGTAGAGTGCAGGGTTACCGTGCGCAAGGTCGGGAGTTCGAATCCCGGCCAGTCAAACCAATGACTTGCACAATTGATATGTGTCGTTAGCTAGCCTGGCACTCAGCGTTGCTAGGATAGGGCAAGGACTGGTTGATTCAGAATCAGGATGATGTGATTGAGTGGGGAATCAGGTCATGGTGCCAGCAGCCTGGTCTCCCAATAGGACGCTCTATAAAGTCACCATCAGGTGGGCACGGACACAAGTCCGCATATGAACTGAAATGTTGCCAAGACGTAAACTCCCCAAACAAAAACAGATCTGGCATGTTAATAAATATAATATTCCCATCTAGGATGTTTTTAAAAGGAAACAAACATGAACGAAATGAGCAAAGGCTGATTCATATAATCACTATGCTTTCACTTCTTCTGTGGCAATATGTAAAATACTTGCATATATATAGTATAGTTATACGAGTCTTACCTTGGTACAGATGATGGATAACTGTTGTTTTACCGAGGTATAAGCCTCGGATAGATGTGGGCTAGGGAGAGGTAAGCACGTCCGGTACCAGCAATCTTAACCTACTTATTGAGGATAAAAATGACTTTCAAACAATGGATACTATTACTTTACCGAAAAGGTACACCAACGGAATAGATGTGGCAGGGTGTGGCGGGAGGGCCCTAGCCCACATCTATCTGAGGCTTATACCTCGGTAAAACAACAGTTATCCATCATCTGTACCAAGGTAAGACTCGTATAACTATACTATTTTACCTCGGTAAACAGCCTCAGGCTAGCCTCAGGCTAGGGAGACCTTTACATAATTCATTTTTATCCTTAATATCATTCTTTCTTATTATTATAACATTCTAAATTTTTGTTCTCACCTATTCTTGTTAGTTGGCGAGAAGACGCTTTGCAACGCCGGTAGGCTTTTCTAGTCGTTTATTATAATGTTTTGCAAACGACTTAGCCGTCTTCCAGCCTGCATGCGCTAGTATTCTTTTCACAGAAATACCAAGCACCCGTGCCTTGGAGACCATGGCTCCTCTAGTTGAGTGGGAAGAGTATTTACTCGTATCCACTCCAGCCAATTTCAACACCGTAATTGTCCATCTGGCAAGTGTGTCTCGTGAAATCGCCTTATGTGGCTTTATAAAGCTCACTAATAGTTGTTGTGATGCACGTAAATCCTTTGTCTTGTATATATAAGCCCGTATGGCCGACACAACACATAATTTCCGATCATTCGGAAAACAGTCTAAGTGAACCGTTGATAAAGGGTCACCTAACGTGTTCGATTTAAGCAATTTTTCTAAATCAAACGTAGCTTGTTGCTTGTCTATTTCTAATCCAGTTAAGGATAAAGCAACAATCGTCTGTCCTCTGTGTCCGGTTACTAACAATAACAGGACCGCGACCTTAAAACCTAACTGTTTTATATCTAACCACGAGTTGTGAGGCCAAGCCTGAAACAACTTAAATACTATAGAAACATCCCAAAACCGACTATACTTTGGTTTTGGAGGATTCCTTTGATAAATTGAACGAAGTAAATAACAAATAACATGATGTTTTCCAACTGTTTCGCCATCAATTCTAGGTAATATAATTGAAAACGCACACCTCGCCGCATTAATCGATCCAAAGGAAAGTCCTTCATCCTCTAGAGAACGAAGAAACCGAGCTACTTGTGAAATCTTTGGATTTGTTGGCTTAACTTTCATTAACAAACAATGTACACCCCATTTCTTTAAATAGGTTGTATACATTTTGACAGTTCCTGGCCTCCAGGCATCCGATACTATC
The DNA here is from genome assembly GCA_030323885.1 of Branchipolynoe longqiensis. Lineage (NCBI taxonomy): Eukaryota > Metazoa > Annelida > Polychaeta > Phyllodocida > Polynoidae > Branchipolynoe > Branchipolynoe longqiensis. The sequence goes on from CM059199.1 coordinate 8,196,662, forward strand.
CTATCCTCAGTAATTCTGTCCAATCCAAATTGCTGTAGCTGCTTCCTTAGAAAAGGAATGCCAATAGGGGCGTCGTTGACATGTCGCCGTGAACCACTAGCGGTCCGTGGTGCGTCAGATTCCCGAGTTTTCTTGGGAATCGTATACGATCTTTTGCCAGTTGTGAAACTGCTGGCAGCCAAGGTTGCGTGTCCCAATCGGGCACCACCAGTATCGCATGTGTCCCTTCCAAGCCGATTTTTCTCACTACTCGGCTGATAATGCTAAATGGTGGGAAAATATAAAAATAATTATCTTCCCAGGTAATAGCAAACGCATCTACTTTCCAAGCATCCGGTTCAGGATGCCAAGAAACATAACAGGGTAACTTGTTATTATTTCGTGATGCAAATAAGTCAACTTCAGGTGTACCCCATTTTTCACAAACGAAGTTAAACAAATGTGTAGAGAGAGACCACTCTAAATGGTCATGGAAATTTCTACTTTTATAATCTGCAAGTGTATTTTGTGACCCTGGAATATGCGCTACAGTCAGCCAGACTTGTTGAGCCTGTGCCCAGTTCCAAATCAGTTTAGATAACTGATTGCAAGACTTTGATTTGGTTCCACCCATGTTACGAATATATGCCATGGCAGTAGTATTATCAGTTAGTATTCTAACCTGTGATTTATTTATCTTTACTAAACTACGTAAGCCCAGATAAATAGCACGCAATTCTAGTGCATTAATATAGTCTGATTTTTCATCATCAAGCCATCTACCTCCTGTTGTGACCCCATCTCGATGAGCTCCCCAACCTTCTAACGAAGCATCAGTAGTAATTACTGTATTAGGTTCCGCCATGCGGATTGGATTTGGTGAACTTGCTATATGTTGCATCCACCATCCAATATCCTGTAACCCTTCTTGCGAAATAAACATCTTTCACTCAAAATTGCCTTTAGTTCGTGTTAACGCTAAATTTTTATCTATTTCTAGCGACTTAATATGGGCCTTCCCATATAACACAGCAGGTGCATATGAGGTCATTATGCCAATAAGAACAGCAACCTGTCTAATTTTTGGCTTTGATAACTTAATAAGCTGAGTCGCTGTAGTCATAAACTTAATTAGTTTTTGTTCTGTTATCGACACTGTAAGGGACTGTGTATCCAGAATAAACCCTAAACATTTGAGTTGTTTTGTTGGTTTAAACACTGACTTGTGTTGATGTACATAAAACCCCAATTTAGTGAGTAATGCACATAAATCCAAAACTGCATTCACACAACCAATTTGTGTTGATGCTATAATAAAAGAATCATCTATGTATGGAAACATTATATGACCCTTCCTCGCCATTACCGAGAAAACAGGTTTAAGCAATTTAGTAAATAAACGTGGCGCACAAGCTAAGCCATTCGGCATACAGGTAAACTCATAGAGTTGATTATCCCAAATAAATCGAAGAAATTTTCGGTATTGTTCCATTATGGGAAGCGTATAATATGCATCCTGTAAATCAACACTAGCCATCCACGCATCTGGTGTAATCAGATCCCGTGCCGTATCTAGAGAGAACATTTTAAAATGTCGATATTCCACCCTTTTATTAAGGATTGTTAAATCCAGGATCATTCGAACATCACCATTAGGCTTCGGTCTCGAGAAAATGTTTGAAATAAACTGTCCTGAACAGTGTGTCACTTTTTGTATAATTCCTTTCTCAAAGAATTTATGTACCTGTTTAGTTAGTGCGTCTCGTTCAACTGGTTGAATGTTATATGGAAAAGGTATTATACTTTGTACAGGAATTTGTGTAAAGGGAATTTGAACACCCCTAACTATTTCTATAATTTCTTGGTCACTAGTAATTTTGTGCCACTCAGAAATATGATTACTAATATTACCAGCCACAAAGTTGCTTACAGTTTGTGTGTTTTTAGAGGCTGCAGGGACTTGTAAAGTTTGTGTTTGGACCTCTACTTGGACCCGCCCCTGGGGAAAGGTCTCGACGAGTTGAACCCTCGACCTATTGGCCGTGCGGTGTTGTCGGTCCAGCCTGGGCGAGCGCCCCGGCCCCGAAACCCTTGACCGAAGTTTAAACTCGGTCTGGTTCCTCTGGTGAACCGTCGTGGACGAAAATCCCCTCGTGACTTTTTGAAACGAGGAACTTCCTGTTTCTTCTTGCCATCCATGTTTTTGCCACTCTTGGCTGCAGTCTCTACCTCTTTATAGAGGTATTGTAGTTGACCGCCAAACATCTTGGTATTATCTAAAGGTTTCCCTTTAATCGGCTCTGGAGCAAGATAGAGCGTAAACTCCTTCCCCTCATTATCGGTAACCTTCTTAGAACGAGCCACTTCTTTGCCAGCATCTGTGCAAACTGACTTGAAGACATTTTCATATCTTCGAAACGACAGGTAATTACCTGCCGCCGCTAGTACTGCAATGCCTTTGTCCATTGTCTTAGCCAAAGACGAGAACTTATTTTCACTCTGCATCCTATTAGCCACAGGAACAATAGCTGTTAGGGTAGCCAACACTGCCTTATGCACTGTGTGCAACACATCCTCAAACTTCTTACGGTCATCCGTCATATTGACATCCCGATCCATTTCTTTAATGATGGAGTTGGGAACACCCTTTATGCCTGTTAACTCATCTCCTAACTTGGAGATAACCTCCGCCGGTTTGAACGTGCGAAAATGACCATTCACGGTCTCGCGCATAAGCGTAGTGGTTTTAACCCGCTTAGCCTTTGGCTTCTCCACCTTCTTAGCCACTTTAGTGCCAATGTCCGCATAGACCCCTTCATATACGGTGTCTGAGTCTGATTCTGTAGAAGTAGACTCAGTGGACGACTCAGAAGAAGAATATTTCCTCTTCCTCTTCTTCTTTTTGGACTTAGTCTTCCGCTTTTTGCGCAAACCAGACTCTGCCCGCTCCTTGGTGAATTCATCACCCGAAGAAATCACCTGTTTCTTCTTCTTCCTCCGTTTAGGAGAAGGAGGAGGAGGAGCCTTAAGCTCCACCGCCGAGTCTGTGTCCAAGAAATCCTCAAATGAATCCTCTTGGACACTCGGCCTACGCCGCTTCCGAGACACAGGCGATTTAGCAGTCAAGATGTGGCTTTCCAATCTTGCAAAGCGAGCCTCCCAATCTGGAGGCGCAGGCACATCAGGCACTGCGTCCTCGTCCGGGTCGGAGAGGATATGCGCCCGGGGCTGTGTCGACGGCCCTGCCGACAACACGGGTGAGGAGTCGTACTCCTCGTCCACTCCACTCGGAACACGCCCCTCGGCTGCTGCTGCACCGCGCTTACTCCGCTTCGTGGCCATCGGGAACTGAAACAAACATTTTTGATCAGTCCCGGTATATATATATGTCACAATATGGTTGTTTCAAACTCATTTGGACATCTATTGGTGTTAAAGAACGTGTTTATACCGTTATAACACAGGCGTAATAAGCTAAATTTGTGCGTGGGTTGTGGGTCAAGCCCAACCCTTACGCGGGGTCGGGACCAGTGTATCGGCCCGCCCATCCCTCTGTTCCGCACACTTCTCCCACCTGTGACTACTACGTCAACAAGTTGGAGAAAATGCTACGAAACTCGGAGAAACGCCTGAAAAAGTTTTGTCTAGGGGAGTCTATAAAAGAAACCCAGGAGCATCTCCAACATTACTCTCTATTAGAGTACGAGAGAATTTCCACATGAGATAGGGCGAAACCCACATCTCTACCCATAGTCACACGGTGACCCGGGTGTTGACATAACCGCTAATGACCGGTTTGGTTCCTTCGCGAAACCCACTCGAGTGTTCTATCCTTGGTTGTTTATAACCAAATAACTCGTCCAAATTGGACCAACGAAAGTCTAAACTTTCCATATTGATGCTCTAATGCATCATAATTAAGCTAACCACAGTTTTTATTATACTTACTGCGTATTTGCTTGTATGTAGACTAATTTTGCCGGAGCAACCCAACGACACGTTATCCAGTCGTGAGTTGTATATGCTAATTGCTGGTACCGGACGTGCTTACCTCTCCCTAGCCTGAGGGTAGCCTGAGGCTGTTTACCGAGGTAAAATATATATATACATGCAGGGACATAAATGATTCTATGTAAAACAAATCATACTAATGCTGATTTGTTTTCACAATGCCTCTGGCAATAGTATGAACATTACACCAACAAATTATAGTATTACTGGGTTACTCGGCCGTCGGAGCCCCATACAACTCTTCCCCTTCATATCACCTGTGATGCCTCCCTTAATCAACCCTTAATCAAACCCATCAACAAACTCATAAGGAAGTAAGGTAAGACAAGTTACACAAAGGTAACAGTGAAGAAGTTGTGCTTTATTGGCATCAACTCCTGGCCACCTACAAGTGACCTATCACCTTCACTCCTTACCTGTTGCCCCATTCAGAGTCTCATTGCCTCTCTTATATCTAGGAGTCAGTGCCTACAGCCCATTGAACCGGAGTCCCTTGGTTGTTACACTCAACTCAATTTGGAAAGATGAACCTTGGTAGTATCAGACAGAGTGTCTGGGGTCCTGCTCTAGAGTAGGTGGTCTCACTCAAGAGCTAGGAGTAGAGTGATCACTCTCCAGTGTGCCTGAAGCAGTGTCTTGAATAATTAATTAATCTTAAAGTGAGGCTAGTGTGGTCAGAGAGTGTAGGTGACTGGGCATTCCCACAGCCAGCCAATCAGGCACCCCGACGGCCTGGGTGGGTGGCACCCCCAGTAGGGATGGCTGTCACTCAACCCAGCTGCAGGTGGTAGCCTGTGTGTATATGCAGATTAGGCTGGTGGGCCCGCCCAGTGGTCATCTAGGAACAGGTAGCTGCAGACAGTTAGTTACAATAGATCCCTATTAAAATGTCCTTTTCTCCAATTGCACTGTTTATGGATGCATAGAGAAACATTTCAACAATCTTGTATTGTCTCTTATATAGGAACATCTCTTCATTAATCTCTGGCATCATGTATGAACATATATCTCAGATAGCTTATATCATGTCATAATGGGAGTGGGGTATTATTGCTTTTAGGTTACATAACCTTGTCCCCACTCCGTCGGCCAAGAATAATAATGCTCTCTGCCAATATATAATTCTGAAGCGAAAATCCGTATACTCTTACAAAATGTCTCTTAAAATAGGAACAGATTGGGCACATGTATTGATGTAATCACTTTTGTATAACTACGATATCACTTGTCCCGTTGCAATATATATATATAATATATGTGCTCTATAATCTATTCTGGGAATATAAACAAGGACACTATCTATCTTCAGTTCCCTATGTAATAGTATATTCACTGTATCCTATCTAACTGACCCTGTGTAGTCCAGCATTGGCCACACTGGCGCCACCTGTGAGGGGCTCTAAGCACTGTATGCCAGCTGCGTCTGGCCGTTATCGCCTATAGACCCATTGGGACGGTCAAATTATGCGTGTGAAATGCTTACACATATATGTCTACACACGGGGATATATCTGATTCTAGGTAAAACTTTCAATTGCGGATGTGTTAGAACAAAGTATTTTGCATGAATATGAACCTTAATTTAATGTTGCATAGTCCGATGGTTTTGAACTTCTGTATTTTTTCTGAGATAAATATATTAGATCAATCACTAGTATCTACTTTACATTAGTTCAAAGTTACTTTTATTTTAAATGGTAAACTTTTGAGATATTTTGAGTGCAAACATGGAAAATTAGTTTTGGCAAGCTTGCCAAAACTCTGACACCATAGACTTCTGCAGTAACAGGTTCTGTTAAATTGACTCAGTATTGCCTTCTACGCAGAAACAAATGCTTAATAAGTGCATCAGTATCTAAGTTAGATATGTAAAATCAAATCTAGATAATTGGTTTGGTTTTGGAAATTTGATATTTCATCGAACTATGCGGCTTTAATGTAACAGCAGTTGCTCGGCTAGAAGATCACCCCTTGGGGAAGCCATACCTGATAGAGTAACCACGGTAAATGTCTGTGATTGAATAAACCTCACCGTCACTTAACACCATTCAAGCGCTGTCAAAACAGCTATTAGCTAAATACGGCCGGTGGCCTAGCTCGAGGGCCGCATCCTCCTCCTTCGATGAGGCCCGGGCCTCCAGGTGGGCGCGCCTGGGGCGGCGGCGAAGGTCCAGTCCCTCCCCGCCCCGTGCCGCGCCTAGGCCCGTGCTCCGCCCGCCCGCCCGTCCGTCCGCCCCACGCCCCCCGGCCGTGCCCCTTCGTGCTCCGCCAAGGCCAGGCCTGCCCTCCTTTGCCCCTCTACCATCCTCTCCCCTCCTCTACCTTACCCAACCCTGCCCTGCCCTGATTCCCACTCCCCTCGTCTTTCCTACCCTGCCTTCCCTACCATTCCCCTGCTATTCCCTACCCTCCGATCCCCTACCTTACTCACACCTGCCCCCTCTACCCTCTTCAAACCTCCTCTGTCCTCACCTGACCTTCCCACCCTCCCGTGGCCCACCCTCCCCTATCCTCCCCTCCACGACACTGCCCCACCCTCCCCAGTCCTCCCTCCTATAGTTCCTTTCCTCTTCTATTCTCCCTGGATCCTCACAAATTCTTCATCGCCCCAACTCCTCTCCACCACCTCCTCTCTCCCCCTTCCCGTACACCCACACCAACCCACTCCTTCCCCACTCCTCCCGCACCCCATCTCCTCCACCCGCCTTCCCTTCCACCCACCCCACCCCAACACACTCCCTGACATCAGCTACGCCCTGCCCCCACCCCAATCCTCCCCCACTCCTTCCGCACCCCAGCTCACGCCACCCCGTTCCCACCGACCCCTCAGTCTCCTATTATTTATTATTAGTATCCTCCTATTTGATGCAGGCTTGTGGTAGCCTATACAAAGCTCGTAGCTCTCAGCTCTAGTGGTATGCAGCCTCGAAATCATACAGGAATGTTTCTCTGGCCCAGGCCCTGTCATATGCCCCACCCCACCCTCCCCCTTCCAATCCCTACCCCATCCCTCTCACCGTCCACCACCCCAACCCCACTCCTTCCCATCACACTACACCTCCCTCCTCCCACTCCATCCCCAGTACGTATGAGCTCGCCATCCCCCCCGCCCCCCGCCTCACTCACCCCGCCCCCTCCCGGCACCTCCCCACCCCACCCTCCCCGCCCCCACCCCTCCCTTCCCCCTCCCTCACCCCACCTTCCCATCCCCCCACCCTCCCCATTCCCAGCCCACCGCACCTTACCACCCCCTCCCCTTCCCACCCCCTTTCCCCACCGCATCCCCTCTCCCTACCCCCTACCCCCCTTCAAATCCCACCACACCCCGCACTCCACCACCCCACCCCATCCCCAGAAATGATCAACGCATCATTCCCTTACCCTCCCCCCAGCCACCCCTACCGGCGCCTCCCGTCCCCTCAACCCTTCCTTACCCCTCCACCCCTCTGCGTCCCCCCCTCCTCACGGCACCGCCCCTCCCCCTCCTCCGGCGGCCACTATTTCGTTAGGAGGGGCTCATCTGCAGTCCGAGCCGCTCCGCCCGCCGGGCTGTCGTCGCCGCCTCTCTATCAGCTCATCTGGGCAACGTCTAACTTCTTGGCAAATTGCGTTGCCGGGCCCAAGCAGACGAGGCGTTGATGGCGCAGGCAATGCACGTGAGACCAAAGGCTAGCCCGGCAATAAACTCTGCCAACATATCTTTTTACAAACATTCGTCTCAACACCGGTAATGGCTAAGTAGTCGGAGGATCGGCCTTAAATTGATGTATATATATATATGTATATATATATATACTTTACACACATTAGCATCCAATCCAGTAATGTCTAAGTAGTAGGAGCATAGACCATCAATTGATATATATATATATATATGTATATATATTACAAACATTTGCATCCACCCCAGTAATGTCTAAGTAGATATGGAGCATCGGCCTTGAATTGATATATATATATATATGTATCTACATTATGACAAACATTTGCATCAACAATAATGTCTAAGTAGTTGAGTATCGGCCTTCAATTGATATATATATATATAGATATATGTACACACACATATATATATATATATATAAATATATATAGACGACAGGTGAAAAAGCTGCATGCCTTCACGATGCGACATCTGCGTTCAATCATGAGGCTAACCTGGAAGGACAAAGTGACAAATAAGGAAATACTCAAATGGACCGGGTTGCCCTCTATGGAAGATCTTCTGATGCAACACCTCATAAGTGGATGCGACACCTCATAAGGATGTCATCAGACAGTCTACCAAAGCAGATCCTCTATTCTCAACTGTCTTCTGGTTACAGAAAGAGAGGGCGCCCTCGTCTCCGGTTCAAGGATACCACCAAGAGAAAACTGAAGCTGAGAGACATTAAGACCGACTCATGGATGCAACTCTCACAGCAGAGAGCTAAATGGAGAGCGGCAGTCAAGTAATGGAAGCAGTCTTTGTCGCATCGTGACCGACAGCATGAAGATGACGATGATGATATAGCAAACATTCGCACCCACACCTGTAATGACTAAGTAGGTATGGAGCATTCAACTTCAATTGATATATATATAGATATATATCGATAGTGATAATCCCATTATCACATGTAATAAGCTCTGGAGTTCTTACCCCCTCTCCCAACCCCGCGCTCACAGGGGGTGGGGGGGCGTCCTGCTGCTTATTGCTGGCATCCTGCGTGTAGCCCAACACACCACTCGCTGGGAAGATTTACATATGACAAACATTCGCATCAACACCAGTAATGTCTAAGTAGTAGGGGCATCGGCTTTCAATTGATATATATATAAATATATATATATATATTGCAAACATTCGCATCCACACCTGTTATGTCTAAGTAGTAGGGACATCGGCTTTCAATTGATATATATATATATACATATATATATATTGCAAACATTCGCATCCACACCTGTAATGTCTAAGTAGTAGGGGCATCGGCCTTTAATTGGTATATATATATATATATATATATATACATATATATATTTTGCAAACATTCGCATACACACCTGTAATGGTTAAGTAGATATGGAGAATTGGCCTTCAATTGAATTCAATATATACATAAACAAACATTCACATAAACACCAGTAATGTCTAAGTAGTAGGAACATCGGCCTTCAATTGATATATATATATATATGTACATATATATATTACAAACATTCACATCCATACCTGCAATGTCTAAGTAGATATGGAGCATTGGCCTTCAATTGATACATATATATACATATACATATAACAAACATTCACATAAAGACCAGTAATGTCTAAGTAGCAGGGCCATCGGCCTTCAATTGATATATATATATGTACATATATATATATATATATGTATTACAAACATTTGCATCCACGGCAGTATTGTCTAAGGAGATACGGAGCATCGGCCTGATGCTAATATATATATGTACATATACATATATTATAACAAACATTTGAATGAACGCTACTAATCACTAAATAGCTATCAAGGACCCGCTGTCAATTTTCCCCCATATATTTGTTTACATTTGCATCAACACCAGTAATGACTAAATCATATGGAGCATCTGTCATCATTTAACTTTTTAAAATGTGTTATCAACATTGACATCAACACTGATAATGACTAAGTAGCTACTGGGTATCTGCCATCAATTGTTGTTCTTGTATTTTAGTTTTTTTTTGCAAACATCCACATCAATAGTGGTAACAACTAAGTATCTATGGAGCATCTGTCAACAATTATAGACAAAGACAAACATTCACATTAAGAGAAAGTCATGTAAAAACTAAGTATGTATGGAGCACCTGCCATCATTTAAAACACAAGTATTTCTTATAAACATTTGTATCACCACTGGTTACGACTACATAGCTACAAAGTATCCGCCGTAAATTTGTTTCTTATTTTCCTATTAGTGATTTGCTTTATTTTACATATTTAATTGAAGGCTATTTTAAGTTTCGAATTGCTGCTAGCCGGACTCATCTTTAACAATTTAAAAACAACATTATTTGAACAAAACATCAGGGGTGGACAATTTAACAGTTAAACAAAAAAATAAAATCTTTTAAAAATCAGGTGCGGGCGGAGACGATCACCAAATTGTTTTTTTATTTGGCCTAACCGTCTTTATTGATCGATGAGACAGACATCGATCTGGTGGTCAATGTAGGTTAATGCCTAATGAACTCGGCCCATGAATATGTAGGCGGGTAGCCTTGAGGTATGGGCGATTGGAAAACACATATCTAATTAATGGCCCACTCCTAAATGCATGGGAGATGAAGGAAGATCCAGGCATGGGGCAGATTCTGGTGGAGACAAATTACTTCCTGGTGATTGGGTGTTCCAGCGAATTAGGATCAATATTGGAAGAGACAACTGGATTGTGGTTAAGCCTTGGGATTCGAACCTGAAGTTCACTGATGATGATAATTGTTGTTTTGTTGTTGATTTATGTCCTTGCAAAATCTAAGATCATATCAGGATTGGTATCAACTTTTGTTTTTCTTTTTATTTGTGATGCTGTATTTATGCTGCCCATAAGGTTAAGTCTAATGATGTGTTTTCGCCGCTAGACAGTAATATAAACTTGTGGTTCCACTTGTTTTATTACTTTCAGTTGTTGTGTAGCTATCTACTGCATGCATTCTTTCTCTGTTTGTATGCATTCTCCCACATCGCACTACCCTCTGTGTGTCTGTTAATTCTACAATTTGTTAGTTGTTTGGTTATCTATAGTTACTTTCCCTGACTGCCTTCGCCTTGCTGTTTTAGTGGTCATTAGTTTTGGTTTAAAGTTTAACCATGGTTGCGACAGTGCGCACTCAAGGTGGTTTGTTGGTTTTTGGAGTGTTATGTCCTGGCAACATGTAAGGTCATACCGTCCTGATATGACCTTAGATGTTGATAAGACGTAAAACAACAACAACAAAACAAACAAACAAAATTCAAGGTCATATCAGGATACCGATTTGTGACAGTGCACGCTCATGACAACATTGTAGTGCAGGCCCCCGCCCCATTACCTGATATCCCACTCAGTCACATTATCCTGTCACTGAACCGACCAATCATTGCCCCCATCCTAATAATGACAAGCACCTGGCAAGGAAGTGGCAAGTATCAATATTTACGTCATTGGTTTGACTCGACCAGGGTTAGAACCCGTTGGGTTGAATCCCAAGATCTACCAACACTGGAGACGGACGCTGAAGAAATTCAGCCATCACCATGAGTGCGTATTCATGGTGAGTTCATAATGCTTGTTCTACTGAGACCAGGCCGCCGGCACCATGCCCTGATATTCCAGACGGTCACATTATCCTGATACTGTGCTAACCAGTCCTTGCCATATCCTCTTAATGCCGAGCGCCAGGCTAGGTAGCGACAATTATAAATTTAGTAGTAAGTGCATCGGTTTGTTTTGTGTTGTTGTTGTTTTACGTCCTAGCAACATCTAAGGTCATATCAGGACGGGTACCGACTTGTGACAGTGCGCACCCATGGTGACTTTATAGTGCTGTCCCACTGGGAGGGTGTGGTGCAAACCAGGCCGCCGGCACCATGACCTGCTATCCCACTCAGTCACATTATCCTGACACTGAGCACACCAGTCCTTGCCCTGTCCTAATAATGCTGAGCGCCAGGCTAGGAAGCCACAAGTATACATTTTTAAGTCATTGGTTTGACTCGACCGGGGTTCGAACCCACGACCCCACGATCTACCAGCACCGGAGACGGACGCTCTAACTCATTCGGCCACCCCGTCTGGTTGTCATCGTTTGACTTGGCTGCGATGCAAACTCCCGATCTTCCGCGTGGGAAGCCTGCACCCTACCAATTTAGCCACCGTGTTCTGCCACAGTAAGAGAGAAATGTCATTTTCACATAGACATATCACTGTAAAGCCAAATTTGACAAAATGCTGATCATCCCCCTCTTGTGCCTGAAAAATCGGCCGTGCCTGATTTGCTTACATGTTTGATTCTTTTTAAAACTGTTAAAAATGTGTCGGGTTTGCAGCAATTCCATTTTTGAACGCACTTTTAAGTTATTGGTTTGACTCAGCCACAGTTAGAACCCATGAGTTTGTCTCCCATGACCTACGAGAATGGGAATCAGGCACTCAACTCATTCAGCCATCGCGTCTGGTTACATATCACATCTACTTAAAAAATAAAATAATAAAAAGAATAAACCGGCCGCCCGACCCCGAATTGTATTTCCAAAGGACGATCACCAATTCTATTTTGTATTTGGCCTAATAGGCGCATGTGATAGTAATAGAGCAAAGTCACAGCAATATAGACAGGTCCAGGTAATAGTGGTGGGATTCAGTAGCTGCCACTTAATTGTATTTGTAACAGAGGCATATCACTATAATAGTGTAGTAGTCTGCGCTGACCTCTCAAGCAAGGAGCCATATTGAGAGGTAGACATGGTATTGTGGTGATATCAGGGAGCCTAGGTGGTGTAATGGTTAGCACACTGGCCCGGAATGCAAAGAGATGTGGGTTCGAGTCTCGCTCTAGGTGCAATATTTCCCATTTGCATTACCCCCGCGACAGTATAGACTGGGCGCAGTGGCTGAATCGGTAGAGTGCAGGCCTCGCGTGCGGAAGGTCTGGAGTTCGGTTCCCGGTCGAACCAAACCAATAACTTATAAAGTTGATACTTGTTGCTTCCTAGCATGGCACTCAATATGATTAGGATAGGGCAAGGACTGGTTAGCTCATTGTCAGGATCATGTTACTGAGTGGAATATCGGGTCATGGTGCCAGTCGCCTGATTTCCCAGTGGGGCAGTACTATACAGTCTCAATGGGTGCATACTCGTCCTGATATGGCCTTAGATTTGTCCTAGCCGTAAAACTCCAATAAACAAACAGTTTGTGGTGCTAGTCACTGGGAGAGAATGTGCAAATGTGTGTGTGTGATGGGGGGGGCTTACTTCTTCTTTCTTCTTTTCATTCGCCTTCAATTACACTTGGAGCCCAGTTCTCATAATAAAATTGACAGTCCTCTGTAGCACATCTGCAGCCCCGTACAGCTTGTCCTGCAAGTCAGTGGGAGCTGGCCATATCTCTTCCCTCAGTGAGTGATGGTTCAAGCAGCTCTGTAGGATATGCTCAGCAGTCTGATCTTCCTCTCCACAGGGGCAGAGGGCAGATGGTACTACACGGAAGTATCTGTGCAGGTGATTGTTATGCCTGTTATGCCCAGTCCTAATGTGGAAGATGATCACTTGATGTTGTCTTGACAGTTGATGGTAGCTGTCTCGTGATTCTGGTGATCTATGATGGTCTTCATCTCCTTAAAGTCAACACTGTTTTCATGCTGTTCTGCCTCTGCACTCATCTTTGCCACTTTGTCAGCTTCTTCGTTACCCTGAATGCCGCAGTGCGAGGGAATCCACTGCAGCACAATTCTGAAGCAGTGGATATTTTGAAGTGCTTCCTGGAGTCGTGGCAGTTTGTTCTCTGTGACTGCCTCAAGGACAGACCTGGCATCAGTCAGGAAAACTATCTGAGAGTCTGTGGCTGTGGTGCTTTTCAATATCTTAGCAGCTTGGACCAGGGCTTCAACCTCAGCTCTATAGTTTGTGCAGTGAAGGCCTGTTGGTGTTGCCTCTGTCTGCATTTGTCCATTAGGGTACCTGATGTATAACCCAGCACCACCTCTCCGGACTGCATCTGTAGCTGACCTGTCAGTGTAAGCATGGATCCATGCCTCCTGGGGGTACTTTTCATAAAGCATTGCCAGTGTCAGGATTTTCCTGCTCATTTCGCCGTGTGCATCTTTCGTGGAGAGGTAAGGCACTGTGATACTAATACTGAAGTTCTCCAGCTTTCTTTCCCAGGGAGGAGAATCAGTGATGGTTAAGGCCTCTACTTGCACTGGGAGCTTTGCTTGGTGTTTTGTCTGCAGGGCTCTTGTTTCAGTCATAAAACTGGACCTTTTCAATCTTCCAGAAGAAAGTTCTCCCACTCTAGTATTCATCAGGTGGTCTTTGAAATACTTGGTTTTTATGAACTGCATCATGGCTTTGCTTTCTCTTCTAATGAACAGGGGTGGTATTCCTGTTATCTCTTCCATCTTCTTAATAGGTGTAGATTTTATTGCACCAGTGATGATACAAAGAGCCTGGTTCTGGACTTTATCAAGAGTTTTTCTGTGGGTCTGGGCCAAACTCATCCATGAGCAGGACCCATATTCCAGGTGAGGTAGTACGGTGCCTTGGTATACATGGGGGGGTTACTCTGGAAGAAGACTTAATATATTTGGGTGCATGTCAGTTTCCCAGATAAGTATTTACTTTCATTTTAAACTAGAATAGTCTTAGATGAAACTCATATACAGAAAAACCTCTCTAAAGCGACCGACCATGGACCATTTAGGGAGGTGGTCGATTTAAAGAGTTTTTTTTGTATCATTACATTGGTCACCATAGACTTAGTGTCATGGGGGGTGATGAAAATAGGAAATATTGTAGCTAGAGCGGGACTCGAACCCACATCTCTTTGCATTCCCGGCCAGTGTGCTAACCATTACATCACCTAGGCTCCCTGATATCACCACACTAGCCACTCCTACCTGTCTATGTGGTTACTTGCCTGAGAGGTCAGTGCAGACTCCTATACTTGTCACCATGGAATTGTAAGTATTTTAATCTTTACAATTAGATACATTCAGGCAACGCACTTACACATACATACACAGGGTAGGTTCAACAACCATACAGCGCGTAGCATGTCCAGGATCATGGTCATGGCAAATAGTGTGGTGGGGGTGATGAAAACGGGAATTATTACACCTAGAGCGGGACTCAAACCCACATGTCCTTGCATTCTGAGCCAGTGTGCTAACCATTTCACCACCTAGGCTCCCTGATGTTACCAGGTGATCTGGGTGCACTCATTGACTGGATGTGGTTGCCAAACTGGTAAGAGTGCAGGATTCCCACGTGGAAGGTCATGAGTTCAAACCCCAGCCAAGTCCCAGGAATGACATGAACATTTGATCATTTGTCGCGGTCTAGGATGGTGCTTAGCACAACTAGGATAGGTAAAAGGAGTGGTTAGCTCAGTATCAGGATAATGTGACTGAGTGGGATATCGAGTATTGGTGCTGTCACCCGGGCACTCCAGTGGGACAGCACTGTAAAGTGAACCACCAAGAGTGTGCACTGTCTCAAGTCAATAGCAGTCCTGAAATGATCTCAGATGTTGCTAGGAGGTAAAACCCAAAAGACGAACAAGGTGACCTCATTAAATATTAAGCTCTGCAGAGAAGGAGTTCTAAGCTAATTTAATAGAACATGTCAATCTTGAAGCCTAGGTTGTTCAACATGTCGACGCGCAGATCCCACAATTCATTTTAAATATAATTGTTTGTACATTGAAATATTTCCAAGGTTAACTGTTCATAATCAAACTTATTTCAAAATACATTAACGTAGATGACAATAACCAACATAATATATTTATTGAATAACCAGACGGGATGGCCAAATTAGTTAGAGCGTCTGTCTCCCATGTTGGCAGATTGTGGGATCGTGGGTTTGAACCATGATTGAGTCAAACCAATGACTTAAAAATCTATATGTGTTGCTTCCTAGCCAGGTGGTTGGCATTATTAGGATAGGGCAAGGAGCAGTGGAATGAGAAAGACCAATCATCCGCGATTGAAATTTCCTCTGGTTAATCAACTAATGTACCAAACAGAAGTTCAAATCCATAGTTTTATTATTAATATTGTTGGATGGGCGGGCTAAACGGCACAATCATCGATCCAATTGAACTGCATCGATGTTTGTATGTTGACGTTTCATGCCCAGGCAACATTCAAGGTCATATCAGAAACGGTACCGATTTGTGACAGTTTGCACTCATGATTACTTAATAGTGCTTCCCCATTGATCCGATTTCCCACTCTGTCGCATTATCCTGATACTGAGCTAACCAGTCCTTGCCCTATCCTATTAATGCAGAGTGCCAGGTCAGGTAGTGACAAGCATCAATTTTTTAAGACGTTGGTTTGACTCGTGCGTAACCCAAATTCCTGACCTTGACATTGGAAGACTGCACTCTACTGATTGGGTCACCATCTCTGGTCGAACTACGTTGATGACTGATTGGTCTCATTGAGGAGGTCACCCTTATTTGACCAGCCATTGCACTATATCTAAAGGCTCAATCATACCTTACCGGAATGGGGAAAGTGATAGAAAACAGACACTGTCTGGTGAAATACAGCAATGTATGGTTTATATACGGTCCGCATCCGGTGTGTCCTTTCTCTCTCCAGTGGTGTCCAGTGTGTATGGTGTAAAGTTTTGAACATGCACAAAACTTGTACCAGACACCGCTGGACTGATGTGTATGGTTGGTGTCTGGTTTAAGTCTGTTTAGTCCGTTTTGTCTGTTTCATGTCTGGTACCCATCCGTTACATCTCTGGTTTGCTTCCTGCAGGGTCCGTTGACAGTGTTGTGGCAATTCGGTCAGTATATGTTTTCGGCACATCCATGAACAGTCCGGTATGTGTCCGTTTGATGTTCGGTCCGTCCGTCAGACATTCGGTTGTCGTCCGGTTATTGTCCGGTTATCGTCTGGTGGCTATTGGTTAATGTACGTTCCTTGTCCATTTACTGTCCATTTCGTCCGGCTCCATTTTCAACATTTCAACACATTTCGGTACATTTTGATACCGAAACACCAATGGACGAGACAATTCTTTGGCCGGCTGTCTCCATTACTCAATCCGGTAAGGTGTGACAGGCACTTTACTGACAGCAAATAGTGCAACCACTGTCAACGTCGTGTAACACTTACAGATGGAAGGATTATCAAAAGTTAAGCTGCTATGAACAGCCGAGTACCTCCCTTCCCTGTGGCAACATTCATTATTGGTTTTCAGGGGTTTAAATATTTATAGCCTACACGGAAGGATATATGTCTGGTGTATTGACAGTGATGGATAAGCATCGCCTTAGTGCTGTACAAGGCAGGTTCAAATCTGGTATTTAGTGTATATAATATAGGATATACACTTGTCTTGCTATTGTTCAATAGCGAAATATTTACTTACATATCATATATATTCAATCGATATATGTGATGTTTAAGCATTATGCGAGTATGCAGGCGCGAAGGGAATTAATATTATTAATTGTTCTTAGATATTTTAAGACATTTAATACATTTTGTATTCACAATTTCTATACATTATTCCACAAACATATAGTATTATGTTGACAATAGAAACTGCAGGAACAGTGTAACCATTAATGATTGTCTTCCCAGTGCCCCTTATAAACAAAATAATCGATACAACAAAATTATGAGCCCTGTAACTAATATACAAATAACCTACAGACTGCTGTTTAAGGAAACAAACACATGTTTAGAAAAAGATACGATGAGATCAGGATGTGTTCATCATAAGACAAATTCTATTCATTATCTACCAATCACTATTCTCGATGTATTCACTCCTTATCCTATATCCTGGTATTGGTGGCGCCACCATCGGCCCCGACCCTAACTACGGGCTATCCCATTCTCATTCACTTCCGACAATTTTTCTATAAATATTACCATATATATTGCGATGAAGCTCTTGTCATTCATTCCCAGCAAGCTTTCCGTAATTAAAACACAATGTGTTGTGCGATTTACCTATTCACATAATACAACTATATTCATTAATTACCTGATCAGGATTAGGATCAGGATTGGGAGACACGATATCAGGAATATACTAAACTTGTTAGGGCATCCTAGGATCCTAGGGCATCAGGGTAATGCATTCACACGTTGCTATGTGCACCAGCTCTACATGGTAATGAGATCATTGCAGGACTATTCTAGGAAACATCAAGGTGGTCTTGAGACCACCGCCTTGCTACAACAATCTTAACAACAAAAATCCCACAAAAAAAGCCACAACCTCTCAGCATCCCCACCAGGTGGGAAGGCTGAATGAGTTGAGCATCCGCCTCCTGTTTTGGGAGATCGGGAGATCAAAACCCATGGGTTTGTGGGTCCAAACCCTGGTCGAGTCAAACCAATGACTTAACAATTGATACTTGTAGCTTCCTAGCCAGGCGCTTGGCATTATTAGGATAAGGCATGCACTGATTGGCTCAGTGTCATGATAATGTAACTGAGTGGGATATCAGGTTATGGTGCTGGCAGCCTGATCTCCCAGTGGGGCAGCACTATAAAGTAATCATGAGTGTGCATTGTCACAAGTTTGTACCAATCCTGATATGGTGTGTTGGTGGCCTGGTCTCCCAGTGGGACTGCACTATAAAGTCGCCATGAACGGGTACTGTCACAAGGCAGTACCCGTCCTGATGTGACCGTACATGTTGCTAGGATGTAAAACAACAACAAACAAACAACAACGTCAGTACCCCTTAAAGCAACCGTGTCTGCCTTAGGTTAAGGTAAGTGGACGATTCCTGCTTACTGATCACCGTCTAAATCAGTCCAAGAAGCAATTACCACGGGCCCAAACACCCTCTCAGAACTTGCCGTGAGGGGGCGCCACCAAGAAACAACAATCAACAATGTCGTCGCCCAGCTTCGCGAAACATAAATGAGTGCGGCACAACGTAAAGCAACGAGTAATGCTGCATCAGCAGTTTAAGCGGCATCAACATAACAGTAATCAGATTACATATTGTCATGGTGGGTTGATGGATATGAGAAGTATTGTGCCTAGAGCAGGGTTTTAGACCCACACCTGTTGACATTTCATGGCTCGCGTGCTAACCATTACACCACCTAGATACATCAATCTACCCACACCTACCTGTGTATGTGGCTCCTTGCCTGAGAGGTCAGTGCAGACTACTACACTCGTCCCCCTGGAATTGTAAGTCTTTTAAATGGTTTTCATCCATAAATCATTTAATGCTTATGTTGTGGGGATGATGAAAATGGGAAATATTGCGCCTAGATCGGGACTCGAACCCACATCTCTTTGCATTCGGGGCCAGTGTGCTAATCATTACACCACCTAGGCTTCCTGATATCACCACACTACCTATGCTGACCTGTCTATGCGGCTCCTTGCCTGAAGGTCAGTGCGGACTACTACACTTGTGGAATTGTAAGTCTTTTAATGCTTACAATTACATACATACATGCACTGAACTTACAGATACACAGCGTAGGTTCAACAACTGTACAGCGCATATTTTGTACAGGATCCTGGTCATGGTGCCAGTGTCATGGGTGTGATGAAAATGGAAAATATTGCGCCTAGAGCAGGACTCAAAAACCCACATTTCTTTGCATTCCAGGCCAGTGTGCTAATCGTTACACCCCCTAGGCTCCCTGATATTACCACACTACCCACGCCTACATGTCTATGCGGGTCCTTGTCTGTGAGGCCAGTGCAGACCACTACACTTATAATACACACAAACAGCGCACTTACAAATATACTTATAGAGTCTAGGTTGAAAAGCCATACAGAATGTAGCTTCTACAACGTCCTGGTCATGACAACCAGTATTTTTCTGGGGGGGGGGGCCAAATACACAATATTCACAAAGCATATGACATCTGACAGCGGTCATGAACACTATGGTTCTGGGACCGTTGCCACAGCGCACACAAAAGCTATGGAAATTCTTCTTCTTCTTCGCCCGTTGAGGCGTCAGCGCCCATCCACACAAACACCTCCTCAGCCATGTCATAGATGAACGTGTCGCCTACCGCCCAGCTTTGGGCATAGGCCACAAGCAAGGATTCTCCAGTTTTCCCAGTCCTGGGCCTTGAGTTTCTTGTTCGTGATTCTGTAATGTTGTTCTTTATCTGGGGTGGGGTTGTTGGCCCCACGCCCGACCCCCAACCTGGAGGAGCAGTTGCTGCTCTTAGTCTGTCCTCTACCATGAGTCCTGCCCGGCTTGGTTAAACCTGCCAGGGGGCTAGCCCCCGCCGGTATAGCTTTCATGGTCACGGAGGCACACAAGCCTCCCCACCATGACAAGGTAGCAACACATTGGGGGCTATGGAAATTACTAACTTTCAAATACATGTATGTCAGTCAAATTTTGGGATATTTTGAAAATTCCATAAGTATATTGTTTTTGGGTCATTGGAGCTTCCAAGAAAAATAACATTTTCATCTTTGGACCATTTGGAAAATTGTAGGAGGGTACCAAACTAGTCAGTCACTATTAATACACAATATTCACAACGCATGCCACATCTGATGGTGACGACAAACACTGTGGTGTTCTCTGTGGTGGAGTGGTTAGAGTGTCTAACTTTTTTCTAGGTCTGACTCCTAATCTGAAGGTCAGTGGTTCAATTCCCTGTGCCCTCACCTCTACCAATTTGGATTTCCACCGCTGTGTATAACTTACATCATCATCAAAGGCCAGTTGCTCTCATACCATGTCTGTGTGGTGTGGGAGGTTAAAAATCCCTTGGGTCGGTAAAAGTGTAGGGTCAGGCTTTCTAACGACAAACTGTCTAATTGTAAAAATATACGGATTTTCGGTTAAGAATTATATATTGGCAGAGAGCATTATTATTCGTGGATGTCGGAGTGGGACTTAAGTTATGTAAACTAAAAGTAACTAAAATCAATAGAATCCCACTCCAATTGTACATGATGCTGGGTGAGGTAAACTATATGTTATATATTATGAGTGGAGTTGATGGAAATGTACATGATGCTGAGTGATGTAAGCTATCTGTTATATATGATGTTTGGAGTTAATGAAAAGAGTTCCTTTGCAAGAAACAGTACATGATGGTTAAAATGTTCTCTATGTGTTCATAAAGAATACAAAGGAGGAAAAGAATGATTTTACTATATACAAATCTGTAACTGTTTGCAACATCCTGTCCACCCAAGACCACCGACTGACCCACCTGCCTAATTTGCATATGTATAGAGGACACCACCTGCAGCTGGTTTGAGTGACAGCCCCTAATGGGGTGGTCACCCACCCAGTCTGTGGGGAGTGTCTCATTGGCTGGTTGGGGAATGTCCGGTCACCTGACTCCCTTGGCCTATCCTGACCACACACTAGTCTCAGCTAATGAATTATTCAAGAAGTTTGCTTCAGACACACTGAAGGAAAATCACTCTCATCCTGGCTCTTGAGTGAGACACACCTACTCTAGAGCAGGACCCCAGACACTCTGTCTGATGCTATCAAAATTCAGCTATTCTAATTGAGTGTATACACAGCCATAGGACTCCTGTCCCATGGGCTGTAGGCACTGCTTTCAGTATACCGGTTAAAGTGACAATGAGACATAGTGTGGGCAGTATATGAGGAGTACAGGTGCTAGGTCCCATGTAAGGGGGATGACAGGAGTTGCTGCCAATAAAGCACAACTTATTCACTGTTCATCCTTGTGACGAGTTTTCCTTCCTCTTTCCAGACATGGTTAAATTGATTAGACTGATTGCATCACAGGTGAAATGAAGGGGGAGAGTTTTGTAATTACATAGGGTGCTCACAGCGGCAGAGCATCCGTGTTTTTATATAATGTTGAAAACAAGTATATTCAGACTTATCCATGATAGGCAGTATAAATCTTCAAGAAAAAAACTAACCACAACAAAAAAAAAATATACGGTTGTGGAACTGTTGCCACAGTGCATGCATGTGAATATCATCAAAGACCCTATAATACTAAGACGGCTCACTCCCTATCTCTCCCATGGTAATGTAAATTTTGCAGTGCCACCTTGTGGTGGGTTTGATCAGCCCGGCTCCTGGTTGGTGTTTCACATGTAAACACATACAATTATATTATACATGATATAGGTAAGTATGAATACACATCAATATGAAATTGCTATGAACAAATACACATCATCATCAGCATCATCATCATCACTATCATCACACATCTTTCACATTCATTTATACATTTATTCATATACTTTAGCACCAGTTTAACCAAGAGAACAGCCAGCGCACCAAGTGGTGGGTTTGATCATTTGATTACACAGTACAGGCTGAGTGAGCCATCTTAGTATTATAGGGTCTTTGATATCATGTATTGGGAAATATTGCATCTAGAATGCACATCTTGCCATTCCCGGGCTAGTGTGCTAACCACTCCGCTACCTAGTCTTCGTGATACGATCACCCTGTCCACCCCTATCTGTCTACGTGTCTCCTTGACTGAAAGGTCAGCGCAGACTACCACAATATTCATGTGAAGAGTTCAGGCGCAAAACCACGTACATGCCAATCCAAGATTTTTACCTGAAAATAAGTTTCAAGGTCATTAATTCAACTGTTCATATGATCACATGGTTATGGAGCAATAAACAAAGCAGTAGGAATATAAAAATAGAAATTTGTTGAAGGGTTGATTCCAATGTTTCTCTCCATTTTTGGATTGGAATTTCCTTGGTTTTGCGCCTGAACTCTTCATGTAAAGGAAAAGCAGGAATTGCTTTGATCCAACGCTGTACTCAACGGGGGGTAAGTTTTCAAGGTCAGGAATAATATTTTGGTGGTGGCGCCTCCACTCGGCATTATCGGGATCAACTTGGCTGCCATCTTGGCTACCATCTTAGACTACTCGATTTGTGTTTGTTTGTGATCGTTTGTTTATCCAGTTTATAACTGTTAAGTGCATGCATTTGTTTTCGCACATCATAACATATCCCTTAATTAACCATATATATTCTACCTCCTCCGCTTGAGGTCGTGGGTTCGATCCCTATTGGGAGTCAATCGAAAGGGCTGACAAAATGTTCCGCATTGTTCTCTGGCCTGGTGTTAGGCATTGGGTAGGGTAGGAGAAGAGTTAGTTGACAAGGTGTGTGCAGATTGTGAATTGTGGAAATATTGTGCCATGGTTTGTTTGGGGTTTAACTTACATCCTAGCAACATCTAAGATCATGTCTTGTGACAGTGAGAACGAAAGACAAGTTTATAGCATTGTTTCTAGCTGGGACACCCAATATCCCACATCGTCACAGTATCCTTACACTGACCTAACCATTCCTTGACCATTCCTATTGATGTCAAGCCACCCACACTAGGTAACGATAAGTATAAATTTGGTAAGTCCTTGGTTTGACTCGGCCAGCCATCTTGCCTGGGTTGCGCGCCAATGGTTGGCGGTAGGCGTTCATTCAGTGCTGTCAGAGAAGAGCTGGATGGCACAGTGTGAATCTGGGAGTAAAGTGCACCACAGTGATGATCCACCTGATGGCAGTGGAAGGAACTGCACCACGGTGATGATCCACCTGGTGGCAGTGGAAGGAAGTAATGTTACGGGTAAGATCCCATAAGTATCGCATTGTGAGGCAGCTAACAGAACAGAAGTCAGAACAAAACTACCTCAACATAAATTAGAAATACCAGATGTAATAGCAGATTTGATGAAGGTTGAGTGCTTCAAAGTGCGTAAGCTAAATAATATTATATCCATGACTGCTTTGTCTAATTTCCTCTCAATACCATGAACATGCTATCCTTGATTGGATAGGAATTTAGATGGTTGCTTCAATAAAACAAAGAATTGCTAAAACTGGACAGACATTAGTCCAAACAGGCAAGCTCTCTGCACATTTTCATTCTCTCAACTGATTATGATGGTAATCAGGGCATGAGGGCCAGCCGCTACAGGATGTCGTGTCAGTCAAGCTCTCATCACCTTTGGATTAGCTATACCGAGAGCTGGACATCAAAGCGCCGTCCATAGGAGGAACCTAGGGGGAGGGCGCCTGGCGTCCCCCCCCTCACAGGCAAGGTGCACCAGCGGCTGGGCAAGGTACCTGGTTACACCAGCTGACAGACCTGGTTACACCAGCTAACCAGAAGACTTTACTTGGTAAAGTAGTGTACAGGTCGGTGCACCTTACACTGTAGCGCTTTGCGCTAGCCGCCCACAGGCTGGCCGGATCCCTGGTGCTCGCCCCAGTAGAAGCCTGGGGCAGCTTGGGGAGCTGCTGGATGTGATCCACGGATCCAGGGCTGACACACACCCCTCCCCCACCCCACACGTCCGAGGACGTGGGACACCGGATCTCTCGACCCCATCATGACCCCTGACAGGGGCAGCGGTAGGGGAGGGGGAGGATCCGGAGGAACACCAGCTGTTGAGAGCGAGAGGGGTCAAGCAGCAGTCAGGCCGAGGACTGTGAACGATAATCGCGTGAATGATAATCAGGCCCAGACTCCTAATCTAATCAGCCAGCCCTCTGACCTTTTGACCACGGTGAGCGCGGGGTGTGATACAACTAATTAAGCCCACCACATGCGGCAGCGGTTCTGGTGAAGGAACATTCGTTTCTCTGACACCGAAGATGGCACACTACATGTCCCGATCTCCCGCACTGGTGCTCCAACTAGAGCCGACGCTCACAGAGGAGGAAGGCAATTGGGCAGTCAGCATCCTCTCAGAATTCCTGGTGGTGGCGGAAAGGCAGAGAGGCAGCCTGCCTGTGGAGACAGACTACATATCGCTGACTCATGATTCGACAGAGGGTCTGAGGCCGACATGGAAGACAGGGAGAAGGGAGCAGATACGCCAACACAGGAAGAGCACGGAAGCAAGGATAGTGCCTCGCTGACGGGAAAAGAGCCACCGTCGCCCGGGACAATCATGACCTCAGAGGTGCGACGGAGGAGGCTGGTACTGGCTTCCACATCCCCCACCTACACGCCTCCCCCGCTGGGTGGACTGCAGGGACTAAGGATGGTGGTAGCAGACCTAACACAAACCTTTAGCCCAACACCGGACCCGGCTTGCGGGGACCAGTGGCGAGGGCCTGACTACGTACCTTCGCCATTAGCCGAGCTGGAGAGGCTGGAGGTCAGACGGGCCGAATTACAGCCCGAGCTGAGAGACAGGAGAGCGGGGTACTCCATCAACTGGTCTCAAGGACCAGAGTCACAGGGAAAGGAGTCCCAGGGGCCCTCCCCGCCAACAGCGACGCCGGCTGCACCGATACCATGCACGGCGAACATCAGGAGACCCCGCCCCTCCGCTTTCAGTCATCACAGTAACGGAACCAGCGGTAGACACTACCATGAGGGGGGGCTGTGGAACCTCGGGACCTGGCCGAACCGAGGCGAGCACCACTAGCGAGACCGATGACCCCGGCGCCGAGGTCAGCTGGGGTCATGGGGAGGGACCCAGCATCGGCTGCAACAGGCAGGGCAGAAACAACGGCAGCCTCTTACCTAGAACAGTTCATACCAGTAGAAAAGGTCCCCCAGGATTTGGAAGGACCCAAGCTGGCAGTGAACACAGCAAAACTGGTGAACACGTTGTGGGCACTGCCCATGACTAGAACGGAAACCACAGAACTGTACATCACACTGCCCAGACCAGCGAATGCGGATGGGCTCCACAAAACAAGACTTAACCCGGAAATAGAGTTCATGCTGCCCACTAGGGTCAAGGATAATGACACGGCACTGGCTTCGGCACAGTTGGGCATGCAATTCACAGCCAGACCCCTGGTGTGGGCACTGGATGTGATCGAGACCGGTAAACCACTAGAAACAAAAGAGCTGGTGGCATCCATGGTGACAACAATGAAGATACTGCACAGAATGAGCAACTCACTCCTAACAATGAGAGGAGGGACAACCTGCGGCCCACACTGCAAAACCAATTAAAACCAATTAACACCAATTAAAGCCCCTAGCCAAGAAAGATGGAGGACAAGGTTTTAAGTACCTGCTCGGAGAGGATCTCACGGGTCAAGTCACCACGCTGGAGGCCAGCAGGAAGACGGCACACACGACAACAGGGTGTCAGAACCATGACAGCCAGGAACTACGGGAAGCAGGGAAACTACCCAGGCGGCATGGGGAGGAGCCGCTAACAACAAAGCACCCCAAGACACCGCCATGAAGAGGCAAAAACCTACCACCGCCCAAGAGGTGGAAGCCAGACACGCCCACACAGAGGAGTATGAGGCAGGTTGTCCAGCAGCTACCGGGTACAAGCCAGACGAAAATAAATGTGAGTAACACTCCCGTATTGTACAAAGCAGGGGGTGTCAAACAAATGGTCAGAGGGGTGAAGCTTGAGCTCACAGGTGTACGACACCAGGTACACCAACCGGTGTCTCGAGACAGGCAGGACTCTAGGTGATAAGGTGGGATATATGTTGCAACAGGGGGTAGTGCAGAACGCAGAGAAAGGGATGAGAATGTTTGTATCACACCTGTTCCTCAGGCCGAAAAAAGATGGGGACTTTGGGCCAATATTAAACCTCTCAAAATTGAATGATTTCATAACCTACCAACATTTCAAAATGGAGCAGCTCAGAACGGTAATGCAGCTGGTACACAGGGGGGCATGGCTGGCAAGCATAGATATATCGCAGGCCTACCACAGTCTGGAAATCAGGGAAGGAGATTGAGACCTCCTACAATTCATCCATGGGGAGACGAGGTATAGATTCAGAGTGCTACCCAACGCCCTTAGCTCGGGGCCACAAATCTTCACAAAAATTATTAAAGCTGTAATGAGTCACCTAAGAGAGGTGCACAACATTTTACTATGTTTCTATATAGATGACACCATCATTATCGGTAAAACACAACAGGAGGTGCATCATGCAGTGGGTGTCACACTAGAACTGCTAAACAGGCTGGGTTTCACAATAAACAAGGAGAAGTTGGTACTAACACCGACGAGAGAGATCCAATTCCTCGGCTTCAAAATCAATACATCACTCATACGGGTCGACATTCCAAGTAAGAAATGTGAGGAACTAACAGCATGCATCAGGCCCACCCTCAAGAAACCTCAACTAACAGTAAGGGACCTAGCTACCATCATGGGAAAGTTAGTAGCCACAGACCCAGGCAATAAATGGGCCCCGATAAGATCAAAAACAATAGTAAGGGTGCTTAACTGGCATCTAAGGGAAGGTAAAGGCAAGTTTGGGGCACCATGTACATTAATGAGAAGGGTTCAAGAGTGCCTGACATTATGGGTGGAAAACCTGAGTAAAGCTCACAAAGATTATGCCCAGAGATCGGTGGATGTGTGCATCTACACCGATGCCTCATCACACAGTTGGGGTTACTATGATCAGACCCACAATGGCCATTATGGGGAGCAGTGGGACCAAGCAGTAAGGGAGTCCATGCACATAAACATACTGGAACTGAGGGTGGTAAGGCGAATGCTAGAACACCAGGGGGAGAAGCTGAGGGGACTGCATGTAAGAGTATTTGCGGACAACACTACCACGGTAGCGTGTGTAGGAAAAGGGGGATCGGCTAGATCAAAGCCTTGCCAGACGGAAACAGAAGCCATCTGGGAGATTACGGAGAATCGCGATATATTACTCACAATCATGTTTTGCCCAGACATAGAGAACATAGAGGCGGACTGGGCTTCCAGGGCGTTCACCAGTGTGGGAGAATGGGAGTTAAACAGCCAGATAGTGAGGGGGATCTGCGAAAAGATGGGGAAGCCTGACACTGACATGTTCGCTTCCAGAAATAATAGCGTGATAGCGGTCATGCTCTGAACGACATGTTCAGGACCATGGGAATGAACAGAGCCACAGCAGAGATACTTAGTAGAAGTTTAGATTCATAATAATTCCAGAAATGTAAACTTTGTATCATTGAATGGTTTGATTATACACTAAGCTTTTTAGTGTAGCAGTGTACAGATAATAATTGACTGATTTCCAGAAATAGTAATTCGGTTGTGTAGTCTTTGTGATCTCGCATGTGTATCATCTATGACAAGGTCAGTATTTAAATTTGCCCATAACACCTTTGGATGTCCTTTTTGGATTTTCTAGTTTGGTAGTTAAAAAGAAAACTACCGGGAAACTTTAAAAGGTAAAGACCGAGTAAATTAAAAGGCAATGTTGGTATGGGCCTACATTATCGATTGTTATCTACATCAAAACACACTAGCCACTTACAATGTGGTCTAGCAGAAGATATTGCATGACAGGGTTCTGTAGTATTAGTACTCATTTAATACTCAAGTGATATTCTTTACAATACTCCTAATGTATTCAACCTAGAGCACCTAATTATATACATGCTAGGTTGCCTATATTATGTGTCAAAAACTGAATCAGATACATTAGGAAAACACTGTTCATGTTGTTCGTCAACATGGGTAATTCGTCCACGACCGGGGGACTACAGTGATAATGGTTCCGGGCTGGATTCGAACTCGACGCCCAAAACGCCCTTCAAACCCCCTGAGAACCACAACGCAGACGGTGCCGCCACCTGGAGTTGACAAAATGCCCAAAACCCGCTCCGGACCTCGCGAGAACCGCTCACGCCTAAGCGGGTATCTAAAATCAATCCCTAGCATCACTGGCTTTACCATATTTATATATATAGGCTATATGTGATGTATAAGAATTATGCGAGTATAAAGTTGCGAACGGGAATGTTTCCTAGTTTATCACCCAGATGTTGTGTACTACTTAATAGGTGACCGCTTTTCACAGTTGGGCCAGGTGGCGCCACCACCCCTAACATACACAGTATAACCCTGTTAAACCAAACTTGAAGGGACCCTATAGCAGTGGTTTAACTGAGTTTTGGCTTTGACTTTGACTTGGCTTTGACAAAAATGCGGGTGCATTATGATTGTAATATACAATGTGTGTAGACACTTTGATTATTGTTTTTCATGTATATACAGAATAACCCCGTTAAACCAAGCTCGGTTAAACCAAACGATTAGTTAATACAAACTTTTTTCGGCGGCCCGACAAAATACTACCATTTATCATAAAACAAAGATGGTGGGATCTCAGATGACCCTATAACCACATGAAAGTTGGGTTTAACTGTACTGGAA
The DNA here is from genome assembly GCA_030323885.1 of Branchipolynoe longqiensis. NCBI lineage: Eukaryota > Metazoa > Annelida > Polychaeta > Phyllodocida > Polynoidae > Branchipolynoe > Branchipolynoe longqiensis. The sequence continues at coordinate 8,225,496 of CM059199.1, forward strand.
GTGGCCCGGGGCTTGACAATTTTGTTTGGATTAACCGATACTTTGGATTAACTGACTTTTGGTTTAACCAATTTTTTATATGATAGGTCATTGCAGCTTTAGGTCACAGCTTCATAATGTACCACTTCGGAATTCTTCCTTCTATCTTTCTGAACCAGTGGTCCACAACTGCTTCATCAGAAACTGTGGTATGTGCTGTCCTGTCTGTGTGAAAGTGCATATAAAAGACCCCTTACTGTTTATCAGAAAGAGTAGCCTGTGTTGTGACGGCGGGTTTCCTCCAAAGAAATATGTCAGAATGACCATCTGTTTGATGTCCAATAGCCGATTATAAAAATCAATGTGCTCTAGACGCATCGTTAAATAAAACAAACTTTGTTCTCGCTCCCTCATCCTAACCCCATCCCCAACTCCATACCCGCTCACCATTTCCCCCGATTCCATCAGTTCGCAGGGTAACTAGATGGGATTCAAACCCATGGGTTCGAACGCTACTCGAGTCAAACCAATGACTTAAAAATTGATACTCGTTGTTTCCTAGCCAGGCACTCATCATTACTATGATAGGGCAAGGAGCAGTGGAATGAGGAAGACCAATCGTCTATGATTGGGATTTCCCATACTTACTCAACTAATGTACAATAACAACTTAAAAAAACAGACATTGGCAGTTTCGCATAGGTGGGAGGGAGAACATGTAAATATAACCCTGTGTGAAATATTATGTAGACTGTCCATACTATTCAATTGAAATTGCATAAACATAAAGAGATAATCTTATTTTTCCTATAACATTGTGGTGCTTATATTTTGGAATTACTCTTATTTACTGGGGAACCATCACTGTCTTTTCTATTAATTACTTTTCATGGAGTTAAAATGTCATATACAGTTAATGAGACATAACCAGGAATATGAGAAAATCATGATGAATGATGAATTATGTCAACTTAAATGTGTATTACACATTGAGAAGGTGATACAGCTAGACAAAAAGCAGTGGTTGTTCCTACCTGATAGTTGAATGGTATTACAAATTAATATGAATAACTTATATATGCCTAACTCATTTTGTCAGAAATGTCACTCAATGCCTCATTTGAATGTTGGCTGGTTGTTGGAGTTTTACATCCTGGTAACATCTAAGGTCATATCAGGACGGGTACCGACTCTTGACAGTGTGCACTCATGGCGACTTTATAGTATTTCCCCACTCGGAGACCAGGCTGCCAGCACCATGACCTGATATCCCACTCAGTTACATTATACTGACACTCAGTGCACCAGTCCTTGCCCTATTTTAATAATGCTCCATGGCTATGAAGCAACAAGTATAAATCTAAAAAGTTATTGGTTTGACTCGACCAGGAATTTGAATCCAGACCTTCCGCACGGGAGGTCTGGACTCTACCGACTCGACCACCACGTCCGGTCCTGATTTCATGTGACGGGTCACATGTGATATATGTGCTATGGGTAAGTACTATAATCAGCGGCCAACCGCTGCATAATGTTGAACGTACGAATACTGGCTGAGTCAAACTAATTACATACAATATGTGTTGCTACCTAGCATGGCATGCACCATCAACAGGATATGGTTATGACTGGTTAGCACAGACTAAGGATAAGATGACTGAATGCGATATCAGTTTGTTTGTTGTTGTATTACGTCCTAGCAACATCTAAGGTCATATCAGGATGGGCACCGACTTGTGACAGTGCACACTGATATCAGCTTTATAGTGCTGCCCCACTGGGGCCCCAGGCCACCAGCACCATGACCTGATATCCCAGTGTCACATTATCCTGACACTGAGCCAAACTAATCCTTGCCCTATCCTAATAATGCCGAGCACCAGGCTAGGAAGCGAAAAGTATAAATTTTTAAGTCATTGGTTTGACTCGACCAGGACTCAAGCCTACATACTCATGGATTTGGATCTCCCGATCTCCCAAAACAGGTGACGGACACTCTACTCTACATTCGGCCACCCAGTCTGGTAGCTCATGGTGTCAGTTATCTTGTTGGTGTTCGACCCAAATTCCCAACTCAGTCATATTATCCCTAAAATGAGAAAACAATCAGTATTTTCCCTATTCCATTCATGCTAATCACCAGGCTAGATAGCGACAAGTTCTTTGGTGTTTTTTTCTGGTAGATATGTTTATTCTGCTGAATAAGTCTTTTCGTCAGTGCCAAAGCACTGGTCTTCCAGCCATTTTTCAATTCAGGATTATTGACACAAAAAAGGTATATAGAGTGAGGTATGTAATAACTGTTGAAGTCATCGCTTCGACTCGGTCATGGTTAGAAACCCGCAACCTCCCACACAGAAAGTCAGAGAGTACTTTGACGGGTTTGCGTATCCAGTCCTGACCACTGAAGACAGCGCATTCAGAGTTCTCGTCTCAGACACATATTGGTAGGCCGGACCTGGTGGGCAAATCGGCAGAGCGCAGGCTTCCCGTGCAGCAGGTCGGGAGGTTAAGAAAACTGGCGGAGTGAAACCAATATCTTACCAAATAGATACTTGTCGCTACCTAGCACAGCTGCTAGGCATTAATGGGAATTACAACAACTGGTTAGTTCAGTTTCAGGATAGTGTGAAAGAGTATCAGGGTACTGTGTGGAATATCGGGTCATGGTCCACAGGCCTAGTCTCCCTGTGGGGCAGCACTATACAATTTGCCATGAGTGCACACTTTCGCAAGTTGGCACCCATCCTGCTATGCCCTTAGATGTTGCTAGGATGTAAACACAACAAAGAAAAACACATTAGTAAACTCTAGTTGCCTGGCTCAGTAAGCACCAGACGGGTTGCTGAATGAGTTGAGCGTCCGTCTGGCGTGGGATTTGAACCCATGGGTTCGAACCCTGGTCGAGTCAAACAAATGACTTAAAAATTGATACTTGTCGCTTCCTATAGCCAGGCACTTGGCATTATTACTATAGGGCGAGGACTGGTCGGCTCCGGGTCAGGATAATGTGACTGTGTGAGATATTGAGTCATGATGCTGGTGACCTGGTTTCCCACTGATGCAGCACTATACAGTTGCCACAAGTGCGCACTGGCACAAGTCCATACCCGTCATGATGTAAAATATTCCGATACTCAGCAAGGGGGGAACACAAATGTTCTATTAGTGATATATATATATATATGCAGTGTGATTGCACTCAGGGCCTAGCCTTCTGCTGGGGTAGGGGTCACCACACTCAAAAGTTCAAGGTTGGTGGTGGCCAAGGGGCCATACAGCTACTGGTGGTGGGCAGACCATTGGTATCCATCGAGACAAGCAATGCTGGATTCCTATTGGTGAGGCCAGGAATGCTCGATTCCCATTGGTGGAAGGAGGTGGTATGATACTCTACCAATGACCCATGTAACTATATAATAATAAACCAGAGGGCTGGACTCTCTCTCTTAAACTTTACTCTCTTCCTTTCTCTTTGTCTGTATTGTTTTCCTCATAGCCTATGTACACAGCCACACATTCAAGCATTATATTTTACAATGATGTGACCTTAGATGTGGCAAAGACATAAAACGACAACAAACAAACGAAACCATATCGTTGAACTCCAATAGCTGGGCTGCGTAGGCTATTCCACTGTGAACAGACAAGCAGATCTCTCACGCTGGAACTAAACAGAATGTAGCTGCCACGCCTGTTGCCATGACAAAGCGCCGATCCTCCTCCTACGCACTCAGCAGCTAATAACATCGATAACTAACTCTGAGCTATTTGGGCCAGGTGCGGTGGCCGAATCGGTAGAGCGCAGACTTCCCGTCCGGGAGATCATGAGATCATGGTCGAGTCCAACCAATGACTTATACAAATTGATACTTGTCGCTTCCTAGCCTGGTGCTCGGCATTATTAGGATGGGGCAAGGACTGGTTATCTCAGTGTCAGGATAATGTGACTGAGTGGGATATCAGGTCATGGCGATTCCAACAAACAAATACACAAACGAACTAAGCTTGATATATAAATGAAACTATCAGTTTAATAGTAAACTGCATGCAATTTGTAGTTCGATATTAAAAGTATTTATTATACATGTGTCGTGGGGGTGATGGAAATACGAAATAATGTGCCTAGCGCGGGAATCGAACCCACCTCTCTTGCATTCTGTGTTGGTGTGCTAACCATTCCACCACCTAGATATCCTGATGTCACCACCCTACCCACGGTCCCACGGTCTACCAACACGGGAGACGGACGCTGTAACTCATTCGGCCATCCAGTCTGGTTTTATGTATCAAGAAATTGTACTCTATGGCCTGAAGACCATTGCTCTGGCACTTACAACATACATCATCCAATGAACAGATGAATAAACTACACTTAGTAAAAAAAAAATGCATGTTGACCTTAAAGCTTTTCAGCTGACCTCATTCTCCCTACCCACGCTTGAACCTCGTGACCTTGAACCTTGTGACCTTGGGCCGCACCAAGGGGTGAATTCCTCCCCTAGAGACTGTTCAGTATTTATGCGCTAATTAGCCTGGGTGTTGCTGCCGTCAGGTGGCGTGCATTTCCGGTCGTAATCGGCCGACGGAACCCATCTCTTCTTTAATTAACTCCTTTACGACCGACTGCCAACCTGTTGACACCACGCAGCGCCGCTATTTCTCTGTGATTCCCACTCAGATTTTCAGTCTCGCTATATAACTACACCGTTTATAAGGACAATTTTGACTCAGACACACTTTGCTGTTCAACTTCCAATATGGCAGACGGCATTTGAGCAGGCCAACAGAACCCATCTCTTCTTTATTTAACTCCTTTACGACCGACTGCCAAACTGACGACACCACCACCGCTATTTCTTTGTGATTTCCACTGAAATTTCAGTCTCACTATGCAATCACACAGTTTATAACGACAATTTTCACGCCGACACACTTTGCTGTTCAACTTCCGGAATGGCAGACGACATTTGCCTGGAACTACTTTTGGGTGGGAAAATGAATGGGTTGCACCAACCGGTGTAGAGTTAAAACCACCTGGCTGCTGCTTACTTGTACAGATCTCTTGAGGATTCTAAGGGGTCCATGTCTATTCAAGTTACCCTCAGGTGACCTTTTGACCTTACCTCAAGTGCTCTACAATTAAGAACCCTGCCTCCTCAAACAAACAGACAGTCGCAGAGTAAGCCCACCTGTTATCACCCAGTCCCTTCAATCTGGGTTAACCCTGGTCAAGTCAAACTAATGACTTAAAAATTGATACTTGTCGCTTCCTAGCCAGGCGCTCTGCATTATTAGGACAGGACAAGGACTGGTTGGCTCAGTGTCAGGATAATGTGACTGAGTGCGATACCATGTCATGGTGCCAGCGGCCTGGTTTCCCAGTGGGACAGCACTATAAAGGCACCATGAGTGCGCACTGTCACAAGTCGATACCCGTCCTGATGTGACCTTAGATGTTGCTAGGACATAAAACAACAACAAACAAGCAAACAAAACATAAATCTGGGTTACCGTTAGGACACATATTCCGCCACTGGTTATCACCATTACATAATAGGAATTTTCCAAAGAGCATGCATGCACCGTGGCAGTTACTCACAACATTAGTTCTTCCATTGTCAAGCTGTTTGCGGTGGCCGAATCGGTAAAGCATGGGCTCGTGTGTGTGAGATCCGGAGTTTGGTTCCACATCGAGCGAAACCGATGACTTATAAAATTGATACTTGTTGCTTCGTAGCTTGGCGCTTGGCATTAATAGGATAGGGCAATGACTGGTTAGCTCAGTGTCAGGATAATATGACTGAGTGGGATGTCGGGTCATGGTGATGGCAGCCTGATTTCCCAGTGGGGCAGAACTACAACGGCCCTATGACTGCACACTCTCACAAGGTGGTACCCGTCCCGATATGACATTTCATGTTGCCAGGATGTGAAACTCCAACAAACAACCAACCAATGAATTGTGAGGCCGTATTCGATTATGACGCTGCGGACGATTCGGGTCATCCGAGATGTCCGGATTTTATATAGAACACCACAAGGTGAAGCTAAAAATACAGGTGCCGTGTGCAAAATGACCCGACACCAGTGCCCCATGTGTTGGTTCGGGTGCCAGGACCATGTGAAGAGTTGAGGCAGAAAACCATGTAAACGCCAATCGAAAAATGTAGTTTAAATGTGTTAAAATCCCTGAAAATAATGTTAATTTTCACTAATTCCACTTTTCATATGGTCATACGGTTATGGAGTAATGAACAAAAAAATAGGAACACAAAAAAACTAACTTTTTGTAGGTTTGATTCCAATGTTTATCTCCATTTTTGGATTGGTTTTTAGATGATTTTGCGCCTGTACTCTTCAATTGTGTGCTGGTACCTGTGTGTGTCATGTATTGCAGAGCTACTTTTCTGGGGTTTTTTTATGTAAAATACGCTCCAGATTAAAAATAACATATATCTAAATTATGCAATCATAATATACTTTAAATACTATTTTGCTGTAGATATATTGGTTATTAAAAAAAGAAGTTTTGGATTAAGCCACCATTTTTTCCTCTCCGAACGTGTTTGTTTATGCAACTCGAGGTTGTATGGCCTGCGCATGTGCCAAAAATTGGTTCGGATGACCCGAGTTGTTTAATTGAATATGGCCTGGGTTTGTGGTGGCAATCTGCGATAAAACGACAGTCTTCACAATAGCTGTCTAACACGCTAAGTTGCTGCTAAAAACATTTCTTCTTCCGCTAAAGTTTCAGCGTGAAGTTTATGGTGGAAATCCTCTACAAGTTAGACCAGACGGGAGTGCTGAATGGGTCATGGGTTCAAACCCTGGTTGAGTCAAACCGATAACTTAAAAATTGATACTTATTGCTTCCTAGCCAGGCACTCGGCATTATTGATTGATTGATTGGTGGTTGCTTTATGCCGTGTCAGCAGCATAGGCCATATTCACGGCAAGAAATGTTTGTTTTTTGTTCAAACCATCGCTTTTACATGTAAAAGCAGACAATCAATTAGGTGCCAATAGACACTAATTAAATTAGAAAGCTCACAATCATATATTTGTGGTCAAGGGAAACAAATTCCCATAGAAAAAGAAAAGCTTCATTAATAATTGATAGAATCCATTTAGTAAACTATATAAGGTGGTACAGTCCAGCTGTCCTCAAAGAGGCTAAAATGTTTTCCTGTTTTACCTTAGTAAAAAGGTCATGCATACTGTCTGCAGTGTAGAACCGTTGGCGCAGGGCCAACAAATCAATGCAACTTAGTAAAATGTGTTTGAGTGTCAGTGGGGACTGACACCCAATACATTCAGGGGGAGGTTCCCCCATGAGCAGAAAAGCATGTGCAAGCCACGAGTGGCCAACAGCGGCTAAGGACCACTTGGTCCCGCCGACCTCCCGCATGAGTCTGTGGTGGCTTTCCCACAGATCGTTCAATTTCTTTAAGTTGATTAATGTTTTCATCCCACTCATGTTGCCATTTGGATTTTATGTGGGTGGCTATTAGTGGTTTCAGATCAGAGTGAGGGATCAGACACGGTTCAAGATCACAGTTCAGGGCATTCTTCGCAGCCCGATCAGCTCGTTCATTTCCTTGTATGCCGGCATGGCCAGGCACCCAGCACAGGTGGATATCATACCCAGCCGTTGTCAGTTGGTTCCTTTTATAAATGACCGTTGCTAGAATAGGGTGATTCGTTTTCAGTCCAGCAACAGCCAGGAGGCAAGAGAACGAATCAGTGTATATAACATAGTTAGTGTGGTTGGATACCTCAATACACTCCAAAGCGAGAAGGAGTGCTCGGGCCTCTGCAGTGAAAATCGAGCTCTGATCGGGCAAACATACACCAAATCTTTCCCGTCGGCAGACTGCCGCAGCAGCTACCCGGCGTTGGTCTTTCGAACCATCAGTGTATATGGAGAGGTGGTCTGCAAACTGGCCTTGAATCTCTGCATGCAGTCCTTGGTACTCGAGTGGATGTGTCCCAGATTTCCTCAGTTCCGTGAGTCGGAGGATAACCGATGGCTTTCTCAACGACCACGGGGGATGTTCTGGGACTTTGGCATCCTCTAACACGTCCAAATCCACGCCCAAGGCCTCCAAATGGGGTTTCATTCGGAGCCTCAGTGGCCGGATGTAATTTGGCCTGGCTTTATACCTGGATTTGTCATGTTGCTCGAATAGACAATTGTGTGCAGGATTCAATGCATTAGTTGTTATCTTGACTACATATTGCATGGCCAGTTTGATTCTCCTGTTGTTAAGTGATGGTTCATTGGCTTCGACATAAAGGCTCTGAATTGGTGAGGTGCGGAAGGCCTCAAGGGCCAGGCGCAGTCCCCGGTGGTGGATCGTGTCTAGCAGCCCAATATATGATTTCCTTGCGGAACTGTATACTATGCTGCCGTAATCCACTCGTGAACGAACCAAGGTTTTGTACACGGAGAGCAGAACATCTCTGTCCGCTCCCCACTCTGAGCTGGACAGCACCCTCAGAATATCCAGCGCTTTCAGGCATCTTGTTTTTAGGTACTTTATATGTGGCACAAAAGACAGTTTTGCGTCGAGAATGAGGCCCAGAAATTTGGTTTTCTCAATGACTTTAATGGGATCCCCATCCAGGGTCAGCTCCGGTTCTGCATGTATTCTACGCAGCAGGCAGAAGTGCATGCGGACTGTTTTGGTCTTGGAAAATTTGAAACCGTTCAGAACTGACCACCGATGGATCCCATTTATGCTTGGTTGTAGCTGTCTCTCTATGACATTCATGTTAGCACCGCTGTAATATAATACAAAGTCGTCCACGAAAAGACTACAGGAGACCCCCTGCTTCACAGCAGCAGCAATACCATTGACCTTGACCCCGAAAAGGGTCACGGCCAGTATGCTGCCTTGAGGTACTCCTAGTTCCTGTGAGTGTAGGCGCGAATAGGTAATCTCGACACAGACGCGGAAATGCCTGAAGGCTAAAAAGTTCCTGATGAAAATTGGCAAGTGGCCACGAAGGCCAATCGCATGAAGATCCTCCAAGATGCCATGCTGCCACGTTGTGTCATAGTCTTTTTCGAGGTCGAAAAAGACAGCCACAACGTGCTCCTTCTTAAGGAAAGCATCTCTTATGAAGGTCTCCATGCGCACCAAATGGTTGAGGGTGCTGCGGCCCCATCTGAAGCCACATTGAAGGTTAGACAGGTGGTGTCCTGACTCCAGTAGCCAGACGAGGCGGTTGTTTACCATGCGCTCCATGGTTTTACAGATGCAGCTTGTAAGGGCTATGGGACGATAGTTGTCGGCTTCACTCTGGTCTTTACCAGGTTTGGGAATCAGTATTACTGTCGCCTCCCGCCAAGAGGTGGGGACGACACCCGATTCCCAGATGTTGTTGAAGAGTTCTCGGCATTATTAGGATAGGGAAAGAAGCAGTGGAATGAGGAAGAGCAATTATCCGCGATTGAAATTCCGCCTGCTTAAACAACTAATGCACACACAAAAAAGAAGTATATTTCCACAGAGGATGCTGTACAACATTAGTTCCTATCATCGGCATCAGAGCATGGGTTGGTGGTGGAAATAATCTATTAGTTTCCACATAACATACAGTGCAGTCGACCGCCACCCACAAGATTAACTGTCAGAGGGAAGCTAGGTGTGGAAATCATCTATTGCAGTTCAGAATTAAGAATTCATTCAAAGTTGAGTAGTATTCATAGATGTAGTAGTTTGCACTGATCTCTCAGGCAAGTAACCACATAGACAGGTTGGCGTGGGTAGGGTGATGGCATCCTGGAGACTAGGTGATGTAATGGTTAGCAGGATAACCCTGGAATGGAAAGAAGGCTAGGTTCAATTCCTGCTCTAAGCACAATATTTGTCATTTTCGTCACATCAACAACACCGGTTGATGTGACCAAGTTCTTGTACAGGCTGCATATTTTATTGTTGGTGAACCTGCCAGGTGTATGTTTAGGATTGATTGATTGGTGGTTTCTTTCCGCCGTGTCAGCAGCATAGGCCATATTCATGGCGAGAATTGTTTGTTTTTTATTCAACCATCGCTTTTACATACAATGTAAAAGCATACAATCTATTCTGTGTCAATCAAGTATGTTTACCTAAATATATTGCTTGTATGTATGTAAACGTAATCATTAAACTTGAGTTATGGATTTAAGCCATTTAAACGACTTCCAATTCCCGGGTGACTAGAATAAGTATTCTGCACTGACTTCTCAGGCAAGGAGCCACATAGAAAGGTAATCATGAATAGTGGGATTGCATCAGGGAGGCTAGATAGCGTAATACTTCGCAAATAGCCCGGAATGGCAACACATGTGGGTTCGCATTCAGCGCTAAGTGCAATATTTTCCATTTTCATCACCACTTACAACATGTAGTTAACTTGTCATTGGCACCTCTAGGCATGCATGAATCTTATCCAAGGTCTTTGGAACTCTCTTCTCCCCAGGCCATCAGGATTGTTCATCCGTCCTCTTTCCATACGGTAAGGGACCTGGGTGAGATCTCACGTGGACTGAGGTGGCGCCCCAAGCGGCCAGCCACGTCACCACCCCCAGATTGGTGTTGGCACTTTGCCTGAAGGTGGCGCTTAGTCAATTGTCCAGCAACAGGGTCCGTACACAATTGAAGATATGGAGTTCAAGGCTATTTCAAGGTTTTTCGAGGCTGTTTTTGATAGGAATTCAAGACTATTTCTATTTGGGTTTCAGGAAAAAAACTACAATGGTCAATGCCGATTTTGGACTACTTTAGATCTGTGGGGACACTTTCATGGAATTTAGGGCTTTTCAAGATTAATTACACAAAATAGGTTAAATGCAAGGCTTTTCAATTCCTTCAAATGGGGAAAATGAAGTTCAAGACTTTTCAAGACGTATCACGTCCCCATACAGACTCTGCACCGATAACCCCAGATGGAGTCAATGAGCCAGCAACAAAAAGATCTACAAATGTATTTTCTGGCTATACTTCAAGAAAGCAGCTCAGACAAGGATCCCTAAAATACAGTGAGACCTTGTTATAACATAGCCGTTGATGGCCATAAAAAGTCATCGCGAAAAAAGCGGGATCGCATGAAGCATGAATAACCTTCAAATTGTGCATGTTTAAAAAACATGGGTAATTGAATGCGTATGACTGACGTCTTACTTAGCTTGGATACAAAGCATCTATTCGATTTATAGACTAAGGCCCAGCGCTGCGCCGCCCCGTCACCTAGCGTAAGAATTCCATATAAACCAAGTAGCCGCCGGGTTGATTCACTTTCGCCTTGACTGCGCTCCGTTCAACATCGTCTCCTAAGCCTTTCGTTCTAAGGACGGCAGCAGCATGCCGTCAAACAAGACAGCTCGTGCTAAATGCAACAGGGACACTACTTCACCTACCACCATGTCTCTGAAGAAGCAGAAAAGGAAAGGACAAGGGAGGCCCAGGTCAGTCATAAATGATTCTTCTACGCCTACCGTAACTCGTTCAAACCGCACCGTGGAGCGGTGCGAGAGAAGGGAGCCCAGCACAGAGTCTGTCCCAGGGACACGCGAATCAACGAGATAACCAGGAGGGTAGACAGGCGTCGGAGATCCAGATCTCCCAGCCCTACTCGGAGACACAAACAATCATCTCCTCGCACGGCTGTCTCAGCCCAAGGCACCCCGGACGGTGCAGGCAATCACAGATCACACACACATAAGCGTACAAGCTCAGCATCGCAGCGTCAAGACGGGAGATATCGCGAAAGTCAGGACTATGACGACAGATGTGGGAGAGCGGGTAGTGAAGTACCGTACTACCAAACGGATAGGCACCACGACTATGATCATAACGACAGGCGCTACCAACTAAATCCTGGCCCATTAATCGACTGGGAGAACAACGATGACGAGCGCACTAACACGGTAAACGACCTCCTCGTGGCAGCCGGCTCGGCAATAGGAAAGCGCAGAGGTATGAATATTCTCGCACCACACACATATGTAATAAGGGGAAGTCGCAATGAGAGGATCGGGTTGGAGGAGGCATCATGGCACGAATATTTCGTGGCTCTCCATCGTATGTCTAAGGACAAGAAACTGCCAGTAGGATGGGCCGAATACGTGAACGAACATATGTACCAGCTTGCCGTCATGGCTGCAAACTGGGATTAGCACACATGCCGACAATGGTCAGAGACAGTATTTATTATGATCGCAAATGGCCGCCTCCCTAGGGGCTGGAAGGATGGATATGCTATAAAGGATGTGCAGCGTGACATTTGTGCGATTGGTGGCAGGGTCAACAAGCCACGACAAGGCACACGAGGCACAAAACGAAATGACGGAATGGCAAACGCAACAACGGCAGGGGCGGACAATAAGGTCAGCACAGACCATACACGTCCCACATATGACAAAGATACGGATGGGAAACCATGTAGCCAGTGGAACTGGGGGGAGGACTGTGGTTTCTCGACATCCCATGGTCTCCAGCCAGACAGGAAAGCTCACTTATGTGCTTGGTGCGCCAAGAAGTATAAGCGGGCAAATGCGCATCAAGAAAAAGTCTGCTTTAACAAGAAAAGGTTCTTCGACAAAGCTAATGGCCCGGTCAAGGACAAAAAGGATTTTAGATGGTGGTTGTGCTGGCCCCGCGCAGCCCAACTTCAAAACCAAAGAATTAATCACGGGCATCAACGCCGCAGAGGCTTCGAGTAAACTAGAAAACAGCCTGGCTGAAAATAACGGACCGGGCCAGCACCACACCAGGAAGCGTGGGCGAGAGGCTGACGCTTTCACAATGCATAAACTTTATGCACCTGCCCCAGTCGCGGACGGGAAAGGTTCAGAGACCTCATCAATCTCACTTGATGGCGGCGAGACAGGCGACGCCGTTTCACACGCTCGCTGCATGCACCAACAAGCCGAGGGTGACGTCAGAGCCATCGTGGCAGGCGCCGCTGACCCAGTTCCACACGACAGTCTAGACAACGCTGTTTCTCACGACCGCGGCGATGGCAGTACATGCAAACTGTATCAAGTCTCTCTGCACGCGGACCAGCCTATCGGTAACCATGCCATTGCCAGTTCCCAGACCTTAGGCGAGACAGCCGGGACCAGGGTTCACGCACCCACCCCCCACGTTGCTGCACATGGTTACCAACACGACGATTATGTCAAGGTTAAACATCTTTTCCACGGGAGTCCCCCACATTGCGACGACAGGCCTCTATTAGTGGAAGATCATGTCGATACTGATGGAATAGACCAGATACTCGACATGGTGTCGGCTGACCAAGTTACACACTATGACCCTCCACCTACCCCGACCGCATACAGACACACTCTCAACAGAATTTGGCCAGTTGTCAATGTTAGGGCATGGTCGGATCACCGTGAATACATGAAGATTTACACTCGGGTCAGACTCTCGGCCATCCCAACCTACATCGGCCAGCGTGTGCCAATACCATCGGGTTTAAAAATTAAAGCCTGGCGCGCATTACTCATAGATTATCATGTCAAGCAGCTGCCTGATTTTCTTGAATTCGGGTGGCCGGCAGACTACACGGCCGATAAACCACCTATTGCATCTAGAGCAAACCATCACACAGACCTAGAGAACGTCGCCCACATGAAAAACTACATCGACACTGAGCTGGGCCTTGGGGCTATGTTGGGGCCTTTTGAGGAATGCCCTTTCATGCCTTGGACCCAAATCAGCCCCCTCATGACTCGGGCCAAACAGAAGACTGACAAACGCAGAGTCATAGTCGACTTAAGCTACCCCGGTGGAGTTAGCGTGAATGCTGGCATCAGGAAGGGCCAATACCAGGGCCAGCCCTCCACCTACACTTTACCGGGCATTATAGATCTCGCCGATGAAGTGACACGTTTGGGTAGAGGAGCCTTCATATGGTGTGCAGATCTGGCCAGAGCATACAGACAGCTCAGGACCTGTCCATTATCTACCCCACTACTCGGCATAACCTTAGGCGGGAAAATCTAGATAGACATTGCCCCGCCATTTGGCTGCCGCACTTCGTCCATTGCATGTGTGCGGACAACAAATGCAGTCGTCTACTTAATGAGGAAGCGCGGACACCATGCACTCTGCTACCTCGACGATTGAAAAGGGAAAGGCTGACGCAGCTTACTCAGATCTCCTTTGCTTGTCCAAGTTTTTGGGACTCGACCTGGCCCTCAATAAATGTAGCCCGCCGTCCACCGAGATTGAGTGGCTGGTTTTCGCAATCTCAACAACGGAAATGACCATCACCATTCCTGAAGAAAAACTCCAGCAGGTCGTAAGCGAGTGCGAAAGATGGAAAAACAGGAAGCTTGCATCCCGCCGAGACCTCCAGAGGCTGGTGGGAAAGTGCGTACGACCTGCAAAAAGATTAATGTCACAAATCCTCGCAGCTCTCAGAGCCGCACCTTACAGAGGGAAACACGCGGTGCCTGAGGAGTTAACACTCGACGTCTCATGGTTCACGGGCTATGCCACACAATCCAACGGCATAGTCCTTCTACCCAAAGACGAACGCACAACCTGGACCATTGAGTGTGACTCGTCCCTGGAAGCCAGCGGCGCACATTCACCCACGCATTTCTACGCAGCAAGATACTCTAGAGCACTCATGGCTAAACACCACTGTATCGCCAGATTGGAGGCCATAAACCTAGTGGTAGCGCTCAAAAACCTCGCTCCACCAGAACCACATAACTTCACAATACTCATAAACACAGACAATGCCACTTCACAACAAGTGCTCAGCACGGGATCTGGCCGCGACCCCATAATCTGCGCATGTGCCCATCAGATTTGGCTATTCTCGGCAAAACTCAGCACAGAGGTCGTGATATGACACAAACCAGGAAAGGACCTCGTCCTCGCGGATGCTCTCAGCCGCAGGTGCTTTGATCGGGCGGCAGACGAGCTTGCCAAGACAATGACGTCCAATCTAAACTTAACCCATGTCGTTGTAGGCCAATATGACGCCCTCACCCCGATCCTCTAGTAACCCATGACTCGATAATAAATGTTTGCCTCTCTTCATAGGTTACTCACAAAATCACCACGACCGGCTACTCAACACCATGGCGGCTGGTCTGGCCACAGGCACCTGGAGGAACAAAACAGCTCAAGTCAACGAATACCTGACTTACATGAACGATAGAGGAGGTAACCCTACAAGGCCTACACAATACGAAATCATGTCATATCTACTGCATTTATCAGACACCAGGACACATGGCACTGTCTTGAACTATTTCAGTGGCGCCCGCACTTGGCTCCAGGCGCTGGGCGTGGACAGCCGCATTTTTGACACTTACCTGGTGGGTCTGGTCAAACGAGGAATCCAGCGCCGCTCTACTCATGTACCGGCACAGGCGCCTCCCCTCACCCCCTCGGACATAAGGAAGGCAGTCAGGTTCTTCTCTACAGTCGGGAACAATGGTCCGGTGTTAACGACAGCATTGCTCATAGGGTACTTTACTCTGCTACGTCAGAGCAATCTGTTGTACCCCACTCCACCGGCTGATACGGGGCACACCCTACGAGCACGAGACATTACACTAACACCAATGGGACTCAATGTACACGTCAGATCCTCGAAAACCCTTCTCAGATCGGCACCGCCACGTAACATCACTGTGCCAGCGATCCCGGGCTCCATCTACTGACCAGTCCGGGCCTGGACTTGCTGAGACGGACCGGCATTCATCACCACGGATGCACTACCACTGCGACCAAGAGCACTACTCGACACGCTTAGGCTAGCTCTGGCCACACAGGGCCACCCGGCACCAGGTGCTGTGACCCTGCACAGCCTTCGACGCGGTGGAGCACAGGCATGTGCCGCCTTAGGCACATCTCTCCAGGACATCAAGGACTTAGGTCATTGGACCTCTGATGCAGTCCATAGCTACGTGCCAAAACACTCAATTTCCTCAGCACGCAGAACTATAGCCTTAAATGTTGGTCAAGTTCTGTAAGCCTTGATATCATGATACTACACTCTGATATGTGATGATAAAACAAGACAATAATAAATACCAATCGGTCTCTCGTGTTTTCAATTGTGCATGTTTAAAAAACATGGGTAATTGAATGCGTATGACCGACGTCTTACTTAGCTTGGATACAAAGCATCTATTCTATTTATAGACTAAGGCCCAGCGCCGCCCCGCCCCGCCACCTAGCGTAAGAATTCCATATTAACCAAGTAGCCGCCGGGTTGATTCACTTTCGCCTTGAATGCGCTCCGTTCAACATCGTCTCCTAAGCCTTTCGTTCTAAGCCATCCCACCCACCCATACTGTTTTATTCGGTGGGGTCAAGTTCTGTAAGCCTTGAAATCATGATACTACACTCTGATATGTGACGATAAAACAAGACAATAATAAATACCAATATTGAAGTCTGTCGGTCTCTCGCGTTTTCAATTAAGGAATTTTGGAGCCAAAGACTCATCGCGTTTTAAATGAACTTGCGTTAAATCAGCTTAGGGGTTTACCTCTATGCCCACATGTATATATATTTATATATATATATATATGTGAAGTGGGCGAGACTGCTCGACCTCATTTTGCGCAGGCGCGCATTTTGCGCGGGCGCGCATTTTGCACAGGCGCGCATTTTGCGCAGGCGCGCATTTTGCGAGGCAGGGTTCCCTGCTGTAAAGCGTTGCTTGGATACGTCGATTGTGACTATCCTAGCAACGATAGAAGGTCGGGCGTTCGGACCCAGACCCATCGGACGTGTTTTTGCACGCTCCGATGTTTTAGCCGATATTTAGGCTTTTATTGTCGAAATTCCAAACTTATTTAACTTAATTATATGGGAGGGGATTTGGCTTATAACATACATTCCACTTTTGAACTATATTTAACTAAGAACATAGGTTTTATTGATCAATTCATTCTGTTAGTAAGAGGTAAGAATAAAATGGTGAGCTCCTAAGAAGTGACATGAACGTTCCTTGCATTCCTTACTGTCCTCCAGACTTATATTATTAACCGCTATGGTCAACTTCAGATTGCTATTTGGATTGCTCTATAATCTTATTTAATTAAGGGCCTTCTGCCAATGGTCTGTCAGGACTCGAACTCTCCACCTCGGGTAATGCTAGTCAAGGGTCAGGCTGGCAGGGTGACAGACAACCGGCTGCAGGAGGCACAAGTCATTCACATGGAAACAATTATTTATATTAACACGTAGGGTCGCCTTAAGCGGGGGTGGAATAGCCCGACGGTTTAAACTGGTGCCATGACCAGGATAGTAAGGAGTGTAATACCTTTTAGTTCACTTCTGTATGCTTAGAAATTGTTTAAATTTTTTTGATAGATTATTCAGGTAGAGTTGACAGTGATGCACGGTCACTGTCTTCATGCTCCATGACGTGATATTGATAGTTTACGGCGCACCGGGGCAGCATCATTGCGAATGGTGACTTGACCCACGTGGTATACTTGTTATATTTTGCGGCTAGCCTTAATTAATTAGTAGTTTAAATAACCAGCGAGGGGTGAGCCTTGAATCCGCGGTTAAAACATCTGCGCAAATCGTGGCCTGAGGAGCGTTAGATGCACAATAATGGCGTACCCTTGTGTCGCTCCGACTGGAGGAGGCGTACAGGACGTGGACTAGCTATCCCGATACTAGGCTATACGTGCATTATATTTGGTTAGAGTTTTAAATTAAAATTGCTGCTGCGGTTCTTCGACATTAAATGCCGGCCTATTTTTAGTGAATCTTCGCAGTTTGCTTGCGCTAGCCGCATGTTTTTCTTAGTTCCATCGTTTCCTAGCGACGACGCGCGTCGCTGGCACAGGAGGCGATGTCAGAAGCGTTTTTGGAGCATTAGGGCGGTAGTTCAGTAGATCTCAGACTGTTTGGTCAGGTTTGCTACGTGCTGCTCTGTTTTTTAATTTTTTTTTAAATTATTACTCTACCTTTTCAATTTTACTTGTGGTCTTTTTACACATTTAGGCTTCTATTAATTTATTTAGTATACACTAATGTAATCTCTAAAAGTGGTCTATTTACACTTTTAGGCATCTATTAATTTATTTTGTATACATAAACTGTAATTTCCAAAATTGTCTAAATTTACAAGCGTATATATATATATATATAAATATATTAGGAAAATGAAATAACTTAAAGAAACACTAATATCAACTGATATTACTGTGTATTTCACTTATTTTGCTCACCACTTGTTCTGGCTTTTAATCTTATTTATTGGGATTTCTAAACTGTAGTACAAATTCTCTTATTTTTGCATCTGTAACCTTCATATGTTCTCTGGATTATGCAAGACTCCTGCAGTGAGTGATCGTCGTTGGAGGAACCATGCACAGGGTAGGACATGAAGACCAGACACTTGGCCATTCATATTCATTTCCTTCATTTTTCTATTAGAATGTCTTATTTTGGGCTTTTTAATTCAAAATTGGGGTTTGTTTTGACATTTTTGGCCTAATTAGTGCATTTCGGGAGGACTTTCTGTTTTTAGTAAACCAAATATCATGACGAACGCAGGGTACGGCGATATTAGCCTCTCGCAGTCGTTTTCATCATTTTTCTATAAACTGTCTTATTTTTGACTATTCTGGTACTTATTCCAAATTTAGGGGTTATTTTGTCATATTAATAGTACTTTAATTCCAAATGTGGGGTTTATTTTAACATGTTTTGTCCAATTAATGCATATCGGGTGGATTTTCTATGTATATTAAGTCAAACAACATGGAGGAATGCAGGGTAGGACGTGAAGACCATAAGATCGGTTTTCACGGACGTATTCGTCGATCTGTCTATTAGATTTCTTAATTTTGGCACCACTGGTACTGTTGATTCAAAATGAGGGTCTATTCCTGCAGTTTATCGTTCTACTTATCCATTTGAGATGGTTTTGTAATATATTAACTGAACTCGCAAATTTGCGCAGAGGAAGTACACTCAGCTCGCAAATTGCGCGCCTGCGAGAGAAATTTGTGCATGAAGGAAAGGCAGTTTCCATCAACAAATCGAGCACGGTTGCTAGGTGATGGTGAAGGGCGGGAGTCGTTAGGCAGACGTGTCAAGGCTCCGGCTGTTTACTTGCTCTCAGCCGTTTTCGGTGTGTTTTTGTTAAACTGTCTTATTATTTGTATTAATCTTACTTTTAATTCGAAATTAGGGTATATTTTGTCATATTTAGTTATATGTGTGCATTTCGGGTGGCTTGTGTGGTCTTGAGAGTAACAGCATTACGACTCACAAATTTGCGCGGTGGAAGTACACTCGGCTCGCAAATTGCGTGCATGGGAGAGAAATTTGCGCATGAAGGAAATGCAGTTACCATCAACAATTCGTGCATGGTTGCTAAGCGACTGGAAAACAAAGTGCAGTTATCTGGCAACAGGGTATCTTTTAGAAGATTGGAAGACTTGATTCGTTTGTAATCTATACAGCATTTATGCAATCCTCACTGTTATTTTTAATCAACATTTGGATTTATTTGTTTTATATTTATTCATATTGACACCTTTTCAATAGTTGTAGTTTCATATAACGTATCAGGACGAGGATCGAGCTTATTCGGCCGTTTTCGTCGTGTTTCTTTATTTCGTATTTTCGGCATTATTTTGCCATTAAGGTTGCTTTTAATACATAATTCTGGTTTACTTTGTCATATTCATTTATATATATCATATTTGCAAAGTTGTAGTTTAATTCTAAGGTGATATGACGACGATATCGATGTTATTCGGCCGTTTTTTCGTCGTGTTATGTTTAAACTGCATATTTCTGGCATTATTAAGCTATTACTGTCACTTTTAATTCCAAAATTACTGTTGACTTTTGTATATCCATTAATATAAATACAGTTAGAATGTTAGCTTACTATTTATTGATTGAACTTATATATTATCTGTATTGCACTGTTCATATTATATATCTAAAATTTTAGCTAAAAGTGCTCTAAGTAACTTATTCTCTGTTCAAATGAGTTGTGTGATTGTATGACTATTATATATCTAAGAAATGGTAATTGCTCTAAATAACCTGAATCTATGCTCAACTCATATGAAGTAATTTTAATGTACTATTAAATACTGCTGTTTGCTACTGTTATTTGTTTTGTGTTTATTCACAAAATTTAAATATTATAGGTTAATGTTACTTTTAGTTCCACAATTACTGTTAACTTGTATTTATTTAAGCATATACATTTCAGGTGTATTTCACTATTTTTTTATTAAAATCATATATTATATGCCTTCTACTGTGCTAGACATTTAAATTGAAAAGTAACATTATACAAGAAACCCAGAAATATGCCCCACCAAAGTTATAATACAAAGACAATTGTGCATTAACTGCCTACCATAGGCATAGCTGTACCACCAATAGCTGTCATGATCACCATTGGTTTCATATACACAGCATGATATATATATGTATGTAACTGTGTGTATGTCAGTGTAATGACTATAGGTAAAATGGGTGCATTTATATTCTAAAATCTTGTGTTCTTTCTGTCATGATTCTCTGTTCAACTCATATCAAGTATGCATCTGTCACTGTATAGTAATGAGTGTAAAGTAAAATATTATATATCCAACCACCACTGATTACATAGGGCGATAGTCCATCCGTCGAATTTTCGCTTATCTGGGGTGCGTGGTTGAATTTCTATAATAATGTAATGGGGTAAAGTAAACTATTATATATCTAAAATATCCTCTAAAATGCTCTAGGTAACCTGATTCTCTGCTCAATTAATTTATGTGCTTGTATTAGGCCAGTGAACTCATGCTTTGTATTGCTGAATAAATATAATAATATAAACTCTAATTAATGTAAACCTATTTATATTTCATACACACAACATTTAGACGCACACACCATATCAACCGCTCGATGACAGGACGAGGAGATAGGGATTCACGGTGGCCACACACGGTTGACAAGTCCGGCCGGCAGTGAGAGCTGGATTCACGGGATTCGCATTGGCCACCCGCGGTTAACCAATCCAGCATACATTACGAGCTGGATTTGCAGGGTGAGCAGCAACCACCCGCGGTTAACCGATCCAGCATACACTACGAGCTGGATTTGCGGGGTGAGCAGCAACCACCCGCGGTTAGCCGATCCAGCCTACACTACGAGCTGGATATGAGCTGGATCCGTGGGGCGACCAACGGCCACCCGCAAATACCAAGTCCAGCCAGCAGTGACAGTCGGCTTCGCGGGGCGACCAACGGCCACCCGCAAATAGCACCAGCCACCAGTGACCGTGGGATTCGCAGGACGAGCAGCGGCCACCCACAGAATCCGGAGGAGGGCATCACATTAGGTATTGTTTTGGGAATATTCTATTTACGGGGATGGGTTCACGGGGCTATACAACATGCGGGGTCTATTTAAATGATACACTTATATTCTTATCTTGTAAAAACACACACCACCACATTAAAAATACACCTTGATTTGTATATAGTTTGTAATATTGTATGTGGTTTATTATTGGTATATTGGTTGTACAGCAGGGAATCAGTTAGGCCACTGGCGTTTCTTTTGAACACCTTTTATATTGAGTATTGTAACCTATTGATTTTGGGGTGATTTCTAAGTACAAATTTAATTAAAACCTTACATGTTGGTAAAACCAATTGAAAATATACCACAACACCCTTGTGAGCCTAAGCACTAATCTAGGCATTGTGGTAAAAACAGATTTAGAATTATAGGTAAAAAAACCCTTGCAAACATATAATTACATCATACATGTTGGTAGAGAAAAGTAAAATACACCACAGAATCCTTGTAAGCCTTCACGGTTAAATTTGTACACAAGGGGAAGGGGCCAAATCAAATTTTAACATATTAACCCTAAACTTAAATTTAAATAAAAATCAAACTAACCAGGTTTCTATGAGAGTAAACATATGTGAACATTCTACAATTTGTTTTAATTATCAAAATAATAACAATTTTCCCCAGGCTGCTTTCTTCCAGAGGTAAACAGCCTGTGGTTGGTACACCTATTATAGTAAATATAAAAAACTGGCATTAAATATAGCAAATGTTTATTTTTGGTCATCTAGAAGGACACAGGAATGTTCAACATTTTATCTTTGTAAACTAGAACATTTCTAACTGTTTTATTAAGGTACATGTAAACACCTCTTCGTAACCAACTACTTGACTAAATTATTAAATGGTGGATATAGGTGTTATGTTTGTATTATGTGTTATTTGTGGCTCCCCATGTTGTTGGGGAAATAAGTTGGTTAACGGTGGGTCCAACTATTGCCTGCCATAGGTTGGTTAACGGTGGGTCCAACTACTGCCAGGGGATTAGACAGCAAATTTATTTTAGATACATGCAAAGGGAATTTTCTTCATGGTTGAACTGGTGAATATATTCTTCATGGTTAAACTGATTCAAAATGAGCATTGAATATGTATGTCTCTAAACTATGAAGCTTAACAATTATTTACTGAACCGGTTCTTCTCTCTGAGGGCACCAGCTTGGTTTTCAAAATTTTCTAGAATATAGGCCTAAAACTAATCTATGGGGAAATAGACATACACATTCAATCAAATTAAACATAAAATTAAACCATTTAAAATTGTAGGAGTAACTAGCCGTGATCTCTGGGGATAACCACTAGTTAATCATACATGTACATTAGGGATAAGAGTGAAATGTTAATATGAATTGTTTGGTCATGTGGAAGGGTAGGGATTATTCCATATTCTATTATAGGTAAAGTATTTGTAACGGTTTTCCCATGTAAACATTAAATCCCCTTCATACTCGACCACTAGACCAAAGTGTGTATAGGTGTAAATATGTTTAAATTGTATTATCCAAGTACTATAAACATTCTATAAAGTTGAACATAAAAAGTGAACCATTTAAATTTGTGTAAGTAACTACCAGTGTTACTATATGAATTGTTGTTATGGTGATTGTGAAGATAAATATCTATAAGGTTAAACATCAAAATTGAACCATCTAGAGGAGCTAGGGTAGGGATTATTCCAAATTATTATACAGACCATCAGTAAGGTTACACGGTGCCGTTTTATTAAGTATATTGTATATTATTAAATTTCTATCTCTGTAGTCTGAGAATTAAAATTTATATGTAAACTAAAGGATAGTAACTCTTACCATGTATTAGATAGCTGAATCTGCTTTCATTTTATGTGATGTACGCGTATATGCAGGCTTTTGTGCTTTGCCATGGTACATTTTATGTAACAGTGGTTCATTGATATGACGGCACACACCCCCATTGAGATCCCGGGGGCTTGATCTGTGCGATAAATCTGTATTTAAAATCTTTGATAATCCATGCCGGTCTCTGTAATGCTTTGGTTGGTACCCCTGACACCCAAACCACACACCTAAACCCCCCACCATACATCTACACCCACACCACACACCTACACCCACACCACAGACACACACCATACACCTACACCACCAAAACACATACCACACAGAGCTCAGAGAGTAAGAAACTCCGGCCTCGACCTGTCGATGCAAAAGGCACGCAGGATCGCTGCTTGGATTCGCATTTAGTGGCTCGCCAAGCCGAATGTATCACATATGGAAGAAACGGGTATATATGCGCAGTGGCGCAAAACCCGCTGAGAGGCATTACCTGGTGAGGAGTGTGTCGGCATGCGTGGCCCAATCTAAGGGAGTGTGCCGGCATACGATGCCTTAAGACGCTACGGTCGGGAGTATCAGTAATTGGATGCGGTGCCCAATAGTAATCCGGTGAGGAGTATTTTTATATATACGGGGCCCACCGGCCATCAAACCATTGATGTAGATCAGACTAGATAATGTGACGGCGCAAATAAGGGAACACACTGCGAGTAGAGACATTACCTGGTAAGGAGTGTGACGGCATGCGTGGCCCAATCGAAGGGAGTGTGCCGGCATACGATGCCTAAAGACGCTACGGTCGGGAGTATCATTAATTGGATGCGGTGCCCAATAGTAATCCGGTGAGGAGTATTTTTATATATACGGGGCCCACCGGCCATCAAACCAGAAATGTGTCCCTCCAGTATTATCCCATTGCTACAAGAAGAAATATATGCGCGTGCGCATATTGGCGAGAAAGTACAACTTTTGCGAATCAGGCTGTGGGCAAACTGACAAATGCACACATTTACTTATGCTTGCATTTACTTTGGGTACAGTTTCGTCTCGCACGACCGTGCGCGTCGGTACGTGTTTTGGCCTTCATTGGGTTTGACCCGACAAACATTAAATGTCGCCCTTATTTGATCTCCCTCAGAGGCGAAAATTGTACTTAAATTACCTAATGGAGCACTTCCCTAAAAAAAACAAAAAAACAATGGTCTGGTGCGCCCTTCGGTGGCGCCGTAAATTGTTTTTCTGTCACCCAAAAGCGGAGTTCCTTCGGGGATTTCCGGCTTTGGTTGAAGTGTAAATTACCAATGGTTGAGTTTGCGCTTGAATAGCACCGTAGATTGTTTTTGTGTGAACCAAAAGCGGACTTCCTTCGGGAATTTCCGGCTTTGGTTACAATGTAGTCATTGTATAGTAGTCATTGTCTAGTAGTCAAGGTGTGAATTTTTGGAGAAAAAGGGGACCCTGTCATTGGAGCTGTATACATTTAGGGTAACGTCGTCTATAGCGAATTCCAAATACCCTTCACTTTTAGCATAAGGTGTGATACGGACTGGAGATAGGGATATTACTATGGTAACGCCAGCCAGAGTACTTTTGAGGCTGTAATGAGTTTACAGTATAGGCTACTGGTAGAGGAGAAATATTGAGCTAGCTTTCATCACGGGAACTGGGCTAGGGAATTTTCTTCTAGGGGTTAGTAGGACATGTGTGGTCACAGGTGTCAAAATGGTGGAGTGTGTTATAAAGGGTTGTGATATTGGATGGTGTGCAATTGTACAGATGACGAGTGACTAGTGGAGTTTCTTTCATTGCCAGACTGACTGGCAGGGTATTCAGCTACGACAGGGTCAGTATTTTTAATTGGGCCGGTACCAGATTTGAAGGTCGATTCTGGTAGTTTCAATTTTATCAAGTAATGATTCAAAACTGTTTTTGAAGGAATTTAAGTAGAAACATATTTCTTGTGAAATACTGAAATTGTTGACCAGAGAGCTGGCTTGTCTCAAATCGAAAAAATTACACAACGAGAAGGAAGTATGCGGGGCCTCGCATTCCACACCATATGGTCGTGGATCAAGCGGGGGTCGCGATTACGCTTATTATTTATTGCTACAGCCGCGAACCCTGGTAGTCTCTCCCACTTTTCCTTTCTTAGACGAACATCAGTTCCTGTTGTTCGTCTGGGGAGGCTGTGAAGTGGGCGAGACTGCTCGACCTCATTTTGCGCAGGCGCGCATTTTGCGCGGCGCGCGCATTTTGCACAGGCGCGCATTTTGCGCAGGCGCGCATTTTGCGAGGCAGGGTTCCCTGCTGTAAAGCGTTGCTTGGATACGTCGATTGTGACTATCCTAGCAACGATAGAAGGTCGGGCGTTCGGACCCAGACCCATCGGACGTGTTTTTGCACGCTCCGATGTTTTAGCCGATATTTAGGCTTTTATTGTCGAAATTCCAAACTTATTTAACTTAATTATATGGGAGGGGATTTGGCTTATAACATACATTCCACTGTTGAACTATATTTAACTAAGAACATAGGTTTTATTGATCAATTCATTCTGTTAGTAAGAGGTAAGAATAAAATGGTGAGCTCCTAAGAAGTGACATGAACGTTCCTTGCATTCCTTACTGTCCTCCAGACTTATATTATTAACCGCTATGGTCAACTTCAGATTGCTATTTGGATTGCTCTATAATCTTATTTAATTAAGGGCCTTCTGCCAATGGTCTGTCAGGACTCGAACTCTCCACCTCGGGTAATGTTAGTCAAGGGTCAGGCTGGCAGGGTGACAGACAACCGGCTGCAGGAGGCACAAGTCATTCACATGGAAACAATTATTTATATTAACACGTAGGGTCGCCTTAAGCGGGGGTGGAATAGCCCGACGGTTAAATATGTATTTATATATATGGGTCAGGATCACGAAAAGAGGCCAATTGGTGGAAGTTGTCGGCGTCGAGCATGGATGTCGGCATCGATTGGTATAATTATAATTTAGCATTGACATAGGTGTTGGAAAGTCTTTGAATTTATCCTGAATGTAAAGGTCGAGAAAATACAACAACCTGATTTGTTTCTAGGATAATTTAATATAAAACAAAGAAATGCAGTAGACTTTAAGAATTGCGATGCCGACATCTGTTAAAATTGTTGGCATCGATCATTGGATGTCGGCATCGATCGGTATAATTATAATTTAGCATTGACAGATATGTTGGAAAGTCTTTAAATTTATCCTGAAATTAAAGGTCGAGAAAATACAACAACCAGATTTGTTTCTAGGATAATTTAATATGAAAGAAAGAAATGCACTACACTTTTAAGAATTGCGACGCTGACATCTTCACTTGACCACCGATTGGCCCGTTTTCATGAGGCTGACTCATATATATAAATAAACAAATTTGTGTTCAATCAGGGTTTCGCTGTAACAGGGATGGAAGTGGTCTCCGGCAAAAAAAGTGGAAATGCGGATATTCTGCAATAGGCTTAACATTGTCAGGGAATCGTGGACAATTCCCAGAAGTCGATTCTCATAAATATTGGTATACGCTGATAGGGCTGCGGTGTTAAGCAACTATTAGTATACACTTATAGTGCTGCAACGTTTGAACAACGTATTAGTAGGAACAATCCCGGAAATCCGCGAAATCGCTGAGATCTTTCATCCTTGTGTATACAATTCTTGGGTGCGCATGTCAATGCGCATGCCCCTAGTTAGGTTTCAGGCCAGTGTTGGCGCCACCTATCCTAGGATGGATGGAATAGGGCAAATACATTGCTAGTAGTAATTGGTAATAAATGATATAATAAATTGATAATAATTGATAATAAAAATAAATTACCGTCGCACCTTTGTACTCGCATAATGCTGATGTATCATATATATACATACATATATATAACTGGACATTTTTCAGCGGTACAGTGAGTGGCGGTTACAGTGTGCAGGGATGGTGGCGCCGCTATCAGAACTGGGGCTGGGGAGACTGGAGCAGTAGATGACTATGACAGACTCCCACAGTCCATGTAGCTGAGTGAGTGATGTGGGAAAGGAGGGTAATCCAGGTTATTATACTTGTATCATTCTTATACGACATATCTCACTGTTAGAAGACCATTGCCTTTGAATGAAATATTCCATTCTACATTCTGGGATATTAGTGCTAAGTTATTGCGTTACATAGAAAGGTATTATTTGGTTGTCGCTTAGTACCAAGTCCAAGTCCTCACCCTGGAGGGATAAGATTGAGACTAGCTGGAGGCAAGCTTGTAATGCCCCCCTTCGTTAGGTGTACGGAGTCGCCATGGTTACCAACCATCGCCTGGAGCAGTCTGGTCCCCAGTGCTTCATCTAAGATCAGAGAACTAACATGAGGGGGTGGGAGAGAGGGGGAGAGGAGGGAGGGGTGAGTTCAGAGGGGAGGGAGACAGTTGGTAGCCTTTATTGGTTTGTGTTCTTTGTTGTTGTTTTATGTTAATAATAATAATAACTGAGACAAGGAAAATACATGGCCATCGGGCTATTGCTACATTGAGAGAAAATCGGTTAATTCTGGTGATTATATTATTGTATTACAACGTTTTTTTATTGGTGTTTTAAAATCCCATCCCATGCTGATCAGTTTTCAGTAGACTGACCCATGTATATGACGTTGGCAGCTCGGAGGTAGAGCCAATGGAGGGAAAGTGGAGGGAGGGGGAGAAGCAGGATGGAGAGAACGAGGAAGGGGAGTAATGGAATGAGAATAGAGGGAAGGCAGTGAAGAGGGGCTAGGATAGAAGGTTGATGAGTCTGGTTTTTGTTTTGTTTGTTCCTTGTTGTTTTACATCCTAGCAAATTCTAAGGTTATATCAGGACAGGTACCGACTTGTGACAGTGTGCACTCATGGTAACTTTCTAGTGCTTCCCGACTGGAAGACCCGGCCACCAGCACCATGACCTGATATCCCAATAAGTCTCACTATCCTGATATTGAGCCAACCAGTCCTTGCCCTATCCTATTAATGCTGAGCGCCTGGCTAGGATGTGAGAAGTATCAATTTTTAAGTCATTGCTTTGACTAGACCAGGGTTCTACCCCACAAAATCTTACATTGAGGAGTGTGAGCAGCAGGGAAGGGTCAGGGTATACCACAAATCTGTGGTTGTGCGTGCAGGTTATGGTGAAATCAATACAGGCAAAAAGAGAAAGGAAGAGTATAAAGAGTGAAAGAAGAGAGAGAGGCAAACCCTCAGGTTTATTATTGACATGGTACATAGATCCAGTATAGTATATCACCACATTCTCCCAATGAGAATCAAGCATCTACAGCTCTACCAATGAGAAACAAGGATTTCCAGTCCCCATGGTTACATTGATCTGCCCACCACCACCAAGCGGCGTAGCTCCCTTGCTCACCACCTGCCCTGAGCTGAGTGTGTGGTGATCTGTGACTAGCAGAGGGGAGAAGGGGTAGTGGGTAGAGCTCTGAGTGCCCCTTACAAACTATCTTACTAGCACCACAATGTCTATTTACCAATGAGTCAAGTACCCCCAGCAACTACATAAACATCTATGCACCTTGCCCTATATACCTGTTTCACAAATAGAACATTTACATTCCCCCACCAATGCATCATTATCAGAATATTTTACAAGGGGTTAAAGAGGTCATCTCTCTCAACAGGCATACTGTCAGTAGAAACACTCGTCTGCAGGAAGATTGCATCTACAAAAAGAAACCCCAAAAATACAAATATGTAAAAATATACTCATAGTGGTTCATAGCATTGGAAAACAGCTAAGATAACAAGGCAGCTACCAAATTGAGACTATTGCTCTTCAGTGATGACAATAAGCCGCGATGCGATTTACTCGTTATAAAACTAACAATTATAATATGGTGATATTGTAATATATATGGGTAAATAAACCATCAATAAGGAATTTAGCAAAATAAAAACCAGTCAGGGTTCAACTTCCAAACGCAGCAGTCAGATCCGAGTGCCCTTTCCTTCCTCCATTCACCCCACCGTTTTGCAACTTCCGCATCTCCATCCCTCCTCCATCCACAACATATATCATCCTCCGCCAGAATGCATCCGGCAATGCAACTGTGGGGTTTACATAATGCATCGCAAAGCGGTTGCGTCTTGATGGGACTCATCAGTCATGGTTGCTGCAGGAGGAGATGTGGGGAGGTGGAACGCACATTAAGAGGTGCGTAAAGAGTAGATTCCTACACATGTCACCTGATTGGTGTGACGTGTTGCATACTGCTTAGTGGATGAGGTTTATTTCATGCTGCTTAATACATGGCTGTTTATTTAATGTTGCTTAATGTATGGCCCTTCATTCCACGTTGCTTATTGTATGGCCCTTTATTCCATGTTGCTTATTGTATGGCTGTTTATTTCATGTTGCGTATCGCATTGATTTTTATTTCATGTTGCTTATGGTATGGCTGTTGGTTCATGTTGCTTATGGCATGGCTTTTGTTTCATGTTGCTTATTGTATGGCTGCGTATTTCATGTTGCTTATTATATTGCTGCTTATTCCATGTTGCTTATTACATGGATGTTTATTACATGGTATTTATGATATGGCTGTTTATTCCATGCTGCTTATTGTATGGCTGTTTTTCAAGTTGCTTATTACATCGCTGTTTATTCCATGTTGATTATTACATGGTTCTGTATTTCATGTTGCTTATTACATGGTTGTGTATTTCATGTTGCATATTACATGGTTGTTTATTCCATGTTGATTATGGTATGGCTGCTTATTCCATGTTGCTTATTACATGGATGTTTATTACATGGTGTTATGGTATGGCTGTTTATTCCATGTTGATCATTGCATGGCTGTTTATTCCATGTTGCTTATTACATGGCTGCTTATTCCATGCTTTTCATTACATGGATGTTTCTTCCATGGTGCTTCTTACATGGCTGTTTATTCCATGGTGCTTATTGCATGGCGTTTCATTCCATGGTGATTAGTGTATTGCTGTTATTCCATCTTGCTTAGTACAATGCTGTTTATTCCATGTTGCTTATTACATGGCTGTTTATTCCATGTTGCGTATTACATGGTTGTTTATTCCATGGTGCTTATTACATGGCTGTTTATTTCATGGTGCTTATTGTATGGCTGTTATCCCATGTTGAATATTACATGACTGCTTATTTCATGTTGCTTATGGTATGGCTGTATATTCCATGTTGCTTATTGCATGGCTGTTTATTCCATGATGCTTATTCCATGGCTGTTATGTCATGTTGCTTATTGTATGGTTGTTATTCCATCTTGCTTATTACAATGCTGTTTATTCCATCTTGCTTATTACACAGCAGTTTATTTCATGTTGCTTATGTTAGGGCTGTTTATTTTATGCTGCTTCTTGTATGGCTGTTTATTTCACACTGGTAAATCTATGGATGTTTGTTCCATGCTGCTTATCGGATGTTGTTAAAGTGGCATAGTCCGATATCTTTGAGTTTCTGTCATTTTTCTTAAATAAACAGATCGATCATTATAATCTACTTTCCTGTAGTTTGAAGTAATTTTATTTTAAATGGCTAACTTTTAAGAGATGCAAACATGAAAAATTAGTTTTGGCAAGCACGCCAACAGACTTGACACCATGGACATCAGCAGTAACATGTCCTATTGAATTGACTTAGTATTCTCTTATATGCTGAAATAAATGTTTAATAATCACATCAATATCTACGTTAGATATCTATAATCAAATCTAGATTTCACCTCCCCAGGTGAAATGCTACATAAATGTATATAAGTAAACCTGGAGTGCAATGGGGACCCTAGATAGGTCAATTGTAAGGACATTGGAATGGCAGAAATGTTGGTTCGAGTACCGGACTAGGCATAGGTGGTTTCCTTCATTTGCTAGAAACACCGCGAGTTCCACCGCGCAATAGTTGCTGTTGAGGCTGGCCATTCCCTTAGCTGGGTATTGTATGGTTCAGTCAGTGTAGGAATCTTTCTGCCATTACACTAATTAGGATAAATAACAAACATTGCTGATCATCCCTGCCCGTGCCTGAAAAATCAGCCACCCCTGAATTATTGTTATGTTCAATGAGTGCACCAGAATCCAAGTTGGGTATGTAGGATCAAAGCTAGGTAAGTTTTGCTGGTTTTGAAAACGTGGCACCCTGGTCAGATTATATAGTTTTAAACCAACATATTGATTGATTGTGTATTGAAGCTGCATAGTCAGATGAGGCATCACATTATCAAAACCAAAGAAAAATTGCAGTATAACCCCATTAAACCAAGTTCGGTTAAACCAAATGATCGGTTAATCCAAACTTTTTTCGGCGGCCCGGCAAAATACTACCATTTATCATATAAAAAAGTTAGTTAAACCAAAGTTGGTTAATCCAAATTATTGGTTAATCCAAAGAAAAGTGTTGTTTCTAGGCCACTTCCGGTACGGTTAAACCAAACTTGTATCTGGTTATAAGGTAATCTGGTCATGTGAGACACCACAGCATCTTACACCACGCTTGTTTGGATAACTGGTAGCTGATAGCAATAGTGTGCATGTGGGGGGGGGGGGGGTGATTTGGGAGTAGGGTCGCGAGCCGGAGGCGGGAAGTGAGTGTGTGGTGGCAGTAGTGTGTGTGTGTGTGGTGGGATGTAGGAGGGAGGGGGGAGTAGGGTCGTGAGCTGGACAGGGAAAGTGAGTGTGTATGTGGGCTGTAGTGTGTGTGTGGGGGGGGGGGGAGTCAAAGTCTAAGTCGAAGCCAAAGCTCGGTTAAACCAATGATCATTTAATCCAAACAAATTTCTAGTGTCCCTTCAAGTTTGGTTAAACAGGGTTATATTGTATCTAGATTTTGATTCTACTTAATCTAACTTAGATACTGACGCCCTTATTACTAATTTGGTACAACATAGAAGCGAACATTACATCAAGTTAATAGAACATTTGATTGCAGAAGTCTATGGTGTCAGAGTGTTGGTGTGCTGGCCAAAATAATGTTAGATGTTTGCACTTTAATTATCTCAAAAGTCAGCCATTTAAAATAAACGTTACTCCAAACAACTCTAAGGTAGATTATATCAATTAATTTGATATATTTATCTTTTTTTTTAAAGGAGAGAAACTCAAAATCAGCGGAATAATAACTTTAAGAACAATAGTGAACACAAGATTTGTTTGTGATGGATTAATTTACCCCACCTATAAGAGATCAGTTTGTTTGTTGTTGTTTTATGTCCTAGCAACATCTAAGGTCATATGAGGACGGCTACTGACTTGTGACAGTGCACACTTATGGCGACTTTATAGTGCTGCTCCACTGGAAGACCAGGCCGCCAGAAGCATGACCTGATATCCCACTCAGTCACATTATCCTGACACTGAGTCAACCAGTCCTTACTGTATCCTAATAATGCCGAGTTCCAGGCTAGGAACTGACAAGTATAACATGTTAAGTCATTGGTTTGACTCGACCAGGGTTCGAACCCATGACCCCACGATCTACCAACACGGGAGTGTGTTAACGCGTATTTTCACTGCTGGCATCACTAGTCTAATTTGATTCAAGTGAATATTATCTTCGTAATAATGTTGGCTTTTCTTGTTTATGGGTTGTAACTGTTTGTAGATTGTAAACAATCCAAAATTCAGCTTTTACCGTTCTTTGTGTTAGTCAATTTAGCGATAATGTTTCATTTTCTTATGCATTTCTACTGCAACTTGTTAATTCCATTAGTTGCTACTAAGTCCTTATGCACATCGTGTTGAATGAGGTGAGGCTCATTCGGGGTCAGTGGAAGACACGTGGGGCATCGAAGTAACTGAATGCACGCCACTCTCTCTTCCCCTCACTCACAACCACATATCACACACCCCCAAAACCAACCAATCACAGCGCACCCCATCACTCCCTACAACACAACACACACCTCCACAACCGACCAATCACACAGCACCCTCAGCTGTCCTCACCGGTCACCCACTATCCATGGTCACTCCGTATTACCCATCCAGACTGACCACAACTGCCTTTTTCAATAACCCACCCACTACCCGATTTAAACATAATACTATATAATATCTAATTTAATTTTTTAGATCATTTATCTAATTGCATAACTTTTCTCACTAATTAATTATCATCTAACCTTTCAATTATATATATATATTGATACTTTATAGACAGTGACTACTGCTACCCGTGAGTTACTCCAGCTTCGCCTTTTCACCATGCTCACTTGTCTCATCTCACTCACCCCATTTTCATCCACTTGACCGCGATACCACATGACCTTCTCCCATGTAGCTCTCAGACCAACGCAACAAACCAAAAATGTAATGCCGCCGGGGGCTGCCCGGAAGAAAGCCATGTTATCCCAATCTCCGCTTCCACGTCCTGTGTGTTATAACTGCAATGCTGCTAAGTGTATTGATTTTGATAGGTTTACGTAGTTACTTTTTGTGTTGTACGAAGGAAATATACAGCATCAGCCAGTATTTTGCCTTTGAACATTTGAGTCATGCCATGCACCTACTCCTATAGGACCATGCTGATCATGATTTTGTATTTTACCTATTGAATTGGTGAGTTATTTGTCTAGGTCACATTATTTTTAGTAGTATGTTTTCTGCATTTCTTGTTGCAGCTGGTAGTTTATTCCAGATATTAGCACTCATCTTAGCTACACTGCGATCATATGAACTGCATTTTAATTTAACCATCACTAGTAGCAAATCATTGTTGCTTCTTATGCACCTTGTATGCAACTTTCTGTTTTTGTTCCAGTTTGTGATTTGTTGTACACTTTTGTTTTGTTTAACGACCCCCAGCACAGAAAGTAAACATCGGCTATTGGGGGCATTTTGTAAAGTCGTCAGCTGGCAGCTGTAGTTGTGTAGGCAGGCTAAATAGGAAATCACTACAGGCAAATAGAAGAAAGTCAGAATATAGAGTCAAAGGTAGAGAGAGCTTGCACCCTCAGGTTTATTATTATATATGGCTTTAGAATCCAAGATGGCCTGACACATGACCAGATCCTCCAATCAACAGTAAGCATTCACATATCCACCAATTAACAGTAAGCATGCTTGTATCCATGCCTTGGTTGTTTTGGCCTCACTGCCCTGTTGGTCTGGGTGTGCAGTGATCCGTATCTAACAGTTTAGGGGGAGGGGGTTGTGAGCAGAGCTGCTAAGGCCCTATCACACTAACAGTAGTGTCCCTCTCACACTATCTATAGAATACACAATGTCTATTTAATCTAGGTAAACGATCACCAGCGCTACACAATACCACATGCATCTGGTCACATTACATCATTTACCTTTCATATAACATTTGTAATCCGTTATAGACCAGTTCACACCAATGTATAATTATCGGAATATTTTACAATTTGTTGTACACATACAATCTTAGGTGATCCTCTTGCCTGTTTGTGAGGAATTTTAGATTATGATAAGGGTTCCAAATGAACGCGGCCCTGCACATGATGCTCAGTTTTTAAGGCAGCTCTGATGCTGAGAGCGAAGACAGAGCAGATTATTGTGTGCAGTCTCAAGGTCGACGATGCCAATGGTAGATCCTGCAGATGATAATTAGCTTAGTTTACTACGCGATCCGCTACATGTTTGATTGTTCAGCTGTAAGTAGGCCTGCTATCTCATTGTTAGTGGTGCGCAAAGGAGTAACGGTTACTATGCATTTGTGTCCAGGCATGGTGGCCGATTCTGTAAAGCGCGGGCCTTGCATGCAGGAAATTGGGAGTTTGGTTCCAGGTTGAGTCAAACCAATGACTTATACAATTGATACTTGTCGTTTCCTAGCCTGGCGCTCACCATTAATAGGATAAAGGAAGAACTGGTTGGCTCAGTGGCAGGATAATGTGACTGAGTTTGATCAAGGTGCTGGCAGCCTGATTTCCCAGTGGGGCAGCACTATGAAGTTGCCATGAGTGTGCACAGTCACAAGTCAGTACCGGTCCTGATATTACCTTAGATGTTACCAGGACGTAAAACTCCAATAACCAACCTACTATGCGTGTGTCGTGAAACTGGCTCAGTGTGATCCACTTGAGTTTAAGTTTAATTGACCACAACATTGCAGTTAGCTTGTATTATATGGCTTCCCAAAGGGGTAATATTCCAGCCGAGAAACACTACTACTAGTAAGTTACTGTAACCTATCATATACATTAGAACCTCTCTAAAAGGACCGACCATGGGATCAACTTTAAACGGCCCATTTAGGGAGGTGGTCGGTTTAGCCAGTTTTTTTAATTGATACCATTGTATTGTATGAGCGATGGTTTGGGACCTAAGTAAAGCAATCAATATCGGGAAGTGGTCGATCTGTGGAGGTGGTCGGTTATATGGGCGTTACTGTATATACATATATATGTGATCAATGAGGATTATGTAAATATAAATAATCAGAATGTGGTGGTTGTGACTATGCTGGTCCCTGTTTGCTAAGAAGTAGCAATATGTGGCAGCATGATAGCGGAAACAGTCCCTATGGTGGACTGTTCCACCTTTTGATAGCGGCCACCCCTAGATGGAGGTTATGTGTTATGTGTTCTATTCTGCCGAATAAACTCCTCCTCTCTTCTCCACACCCAACCTCCCTCTCCTTAGCCTCAGAGTATCCCCCTCCCGACAGCTCCCCTTACCCATGATGCTTCCCCCCTAGCATTATTCTTTAATGTGTACCAAACTGTATGCGGTGTCCGAATCAGTAGAGCGCAGGCTTGCAATGTGGAAGATCAGGAGTTGGAATTTTAGCCGAGTACAACCACTGGCTTACAACGTTGATATGTGTCACTACCTCACCCCACACTCGACATTAATGCTGGGGTCACATACTTGTAGTTGAACGTACCGGCATCCATACTTGTCCGTGATGTTAACTTGGTAATAAATAGCATGGGTGAGCCATGATGTCCAATTTAATTTTTGGACATGTTCAAAAGAGCGCTATGTTAGAGGCTGAATTTGCATCTGTGATGCTGACAATCTCTAGCATACTCTAGCATACTATAGCATACTCTAGCATACTCTAGTGTACTCTAGCGTACTATTGCATACTTTAGCATAATCTAGCATATTCTAGCATGTTCTGGCTTACTGGTCACATAGCCGTTAATGGATGTAGGTGAACTTAGTGGAGGCTAACGTAGGTGAACGTAGTTGAATGTAGTTGAATGTAGCGGCATTCATACCGCAATATATCCATACAATTTATCCGTACTGTAATGTATTTACCCATACCAAAACCTGCCATACCTAAACGTATTTCAACATAGTTTACGCACCAGTATCCAGTACCAGTATCCAAGTTAGATACAGAAATGTATGTTGAATCAAATTTAGGTAATTATTTTGGTTTGGGCAATTTGATGTTTTCATCAGACTATGCAGCTTCAAGTTCTCAACCAAAACCACGTTGTGGTCTGTTCTCCTTTTTGAATCTACGGGAGGTGGTGGCCGAAGTGAAATGAATGCCGAGCGCCAA
The DNA here is from genome assembly GCA_030323885.1 of Branchipolynoe longqiensis. Lineage (NCBI taxonomy): Eukaryota > Metazoa > Annelida > Polychaeta > Phyllodocida > Polynoidae > Branchipolynoe > Branchipolynoe longqiensis. Next base: position 8,262,167 of record CM059199.1, read on the forward strand.
GATAGGAAGCGACAAGTATCAAATGTGTAAGTCATTGGTTTGATTCAACCGGGAATTTAACTCCTGATCTCCCGCACGGGACGCCTGCGCTCTACCGATTCGGTCACCGAGCGTGGTCACCAGGAAAAGATTCACATTAACTAGCTGCCCCACTTTAAGGAAAAAGAGTCAAAGGTTCGGTCACTGCTATGGAGATGTTGTTGGTTGCTGTTTTACATCCTAGCAACACCTAAGGTCATATCAGGACAGGTATCGACTTGTGACAGTGCACACTTATGGCAACTATGTAGTGCTGCCCCACTGGGAAATCAGGCCACTGACACCATGCCCCAATATTCCACTCAGTGACATTATCCTGACAATGAGCTAACCAGTCCTTGCCCTATCCTATTAATGCTTAGTGTAAGGCTAGGAAGCGACAAGTATACATTTTAAAGTCATTGGTTTGACTCGACCAGGAACCAAACTTGTGACCTTCCGCACGTGAGGCCCGCGCTCTTCCAATTCAGCGACTTCGACCGGTTTAAAACTACAAGTTAAATGTCTCATGACCTGATTACCGAATGTGTTGTGTTTACTCACATGTTCCTGAGAAAGTACTTCAATGGCAATATTTTAGAAAGATCAAACTTGATCGTAACCAAAAGTGAAAAATTGACATGCGAATAATCAAGGGTTAAGTAAGCTTAATGCACTTCTAGGGTAACTACAAAATTGTAAATAGTGTACTCTAGCATACTCTAGCGTACTCTAGCATACTCTAGTGTTCCCTAGCATACTTTGACTGGCACAAAACCTTGGCCCTTCTGCCGTGGTCACAGAGCCAATAGTGGACAAAGTTGAACGTAGTTGAACGTAGTGGATGGTAATGTAGTTCCATGTAGTTCAACGTAGTTCAACATAGTTCAACATAGTTGGACATACTGGGATCCATAGCGTAACGTACATGGATCCCTACCGTAATGTATTTATCCGTACTATTAGGTGGGTGATGAACCAAAACATGCCGTACCTTACATAGTTTAATGTAGTGATAGCACGTTTCACCCACATTAATCTATCCTAGGTTCAATTACGTTCAGTAACGTCTATGTGACCAGGGCTAAATAATGCATGCAGTAGATCGCTACACAATAATTAATCTAACAAATTAAGGTGAACCACAAGACTATTCGTGTCTAGTGGCGAAAAACAGTCATTAGACTTAACCATTACGGGCAACATAAATAAACCATCACCAAAAAAAGAGAAAAAGAAAAAAGAAGTGATGATCAAAGTCAGTAGATCTCTTTCTATCTTGAAACCAGACAGAGTGGCCGAATCGGGTGAGAGCGGGCCTCCCATGCAGGCGATCGGGGATTCAATTCCAGATCGAGTCAAAGCAATGATTTACAAAATTGATACCTGTCGGTTCCTAGCTTGGTGCTCGGCATTAATAGGATCGGGCAAGGACTGGTTCGCTCAGTATCAGGATAATGTGACTAAGTTGGATATTGGGTCATGGTGCTGGCGGCCTGATTCATCAGTGGGGCAGCACTATAAGTATAAATTCGCCATGAATGCGTACTGTCACAAGTCGGTACCCATCGTGATATGACCTTAAATGTTGCCAGGATGCCAAACTCCAATAACCAACTAATCCTATATTCAAAATATTTAACCTACCAACTATTTCCAAATGGCTGGTCAAATTTTGCTGGGGAAACCATGCACATGGTTTAATGGACGCAGCTGGACTGACAATCTACCACATGCCTGTGAGGTCCCATGATGTCAGCGCCACACAATGGGCATGCGCATCGACCCTAAAAGTGTACGCATGTGGGCTAAACATCCTAACCAGGAGAAACATCCGCAATCTATCACAATCTAGTCCGGGCCGCTGGCAAAGACCTCAGTGATATACTCCATGAATTTTACATCAAGTATGCCCTTACAACACAAGTTATCTATCCGTTTACATACCTCATATATATAAATATATATATATCCAAGGTGTTAAAATGCCAGTGCGTGATTGAGCATATGCGCACCACTAGTGAAGTCAGTAGGGAGTGGTGGCGCCACCTGTCATATGAGTTGGCAACCCATAGATTGATTGATTGGTGGTTGCTTTACGCCGAGTCGGCAGCATAGGCCATATTCACGGCGAGAAATGTTTGTTTTTTGTTCAAACCATCGCTTTTACATGTAAAAGCAAACAATCAATTATGTGGCAATAGACACTCATTAAATTAGAAAGCTCGCAATTATATATTTGTGGTCAAGAGAACACATTCCCATAGAAAAAGACAAGCTTTATTAATAATTGATAGAATCTATTTAGTTAACTATATGAGGTGGTACAGTCCAGCTGCCCTCAAAAAGGCTAAAATGTTTTCCTGTTTTACCTTAGTAAAAAGGTCATGCATACTGTCTGCAGTGTAGAACTGTTGGCTCAGGGCCAAAAAAATCAATGCAACTTAGTCAAATGTGTTTGAGTGTCGGCAGGGACTCATACCCAATACATTCAGGGGGAGGTTGCCCCTTGAGCAGAAAAGGATGTGTAAGCCATGAGTGGCCAATATGGCAGCGGCTAAGGACCACTTGGTCCCGCCAACCTCCCGCATGAGTCTGTGGTGGCTTTCCCACAGATGGTTTAATCTCTTTAAGTTTATTAATGTTTTCATCCCACTCATGTTGCCATTTGGATTTTATGTGGGTGGCTATTAATGGTTTCAGATCAGAGTGAGGGATCAGACACGGTTCAAGATCACAGTTCTTTTTCTTGTATGCCGGCATGGCCAGGCACCCAGCACAGGTGGATGTCATACCCATCCGTTGTCAGTTGGTTCATTTTATAAATGACCGTTGCAACCCATAGAGGAGAACACAGCATGGGAGTGGTTACATAATACAGGAGTAAATAATGGAAAGTCCCTTGCGTGGCTTTATACTTGCATAATCTTTATACATCACATATATATACAGGCACCGTGACTGAGTGTAGCCAGACCAGTTGACGTGTTTGGCAACAAGGGGCGCCAGAATTGGGTCGGTTGCATAGTCAATGAACTTAATAGTAAGAGCAGTACAGTAGATGACTTCGGATAATAATAGGCAGTGAAAGTTTCCGTGTATGTGTGACTTCGGATAATAATAAGCAGTGAAAGTTTCCGTGCATGTGTGAACTTGGTTAACGTGACTATTATGAAGGGACTACCTGTAGATTAAATTAACTGAAAATATGTCACTAATAAGTAGTTTTTTGTAAATACTGACAATGTTATTCCGTAGTTGCCAAGTTGTAGATTAAAGTGTTACAAAATATTTTACTAGACAGTTTGTTATATGTACCAAACATAGTATTTCTTTACAAATAAAGTCAGCGATTGAATGACAATATTGAAATACAAAGCTTTAAATAAAAATACTAAAATACTATACAGTACAAGATAAGTAAGCAAGTGATTGCAAATATTGAACTACAAAGTTGTCTTTACAAAAATTACTAACAATAGTGTTTCATTACAAGTAAAGTAATTGTGTGATTGGAAATATTGAACTATACTTTTTTCTTTAAAAGTGAAGTAGGTCTTTGATTGAAATTATTGAACTATACAATCTTATTTCAGTGAATTACTAAAAATAGTATTCCATTAGAAGTAAAATAAGCGAGTAATTGAAAATATTGAACTACAAAATCTTCTTTCAATAAATTATTAATGTACGAACGCAGAGTCATGATGGTATAGTGGTTAGTCTTTTATTCAGAAGCAGAGAGGATCAGTACGTTCAATCTAAATGGTTAGTTCAGGTCAATTATCAATCAGTTCGTTCAACTCTACAATGTTTATGTGAGGTCAAATGTCAGTCTCTTCATTCACAGGTCAATTGGAGGGTGGGACTTCAACCTTTGACCCCACCGGATCCCGGTTTGTTAGTGCTGTGGGTGGGTGGGGGAAGTTAGATCGGTGTTCCGTTAATGGCAGCAGGAACAGTTGTGATGGTTTGAACCTGGAGGAGGTTGGTCACATGACCATTTTGGCAGGAAATTTGAAGTCTGGTCAGGTTGGTGGGCCCTGGGGGCGGTGGGTGGAGTTACTCCGGGGTAATCTGCCAGATGGCATGCACGGCCGCCAGGTCAGTTTGGGGGTTTGAGGCTAGGTGGTGCCACCAGTGTCATATCGTTTGGGCAACTCTCCTCCCCGTAAATTACCCATGTTACCTATAACATGCACAATTAGGAGTATTCCATTAGAAGAAAAGTAAGCGAGTAATTGAAAATATTGGACTACAAATGTATTAATGTTTTTTTTAAATACTTGACAAATAGTAAGTCATTACAATTAAAGTAACTCCCTGAAATTGTAATTCACTCCAAGTTAATTTCAAAAGAATGTACATCAGTAATTGAGTAGATACGGTGCAGGACATCGCACCAAGGTGGGTGGGCACGAATAGACAGATGGGCATGGCTGGTTGGTTGGATGGGTGTTGGAGTTGGTTTGTTTGTTGTTGTTTTACGTCATAGCAACATCTATGGTGATATCAGGACGGGTACCGACTTGTGACAGTATCCTGACCCTGAGCTAACCAGTCCTTGCCATATCCTAATAATGCCAAGCGCCTGGCTAGGAGGCAACAAGTCATTGGTTTGACTCGACCAGTGGAGTTTTACATCCTGGCAACATTTAAGGTCATATCAGGCTTGGAACCACCCAACCCGTGGTCATATCCATTTCCGACTCGTAGTATAAAAGAACTTGAGGGGCCGCTGTGGAAAGATGTTGGACAGTGGAATGGACACCCGGTGACCGGTGCATTTGGTAACAGCAGGTTGTAGCCCTGAGTTGGTCGCAACTAGGACCAGACAGGATGGCCAAATGAGTTGAGTGTCCGTCCCTTGTTTTGGCAAATCGAGGGATCTGAACCCATGGGTTCATGAGTCCGAAGCCTGTTCGAGTCAAACCAATGACCTACAAATTGATACTTGTTGCTTCCTAGCCAGGCACTCAGCATTATTAGGATACGGCAAGCATGGGCTGGCTCAGTGTCAGGATAAAATGATTGAGTGGGATGTCAGGTCAAGGTGCTGGTAGCCTAGTCTCCCAGTCGGGCAGCACTATAAAGTTGCCATGAGTGTACACTGTCACAAGTCGGTATCCGTTGTGATATGACCATAGCTGTTGCTAGGATGTAATAAAACAACAAACAAACAATAGTCGCGAGTAAACATCACAGGGCACAGTGTTACTCATGCCTAAGCTACACGTATATCCTCAGTCTGGGTACCGATTTGTGACAGTGCGTACTCATGGCGACTTTACAGTGCTGCCCCATTGGGAAACCAATCAGACCACCGGTACGATGCCCCGATATCCCACACAGTCACATTATCCTGACACTGATCTGACCAATCGTTGTCATATCCTAATAATGATGCCAACCACCATGCTACGGAGCAACAAGTATCAAGGTTGTAAGTTATTGGTTTGACTCGACCGGGAATTGAACATCCGACTTTCCGTACGGGAAGCCTGCGCTCTACCGATCCAGCCATCGCGTCGGGTGATGGGCGTGGCTTCTCCGTGTGTTATTTATAGAAACACTTACTGCACACACACAGAGGTGTCTCTCCATGAAGGAGCCAGGATGGGGCTTGGAGGTGGGGGAGGAGGGCAGGAGGGATAGGGGAGAGGGGTGGGGGCTGGGGGAAGGTGGGGGGAAAGGCGGGGGTGAGGTTGGTGGAGGGAGGTGGGTGGAGAGGGCAGGATGGGGCTGGGAGAGGGGAGGGGGATAGGGCAGGAGGGAGGTGGGAGGTGGGGAGAGAGGGCAGGACGGAGGTGGTGGGACAGAGCAGGAGGGAGGTGGGAGAGGGGAGAGGGGAGGGGGGAAGGAGGGAGGTGGGAGGTGGGGAGAGAGGGGAGGAGGTAGATGGGAGAGGGGGCAGGAGGGACGAGGGATGTGGGAGAGGGGAGAGGGGAGGGGGGAAGGAGGGAGGGTTGCCCTTTGAAGCAGCCCTGTGTGGACATGAAACAAAGGCCCCCCTCCCTCATCCAGTGAAGGGCTTTAAAGCTTTTACAGCCTCCACCCAAAACCGTCCTTGCCAGTGTTGCTACAAAAAAAAACAATGAGAAAAAAAAACCAACGCGCGAGTGGGCGTGCGCAGGGGCCAGCCTGGCTGACCCGCAGATCAGCCGGAGTTTACGACGGGGCATGCGCAACCTGCTACTTCCGCGGGGAGTCCATCGAGGTGGCGAGGACCTGTCAAAGGCAGGTGGGGGCAGTTGAGCGCATTTGGCACCAGATGGCCCGAGATACAGCAGCTGATGATGATGCTGATGCCGCTGCTGATGATGTTAGACATTTTAGTTATAGTCGGGTACGTTGGGTGGGAGGAGAAAAAAACCCTGAGACCGTGATAGTATTATTGTTTTCTTCGAGCGCTAATCCAGTTATTAAGTTGTCAGACTTAACACACGCTATATATATTCATTAATTTATCCAGTTATTAGGTTATTGGACTTAATGTATGTTATATATTAATTACTTTATCCAGCTATTAGGTTATCAGACTAATGTGTGCTATATATTCATTAATGTGTCCAGCTATTAGGTTATCAGACTAATGTATGCTACATATTCATTAATTTATAAAGTTATTAGGTTATCAGACTTAACATATTATATATATTCATTAATTTATCCAGCTATTAGGTCATCAGACTTAACGTATGTTATATATTCATTAAGTGATCTGGGTATTGCTTCATCATTGGGTACCTACGGAACGGAGAACTTAGAAACAGTTTTGAATATATAATATGTTTCTCTGGTTAATTACCTATGCTGTTCTGCCTGAAGGCCTGGTCACATACACGTTAATGGACATAGTTGAATGTAGTGGATGGTAACCTAGTTGAACGTAGTTGAACATAGATGTATGTAGTTGAACATAGTCCAACATACCGGCATCCATACTTCTCGGTGATGATAACGTGATAAGAATGTCTGTGGGCCGTGAGTTTTAAGCTTTGGACATGTTCAAAAGAGCACAATGTTTGAGGCAGATGTAGCCTCCGTGATGATAACATACTCTAGTGATTCTAGCATACTCTAGTATACTCTAGCATACTTCTTAATGTACTCTAGGATACTCTAGTGTATTCTTGCATACCCTAGCATACTTTGACCTGCACAAAACCTTGGCTGTTCTGCCGTGGTTACATAGCCATTAGTGGACAAAGTTGAAGGTAGTTTAACGTAGTGGAGGGTAACATAGTTGAACGTAGTTGGACATACCGAGATATGTACCGTAACGTACCAGGATCCGTACCGTAACATATTTATCCATACTATTAGGTGGGTCATCAACCAAAGCCTGCCGTACCTTAATGTATTTGAACGTAGTGACAGCATGTTTCACCCACATTATTCTATCTACGTTAAACTATGTTCACTAACGTATGTGTGACCGGACCTTTAAGCTCAATATGGTGTATTTACGTTTATTGCATGACATAGGTTTGAGGCACAAGGGGACCGGGCGCGGTGGCCTAATCGGTAAAGCGATGGCCTTCCGTTTGAAAGGTAGGGAGTTTGGATCCCAGTCGAGTCAAACCAATGACTCATAACATTTATACTTGTCACCTCCTAGCCTGGCGTTAAGCGTTAATAGGATAGGGTAAGGACTGGTTTGCATATTGCCAGGATAATGTGACTGAGTGGAATATCAGGTCATGGTGTTGGTGGCCTGATTTCCCCATGGGGCAGCACTGTAACGTTGGCATAAGTGCACACTGTCACAAGTTGATACCCATCCTGATATGACTTTAGATCTTGCCAGGACGTAAAACTCCAACAACCAACCGGGCACAAGGGGATCGGAACGGTGATGATGTCACAACAAGACTATGCTTATTAATACGGGAAATGTTACCCCTCTCCACACAAACAATATCAAATAAATAGAAGTCAGTAATATTGACCGGATATTGTCCATTCTTATTCAATCTGCACATCCTCTGTCAGTGTGATATTGCATGGATATTTAATATCGGCTTTTATTTGCACAAATACAATACTCATTGTACCAGCAAGCTAAATGGAGAGCGGCAGTCAAGTAATGAAAGCAGTCTTTGTCGCATCGCGACCGACATCATGATGATGATGATGATGACAATACTCATTAATTTGTACAAATACAGTACCCATTTATTTGCACAAATGCAATACCTATTCATTTCCAATGGATATTATAGAGGTATAGTAAGAAGCAGGTCGGACCAGGGAGCCCGGGATGTCCTGAGAATATTACATCGTGGACCAGAACATGTCGACGAACGTCCCTTGAAATATACATGATATGGACATGTCTGATTATTAAACGTGTTGTTATAGGGAAAACCATCCTGAATTCAACAAACAATATTAGACTCCTGGATTGAACCGTGTACATTTCAATTGGGGACAATTGATCTTCCTCATTCCATAGCTCCTTGTATTATCCTAGTAATGCTGAAAACCAGGATACGTGTATACTTGTAAGTCATTGGTGGGTTGAAATAACCAAGGTTTAAAGCCGTAGGTTTGATATCACATGACGCCAATATGGAACGTGAGCGCTCAACTAATCTGTCCATTCTCTCTGTTTTACCCATCTTTTCTATCATATAGAAATATTGCTAAATTCCATGTAATAAAAGCCTTTAGGACATAAACTTAATGAATGCTGGTCATATCTCTTCACGTTGCACCCAAAGTGTCCAAGGTCTTTTCTTGATTGCTTTCCTAAAGGCCCTGTCACACTATGATGTAACGACGTCAGTGTAGGGAAAACGTGAAAAACGTCGAAGTTCTCGGTGTAGTATGCAAATGTGGGCACAAGTTGAACGTGGATGCAGTGTAGTTGACTAAAGCATAACATCGATAAAGTGTAGTGATAGCATCATTCAACGAGAGAGGACAACATAATTACGCTCACAGAACTTTATGTACATTAGTCCATCGCCAGAACTAAGTTGCGTTACGTTACGTGACGTTACATACGTCATGACACGGTGGTGAAACGCTGAACGTACATTGCATGTACATTCGGCATACGTTCAGTGTACATTCTCCTGACTTTCCCATTATGCCGCATGGACGTTTCCACCGGCTTTAATGTGGGTCAACATAGTGGAACATAATGGAATGTAGTAGAATGTAGTGGAATGTAGTGGGAAGTAGTGAGCAGCGTTTGACTAACATCAGTCTTACATCATTGACGTTCGCCGAACGTGTACAGAACGTACGGTGCACGTAAACCCTTACGTTCGAGTTACGTCAAAAGTTTTGAACAGGTTCAAAACCTTGACGCGCACCGACAAAACGTGACGTAGCTCGACGTCAGTGTAACGTCATTCTGATGTCATCATAACGTAACCCAAGGTACGTCAATGTAATGATGAAATGTGAGCATGTCAGGCTTACGTTGGCTCCTTACGTCATAGTGTGACAGGGGTATAACACACTTTTCTAATCGTTCAAACCCTGGTCTTTTCAAACCAATTACTTAAAAATTGATGCTTATCACTTCCTAGCCATGTGCTGAACATTATTAGGATAAGACAAGGATGGGTTGGTTCAATGTAAGGATAATGTGACGGAGTGGGATGTCAGGTCATGGTGCTGTTGGCCTGTTCTCGCAGCGGGGCAGCACTATGAAGTCGCCATGAGTACACACTGTTACAAGTCGGTACCCATCCTGATATGACATTAGATGTTTCCAGAATGTTAAAACTCCAACAAGCAACCAATCTAACTGAACACACACTTTGCCACGATAGGGCAAAAACTGTCAGCAATTTTTTTTTTAAAGATGGGAAAACACATCAGGAACTGTGCAGAATGAAATCACCACCTGCAAAACAGATACGATAGAAGTACAAAACAATATATATATATGTAATAGTTAGCCTACATAATGAACAAGAGGAAGACATGATAGTGGGTGAGGGTGTATTTGTTTTGGCTAGAGGACCAAACGACCCTTGCCTAAGAAAAAAAATGTTTTGCAGTACAGTGAGTGGCGGTTACAGTGTGAAGGGGTGGTGGAACAACCCTCGGAGCTGAGATGGGGAGGGTGGAGCAGTAGATGACTATGAGACTCCCACAGTCCGTGGAGCTGAGTATGTAATGAGGGAGAGGAGGGATATTCCCGCTTAGTATACTGGTATCATTCTTATACATCATATAATAGTTTGCCTACATAATGAACAAGAGGAAGACATGATAGTGGGTGAGAGTGTATTTACTCTTGCTAGAGGAACAACGGCAACGGATATAGTCCCCCCCAACCCCCTAGAGTTCATTGTCAGTTCATCAGTCTGTCCACCAGAGTGGTAAGTTAATATAGTTCATCAGTCTGCTCAGCTGAGACCGCCAGAGCCGTGGCAACCTTCATATCATTGACTATCCTGAGTGTTATGGGAGTGTTGAAGTATGTGAAGACAGTGTCAGTTGACCAATCACCCCTAGCGTAGAGCTCGTCCAGTGAAGCCCAGGTCATGGAGAGAAAGGTACACCCCCTCCAGCAGAGGGAGTGGGAGGAGACCTGATCAGGATCAAGGCCCGCCTTCTTCGAGAACAACTTCAGGGTGGCCTGGTAGTAGGAGTAAGGAAGGGAGGCTGAGCCCCCTTCCGGGAGGGGAAATCGGAAGGCCATAGCATTCGGAGGAGCAGGGACCTCCCTAAAGTGCTGCTCAGTCCAATGAACTGGACAAATGTTGGGATTCGGGCAACAGGCGGCAGGGACCTGGAGCACCCGCTCATGAAACTGTATCGTCTTAGAGCGGTGTATAGATATAATGAGTCCCCAGGGGAAGAATGACAAATCCTTGTGGAGCAAGGAAGATTCGGATGATGTCACTTGGCATTTGCAAAGGAGGGCTCTGAAAGTGTACAGCAGTGCAGCGCGCCTTGTGACGTGGCCTGGGTTGGAAGTCAGGAGGAGCAGCATCTTGAGGAGTATGGAGGGGAGCAGAGGAAGAGCCTCGTGAGGAGCAAAGGAGCGCTCGCGGGGGATCCCCCAATGGGTGGAGGCTATCGCATAGTCTGTGTAGACTATCGGACGGGAGCCATGCTGTCTTAGAAAGTTATTGAGCCTGCTCAAGTAATTGAGTAGCGATGAATATTTGAGTGTCCTGGCTAGCCAGGTTGCATAGAGTGCCACCTAGGGGGAAGGACAAGGGAGCTGGGAGTGGGTCTTCACAAACTCCCCCACAAATACTTGCGCACGTGTACCACCCTGGTCGTCACAGACTTTAGCGCGTATGACTTGCTTTGGAACCTGCACTCCTCTCGGACCAGCTCCATGTACTCTGGACAACATAAAATGTCACAGTCAAATAGATGCGTGCCCGGCACTTCCCGCGACGTTCAAGCAGCTGACATTGTCCGCAATCCTGCTGGCATAGGAAGAACATCATTTTAGGTGATTTGGAGCAGCCTGTGTTTAAAGCAGCACGGACGGTGGTGCTATCAGTGACCATAACAATGGTGGTTTCCTCCAACAGCAAACCCATGTGAGTGCAGCAGAATAGGCCGCCCACATTTCTTTAACGCTTATTTGTGTCTCCGGCCCGAGCGGATGAGGGCAGAGGTGGTGGTGACCCAGGACCTCGCCGAGCCCCGTGTCATCATCGTCCCGGAACGCACCGGCGACCCAGCCGTCAAATGCTGTAGTCAAGAGGCGTCACTGTAGGTGGAGACGTGAGGGGCAAAGGTACCGAGAACGCAAACTTTGCCATTGAACCTAGCAACGAAACCCCTCCACCAGGTGATGTCGTCTCTGAGGCCCCCGGAGAGGCGGACCAGGTGATGGGGTTCATGAATGATGCCAATGTTGCTATGAACCCTGCGACAGAAGGTGCGGTCCCCCGTGACAACCTTACTGCAGTGGGCGAGGAGACCAGCAATTCTGTTTGGATTAACCAATACTTTGGATTAACCAACTTTTTATATGATAAATGGTAGTATTTTGCCGGGCCGACGAAAAAAGTTTGGATTAACCGATCGTTTGGTTTAACCGAGCTTGGTTTAATGGGGTTGTACTGTATATATATATATATATGTGTGTGTGTGTTTGTATAAATATATAGTACAGCTTGTGTTACGAAGCAATCTGTTTAGACTAGTTAGCGGTTGGTGCATAACATGGTAGTTGCATGGCAATGTGAATTGCTGCTACATAGTCTGATTTGTAACATACGATGAAATGCGATTTGGAGATACCGGAGAACAATCTGTTGAAGTGGGTCTTGTGTCCAAATCGGTAGAGCGGGAGATCGAGAGTTCAATTCCCAGTCGAGTCAAATCAATGAATTACAAAATTGATATTTGTCACTTCCTACCTTGGCACTCGGCATTAATAGGATAGGGCAAAGACTGATTAGCTCAATATCAGGATAATGTGACTGAGTGGGATATCGGATCATGTTGTAAAATATTCCGATAATGAAGCATTGGTGGGGGAATGCAAATGTTCTATTTGTGAAAAAGGTATATAGGGCCAGGTGCATAAATGTGTTCATGTAGTTGCTGGTGGTACTTGACTCATTGGTAAATAGACATTATGGTGCTAGTAAGATAGTGGGTAAGGGGCACTTAGAGCCTTACCCACTACCCTCTCCCCCCTCTGCTAGTCATGGATCACCACACACTCAACTCAAGGCAGGTGGTAGCCAGGGGAGCCACACCGCTTGGTGGTGTTGGGCAGATCACTGTAACCAAGGGGGCCGGAAATGCTTTTTTCTCATTGGTGGAGCTAGAAATGCTGGTTTCTCATTGGGAGAATGGGGTGAGGTGATACACTATACTGGATCCATGTACCATATAAATAATAAACCTGAGGGCTTGACTCTCTCTCTTCTTTCACTCGTTATACTCTTCCTTTCTCTTTTTGCCTGTATTGATTTCACTATAGCCTGCCTTCACAACCACAGATTCGAGCCGTGGACTTTACAATGTTGCTAGCAACATGATTTGCCAGTAAGGCAGCACTATTTAGTTACCATGAGGGTGCACTTTCACAGTACCTATCTTGATATGACCTTGGATGTGGCCAGGACATAAAACTCCAACAACCAACCAACAATATGTTAAAGAACATTATATAATAGCTCATGTGAGAACACAACTCACAAGATAGGAGCCTATGTCCGACATACCCTTTTTTGTAGGGGGAGGGGGTTGTGTGTGGGAGGAGATGAAGAAGCACAGTCCACTGGTTTTAAGTGTCTGTAGTTTATTGATTTATTACATTGATTATAGTAATCTACTTTAATTTAATTTGAAGTAACTTTTAATTTAAATGTCTAACTCTGGAAACATTGCCCTGCCAATCCGAAATTGGTAGATCATATTTGTAGAGACATATATGAAGAGCTCTTTTTATATATGAAGAGCTCTTTTCCAAAATACGATCTACAAACTCGGTATTGGCATTGCAAACCCGTTTTTTTAGATTGGCACTATCATGTTTTGGAAAAGAGCTCTTCAAATGTTTGTTAAGTGCACCAATATCTACAAAGGCTATGCAGAATCAAATCAAGATAAGTGTTTGGTTTTAGAAAATTTGACGCTTTCATCATACTATGCAGCTTTAGGCGTTAAGTTGGACTAACCTGAACTGAGAGAAGAAGCGTAAGGTTGTGGCTCATGCGATATCGCCATAAGGATTAATGCTGGTTAGCAGCTGTAAGTATAGCCGATAAATCAACACATGCATATTGCATGAATGCCTCTGCAAGCGATTGATTATGGTCATTACTATTGCACGCCAGAACACCATAATGTGAGTAGAATTGTAGAAACTGTTGGCTTCCTGCCTAATTGAGCATCGTACAAACACTTCCATTGTTCAACAGGAGTGTTTGTATGTCGCATAGGTTGAAATGAGGAAGGCGGTACAGGATTTGAATCAGGGTCTCTGATATTTCGAGATATATCTGAACTGCGTAAATGCGTAGTCCGATAAAAGCATCACATTTGTCAAAACCAAATCAATTATCTAGATCTGATCCTACATATCTAAATTAGATACCGATACACTTATTAAGGATGTGTTGCCACCTAGAAGGGGATGCTGAGTCAATGTAATATAATATGTTACTGCTAAAGCCTATAGTGTCAGAGTTTTGGTACGCTTGCCAAAACTAATATTACATGTTTATGCTTCAAATATCTCAAAAGTTATCTAGTTTATATAAAAGCTAATTCAAGCTAAAGTAATATACATTCAAGCTAAAGTAGGTAGATGGGTAATTGAGCACACAGGATCGGCACCCCATATATACGTATGTAGTGGCCCACGGCCCTCCGACTCACAGTCACACACCGAAGAACACCAAGATTCAATTCAGTGTATGCTTCACCCTTGGTTTATTGAACCCTCTGCTCTTCACGGCGTCAGTAATTGTCTGACCCGCCCCCTGACTCGCCAGATCCCACATCGACTCTATAGGTGTGTGTAGGGGTGGGTTGGGGGGGGAGGGGGGTTGGGGGGTCAGCCACACGCAGTAGAGGTCAGCCCAGTTGGGGTCTGACCGGTGGCTACCCGTGCCGCCACCTGGCGCAGTGCGTAGGTACTGCGCTGGTGCGCGGCGTAGTCTCTGCTGCTACCGCATGGTAGTAGAGCTCATGTTCGGACTACTACACGTATATATATATCTACTCAACCAACATATAAAACATGTCTTTATAGCACTGCCGGTAAGGTTCCACCCAATGTTGTACTTCTCGATAACACACTCACAGTCGACACTTGAAGCCGACAGGTGCTGCCACCTGGCCCGAAAATATAAACTACATTATTACCGCAGCACCCACGTCATCTAGCCTTAAAGCCTGAGCTGCCATCATTATTTCCCAGGCATTGTGATTTCGAACATTTGCCATCAGTGCTCCGAAAAAGTAACGCGTATTCCAGGTCTCAGGTTTTTTTGCCACCCACCCAACCGGACTATATTAAGGCTCTACAACGCTAAGGTTAATCATCTGTATACCTCACCCTTGATTTGAATTGGCTAACAAATGGCTCATTGTAATCTGACTCTAAAATCTCAAATAAATGCCGATTTAAACATGTATTGGCATTGTGTCACTTAATTATTACAATTAATTTAATATACTTATCTCATACAAATTACAGAAACTCACAAACACCGGACTCTGCAACTCTAACCACGACAGTTGACCTCGGGTACCAGTCAACACAACCGGCTGTAAAATATTCTGATTTACGGCATCGGGGGTAATGCAAATGTTCTATTACTAAACAGGTGTATGTGACCAAGCGCATGTATATATATGCTGGTGGTGCCTGAGTGGGATGTAAATAGACATAGTGGCGCTGGCACGGCTGGGTGTAACCACACTCAGGGCCTATTCCCTCCCCCTCTGCTGGGTAGGATCACCACACTGAGGGTCAAGGTTGGTGGTGGCCAGGGGGGGGGGGGGGCACACAGCTTGGTGGTGGGGGTGGGCACAGCACTGGTAGCCATGGGGACCAGGAATGCTGGATCCCTATTGGTAGGGCCAAGAATGCTTGTTTCCCATTGGGGGAAAGGGGTGGAGTGATACTCTACAATGAACCTATGTAACCATAAAAATCATAAATGAGAGGGCTTGACTCTCTCTCTTCCTTTACACTTTATACTCTTCCTTTCTGTTTGGCTGTATTGATTTCACTATAGCCTGCCTACACAACCACATATTCGAGTCCTAGTCTTTACAAAATTTTAAGTGCAGACAATTGGTTTTCTTCCTTCCACTGCCCATCACCATATAATACTGTCCCGGGGATGATGAAAATGGGAAATATCGCGCCTAGAGCCGGACTGGAACCCACATCTCTTTGCATTCCAGGCCAGTGTGCTAACCATTACACCACCTGGACTCCCTGATATCAAGACACTACCCACGCCTCCCTGTCGATGTGGTTACTTGCATGAGAGGTCAGTGCCGACTAATACACTAGTAATGCAAAGCCCCAGGTTTGGTAGCACGAGTATAATTTTTCAAGTCATTGATCGACTCAGTTCAAGATCCAAAGGTGATCCTGCCACATGGAAAAGGGAAGTAAAATCAGTTGCCCATCCCGTCCAATGTATGCCTATAAAATGTTATTCATTGTTTTGATCAGATCAACTATTTAAAAATTTGACTTTCTGAAGGTTTGTCTCGCACCATCTGGAAGATTGCTTAGAAATAGAGAAAGAATGCAAGCAGTAGATTGCTATACAGCAACTGAAAGTAATAAAACAAGGGGAAAAACAATACTGTATATTATGAAAACAAGTCATGAGACTTAACCATTGTAGGCAGCATAGATACACCTTCATCCAATAACACAATCACGGTAGCCAAAGCCAGACGGGATGGCCAGATGAGTTGAGCATCCGTCTCCTGTTTTGGGAGATTGGAAGATCCAAACCCATGGCTTTGTGGGATTCAACCTTTGTTGAGTCAAACCGATGAGTTAAAAATTGATACTTGTCGCTTCCTCGCCTGGTGCTTGGCATTATTAGGAGAGGGCAAGGACTGGTTGGCTCAGTGTTAGGATAATGTGACTGAGTGGGGTATCACGTCAAGGTACTGGTGGCCTGGTCTCCCAGTGGGGCAGTGCTATGAAGTCATCATGAGAATGCACTGTCACAAGTGGATACCAATCCTGATATGACCTTAGATGTTGCTATGACATAAAACAACTACAAACCAACAACAGCCAAAATACAATTAAAGGTTGAATATTAGACAATAACATATAGAAGGAAACATCTACCAGTACGCGTGGGTATCTGATTAAGCTGAAACTGAATAATTTAAATGAATTATAGCTGCACAGGTAAACAACAATCAACTATGGATGCCATCAGATGGTTGCCATCTAATTGTTGCAGATATCATCAGTGACAAAGTAGGGGTGCGATTAGATAAGAATTCCATGATGGCCGTCAATACAAAAGAGTCATATTGACGACTAATTTTGAGTACAAATTTGGACACCGCTAAAATTTGACTTTTGTACCCACCAAGACCTGCATAGGAATGACTAATCATATATCCAAATACAATGAGACATATTACGTAGGTTATAACTGATTTGCTTATTGTTTACAGCGATTAATTTTAACAGGATGCGTGTAAGAACAGTTGTAATAGCAACACCCTCCACACACACCCACACACACCCATTCACCCACCTCTCCCTAAGGTTCTTCGTGCCAAGCATACCTCCCCCCCATTTGGCACTGATTAGGCAGCTTCCTGTGGGGTGAGTTGTAATCTTGAGGTAATTTCCTTTTTAAATAGCTGGGCTGAGGTGTGTGTGTGGGGGCGGAGGGTGGGGGGTTGTGGTGGTAGACACAGAGACAGAGGACGTCTCAAATAACAGCCAGTAGCAGGGTGTTTTTCTTTTCTCTATTTTTGTCTTGGTTCCAATGAAGCATTATTTCTGCCCGATAGAGTCTGGGGTATAGTTACAAACCTGGATGTTGTGTGCAGCTCACACAGCTTGCTGCAAAGTTGACTGTTTGTTCTCTTTTTTTGTATTGTTCCTGGTGGTTTTTCCCCTCCTTCCCTCCCTGACATGATTGGTAGGGCCATGGGTTGTTTGTATATATATTCATATTTTGACACTTTCGCTAATTAAAATTGCATATTCCAATAGTTTTCAGTTGTTTTCATTTTTTGAGGTAGATATTTTAAGTTGTTCATTATAATGTACCTTGTTTTAATTTGAAAGTAAACAGAAAAGCTTGTTTTATTTAACCACGCCTCAATAGCGCCTTGATTTTTTTCATCGGCTATTGGATGTCAAATGTTTTTAATTTGAAATAACTTTGATTTAAAATGACAAACTTGAGAGATATTTAAAGTATATACAATGCACACTTAATTCTGGCATGCTTGTCAAAACTCTGACCATGGCTTCAGTGGTAATAGGTTATATTAAATTGATTTAGTCCATTCTTCTATGTAGCAACACACACCAAATAAGTACACCAGTATCTAAGTTGGATTATGTAGGTTCAAATCTAGACAAATGTCTTGCTTTCGAAAATGTGATGCTTTTATCGGACTATGCAGCTCTAAGCAGAGGAACATTCCCATTTATCGACACTTATCTGTAACATGGGATATTCGCAATGTGGCACTGTCACACCGACTGCCACAACATGCACCCTCTAGTGTTTCAAACCTACAACCCTGATACTCTGTCGCTAGGCCATTTAGCAGGATTGTCCTCCTCTTCCGATCCCAACCAGAGTACCTCAGCCCTTTCCCACCAATTGTAAACTCACAAAGTAACTGCATTTTTACTTTGACCTCAAGCCATTGAGGTCAAAGTACAAATTCAGTTATTTGTCACTTTGCCCTAGTTATTTCCACACATAAGTGGCGCCACCACCCGGAGGATGAGAACTATATGTGATGTACCAGGCATTATGCGGGTATACAAATAGGAAGCCAATTGTTTCCATTATATATTATAATTATATATTATCATTATTACCATTGTTAATCTCCGTAAAACACCCACTTGACTGGTGGCGCCACCTGTGCCCCACCTCTCCTCTAACGGGTGTTGACAAGTGTCAGTCACACCGGAAGATTTATATGTATGTAAACATATATATACATCACGTAGTAAGCATTACATGGATGGACACTACATTAGTTTCAATCCAAGTCATCTGTCATTTTCACTATTGGATCATGCATGATATATCACACAGTAAGTATTACATAGACGGTCTTTACATTAATTTCACCCCAAGCCATCTGCCATTTCCACCAATGGATCATACATGATATATAATGTAGTAATAATTAGATAGATGGATACTACGTTAGTTTCAATCCGAGTCATCTGTCATTTTCACTATTGGATCATGCATGATATATCACACAGTAAATATTACATAGACGGTCTTTACATTAATTTCACCCCAAGCCATCTGCCATTTCCGCCAATGGATCATACATGATATATAATGTAGTAATAATTAGATAGATGGATACTACGTTAGTTTCAATCCGAGTCATCTGTCATTTTCACTATTGGATCAGACACATATAAATAACATATTAAGCGTTTGATAGGTGGACACTATGTTTGTCTCAATGCCAGTTATCTGCCGTTTTCACTATTGGATCATACACGATCTACTTGTATATATATCATATATTAAGCATTGCATAATTGGACATTTAGACGAGTTTCACTCCAAGCCATATGCCCTGTTCAGGTATTATATCAAACATGATCTACCTGTATATATATCACGTAGGCAGGATCACATAGAGCTCACATTAGGTTAGCTTCAATGCAAATAATCTCTGCCATTCACTATTGGTTCTTACATAATCTACCTGTATAAATATCATGTATTAAGCATTATATAGATGGACATTAAGTTAGTTTCAATCCAATTCATCTGCCATGTTCAGCTGTTGGATCAAACACAATCTACCCATATATTTATCACATTAGCTAAATCAATGCTAGGTTAATTTAAATACAAGTTTTCTGCCATTTTCACTATATGATCATACATGATCCGTCTGTATATATATCACATAGTAAGGGTTACATACAGAGCCATTAGCTTAGTTTCAATCTAAATCATCTCCAATTTTCACTATTGGATCAGACTTATATCATGTCATAAGCATTAGATAGATGGATATTACGTTAATTTCAATCCAACTCAGCTGCCATTTTCACTAGTGGAGCATAGTTATATCACACATTAGATAGATGGGCGTTAGGTTACTTTCAATCAAAGTCATCTGCCATTTTTACTATTGTATTGTACATGTATCGTGCAGTAAGGATTAGATAGATAGACATTAGGTTAGTTTCAATCCAAGTCATCTTCCATTTTCACTATTGGATCAGGAATACATAATATACTAATATATATATATGATATAGTAAGCATTGCATAGATAGACACCAGCTTAGTTGTGTCTGACTTGCACTACTCAGATTGGCTCCTGGGCATTGCAGGCAAATGTGCCACTGCGACCACTCGACCCATGCACACCCCTTATTCCATTAGTGGTGAATAAGTGAGTAGAGATGTCTCCACTGAGGATACAGCCAGGGCTTGGACGTCACTCCATAGAGTGCACACCTATATACCGCCATATCCAGCCAGGCATTATGTTGATATCACGAAAATCAGTCTTATTGCAAAATGTTGTGTCAAGCTGTAAATCTGCAGTATAAGCACTTATACGAGTATTCTTAGGATGGAACTGTCTTCTATTTGTATACCGCTTTTGGGGTTCGAACCCGCAAGCCCCGTGCTTGCCGGCTGGACAGTTGAAGCGGGCAGGTACAGCGACCTGGGTCGGCGAGTCTACACTATGCTTTATCCAGTGTCCAACGAGTTTTCCCTCCAGGAGGCGCCTTTGAACCTGAAATGATCCGCAAATCATATGCAGCCTGGCACTTGGCATTACTAGGACAGGGAAAGGAGGAGTGAAGCTGGTACCATGATCCAATATTCCACTTGTTTACATTATCCTGATACTGAACTAATCAGTCCTTGCACTATCCCAATAATGCCGAGTGCCACACTATGTAGTGACACACATAACATTTGCTAAGTCATTGATTTGACTGGGTCAGATTTTCCTAACTCCAGACCTTCCACAGGGGAAGCAATCACTCTCACCAATTCAGATACCGTGTCTGCTCACATGTTGTCTCCGATAGACTTATATTCCCACACTTCCTTCCAAACAGATCCACAGTGAGGGCGCAGCGAAGGTGCAGCGACAAACACGCTTCACATTTCATTACAGTAAATTGAATATGCCACGGCAGAGTCAGGGACGCGCTGATTTCGGTTGCTAAGGACACCTCACCCCACCATAGACCCTCAGACAGCCTGGCTGCGGAAGGGACAGGCTCGCAGCTGATCTAAGTAAATTAGGGTGACGTGGGAATGGAGGACGTGCTCCTCACCCTCACCCCCCCCCACCCACCCTACCCACACCCACAACCACCTCACACCGCACCCAGGCTTGCCCAGTAATGGGAGAGGGCAGGCAGATGCGATTGAATACAGTTGCTTCTAGACGGCTGCTAGAACATAACAGACGGCGGCCATGACCGGAAGTGTGGGATGAGTGACACATCTTTTGAAAGAGCAGACGACAATTTGGAATGCAACTTTCTTGACCGGGGTTAAAAGGGCATTGCGATTAGAGGAGTTGTGATTGCTATGTGGTGTTTTTTTAACTATAGTTGTTTTCGTGCGGTATAAAATCAGGACGTTCAGTTTGATAGGTTCCTTTATTGAGCAATTCAATATTACTGGTGTGGGTGTGTGGGGATGAGGGGTGGATGTCTGGGAGTTGTGGGGGTGGAGGCGGAAATGAGGGTGGGGTGGGTGGGAGATGGGGGATGGGTGGGAGATGGGGATTGGGGTGGGGAATGGGGGTGGGGCCGGAGTTGGGGGTGGGAGATTAGGGTAGGTGGGAAATGGAGATTTGGTCGGAAATTGGGGTGAGGTGGGGTGGGGGTTGGGGGTGGGCTGGGAAATGGGGGTTGGGTCGGGATTTGAGAGTGGTAGATGGGAGTGGGGTGGGAAATGGGGGTGGCGTGGGGTTTGGGGGTGGGAGGTGGAGGGGCGAGGAAGAGAGGGGTGCCTGGGTGACGGGGGTGGGGCAGGATTTGGCGGTGTCGGGTGAGTGGCAGATGGGGGTGAGGGTGGGTGGGAGATGGAGGTGCGTGGAAGATGGGGTGGGGGGATGTCGGGGACTGGAAGTTGGAAATCGGGGAGCGGGAGATGTGGGTGGAAGGGGGGTTGGGACGGGGGTGGGATATGGGGGGGGGGGTGGATTGTTGCAAACAAACCGGCCAATATTTGAGGAATAGTATCCTAAACCTCAGACTCCTTACTAGTGGGTTCAATTTATCCATTGTTTCCTGTCCTGTTCATCTTTGCCTGTTAGGCCATTGTCAAACCTGCCATGCTTGTATCCGAATGTACTTGAGTCATTCTCTATCCGGGCACTACGGTGCAACATGCAGAAGAGTGTTCAGGTTGATTAGCTGAGTGGGTGGAACAGTAGGTTACCCACTCGGCTACCAGAGGAAAAGTGCTGGTGGTGATAGCGACGAAGTGTGGAGTTCTGGTAGGGGCTGGTAGGGGGCGTCTCAGCACAGGTCAGTGATTGGTAGCCACAGACTACCAAGCAGAGAGTATCAAAGGAGAGTAGCATTGGTATCGACCCATCCCCCCCAGAAATCAGTCAAAACTCTCATATATTATGTATGAATCAAAGCTAAAGTCCAACATTTAGGTGAGGACACGAACATTATTTATTTTGCATGTTTTCAAATAAACTATCTGCAAAAGTTGAACATTTTAAATAGAATTTACTTCAAACATAAGTGAGGTAGAATTTTAAGGGTTGGATTTTTCAGGATGAAACCATTGCCTCTGATTGATTCGGGAAATGCTATAGGCCATCTTATTTCCTAATATGCTAAGATTGTCTGTTTGTTGTTTTACATCCTAGCAACATTTAAGTTCATATCAGGATGGGTACCAACTTGTGCGCTCAAAGAAACTATATAGTGCTGGCCCACTAGGAAATCAGGCTGTCAGCACCATGACCCGATATCCCACCCAGTCACATTATCCGGGCATTGCTAACCAGTCCATTGTTATCCTATTAATGCCAAGCGGAGGCTAGTTAAATTGTATAGCAATTGTTTTGACTCGGATGCGATTAAGATTGCTGACCTTAAACACGGGAAGCCTGCGCTCTACCGATTCGGCCACCGCGTGTTGTAGGTTGATGACATCTAAACACACTTTTGACTAGACTACATGAAGTGTTTCTTTCTTGTTGTCTTACATCCTAGCAACATCTAAGGTCATATCAGGACAGGTACTGACTTATGACAGTGCTCACCCATGGCAACTGTATAGTGCTGCCCCACTAGGAGAGTCATCTTATCCTGACACTGAGCCAGCCAGTCCTTGCCATATCCTAATAATGGCAAGCACATGACTATGAAGCGACAAGTATCAATTTTTAAGTCATTGGTTTGACTCGACCATGTTCCAAACCCACAAACCCATGGGTCTGGATCCCCCGATCTCCCAAAACAGGAGACGGATGCTCAACTCATTTGGCCATCCCGTGCCACGTGAAGAGATTCGGGGCAGGGAATTCGTTGGCACTCAGGTGTGGTATTGTAGGTTTAATCAACGCAGGTGGAGTCGTGAAAAGTGTGGTTCTGTACCCTTGCCTTAATAACCCTCAAATCCAGTAATTACCTCCGGGTCAAAAGCACCTCAAACTACAGATAACGTGCAAATAAAATGGCGAATTCTAGGTTCAAACCTGGATTCACCAGAAATGTCCTTTGACATAGCTGTAGTGTCCTCTAGAAACATCGCCCAATAGGTAGAGCACTGGCTTCTCGTTCAGAAGGTCAGGAGTTTGAATTCCAGCCGAATCAAATCAATGACTTATCAAATTGATACTTGTCAATACCTAGCCTGGCGCTCCGCATTTATAGGATAGCATAAGGACGGATTAGCGCAGTATCAGGAAAATGTCGCTGTGTGGGATATCGGGTCATGATGCTGGCAGCCTGGTCTGCCAGTGGGGAAGCACTATATGACCATAGATTATTTCTTTGTTGTTGTTTTACGTCCTAGCAACATCTAAGGTTATATCAGGATGGGTACCGACTTGTGACAGTGCGCACTCATGGCGACTTTATAGTGCTGCCCCACTGGGAAACCAGGCCGCCAGCAGCATGACCTGATATCCCGCTCAGTCACATTATCCTGACACTGAACCAAAAATGTTTGCTAGGATGTAAAACAACAACCAACCTTAGGAACATGTGAAATTGTTGTCATGTAAACAATAGAATGGCTGCTCTTGAAATGTGTATGTCTAAGATTTAAATGGATGAGATGGGATGGCTAATGGGTTAAAAGTCCAACTCCTACTTGGCTAGGTCATGGGTTCTCTAACCCACTGCTTCTAACTCCGTCAGAGTCAAACCAATGACGTTAAAATTTATACTTGTCACTACCAACCCTGGTGTTCGGCAAGGAACAGTGGAATGAGGAAGACCAATTGTTTGTGATTGAAATTTCCTAAGCTTAATCAACTAATGTACCGTCAACAAACAAGGACAATAATCGAGTAGATGCCTGCAAATGGAAAACAATGTAAAGTGGAAATCATAGAAGTCTTGAAGAATGAACCATGGCACTTTTCAGATGCATGGGCATTGTCATATAAATATAGCCCCGATCCTCGATCAAGAGAGATCAATATAAAGGTCCCATGGCCATTACGCATATCATTATATCATTAAAGACCTTTATTTAAGCATAAATGTATACGCATCTTACATCTTTCATTACAAAGCCATGTTACCAATGAGGTGACATTGTGATTTCTAGTTAAAATCTACCAATTTCATCTTGAGGAGGACATTTCATAGGAGATGTGCAGCTTCTGCAAACAAAAACAAATTTGACTATCGGAATGATGGCAGCGGCAGCTCAACTGTTGTACTCATGGTTTCATTTCGACCCAGATGGCGTTTGTCTGCTTTTGCCCCTGATTGGTTGGTGCGCCTGATTAGTTGGTTGTTGGAGTTTTACATTGTGGCAACATCTAAGGTCATATCAGAACATGTACTGACTTGTGACAGTACGCACTCGTGGCTGGTTGGTTGGTTGGTTGGTGGAGTTTATGTCCCGGCAACATTTAAGGTCATATCAGGAATGGATACTGACTTGTGACAGTGTACACTCATGCCAACTTTAGAGCGCTGCCCCACTGGGAGACCAGACCATCAGCACCATGACCTGAAATCCCACTCAATCACATTATCCTGACACTGAGCCAGCCAGTCCTTCCTGTATCCTAATAATGCTGAGCGCCAGGCTAGGAAGCGAGAAGTATCAATTTTGAAGTCTTTTTTTTTGCATGTGAACATTTCAAAGGGTTGTAATAACAACAACAGCAAGAAAAGAATACAAACAAAAAATTGAGGACAAGAGTAGCATGTCCCATACCCATCAACTAGCGAAGGAGTGTCGCTTCTTAGGAATGAGTTCTATAGCCGAAACCAAAATAGAATGCCAGGAAGGGGGACTCTCGGAACACCAATGGCCTGGGCTGGTCAGGAGGCGAGGTAGGATGGGATTGCAAGCTGATAGGATCCGGCATGTGGCTAGGCCAGATTGGCTTTCGCGAATTCGTTAGCGGGCACAGAGAATGTACCCGGCCTGGCTGGCACGGGGAGTGAATTGAGTAGAAGCTAGGCAGGAGCTTAGATAGTGGATGACGGTGGTGCACTCAAATCCCATATTAGGACTCAGATGAGGACAGAGTTGTACTCACGAAATGAGGGCTTTATATTTAGGTATGAATATGCGCTATTAATATGCTCTAAGCTTTTGGGGCAAGATTTACATGTATATATATATGTGCTCTATAATGTATTATGGGAATATAAACAAGGACACTGCCACTTATCAGTTCTCTTCTATATATTAGTTATTACCTACTATCCTACTATCATAGGAGTTAGTTCCTGCTTCTGCCACTATGGTGCCCCCTATGATTGGCTCCTGGTCACCCTGATACCAGCTGTGTCTGGTCACTACCGCCTCCAGACCTGCTCTGGTGGTCAGATATACATTTAGATATATATCTTAGATGTTGCTAAGACATAAAACCCTAACAAACAATAGTATGGTAGGCTGCAATTAGGCCATATAGCGCTCTTTAGCTTAGAACTGCCTTGAGAATGAATCTTTAACCGTTGGGCTATTCCACGCCCGCTTAAGGCGAGCCTACGTGTTAATATAAATAATTGTTTCCATGTGAATGTATTGTGCCTCCCGCCGCCGGTTGTCTGTCATCCTGCCAGCCTGACCCTTGACTAGCAATGTCCGAGGTGGAGAGTTCGACTCCTGACAGACCATGGGCAGAAGGCCCTTAATTAAATAAGATTATAGAGCAATCCAAATAGCAATCTGAAGTTGACCATAGCGGTTAATAATATAAGTCTGGAGAATAATAAAGAATGCAAGGAACGTTCATGTCACTTCTTAGGAGCTCACCCTTTTATTCTTACCTCTGACTAACAGAATGAATTGATCAATATAACCTATGTTCTTAGTTAAATATAGTTCAACAGTAGAATGTATGTTATAAGTCAAATCCCCTCCCGTATAATTAAGTTAAATAAGTTTGGAATTTTCATAATAAAGGCCTAAATCTCGGCTAAAACATCGGAGCGTGCAGAAAACGTCCGACACGTCTGGGTCTGAATGCCCGACCTCCTATCATTGCTAGGATAGTCACAATCGACATATCCAAGCAAAGCTTTACAGCAGGGAACCCGGCAGTTGCGAGCCCGCGTAAAATGCGAGCCCACGCAAATAATCGGTCGAGTAGTCTCGCCCACTTCATATCTATAGCAGTAACCAGGGTGTAGCTGTATGGATAGTGATGAACCCTTTATCGCGTGTAATAATGCCTGTAGGATCATGCACTCCCCTCACCCCCCCACCCGATTGGGGGGGGGGGGGGGTACCAGGTGCACCGCTCCATCTCCTGTGTATGGCGAATCCTCCACTTGCTCGGATGAATTTATATATATATATATATATAATTCGGGCCAGAGTAGTCAATAACAACCTGTAGTTACTAATCATACCACTAGTGGCACCACCGGGCACACCAATCCTGCAGTATGAAGCTGTCCCGCAGCCAATATAAATAAGTAACCGGTACACACTCAGCAGTAAATCAATATCAAGATGCAATTGATCCCTCAGTCCATTTATATTTGCGTAATCCATTATGCAGTATGTGTACTATATAATTTAATTTGTGGATATAAATAACGGCAGCCCCTTAATGTTTCTCTCCAACCACATTTACTTCAATGTTATTCACTGTGGAGTGGGCATTCTCTCCTCCTCGCCTCATCTACACCTTGAGCCAACTGTCACTCTCCTCACTTTCAAAACTACATATACAAGGTTATATCGCCAAAGTGTTGTCAACGGTTAGGTCTATGGCTACTTCCAATTTATTTAATTTGTATCCTATAACTCACTAGATCAATTATCTTATCGATTCTAGACTTTCTACAGGTTATTAATTATGATAAGGCAACCAGGCTATAATTATAAACATACGTCTATACTGGTCGCGGTGGCCATAGAGCACAGACTTCCCGTACTGAAGGTCAGCAGTGTCATTCCCAGTGGAGTCGAATCAATGACATACAAACAAGTATTAATTTGTTAAGTCTATGGTTTGACTCGGCCGGGATTCGAACTCCCGACCGTCCACGTGGGAAGACTATGCTCTACCAATTTGGCCACCGCATCCGCTAAAGACTGACTTAAGATAGTTGATTCGGAACCACACTCTATTCAATGCTAAATGGTAATCGACAATTGTCAGAATTCAATCAAATGATAGCCATAAAAATAACAAATTTCAGAAAATTAGATACTACATGAGTGAGAACACAGCTCTTTTGCTATATAAAGCCAATATTCATCCAATACTTCACTACAATGATTTCTTCTACGAATTGCTGACAAACAACAAGAAACCAAATTGCAGATGATTCAATACAGGGCACTTAGAACTGTCTACAGAGGAAAAAACCTGTGTGTAAAGGAAATGCAAGCTAAAGCACAAATCAGCTACCTTAGTCAAAGGAGGGACTCACATCTCCTCACTCTCATGTATAAAAGATTGAATGATGAGCAATATGTTGGCCATACAAACAGAGTAACCAGACAGAATGATGCTACACTCCGAAAAATGCCCAAGCCACTAAAACATAAGCTGACCGAAGCACCAATTTACAGAGGTGCTACATTATGGAATACACTCTCAATGAGGACTATACTGTCCACAAGTCTCCTTGCATTCAAAAACTTAATAAAAATACAACAGGCATGTCAGACCCCTACACAATTGAAGGTATTCTAAAGGCCACCCTTGCCCTGACCCCTGCAGATACATACATACAAATGGTCTCAAATGCACTGCACGGCCCTGCACCCTAAGCCCCTTCTCACCCTCTTTCAATACCCATTACATACCTAGCACCTAACATTTTCCTTGAAATTGACCCAAGACCATTTCCATTCATCAAATCATGCAATACCAAGAACTAACAATTACTAATTAAATGACTTAAATGACAGTATTGCAAACATTAACATCATACACACTGACATCCAGTTGTAAAATATTCTGATTTACAACATTAGGGGGAATGCAAATGTTCTATTAGTAAAGGCAAGTATACTTGACCAGGCGCATGTATATATATATATATATGTAAGTGCTGGTGGTGCCTGAGTGGAATGTAAATAGACATAGTGGTGCTGGCTGGGCTGTGTGTAAGGGGCACTCAAGGCCTATCCCCTCCCCCTCTGCTGGGTAGGATCACCACACTCAGGGTCAAGGTTCAAGGCTGGTGGTGGCCAGAGGGGCCACACAGTTTGGCAGTGGTGGGCAGAACACTTGTAGGCATGGGGACTAGGAATGCTTGATCCCTATTGGTAGAGCCAAGAATGCTTGTTTCCCATTGGGAGAAAAGGGTGGGATGATACTCTACAATGAACCCATGCACCATATATAATAAACCAGAGAGGCTTGGACTCTCTCTTCTCACACTCTTACTTTCCTTTAGTTTCTCTCTTTCTCTCTGGCTGTATTGTTTTTCACCTGAGCATACCTACATATCCTAGCTACATAGCCACATATTCAAACACGCAGCCCGACAGAGTGTTCTGATTTACTTAACTCTTTCTGCTCTCACCATCATACCTTATGCTTCAGTATATAATGACTTACATTCATGGGCAAATTAATGTAGGTATTTCCTAGATACCACCCTATTCATTGTGATTAAATCCACTGATTTGCATATATATTGTGTATGTATTTGAAAATAGGTATATATATTGTTGATATATTTCTTTAGAAAAAAGGAAAATAGGAAAAACATGTTTAAAGACAATTCTAGAACTATGTTATATTCCCTGAATACATGATACTTTTATTGGGCTGGAATTGTACACAGTTACTACTACAGCTGATACTTCATTTATAAAATGTATAACACTTTTAGTATCAAAGAGGATTTGCATGCAGTTACTGTTACAATTGATAGTAGTTTCATTTGTGTATCAAGGAATTGTAAGGCACGGCCGGTATGTAGTATATAAATAGGAGAATGTGGTATATAAATGGGAGAATGGATCAGGCATTACATCATCATCATGCTGTCGGTCACGATGCGAGAAATACTGCTTTCATTACTTGACTGCCGCTCTCCATTTAGCTCTCTGCTGTGAGAGTTGCATCCATGAGTCCATCTTAATGTCCATAATAGTAGATAAATAGGACAATGGATCAGACATTACGTAGTACTATACAAATAGGATAATGGATCAGGCATTACCTAGAAGTATACAAATGGGAGTATGGATCAGGCATTACATAATAGTATATAAATAGGTGAATGGACGAGGCATTACATAGTGGTACATAAATGGGAGAATGGATCAGGAATTACTTAGTAGTATATAAATGGGAAAATTGATCAGGCATAGCATAGTACTATACAAATGGGAGAATGGACAGGCATTACATAGTACTATACAAATGGGAGAAGGGATCAGGAATCACCTAGAAGTATACAACTGGGAGTATGGATCAGGCATTATATAATGGTATATACATGGGAGAATTGATCAGGCATTACTTAGTAGTATACAAATGAGTGTATGGATCAGGCATTAGATAATAGTATATAAATGGGAGAATGGAATAGGCATTATGGTGTAGTATATACATGGGAGAATGGATCAGGCATTACTTAGTAGTATATAAATGGGAGTATGGATCAGTCATTACATAATAGTATACAAATGGGAGAATGGATCAGCCAACAGCTAACCTGTGCAGGACTTCTCATATCCACCCATTAAGACAATTTTAGGTGTGACTCCAACAAACCTTTATAAACTGAGGCGATGACATATCCAACACAGCTCAGTCAACTCAACTGCATACGGGCCGGATGCTGTGGTCAAATCAGTAGAGTGCATGCTTCTCATGTGGGAGATCGGTAGATTTATTTCTGGTTGATTTATGTCATTGATGCATTTGCTACCTAGCCTGGCACTCAGCATTAATACGATATAACAAGGAGTGGTTTGCTAAATATCAGGATGATGTCATACTGTGGGATATTATGACATGGTGCTGGTAGCCTGGTCTGCCAAGAGCGTGCACTGTCGCAAATTGGCACATGTCCTGATATGATAACAGATGTTTCCAGGACGTTAAACTACAACAAACAACAACAACAATTGCATACTAAACATAACCAAGCCTATCTGAATGCAGAATATTATGGCTTCGCTAGAGAACACATGATCCAGTCTTGACCCGAAAGTGCCCAGGTATAGAGTATATATGGAATGTTACTGCTTACCCAGTTCATGCAGGAAAAAGCTATTTGATGGTGCAGATGCAAAGATAGGAAAGC
This sequence comes from Branchipolynoe longqiensis, assembly GCA_030323885.1. Taxonomy (NCBI): domain Eukaryota; kingdom Metazoa; phylum Annelida; class Polychaeta; order Phyllodocida; family Polynoidae; genus Branchipolynoe; species Branchipolynoe longqiensis. The sequence continues at coordinate 8,292,795 of CM059199.1, forward strand.
TTCTTTTATTTAACGATGCCTCTAGAGCACATTGATTTTTATCATTGACTATTGGACATCAAATATATGGTCATTGTGACATATTACTTAGGAGGAAACCTGCTGCTGCCACATAGGATATTCTTTCCGATAAGCAGCAAGATCATTTATATGCAATTTCCCACAGACAAGAAAGCACATACCACAGCCTTTGATGAACCAGCTGTGGAGCACTGGTTGGAATGGAAAATAACCAAAACTGCAAAAGGGACCACTGCGTAGGATCGATCAGATGACCAACACCTTAACATGTGGATGGATGCTCTGCAGTCTGAGCTACGTCCCCTGTGCAGATGCTCTCACACCTTTAGCCCAGCAGTATCTCACAATATCTCGTGACATCTACCACGATGTATGTACACTAAGCCTGGGCTGAGGGGCCACGTCAAAGTCAGTTTACTTGTAATTCACCAACCAACATATTGTCATTCCTTATTTCTATTTTCAGCAATCGATTATGAAATAAAATCTAATTTAATTCAGTCGATAAGAAATAAAAATGCTAATAAAATACTACAATTACAAAAATATATATATTTAAGCACAAATAAGAATTGGGTAGGCCTACTGAGTGGTGGACTGGAGTTGGCGACTTGGGTACAGAACAAGCTAGTAATCTGGGAAGCGAGCCCTGAAGGGGTATCCCTAGTCGGATATGTTGGAAAGGGGTGTGCCGTGGGAGGGAGGGGAGGAGCTTTATGTGTGTGTGGGGGGGGGGGGGAAGTATGCAGCAGTTTCAACCATAACAGGAGATGCAGCATGGGGTTGTACAACGTGAACCTGGAACGGACAGCTTTTATTTCCATGTTTGTCATATCACGACAGGTACCGACTTGTGACAGCGCGCACTCATGGCAACTTTATAGAGCTGCCCCACTGGGAGACCAGGCTGCCAAGACCATGAGCTGATATCCCACTACGTCATATTATCCTGACACTGAGCCAACCAGTCCTTGTCTTATCCTAATAATATGGAGAGCGCCTGGCGAGGAAGCGACAAGTAAAAATGTGTAACTCATCGAGTTGACTCGACCGGGGTTCAAACCCAAAAACCCATGGGTTCAGATCCACTGATGTCCCAAAACAGGAGACGAATGCTCACCTCATTCAGCCAACCCGTCTGGTTCATTTTGCACAATTTGGTTGGGAGTAAATAGGTGTAATTATATATTAGGGCACAGCATGAGGTGGTCCAGCGTGAGTTTAGCAAGGACAGCTTTGGTTTCCTTGTTTATTGATGTGTTTGTTGGGGTTTTAGGTCCTAGCAACATATATGGTTCGATAATGATGGCTGCCAACTGTTGACAGTGTGCACTCATCTGGATTGAATAATGCTGCCCTACTGGCAAACCAGACCGCGGCCCTCATGAACCGATTTACCGCTCACATTATCCTGATACTGAGCAAACCAGTTCTTGCCTTATCCTATTAAAGCCCAGCACCAGGATAGTTACTGGCAAGTATCAATTTTGGAACTCATTGGTTTGATTCGACCAGGAACCAAACTCCTGACCTTCTGCATGAGAAGCCTGCACTCTGCCGATTGCGCTCCTGGGGATACACCAATAACAACATTAATTAAAATAAAAGATTCTACTTTTCTTGTGATGAGATGGTTATGGAGCAACGAACATGAAAATAGGTATGTAAATAAATTAACCTTCTGAAGGTTTTACTCTCATGTTTATGTACATTTTCGAAAATCGTTTTTAGAGGGTTTTGTGACTGAACATTTTTAATATATTAAGTTGCCATACATATAAAGTCGCCAAGAGTGCACACTGACCGAAGTCACGACCAGTCCTGATATGAGCCTAGGTGTTGCTATGATGTAAAACTCCAACAAATAAACAAAGAATCTATCCCGAAGATTGCCTACAACAAATTCTGATTACCAGCTGAACAGAGGCATTGATAAACAATCAAGTCTAAAGTGTTTGCAAAATCATGCCGACCAGATGGGATGGCCGAATGAGTTGAGCGTCCAACTCCTGTCTTGGGAGATCGGCGGATCCGAACCCATGGGTTTGTGGTTTTCGAACCATGGTTGAGTCAAACCAATGACTTAAAAATGTATACTTGTCGCTTCCTAGGCAGGCGCTCAGCATTATTAGGATAGGACAAGAACAGGTTGGGTCAGTGTCCAGATAATGGGACTGAGTGGAATATCGGGTCATGGTGCAGGCAGCCTGGTGTCCCAGTGGGAGAGCTCTATAAAGGAGCCATGAGTGTGCACTGTCACAAGTCGGTATCCATCCTGATATGACCGTAGGTGTCGATAGGACAGTCAACAACAAGAAGCGAACATGCAGTAGTGCTGATGTGATCCTACCTGGGTCAGTACTTGGAGCTGCCTATGGCGGCCTCCACTGTCAGCCGCCATTATTCTTCCCACAATGCCAACTCCTTGTAGCGCCAAACGGAAGTAATTACTACAGAGGTCACACGGAGGTCAGACGCCACATAGCCTGGCCCTTCCACGTGAATCCATAACCATCAGTGGCAAGGCCGCGCGGTGGCCCCCTACAGGAGAACAGACTCACCATTCTGCAGGTGGGATGGGAGGTTGTGTGTATGTAGGGGTGGGGGGAGGGGGGTCGTTAGGGTTAGAGGTTGTCTTTGCAACAAATCATCTATATAAGCCCACAGCTGAGAAACAAATTTGTGGAAATTTCATTCAACTGTGGATGGACACAGACTCATGTCCGTGCCTTACGCAGTATGTGTGTCTGTTGTTTTGCGTCCTAGCAACATCAATGGTCAAATCAGGACCGGTGCTTGACTTGTGCTTGACTTGTGACAGCGCGCACTCATGGTGACTTTTTAGTGCTGCCCCACCGGGAGGCCATGCCATCAGCACCATGACCTGATATCCCACACAGTCCCATTATCCTGATACTGCGGAAACCCATCCTTGTCCTATCCTATTAATGCCGAGCGCCATGCTAGGTACCGACACATATCAATTTTATATCATTGGTATGACTCAGGTGGCATTCAAACTCCTAAAGGGGCTGTCACATTAGGGTTTTTTGCGGGAGCGTACAGCGACGTAGGCGCTTTACGTCATATACATCGGCATACGCTGCCATATGCCACGCATACGCCGTCATGTGCCGGCCTATGTCGGCTTACGGGGTTGTACGCCGCCATACGCTTTCTCCCGTCCATCCATCCAAATTTCTTTGTGCATGCTAACAAAATCTCTACCTACGGGGCGTATGGTTCATACGCTACTCATACGCTTCTCATACGCCGGCATATGCTCCTCGTATGTTACGGGTATGCTGGCGTATGCTAGGGGTATGCTGGTGTATGCTACTCGTATGCTCAACTTGCGTCACAGGCATATCTCTGGCGTATGAAGCGTACGCAGAACCTACGAGTTGCGTATGGGAGCATATTCGTAGTGTATGCAAAGCGTATGAGTAGTGTATGGCGGCGTATCCCGAACCTATGGTCTCGGTATAAAAAGGTGACACATCCCTTCTTCGGTCATTCCTGCTCTGCCGCTCATATAGGATGGATGTTCTGGCACTCCAAGCACAGTTCCAGCTTTTCTACAGAGTTGCCCTTTATCACCATGAGCTTGGCCTATACCTCATGGTTCTTCTGGCATCCCATCTCCAGAGCAGAAGGAGGAGGGAGTGGTGGCGACGATCAGTGTGGGTCAGACCCTGGATTGGGAGGCGGCCACAGTTTGGTTTGTTCGACAAGCTGATGGTCGAGCTCCGCAGCGAGGACACTGCATCATTTGTGAATTTCATGCGGCTGCCTCCCCAGTTGTTTGACGAGATTGTGGCGCGAGTGGCACCGAGGATAAAAAAAAAAACGGACCACATTCAGGGTGCCGCTCTCCTCCATGAAGTTTGGGTGGAGGGTGCCCCACAACACACAGTCGCCGATAGTGCGTGAAATCTGTCAGGCCATCGTTGACGAGTACATGGCCAAGGTCATGACGTGTCCGACGACTCCAGAAGGGTGGCGTGCCGTCACGGACCTCTTTTCAGAGAAGTGGAACTTCCCCCATACCTGTGGTGCTCTGGATGGGAAGCACATCGCCTGCCGGTGCCCTCCAAAGAGTGGGTCGCTCTACTACAAATACAAGGGCTTTGTGGTCCTGTTGGTGCTTGTAGATGCAGATTACAAATTTATCTGGGCAGATATTGGCGGTTTGGGCTCCGTGTCCGATGCCCAGATTTACAACGACTCCGAGCTGAAGGCGGGCACTGAAGGTGGCACTATCGGCTTTCCCAACCCTGAACCGCTTGTCGATGGCCAGAAGGATGTGCCATATTTTCTGATCGGTGACAACGCCTTTGCCCTGCGGCCGACCATGATGAAGCCGTACGGCAAGAGGGGCTTGAACAACGACAAGCGACTCTTCAACTACTGCTTTCCCGAGCTAGGAGAGTGGAGGAGAATGCCTTTGGCATTCTAACCAACCGCTTCCAAATGCTGCTGACGACTATGCAGCACCACCCCTCCAACATGAAGATCATCGTCAAGGCGTGCATTGTTCTGCACAACCTCATGAGGACACGCTACCCAGCACTACAGAACATGCAGCTGGATCGTCCCGAGACAGCCAACAACAAGTTTGTGCCTGGAGCTTGGCCAGAGGGCCACAACCTTCCTGACATTGACGTTCTACCTGTTAACCCCAACACCGCATCCAAGCTAGGAAAGGAACAGCGCAATCTAATTAAAGACTGGGTTCTCTCACCCGCCGGAGCACTGTCATGGCAAGACAGGATGATCTGACAAAACATTTTATCAGTCTGTATGCGCTGTGTCTCTGTACTGTTTTTGCAAACTTATGTGCTTTTCTTGACACTGTACTGTTATCGCTTATTTACATGGCCCTGATGTTGTGACATGTCTCCTGTTATATGAGATGCTAATATGTTTATATGTCTAGTAAAATAAACGATATCATTTTATAGATATGAAAACACAATTTTACATGTCTGTTATGTTCTTTCGCTCTCTAATTTAAAGTCATCTAGTTAATGTAATTGTAATGAATCTCCTCTCTTTTTACATGAATTAATCTTGTACATACATACTAAGAACACAGGGAAAAATAGAGTGACACAGGGACAGAAAGGGGGAGACGAGTTAGAGGGAGGGAGGGAGGGAGGGGGAGAAGTGATAGAGGGAGGGAGGGAAACAGAGATATAAAGAGAGGGAGGAGGAGAGATAGAGAGAGAGGGAGGAAGAGAGATAGACAGAGGGAGGGAGGAAGAGAGATAGAGAGAGGGAGGAAGAGAGATATAGAGAGGGAGGAAGAGAGATACAGAGAGGGAGGAAGAGAGATAGCGAGAGGGAGAAAGTGAGATAGAGATAGAGAGAGGGAGGAAGAGAGATAGAGAGAGAGGGAGGGAGCGAGGGAGGAGGGAGGAGAGGGAGAAAGGGGAAGGAGAAAGATAGGGCAGGGACTTGTGTCCTTAATATTTATTATAAATATTTTAAATTTTCAGTTGTTATTTATGTTTTAATTTTAATTGTACTTTAATGTATAACAATTAAATGATGGCATGCCTTTACTGAACGAGGACACAACAATTCAAATTGACACTATATTTATTTATTTACACATCCTGACACATATTTACGTATATACATACAAATGTACAAACAATATATATACATACAATATATATACATATATACATACAAATGTACAAAGATAAATAAACACTAAGACTACATATCTACACATATTTACATTCACTTCTCTCCCTTGCCATTTGAAGTGGCATCAGCTGGTGACTGTGTGGCTGATGAGGGGAATAGGTCCAAGTTGGCCCCCAACATGCCAGAGATCCCCGACAGCCCCGACAAGTTCAATAGTCCGTCTGGGCTGGCCGACTCAGACAAGTTCACTTGGGTGGGGTCGACGTGTGTCGGAGTCGCAACATCTGCGGCAGCGGACGGCACCGGCCATGCCACACCCACAGTAGCCGGAGCACCCGCACGCACCACGACTCCGGGAGAGCCCCTCGTGTGCTCCGCCATCCCTAGTGTCCGGAGTTGTCCAGGAGTGTGCGGCGGTGATGGCCGTACCACCAGCGGAGCTGCAGCCACCTCCTGACCCATGGAGGTTGGAGGTAGAGGCTGAGGCGGAAGACTCGGCAGAGGCGGCAGAGGCTGTGGCTGATGATGTATGTGCGGCTGCCCCATATAGCGCTGCACATACTCCTGTGTCTGTGAAGCCCATGGTGATACCGGTGGTGGTTGGTGAGTCCACTGGTGGGGTTGAGGCTGGTATGCCTCACTTGCATACACAGGAGCAGGTCCAGGAGCAGGTGCATGAGCAGGTGCAGGAGCAGGTGCAGGAGCAGGAGCAGCCACATGAACCACCGGGGCCACAAACGTTCGTTCCTCCTCCTCCAGAAGCTGCGACACCATGTGGTTGAGTGCACCACAAATCGTCACAGACCGCTCCTCCGGCATCGTGAGGATCATGTCCCGCACATAGTTGGCGAATGCCATGCGCTTCGTCACTGTCATTGGAGGAGGCCGCTGCATGACCTTGAGGATGTCCCCAGACTTGTCGAACCTCTTGTGGATGGCAGCGAGGAGGTTCTCGTCGACTGGGGCAGATCGCTTCCCTCTCCCCTTTCCCCATTCTCGGAATGTAGCGGGGGGAGTGGGTGGAAGCTCCTCGTTCATCGCCACCTCCACATCGGTCAACACATTATCGTCCAGGCTGACATCGAGCTACGGAGCTGCGACAGGAGCGGCCAACTGCAAGACAAAATCATAAAATAACATAATTAACATGAACTCAAATCTATATTTCGACAAAAGACATGACAAGTCAACAGTAAATCAAAAATATATAAAGCAAAAATAATAACATTAAATGCAAACATGGATTTATAACGATTATATCTTGATACATCTATTGTCAATATCTTCATTTAAGAACAACAACACAACAACTCAACATTAAAGAAATAAATAACATTTAACAAATAACTAGAATATTTACATAAATACAACAAAAGCATAACATAACAAACTTAGAATCCGAGCGGTTTTACGAGAATACTAACGGCCGCACTTGTCAGAACAATAAAAGATTCTGTACTTACACTCCTTCAGGGCTCCAGTCGGTGACTGACGATGGACTGCAGGAACCCAAACTTGTGCAGGATCCACTCCTCCCGCTCAGTCAGGTCAACTGCTCCGTCCCCGCTTTTTTTCTTGTGGAGCCACATGTTGGTGTCCCTGAGCGACTTGAACCACTTCTAGAGATGGACTGTTGTCATCCCCAGAAGTGTCGCCTGCTCCTCCCACATCTTGGCCTTCCTGTCTGAGTGGCGGTAATCCGTCCGCTTCATGTTCCACTTGATGGGGTTCTCCTGGAGGAAGTCCAGCATTTGATCTTCTTTGAAGACCGACAGAGAACGGTTGCTCTTCTTTGCCCTTCGTCTCTTTGCCGTGGAGAGGCCACCGGTGCTGGTGGAGGCGTTGGAGGCGGTGGAGGCAGCGGAGGCAGCGGAGGCGGCGGATGCAGCAGAGGCAGCGGATGACGCCCGTGAGCTGCCCCGAGAAGCAGGAGCTAGAGCAGGGACGCCTGCGTTGCATTGTTGCCCTCTCCACTTCCATCTCCAGCTCCTCCAGTGGATAGTGGTGTTCTGGAGAGTGGTGTTCTGGAGAGTGGTCTGGAGAGTGGCAAGGTGTCAAGGCAAGTGGTGAGGCTGGTGATGGAGAGCATTGCAAAGTTTGCCTCTTTCTGCCTCTCCCACGGCCTAGTCCTCCTCCTGTAGTTACAGCAGCTCTGGAGGCCGTTGTAGTAGTAGTAGTATGTGTAGGAGTAGTAGTAGCAGTAGCAGAAGCAGCAGCAGCAGTGGTGTTCCTCTTAGCAGGCATGGTGGCAGAGTGAGGGGAGACTGTTGCTGCAGGCTATATATACCCAGGAGCCACCCGGCGGTGGACCGCGGAGAGATAACATAGGTCTTGCATACACTTCGCATACGCTCCTCATACGCTCCTCATACGCTCCTAAAATAATCATACGCTCCTCATACGCTCCTCATACGCTCCACATGCCAATCAAAACCGTCAAAAAATGTTTCAGTACGCTCTCATACGCTCCTCGTACGCTCCTCATAGGTTATGCATACGCTCAAAAACACACAAGAGGTCACCAAAGGTCATGATACATCGTCCCATGCAGCTTTTTCCCATTTTCGATGTAGGTTTTCAATACGCTCCTGCCATATGCTATAATGTGACAGGGCCTTAACTGTCCGCCTGGGCTCTACCGGTTCGGCCAGTGCGTCGAGAGCCGTGCACGATATGGGGATTTATTATATATACATATGCGTTTATTATAATATTAAACAAATTTCAACCGATTCTGTTTAAGTGAAAAAGAGATGTACCAGACTGCTAAATGTTATGTTAGTTTCCTTTGTTCTCCTAAGGAGCAAGCAGGAGATATATGTTGTTGTTTTACCCCCTAGCACTACCTAAGGGCATATCAGGAAGCAGCAAATGACTGAGGAAACTGTTTGAGCGAAGACCAGGTGGAGGAGAGTGATGGGTCCATGAGTATTTTGTGTAGCATTATTTGTATGTTTGGGTTTTACCTCCTAGCAACGTAACAGGTCATATCATTATACCGGATGAACCACAGATTCCAGGATACACCCAGCTAATGCCAGCAGATTCAAACTCATTACTGCACATGACAAAACTGAACAGAGCATCCTCACCATATGTAGTGGGCCCTGACGGTGGATTCTTCAAATTTGACCTTAAACCATTGAACTCTGATGTACTAACTGATTGATACTTAATACCCATAACACTAGCCCTTCCATGATGTTCGTAAAATAAACCACTATACCCTATTATCGTCTCTGCCTCCGTGAATTATCCTGCATGCATACAATGTGTGATAATACCCTACCCTTATCCAAACAACCCAACCGATGCTATGTTATTCCCCCATTTCACCTGGAATAGCACTATCCTGGTCAGGATAAATTTAGAGGGAGACCATTGAATGCTCTTGATTCAACTTTGAAAAGATATTAATCTTCCCACCCCTACCCCACCCCTACTACACCTTCGTTCAAAACCTATTACCTAACATTTTCCTTTAAATTGACATAAAACCTCTCTGATGTACGTCACCACTGCAATCTTAGACCTCTGATCCCATCATGAGGCCACACAGTACGGAACACTTGTGACGGGATTAAAAAATGGGCAGGTTTCTCTCATTTGTTATTAGTGATTGGATCCACTGATTTGCATATTTACAATATAATATATATATGTGTATTGGAGATATGTTATATCTTTTTTTTAAAAGAAGAGAGAAAGTAAAGGAAGAAAGAATTGTTTAAAGACAATTCTAGAATCATCTTGTACATGTATTGATGCATGCTCACCAAGTGCATAATACATATGTTGAACTGGAATTGTATGCAGTACTATTACCTGCAGGTACTGCAGGTATTGCAATACCTCAGGGAGTTTGATGCCCCTGCCCTGCAGAGTTGTAAACCACTGCCTTATGGTACAGGTTCTTAACAGAACCGAAGGGTAAGGAAGCAAACCCCAAACAGAAAAGCATCTCACTGTGGCAGCATCAAAGGCGGTTGATGTATAGAACTCCCAACATCTCCCGACCAGCCACTGCAGGGACAAATAGTTTTGCACCTGTCTGGGCATCTTCTTGCCGGTGTGAAACCTCTATTTGCTCCCCGAGAGAGTGCCGATGGTAACTTACAAAAGCCAGCAGCACTTCAACACCTTTGCAGGCAGCTTTCATGAAATTAACGATGATGATGATGATGATGACTATTACAACGAATAGTCAATTTATATTATGCTTCTATTATCGAACAGGTTTTTCATGTGGTTATTATTGCAACTGATATTGTCATTTATGTACCAACAAATTGTAATGAACGGCCAGAAGACCAGTGCTCTGGCGCTGACAAAAGACATTATTCGCTGAATAAAATACATTTATTAAAAAAAAAAATTGACATCATTTCATAAAGTTGTCACTTCAAAGGTTTTGGCCTATGATTAATAGGCATTGCTTAGCATATTAGATAACACAATAATTCAACCAACGCAAGACAAGTACAGAATAAGGTGGCATTTATTCTTACTATTCCATTGTTACATTAAAGTCATGAGATGTTTGATGTATTAAGAATTGAGGATTTCAGGCACATAGCCCTATAAATGTCACTTGTAGCTTGGGTGGGTGGGACGGCAATTCCAAGGAGAGAACACGTCCTATCGATAGAAATGGTCTGGTCGAAGTGTCTATAATGAAACTGGGTCGCATCTTGTTATGCAAAATTACAGAAGATGGCGCCACAATCGGAGTATTTGTTAGTTAAGCAAGATGTTATAGATGGCACCAGTAGTCGCCTCCATATTTTGTATGTACTTTTTCTTGCGGGTTAAATTACCGATGTTGAAATCAACATCCCCAATTCAACCAACACAAGACAAGTACATTATAAGGTGGCATTTATTCTTACTATTCTGTTGTTACATTAAAGTCATGAGATGTTTGATTTATTAAGAATTGAGGATTTCAGGCACGTAGCCAAAAAGTATAACTCAAGTGCCTGGAAGCCGAGAGGGGAAGCTGCATGTTGACAACAGTAGAGGTCCTCGTGACCAGTCGTCTTACGTCCCGCCTCAATGTGCCTTGGAGGCAGAAGTATGGAGAGTTGAAGACATGGTGAGTAGCGTTATAGCACCGGGTGCTAAGTGGCCCACCAGGGACAGGGCTAGTCTTATGATTGAAAGCACCGGGTGCCAGGAGGCCCTCCACGGGTAGGGCTAATGTTATGATTGAGATTAATCCACGAACATGTGAGTGGTGCCCACATGAGTGAAGAGGCCGTCGTCGTGCCAATGTGGTGTCCCGGACACGTACTCGCCCCCAGGCAGGTGCTGGTCAGAAGGCGAAGCAGGATCGCTGAGCGCGATGTCTCTGGGAGACGATGAGTTGAATGGTGTCTTGAATGACGACACGGGCATTGATGCCCAGGAGTTAGCCTCAGATCCTCGCGTGACTTTAGTGACCATGAAGGCCACCGGATGTCGTGAACAGATTGCTCTGCAGTACCTTATTGTCCATGTACAGTCGGGAGGCCGGCCGCTATGGGGTGTTGGAGGCACTGGTGTGGTTTTGTGGATAACCTGGGAAGAGAGGCAAAATAATGCAGACGAATCCCAGGTTATAATATGTGGTTGTGGGTGAAGGTGGTTAGTAGTTGGGCACATACACCTTGCAATGTGTCGAACCACCCGACCTTCGGCGAGGTCCTCCGATGATGCGATGATGCTTGCGATGATATGCTGGCATGTGCCTTTGTTGTTATATGATCGCCAAGTTGAAGATGGCGGCATCATGGCCCAGTTCCTAGCTATTTGATGGCTGGCCACCATGTGTTGACAAGCACAGTATTGAGAAAAAAATTTCAAGATGTTAGGACATGGTAAGGCCAGATATTTAACCAACACGAGCAGTTATTCTCGGTCGATTTTAGTTGTGGCTATGGCCACTTGTCCGTTTGGTGACTGAGTAGGACCAGCCCAAGCACAAGCTCTTTGATATGGGGGCCTGATATGGCAGTGTCAGTAATGAGATAGCTTTCCCATGTTGGGGCCTATCTATGACTGCTTAGTGTGGGTGCACCTTAAGTTGTTAGAGGAGCACATGGTGATAAGGCATCGTGGCCTATTTAAGCGATATGAACATCGTCCGTGTTGTTAGAGGAGCGCCATGGTGATAATGGCCTCGCGGCCCACTTAACCAGACCAGCATCGTCCGTTGGTGAGAGTCAAAAGAATGCTTCGCGACTTCATGTCATTAATCAAATCCCATGCACTGCCCGACCTCAAGGTCGTGGTGATGCCAGCAGTCCATGAGACCGTGTGTCTAGACAATGTCTAGATGGTCGCTATCAAGCCACCAGACAAGATCTGGGTGTAGTTCACATGCACTCTGCGTACTGATAACTTTTGTCTGGCGAGTAGAAATCTGGATATCCTGGAAGTAGGTCAGGAGTCCATTAAGTATATGCCCAAAGTTGCATACATGACACATCGTCCGTATGGATGTAATGGCCTTATGAAACTGTCTGGCCGATAATCATAAGGACCCTCGCAGAGTAGGATCGTTTATGACCACAACCAGGCATGATGGTGGAAGTCAATTGAGAGTGTTATTATGATGACATAACACTCTTGGAAATGGTGGCTGAAGATCATCAGCTTGCGTGGGTGTAATAGTATAGGTGTATAGGTGCACCTTTGGTTGTTAGAGTAGTGCCATGGTGATAAGGCCTCGTGGCCTACTTTAGCTTTATGAGGTAAGCATGATGATAGTCCAGAGCGCCCTCGTGTCCTACTTCTGGAAGTAGGTCAGCAGTCTATTAAGCATATGCTTAATGTTGCATATGTGACACATCATCCGTATAGACGTAATGGACATAAGAAACTGCCTGGCCGATGGTCATTTAATTGTGGCTACAAATAAAATTTGGACCCACCGTCAATGGTAAGATTAAAACTCAGTGACCAACATCATGCACAGGACGTCGGTCGTGGACAGACGTAGTAGCTGACTTGTTATCCAGAATATATCGATATCATGTGTATGAATGTAATCGGCGATGTAAAGCCTGTCTTCCGAGCATCGATCCCGAGATTGATAGGTCCATCCGTTTCTGCAAGGTAGCCAGGCCACATGAATCCGACGTCCGTACCATCGAAATTGTATCGTGTGCTGATGTTGTAGTGTGTCCGGTATATATATATAATCACAGAAACGGCAGCCGATTGTAGAGGGTGAATGGTATAGTGTCATGGCATCTGACCATCTTGTTTGTGATGCCCTGAGCATGCTGTCATGGCCGCCTCCACGTGCCGTGACATCACAACTTGCTCAAAACATGAGGAGTTATTTTCGGTCGAGTAATCCGAACAGCCAATGACTTCGTCCTACCTTCGTACTTTTAGAAATTACATGTTGCTCCGGAATCTTTTCTCTCGATCCTTAAATCGTGGATACCTGGCAACCAGCATTTTTGTTGACTTCAAATCCAAGGCGAGAACATGTCCTATCGATAGAAATGGTCTGGTCGAAGTGTCTATAATGAAACTGGGTCGCATCTTGTTATGCAAAATTACAGAAGATGGCGCCACAATCGGAGCATTTGTTAGTTAAGCAAGATGTTATAGATGGCGCCAGTAGTCGCCTCCATATTTTGTATGTACTTTTTCTTGCGGGTTAAATTACCGATGTTGAAATCAACATCCCCAATGTGGTATTTTCATAAGGAGTATTAACAGGGAAAGAGAATTGGCAATTGGGGGTATGAGCGATAACACTATCAGAACAAAGTATGTGGAATGCACTCTTAGGATAGGATGGTATGTGGAACGGAGCTATGATAGTACTTGGAGATAGGCGAACATATGAATTAAATCCTATTCTGATATCTGGTCTTTGCTTTCCCAGTACTGCACCTAGCATCCACAGGGGAGAACTGGAATCCAACTAAGAAAACCACAGGGGAGAACTGGAACCCAAGTAAGAAAGCCACAGGGGAGAACTGGAACCCAACTAAGAAAACCACAGGGGAGAACTGGAACCCAACTAAGAAAACCGCCAATCCAAAAATAACCCCAGGAGATAGATATCTATTTCCAATGCAATTTTCGCGCCTACATATGAACCTATGCACACCCTTATCCTTGCAATAGCAAACCTTAGTAAGGACATTGTAGTAAAACCTCTGTAACTCGACCAACCATGGGACCAACCTTAAATGGTCCATTTAGGGAGCTGGTCGGCTTAGGGATTTTTTGTTTATTGTTACAACGGTATTGTATTGGTGATCGTTTGGGACCCAAATAAAGCGATCGTGGAGGTGGGTGGTTTGAGAGGTTTTACGGCATTCCGAGGATAATCTATTAGCACTTCTCGCATTCAACCCATGCTGCTTTGTAATTGACCGACATAGTTTTTCCAAGATCAGCTCAATGCAGCTGCAGACTGTTGAGATATGACCTTGAGAGACTTGCGCCTCCATTGTGGAGGGCTACTCCATACCCACATACCCCAGCTGTCACTAATGCTGCATGTTGTTCCCTATTTGCTGGTTATTACTGTCATAACTCTCTACCTGTTGTCATAACATAATGCAGTGCATTAGCGTACATGTGGTACGGTGATACAGCGCCTTCTACTAGCTAAGCACCGGGCGCAGTAGCCTAATCGGCAGAGCGTGGGCATCGTGTGCGGAAGGTCGGAAGTTTGGTCCCCGGTCGAGTCAAACCGATGACTTTAAAATGTATACTTGTCGCTTCATAGCCTGGCATTTGGCATTAATAGGATAGGGCAAGGACTGGTTAGCGCAGTGTCGGGATAATGTGACTGAGTGGGATATCAGGTCATGGTGCTGGTGGCCTGATTTCCCAGTGGATCAGCACTAAAAAGTCGCCATGAAAGCGCATTGTCACAAGTCAGTACCCGTCCTGATATGACCTTAGATGGTATTAGGATGGAAAACAACAACAACAAAACACACCTTCTAGCTAGCCGAATGGCAGCAGCACTATACAAAGTGACTAGAATATAACTCCATATGGATGAAAGTTGTATTTACAAATGGTTTTGCATTTTTTAAAGATATATATATATATTACATAGGTTGTTCTATTTTCGGTTACCTCAGTTTGAAGTAATTTGAATTACGAATATTCAATTTGGAAATATTTTAAATGGAAAAATGTAAACTAAATTTGGTCATGCATTTCGATATTCTGACACCAGAGGCTGTAGCAGAAACATGTTATGGTACAGTATCTTAGTGTTCACATATGAACAGCAATACATGTTTAATGAGTGCACCGGGTATCTAAATGAGACATGTAGGATGAAACGTATGTACCGTATATGTCCCAATAGAAGCACGCTACCGAATAGAAGCACACCGCCCATTTCAAGATTGAAAGCACCCACAAATTTACAATCATATTCAGACTGAATGCACATACAATAAGACAATCCCACTTTATTTCAGAGGCATGACAAAAACAGAAATCCCGTCCAAAACCAATTTTGGCTCGCTAACACTGACACATACATATGGCCCCTGGCTGGCTAATGGCAAGTCACCCTTAATCTGACCTTAGCGGAATAAACTGAGGGGGGATGCTAAGGTTTGAAGCAACCGCGGTGTTATCTCCTTATTCCCCAGGCGGCGCAGAAACTGATCCATCACAGATTTGTTCGCTTCATCCTGAGACAGCTATTTCAGAAAATTGTAATGTGTCCCCACGCCTCATGAGGAAATCATGCATCTTCTGAGCATTAACAGCGTAATTTATTTAGTGGCCGATTTCCTCTCGTTGCATCGCAAGCAATTCCATTTTGATAATGGATGGTTTCTTCCAATTAATGCAATATCCATTTATTTTCCCATCGGGGTGTTAAATTGAATTGCGTAGCTGTTGTCACTAAAATAATGACTATGATGGCATCTTCATTGCAAGGGGATAACTCATGTTGTTGTACGTCCTAGCAGCATCTAAAGTCATACCAGGACGAGTACCGACTTGTGACAGTGTGCTGTCATGGCTACTTTATAGTGCTGCCCCATTGCAAGATCAGGCCATCAGCACCATGATCCAATACCCAAGTTATTGTCCTGATACTGTGCGAACCAGTCCTTGCCCTATCCTTTTAATTCCGAGCGCCAGGCTAGGTAGCAACAAGTCTCAATTTTAAAAGTCATTGGTTTGACTCGGCTGGGATTCTAACTCCCAGCCTTCAACACAGGAAGTATGCTCTCTACCGATTTGGCCACCATGTCCTGTAAAAGTAAGACGTCTGAATGCTTTGACTTCTGGTTAACAAATGCTTTATTCCATCATAACTGCCGGCACACACGCGTCCACTACGTCATCTCATTAGCATATTCCTGTGTTCTCTCTGTGTGCCTAGATATCTTTTATGCATTCATTACACGTCCCGGTGGGAGAAATAAAATAACATACATCTTGAGTGTCATTATCAGTTCACAATATGACTATGACTGACAAACCTTCGGTGTCATTTTGTTGTTGGTACATTAGTTGATCAAGTAATTTCAATCGCGGACAATTGGTCTTCCTCATGCCACTGCTCTTTGCCATATCCTAGTAATATCACGCACCAGGCTAGGCAGCGATAAGTATCAATTTTTAAGTAATTGGTTTGACTCTGCCATGGTTCGAACCCGTGAGTTCGAATCCAACGACCTACCAGAACGGGAGGGGGATGCTCAACTCATTCGGCCATCGCGCTCTTAAGACACATTTTATAATTTGTTTATGTTTCGCTGGTTGCCTTACAGTTAGAGCTCCTTGGTTGTAAAATATATGTATATGAATATACAAATTGTTAGTTTATCGCACTCACTATCTAGTGCTCAATATCACCGCCACAACATGTGCACTACACTAACTACCACCGACTGCCAATGTCAGTCTAAGTGGAAACAATATATTTGCTTTCCATATCTTGAACAAATATTGTTATTCTGTTAGAGTGTGATGATGTTTGGTTGTTGGAGTTTTATGTCCCGGAAATATCAAAGGTCATATTAGGACGGGTACTGACTTCTGAGAGCGCGCACTCATTGTGCCTTTACAGTGATGTCCCTCTGAGAGACCAGGCCATGATATCCCACTCAGTCACATTATCCTCACATTGAACCACCCAGTCCTTGCCCTATACTAAGTATGCCGAGGGTCTGTCTAGGAAGCAACAAGTATCAATTATTAAGTCAGTGGGTTGACTCGACCAGGGGTTAGCATCCTATAATCTACCAAAATGGGAGACAGACGCTCAGCTCATTCGATCATCCTGTCTGGTGGAGCGTGATGAAGATTTAATTGCATTCCTCAGCGATAACACTGATTTAAATGGGAAAATAAACGCAGGCTACTTGAATCTTATATCAATAGGATACCCACAAACAGCCTGCATTGGGCTTTTCTCAAATACTTTTCAAAAACACTACCTACCAGACTGAAGGGGTCCATCTTCCATCACCCGTCTGGCAGATCGTGGGTTCGAATCCAGCCGAGTCAAACCAATAACTTTCAACGGAAAACTGGTACTAGCCTAGCCTTGTACCAACAGATACTAACTGTGATATATGCGTAATAGACGTACAGGTCTGTGGTTAATATATGTTAACAAGGTGCAGAGGTTGAGTCAAAGAGGTATGCAAATGAGATGATGTCATGGAATGTTGCCGGCGGGTCAAGCATGCCCTAGGCCGTGAATAAACCATTCAGTATCCAGAACTCGAAGTGTTCAGACGTCGTACTTTCACACCAACTTGTGACAGTGTGCACTCATGACAATGTTATAGTGCTGCCCAACTGGGAGACTAAGCCACTAGCACTGTGACCCAATTTCTCTCAGTTACTGTAGCTGATACTCAGCTAACCAGTCCTTATCCGATCCCATTAAAACCTAGCGCCAGGCTAGGTTGCAACAAGTATCAATGTAAGACAATTGTTTAACTTTGCTAGTTTTCAAGCTCCAGACCTTCTGCATGGGAAGTCTACGCTCTACTGATTCGGCAAGCATATTGGGTCCACCTTTAATATGACTTAACAAATATGTAATCTATGGCTTGCCTTTAGTCTCAGACTATTTGTAATCACATTGCAGCCTCTGCTCCTGACACATGGAAATGTGTCGCCTTTCTTCGCTAACTCCAATAACCTCTGACAAAGCTGCATACCCAGTGCTTTAAATTAGATAATCGTTGCCATGGTATTAATTTTTCTTAAAGGTCGTCCAAAGTTTTCAGCATGTTCATGATAATACAAAGCATACAACTGTAGTAGATGGATATATATATATATATCAGTGAAGTACAACTATTCTCGTGGTATTATTTAGATTCTTCCATCAAGGACTACAACAATGAGTATGGTTTGGAGGGAGAAATCCTCTGGCTGGACCCACGAAAAGGCCTACCAATAATGTAGTAAGTGAAATATTTCGAATGAAAACAAGTGGTTACAGCAGTCTATACCCACATGTGGCCAGTCCCAGAACAAAACAGGCCTGCATGCATGCATTTGAGCAGGAGTACAGGTCACTCAGCAGTGCTTAAAGCAAAGGTAGAGAACTACCAACAAATACACATAGGAACAACACAGAACAGAACAGCGGTGATGAGATATGTAACACTGCAGCCTAAATAATGTTACAATAGATTATATATCACGATTATGTGAACTTTCCATTTTTCTTTTTTTCTTATTTGTACATTACTCGAGTAAGCAGGGGAATTTTCAACCAGGAACAATTGATTGTCCTCATTCCATTGCTCCTAGCTCTATCATTGTCATTTCAAACACCAGGTAGTGACACATATCAATTTTTAAATTATTAGTTTTGACTTGACTATGGTTTGAACCTGGCTATTTCAAATCCTGTAACGTACCAACATTGATTGAGGCTGTATTTATACTGTCCATAGCATGTAAGCCCGGGTACCCATGCTTGTTTTCAATGCTGGCCAGCTGTAGTGTTGGTGTTGTCTTAACAAACAGTAGTTGCTGATAAGTTATTTGATTGTCTGCATTTCAGTAGCAGATAGACAGTTTGCATGTATGTTTAGTAGCCTATGTTAGTTTTGTTGGGGCCCTCTCGGCATTGTATTTTTGTTTCATTCTTATTACTCTGTTAGTTGTTTTCTTAAGGTTCTATGTTAGTGTTTTGGGGTTTTCTTTGGAAGAGTTTTCCACTTTGTTCTACTTAATTCTATACTAGCCTATTTTATTTACATGTCCATAGGCTTCTACATAATAGGTGGTTGAGTTATGTTTGTTTGAATTTGATTTGATTTATATTGTGGGATATGTTATCTGGCTTTTATATTTCCGGTTATCCCGCCCTGGGCTGTCCAGTTGGTTGGCCGTGACATATCACCTGCCACCTTGTGGTGTAGTTCAGTTCGGGTTCCCAGTTTTTATTTTGCACAGATATTTTTTGTACGTTTTTAGGTCAGGGATTTGTCTTTCTTTCACTGTTTACGCATTCCATGCCTTGGCAGCCATTTCCAGTGTGCTCCTTTCATGGGCTTTGATTCGGCTTCTGGTTTGCCTTAGTAGTGGTGCCTCGCTTGCTCTGGTGTCCCTTAGTTGTTGGGTTAGACGCTTAATGTCTTGGCTATATCCATATGCTAATGTTTTGAGGTGGATTATCCTTCTGTTTTCTAGTAGCTTTACTTTAGTTCTTTTGTGTAGGTCATATGTGGGGTGTAGTTTCTCTACTTTCAGACAGATTTTCAGTGCCCTATTTTGTAGTATCTGCAGTTTTTTAAGTAGCTCTTTTTTAGCACCCATGTAGATTACATCCCCATAGTCAAAGTAGGGGAGTACCATGCCTTTGAAGATTATTATTGACATATCTTGTGTCATATAGTGTCTTAGTTTAGCAAATAGCCATAGTTTGTGATTTACTGTTTGTATGATTTTTGTTACACACAGATTGTAGTTTAGCTGGCTATCTAGTTCTAGGCCTAGGTATTTGTAGTGAATTACACTTTCCAGTGTTTGGTTTCCTAGTGTGCATTGTAGGTTTCTACCTGTGATTGCTGTATGTGAGAAGAGTAGTGTTTTAGATTTATTTGCATTGATGGTTATTTTATTGGATTCACACCAGCTGTTCAGCTTTAGCAGGAGGTTGTTCAGTTTGGTTGCTACCTCAACATATACGACAGTGTCATATACAACAGTGTCCTCCGCAAATAGCTGGAGACATTCTGTCTCCAGCTATCTTTCTAGATCGTTTATGTATAGTATAAATAGTAGTGGTCCCAGGACTGGTACACCGCAGGTGACAGTTTGCCAGTCTGAGAGTGTACCATTTACTTTAGTCTTTTGCTGCCTGTTGTTTAGGTAGCATTTTATCCAGTTTATTGATTTGGATAAATGCCCATGTTGTTTAATTTTCTTATTAATATGCTGTGGTCTACAGTGTCAAAGGCTTTGCTGAAGTCGATGAAGGCTGCTCCAACTAATTCCTTTTGGTTCAATGATGCCAGCACATAACTTGTTAGGTTTGCTATTGTTTTTGATGTGGAGTGTAGTTTTCTGAAACCTCCTTGCCTCTTGTTTGGTATATTGTTTTTCTCCAGGTGCTCATTTCTGTGCCTGTGGAATATTTTTTCAATTAGCTTTCCTGGTGTTTGCAAGATTGATATTGGTCTGTAGTTCCCCATGTTTTGTTTGTCACCACTTTTGTAGATGGGGGTGATGGTTGCCATCTTCCATGCTGTGATGAAGTGTCCCTGCTCAAATGATATGTTGAACAGGTTGACCATGGTATCTGGGTTGGCTTGGAGTGCCTCTTTTAGTATTTTTGTGGGGATTCCATCTATTCCACTTGGTTTGTTTTCATCTATGTCATTTATTAGTGGTGTCTTTTAGGTCAGTTTTGCAGGTGGGGATTTCATCCTGGATATTTTCTGACTTGTTTTCCCAGATTCTTGTGAATTTCTTTGATAACCTTTGACCTACCATGGCAAAGTGTGTATTTAGTTTGTTTGCTGCATCACTGTCTGTGTGCGTATTTCCATCCTTATCCTGGAAGCTTATGCATTCTTCTATCTTATTTTTGGGGAATAGTAAGCTTACATTTTTCCAGAACTTATTTGCATTGCTTCCCTAGTCCTTGTCTTGTTTTATTATATATTTCTGTTGTGCTGCCCTTACTGCTTTGAGGGAGTTGTTTCTGGCAGTATTATAGGCCCTTTTACCCTCTGGGTCTTTAGTATGTTTCACTTTGTGACCTAGCTTTCGTTTTGTTGCAATATGCGCTAAAAGTTCCCTGTCTACCCATGGGTCTTGGTTTCTCTGTATTTTTAGTTTCTTTATGGGAGACATCTCATCTAATGATTGTTTTATTTCTGTGACAATGTTATTCCAGTAGGTATCAGTGTCATCTCTGTCTGTTGTGAGGTTGTCTATATTTTCATATAGGTGGTTTTTAGTGTTTCTTTTGAATAGTTTTTTTGGGATCTGCCCATCTTATATTTATATGGGCTTGTGCTTTTGAGTTTTTCCTCCTTACATATATTAGCTCATGGTCACTTATACCCCAGCTTCTAGTGCCCCATTTTGTGGCATGGTTTGAGTTGGTTAGTATTAGGTCAATTGTTGAGCTATTGTTTCCTAGTCTTGTGCTGTCTGTAATAAGTTGCTATAGCCCTAGGATTTTGATAGTGGTTTGTAGCATTAGTTTATTTTTGTCGTTGCTACTGTAGGTTAAGTTGAAGTCCCCTAGCACAAATATTTCTGCATTTGTTAGTCTTCTCACTGTATTATGCTTTTGTCTAGAGTTTCAAGGAATGTTTCAATATCCCCGGAAGGTGGTCTGTAAAGGCTTGCTATGGCTATGTTAGCCTGCTTCTCGTTTGTTATTAGGCACCATAGTAGCTCCAGGTGTTCATTTGAGTTGTTTGCTATTTTTAGGGCCTCAGTGTCTAGATTTTTTTAGGTTTTGCAGTAGATTGGAACACCTCCACCTTTTTTTGTTTGGTTTGCTATGTTAATTTGATGTCTGTCATTACGTAGAAGGGATTGGTGCCAGGGCCTGGAAAAGTAGTAGTATTTGTACTACCAAAGACCCTATAACACTAAGACAGCTCACTCCCTATCTCTCCCATGGTAATTTAAATTTTGCAGTGCCACCTTGTGGTGGGTTTGAACAGCCCGGCTGCTGGTTGGTGTTTCACATGTAAACACATACAATTATATTATACATGATATAGGTAAGAATGAATACACATCAATATGAAATTGCTATGAGCAAATACGCATTATCATCAGCATCATCATCATCATCATCATCATCACCATCGTCACACATCTTTCACATTCATATATACATTTATACATATAATATAGCAACTGTGTAATGAAGAAAACAGCCAGCGTACCAGGTGGTGGGTTTGATCATTTTGTTTATGCAGTACAGGCTGAGCGAGCCGTCTTAGTATTATAGGGTCTTTGGTACTACCATGAAAATGTTGACAACATTGGATGTACCCTTAATGCTGATGCAGTCCCTACAATCCCGCAAATGGTCAATCAACTTCACAAGGAACCAGGCAACTGAATCCTTCTTTTATCTTCTGAGTGGTCTATTGAGGTGTGCTATTAATTATGCATACACGAGCACTAACCGTTGTCAGAGTGAATTTAGAATACAACAACAATAAGCCCTTCCATCTCCAAGGATACCCACTGCATTGTCTGTTCTATCGCTTAGTTATTCTTCTAAATATAGCTCCACTTCCCACTTTCCACTTCCCACTTCACACTCCCCACTTCTCACGTGGTAATTGCACCGTAATCGATTAATACACGCTTGTAGAGAGCAAAGCCGGTTCGCCCCTACGCCTGATTACACTTACTGGTATGGGCCTCATGTTTCTCCCATGAGGTGTTATATATCAAGTCTTTTTTCCCCTTTTTTTAGTGCCTCTAGCATCAGGCTCAGGATTCCGGGTTGGTCAATAATTTATAGGAACTGGCTATTCGTACGAGACCGTATCATTAGGCAGAGTGCTTATTAGTATGGCACTCCTCTATCAAGTCGTATCCCCGTCGCGTTAGCGTTAGGGTTAGGGTTAGGATAACTTTGCTTGTTTGTTGGTGTTTTATGTCCTAGCAATATTTGAGATCATAGCAGGACGGGGGGTTAGGATAAGGGTTAGGGTTAGGATACGAATTAGGTTAGGGTTGTTTGGATTCATGATTGGGTCAAACTAGTCACGTGACTACCGGCATACTAATAATCACTCCGGTTATTCATACGGTCCCGTATGAATAGCCACTGCCTAATTTATATGATACATATTGCTTCTTTTTTAAACCCACCTATATATATATATATATATACCTCTATATATATATATGAATGATGGAGCATTAAGAAAGTGGGTTTCCGTTTCTTTGTTTGTTGGTTAGCATCCTAGCAACATATAAGGTTATGTCAGGACTGGCGCCGACTTATGACAGTGTGCATTCAATAACTTATATGTTACATATTACTTAATTAAAGAAAACAACCATTTATTTAATATATGAATGATAGGGCATTAACAAAGTGGATTATGCTTATGTGTTTGATGTTTTACATCCTAGCAACAGCTAAGGTCATATCAAGACGGGTAGCGACTTGTGACAGTGCAACTTTATACTGCTGCCCCACTGGGACACTAGCCCGCCAGTGACATAACCTGATATCCCAATCACTGACATTATCCTGATCATGTGTTAACCAGTCTTTGTCTTATCATATCGTGTTAATTTCATGGTGCTCATGGAAAGGTCTCCCAGTGGTGCTGCACTAAAACATTGAACCAATATTTGAACAACAGAATTTGTCTATTGATGAACAGGTCCTGATTTCATTGTACCTTTTTCTAAACATGTGTTTTTTTCCTTAGAGAGCAGTTTGTAAGTTATTTGTATATTAGTTCCAGGGCTCATGATTTTGTTTGATGGATTATTTTGAGCATAAGGGGCAGTGGGAAAACATATATTAATGGTTACAATATTCCAGCAATTTCCATTGTTAGCAGAATAGTATATATGTTTGTGGAATAATGTATGGAGATTGTGATTAAAATATGTCTAAATGTCTGTCAGACGTCAGTATCCACTTGACAATTATGAGCTTAAAGGTTGCATGGATGTAAAACACCAACCTGCATCAACACTTGTCTATTTGTCTGAAAGCCACCGCCTGTTGTTTTCTTGAAGATTCATACTACCTGTTATGGATAAGTCTGAATAGACTTGTTTTCACCATTAGACAGTTTGTCGATAGAAAACCCGAGCCTACACTTTTACCGACGCAAGGGATTTTTCACGTCCCACACCACATAGACACGGTATAAGAGCAACAGGCCTTTGATGACGCTGTAATTAATACACAGTGGTATTTGCAGAGAGAACTATTGATGTGCTAAGCCATCCTAATGTGGGGAATCCTTTGTGACAGTGGTTTCTATTCCCCACAGAGTACTTTTCACTGAGACTCCTAATCAGGGCATATGTTTCCAGTTACTATACAGAACACTGCCTCTCAACTGCAACATTTGTTTTGCACTTCCGCTCCATTATCTCTCTTTATTTCAGCGCCGGAAGCTTAGTCCTCTGGGAAAGTACACAATGTGTTTGTTTACACAATGTTTGGACAGAACTGTGACCTTACTGTTAGTTAGTTTGTGGTGATTGCTTAGCGACGTGCCAACAGCAAAGGCCATACTCACGGCGAGAATTGTTCATTCTTCACGGAAACAGGATAATACTAAATAACAGTATTAATCAAACGTTGGGAGAACTATACAGATATATCTCTAATCTCCACTCTCCAAGTCTATACCCAAATTCCCCCTAATTGACATGGAGTTGTTGCCAACAAATGTTGTTAACTTCAGGTTGGTCGCAGTAGCTATCTATAATACATGAGAGAGCAAACAACCCACAGACTATACACTGTTGTCATGAAAGGCACAGTTGATTGATTAAGATTGTGCCTGCATGCCTGTTTTCTGATGTACTAATTATCCAGCACAGTCCTATAATGGCATGAATGTGCTGTGTTTAGAACAATGTGAAAGCATGGGCAACACAGGCATTGTCGGCTGCCGGAATATCTGATAATGGCACAGCTACAGTCAGGATACTCCAAACCCTTAATAACAACGACAGGTTCGTTGGTTGTTTCACGTCCTGGTCACATCTAAGGTCATATCAGGATAGGGCAAGGACTGTTTAGCTCAGTGTCAGGATAATGTGACTGAGTGGGATATAGGGTCATGGAGGTGGCGGACTGATTTCCCAGTGGGGCAGCACTATAAAGTTACCATTTGTACGCACTGTCCCAAGGCGGTACCTGTCTCGATATGACCATAGATGTTGCCAGGATGTAAAACTCCAACAATCAACCATTTAATGGATAATTAAAGGTCCGTTAACTGGTTGCTAGTGTAGGACAGTGGAAGGACCCCAGATGAAATGCCATATGCACAGATCGCTGTGGGTAGAATTAATGGGTTTGCTTTGTTTGTTGCTGTTTTGCGTCCTAGCAACGTTTGGGTCCTATCAGGATGGCAGTTAAAGAGAGTTAGCAGGCTGACGCTGGAATAATAGAGTTTTGAATGCGAGTAACACAGAAGCTACAATGCTACCAACTGGTAAAAACACCCGCATAACACTGGTGCTGTGATTATGTACATTCTGGATGCTGCGCAATGCTGAATTGTACCAGTGTATGTCATCATCATCATGCTCTCGGTCGCGATGCGACAAAGACTGCTTTCATTACTTGACTGCCGCTCTCCATTTAGCTCTCTGCTGTGAGAGTTGCGTCCATGATTCGGTCTTAATGTCTCTCAGCTTCAGGTTTCTCTTGATGGTATCATTTCATGAAAGCTGCCTGCAAAAGTGTTGAAGTGCTGCTGGCTTTTGCAAGTTACCAGCGGCACTCTCTCGGGGAGCAAATAGAGGTTTCACACTGGCAAGAATATGTCAAGACAGGCACAAAACTATTTGTCCCTGCAGTGAGATGTTGGGAGTTCCATACATCAACTGCCCTTAATGCTGCCACAGTGACATGGTTTTCTGTTTAGGGTGTGCTCCCTTAGCCTTCGGTTCTGTCAAGAACCTGTACCACAAGGCAGTGGTGTACAGCTCTGCAAGGCAGGGGCGTTAAACTCCCTGAGGTATTGCTATACCTGCAATACCTGCATACCAGTGTATGTATAGTCAGGTAAATATATGAACAATTACAACCCTACCCCAAAACAATTTCTAGAAAAGGTTGTTCAACTGTTTCTGATAGCATTTGATATCAACCAAAATCTACCAAAATGAACCTACCGGAAAGTTGTTAAATCCAAGATGGCATCCAAGATGGCCATCAATATTTTACAATAGCTATAACTTCCTTACTATTCACCCTACAATGGTAATAAAGATGTCTACACCCGTTTTAGCGGTCAAGGAACACACTAAAAACTCACTATTGGACAATCACAACACCAGAAAATCCAAGATAGCACCCACAATGGCCATTGATATCCAAAATGTCATGCACATGATGTATGAGAAACCATCACAGCACCACCACCTTTGCCCCACCTTCTTCACCTCTTTAGAAAATCACGGATTTGTCCCTGTATTTAAAAGTTAACGTATGAAAACATCTGCAGCCTATTTTTAAATTTCAATCAACTAGTTAATTGTCCAAATTGATTGGCAATGTGGGTAATTCGGGACCGAGTCGAAGCTGACCCCCCGCCCTATCCCTACCGCCGACACCCACACCGCCCCCCTTCCCCCATTTTATTCATAGGCCCCCGATTACCTCCAGGTGATGACACCGGCGCCCGTGCTGGAGCCACCGCCGGTACCCGGCGACCCCTATAATGTCACTTCCGCCCCCTCAACGCCACAACCGCACTTCTCCTCCAAACGCTGAACCAGCAACACCTCCCCCTATTCTCACCGCCCCACCCACCCCACTTTCATACCCCAATGACCACTCATACCTACAACGCTGAGGGTTGAGGCCGGGTCATGCAGAGACTTATGACCTATCTGTTCTATTCACTTTCTCCCTATTGACCTGATTCACTGAGGGCACATATTGTCCTATGATTCTCACACTGTTCTTAATTAACTTAACGGGCTCTATTGTCCTTATGACTCCCGACTTGACCTACTTACCGATATGACCTTAATCACTTGATTGATCTACTGCTTTGTTCTTTCATCTGGTTACTGTTTACCTTGATGCCCTATGATTCTCGCACTGTTCTTATTAACTTAATGGAGTCTATTGCCCTTATTGCTCCCGACTTGACCTTATCCCCACACCTTACCCACTCATTGATCTTATCCGCTGCTGTACTCCCCTGACTACTTTAACTCTCACCTCTTGTAACCCTATACCTCAATAAACTCCCTTACTATAGCTCCGTCTTGTATCCTGAATTACAGTGTAGAACACTGAAACTCAACAAGTTTGTCTGCACTGATGGCATTAAACAAGTTAATGCCAATGGGCAAACGCATATGGCAATTTGACCTCTATTACAAATGTCATTTAGTTGTTTATGTTAAAAGGAACAGAACATTATATTCATATATTGATACTGATGGCATCTACATTAAGTGTGAGACTAACCCATGTGACATTATACATTTGTTAGATGGGATTAAAGGTGAAACAACATCACTGAAGAGAAGTGCATGGGTATCTATAGGACCCTCTATCTTGGGGATGAAATGAAAGAATTTTTGTATATTCCCAAAAAGCATTTACTGCTTAGAATATTTACATCAAACAACTATAATAACATAAAATGCATATATTTTGCTAACCATTGATGTCTTGTCCATGTGATTTTGTACAGTGTTATTACTAGGTGAGAACATCATTTACCCCAATTTCTTTTGTGGAAAGTACACGATGGTCTTCCGACTCAGATGTGTGCTTAACTAATTAACACACCTGTTACTTTTGTTTGGTGTTCCATTGTTCTGGTAGTGCTGGTCCTTCCGGGATAGACTACATTGGTTCTCACCATAATGAGCAGGAGGCATGCTGGTCATCAGTATTTGGCCTATTTCTATTATAATCCAATAACATATCCTGGAAATTATGAATATAATGTAGATAATAAATGCATTTGTGCTCCGTAATGTAGGTGTTGTTATGGCGGTGGTGTTCTGCTCAGATTTCTGGTTCACGTTGTTCAGCCTCAGGGCTATTCATAGTATGCTACAGGGAGACCAAACATCTGGAACCAGTAAATTAGCAGTTCCCGTTCACCAAGCAAAGCGTAAAGTAAAAAATACCTCAAAAGCAAATTGAGGGAACTCCATATATATAACAGAAGATAATAGTGACCATGAAATAAAAAACCTTTAAAATTCTTCAATCGTATTTCAATGGTGTTCAGGAGACTGATGAGGAATCCCAGAAAAATGCAAAAATTGCTATTAGACTTATCGAAACTGACATAACAACTGA
Source organism: Branchipolynoe longqiensis (assembly GCA_030323885.1). Lineage (NCBI taxonomy): Eukaryota > Metazoa > Annelida > Polychaeta > Phyllodocida > Polynoidae > Branchipolynoe > Branchipolynoe longqiensis. The sequence goes on from CM059199.1 coordinate 8,320,969, forward strand.
TGTTTCCTCTGTTACTGACAGAACCAAGTTACAGATATGCTCGAACTTGATACTGCCTTGTAATATCTTCCAGGCAATCTTCGTACAATGCTTGATTTTCTGTTTGCAGGGAAGGATAAACAGAGAAAGGTAGCTGGAATTGATCAGGCAGTCTGGCCACGGGCTATCCTTGTGCCATTACAGATAGGTCATACCATACAGACACATCAAGGTTCATTGTAGATTCTCTGTATCGAACAGGGTTTTCCTCATCCTACAAGAAAGTTCTCAGATTCAAAAAGAATGCAGATATTGATGAGGCTTCATTTTACTACTTTAGTAGGGGAAGACACTGACCTACTACAAGCCTGTATAACATCAATAATCTTATGTCAGCCCTAGGAAATAGCTTCCATTCCCATTTGCTTTTCTTTTTCGCCTTCACTGGATGTGCTAGTACATCTCGGATCTATGGTGTTGGGAAGAGGTCAGTCTTTCCAAAGCTTTTGAAAGGTGACCCTGTAATGCAATCTGGTGCTGATCAATTCCTCTCTCCAAGTCAGGAGAGAGAATTGATTGAAGGAATTGGAACACAGGCAATAGCTGTCATGTTTGGCGGGAAAGGTATGATATTCTCCACATTCAGTACTATAAGAAACAGTTGAAAAACCTTTTCTAGTGATTTATGTTGGGGTCAAACTGTATTTCTACCTGACTAGTACTGTAAGAGTGCGACCTAGATATTTGTGATTGCATAGAAGAGACGTAGAAGTCTAGCGGGACGAGTTAGTGACGTCCACAGATGGAATGCCACATGTGCAGGTGGAAATTTGTAGGTGGATCGTATCAGGAATCCACGGTAATCTAATAATTAGAACGATAGCCCTGGACGGGAGGAATGCAGTTTCAAGTCAACCTCAAGGTGCAATGTTCTGCATCTACAAAAACACCCCTCCCCATAAAAGCAACATATAGAAGCCCTGGTCTAAGTCATTACTAACATGATGATGAATGTAAACAAACGCAAAGCTTGTTATATTTAATTACGCCTCAAGAGCACATTGATTTTATCGTCGACTATTGGATGTCAAACCTATGGTCATTCTGATATATTTCTGTGGAGGAAACCTGCTGCCGCCAGATAGAGTACTTTTCCAATAAGCAGCAAGGGGTCTTTATATCTTTTATATGCACTCTCCCCACAGACAGGATATCACATACCACAGCCGTTGATGAACCAGTTGTGAACAACTGGTTGTGATGATGAATGGGTTGGTTGGTAACACCACAGCCGTTAAGCTCCAGGCATTTGACTATATTTATCCAACAATCTCATCTTCATAATATTGACCTAAGAGTGTGTAATAGTCTGCAGAGACCTCTCAGGAGGAGCCAAATAGACATGTAGGCGTGGTTAGGATATCAGGGATCGTAGGTAGCATAATGGTTAGCACACTAACCTAGAATGCATGAATGCACAATGTTTCCCATTTTCATCACCCCGACAACACTGGTGTCATGATCGGGATACTATAAAACTTCTCTGTTGAATAGTTGTAGAACCTACCCTGATACTGAGGTAACCAGTCATTGTCCGTTCCTATTAATGCCGAGCGCCAGGCTAGGTAGCGACAAGTATCAATTTGATAAGTATTCGGTTTGACTCGGCTGGGATTCAAATTCCCAACCTTCTGCAGGGGAAATCAGTGCTCTACTGATTTGGTCACTGCATCCAGTTTGACCCCAATGAAAACAAACAAAGATGCTGACACTAGTGACAGCTGAAGTACATAACAACCACTCAATTCATGTTTACCTTATTTTAGTTCTGTGGGGTTTTTCTTTGCACTTATCGATTTTGCAGCCATTTGTAGGACGAGGGTAAAAGAAAGATAACGAATCGACAGTTAATCCACGTGCTCTAATCGGAATGTAGCAGGGATAAGCTGCCATGAGTCGGCCGCTCGGGTTGAGCCTGCCTCCCCTAGGGGCATTAACTCACATGCCGGCAGGGCATCACCGGAGGCAGCGGAATCACTAACAAATCACCGTCAATCATATTTCTCATAGTATTTTTTGCTCGAGTAAATTATTTTCAGCACCGGACACGGGTTGGTCGAATCAGTAGAGCACAGTCTTGCAACACGAAAGGTTGGGAGTTTGATTTTCGGTCGAGTCAAACCAATGACTTACCACATTTATACTTGTCACTTCCTCGCTTGACGTTCGGCATTATTAGGATAGGACACGGACTGGTTAACTCAGTATAAGGATGATGTGACTGAGTAGGATATCAGGTAATGGGGGCTGTGGCCTGGTCTCCCTGTGGGGCAGCACTATGAAGTCATCATGAGTGCGCACTGTTACAAGTTGGCACCCGCCCTGATTGGTTGGTTGGTTGTAGGAGATTTACGTCCTTGCAACATCTAAGGTCATATCAGGGCAGGTACAGACTTGTGACAGTGTGCACTCATGGTGAGTTAATAGTGCTGCCCCATTGTGAAAATCGGGCCACTGGCACCATTAGCTGATATCTAAGACATGCATATTATCCTGATACTGAGCTAAGCAGTCTTTGTCCTATCCTATCAATGCCAAGCGCCAGGACAGGTAGCGACAAGTACCAATTTTGTATGTCATTGGTTTGACTCGAAGGGAATCAAACTCCCAACTTCCTGCACGGGATCCAGGTGCGGTGGCCGAATCGATAGAGCACGGGCCTCGCCCTACTCACTGACCACGTCAGTAAACTACTCACTGACCTATTTACTAACCTTCTTAGTGACCTACTCACTGACCTACCCACGGACCTATTCGATGATCTATTCACTGAGCTATTCACTAACCTACTCACTGACCTTCTCACCGACCTACTCACTAACCTCATAACTGAAATAGTTACTGACCTACTCACTGACCTATTTACTGAACCTACTCCCTGACATATCCACTAGCCTACTGACTGACCTACTCACTGAGCTATTTACTGACCTACTGACTTGCTAACTTACCGACCCCGCTAAGCACTGACCTACTGACTGACCTACTGACTGACCTACCGACTGACCTAACAACTGACCTAATCTGGGACCGCCTATATTTCAGATGGAAACTTACTAACTGCACAATATTACAATGCAATGGTGTTGGTAGATCGTGGAGTCGTTGGTTCGACCCTGGTCGAGTCAAGCCAATGACTTAACAATTTATACTTGTCGTTTCCTAGCCTGGTGCTTGGCATTATTAGGACAGGACAAGGACTGGTTGGCTCAGTGTCACGATAATGTGACTGGGTGGGATATCAGGTCATGGTGCTGGCTGCCTGGTATTCCAGTGAGGCAGCACTATAAAGTCGCCATGAGTGCGCACTGTCACAAGTCGGTACCCGTCCTGATTTGATCTTAGATGTTGCTAGGACCTAAAACAACAACAAACAAAACAAACAATACAATGTAATGGAAAAGTGCAATTCCAGACATATTCTGAATTTAAACGAAGAGTTATTTTCCAAAGCACGAGCTATGAGCTTGGTATTTACATTGCAAGCTCATTTGTTGGATTGGTGTTTATTGAGTTTTGGAAAAGAGCTGGTTATTTGATATCCCTGGCTCTCAGTGTCATCTAAACACTGCTGGCATATCTAGCCGTGTCAGGCCACGTTCTTCCTTTGCGACAGATGGCGCCACCAGTTCCTAATTTACTGCGTCGGCCCCGCTCGGTGAGCTTCGGGATTGTGCAATGGAAAGAATTGGTAACATTGGAGCAATCATAGAGATTTGATGGTCATCTACTGCTCCAGACTGCCTAACCCCAGGTCCGATGGTGGCGCCACCACCGCTCCACACTTTAACCGCCACTCACTGTACTGCTGAAAAGTATATTATATAGATATATATATATATTATATATATATATATATTATATATATATATATATATATATTATATATATATATATTATATATATATATATATATATATAGGTATATATATTTAGGGTTGCCAATACATGATGGGATCCGTTGGGGGGTAATGACCCATATGTGAGGTTGGGCTATAAGGATTGGGTTTCTGTGATGGGGAGAGGGAAGGGGTGGAGGGGTATAGGAGAGTGGAGAAGCGGAGGGGAGGGGGAGTGGGAGGGAGAGGTGGGCGGAATGCATGGATGGGGTATATGTCGCGATAGGGTGGAGCAATGGGGACTTGAAACTGTCACCTGGTTCTTCTTTGGGTAAATATACCTATGTGAAATAAATGCATATGGATTTGCAAGAGTGGGAAGCAGAACAACATATATACAAATATATAGCCAGTATAATATTATGCAGGTATAAATCTTCGGCAGGAGGTATTATTATTTAACCTAATGTTCTACTCGATTATTGTATTTAATTATGAACCAATGCACTTATCGGCTAGGCTGCCTACCCAGAAGCTATGGGACTTTAGGGCTATGGTGGCACCACCACCGTTGTTGATTGGTACTTGAGAACCAACTGTGGCCTAATCATTAAACGCGAAAAGTATAATATTAATCCACATCTATATAAGTATGAAGAGCTCTTTCCCAAAACACAATATGCGCCGATAAAAAACATTAGTTTGCAATGCCTATGTGAAGATCCTAGCTTATGCTTTGGAAAACAGCTCTTCATATATTTTGGAGGATAACAATAATACTAATAAGTAATATTCCCTTATGTCTCTTTTTACTCGCATAATACGCTATACATCACATATAAGAAGAGCTCTTTATATTGTATGAAGAGCTCTTTTCTAGAAGCTACAAGTTTGGCATTGGCATTCCAAGTTCATTTTTTTGATCGGAGCTTATCGCGTTTTGGAAAAGAGCTCTTCATATTATACACACATTTATATGTGATGTATGATGAATTATGTGAGTATAAAGATACATAAGGGAATCATTTGCATTATTGTTGTACTCTGTAAGACCCAACACTGTCCCGGTGGCGCCACCTGCAGCCTCGTTGCCTCCACCGGATGCATACCAGTGACAGTCGCACCGGACGATTCAAGTACAATATGTAAAGGGCCTATATATAGCATGCATGCTGTCATGTATAATAGGTAATGATTAATCGTATAGACTAGCAAATATAGTGAGGAGAAAACAGAATTTGGAACATCTTCTATTCTTAGTACAGAAGACAAGAAATGATACACAAATATGTACTTATAACATATATTCTCAATTACAAAGTGTACAGTTACATATAAATTCTCAATGGTGTGACATTACACTCACAACTGTCTGTGTAGTCCATATGGATGATAGATACACTCAGTCCTCTTGGGGCTTATTCTATGTCCCAGTTGCCTTGACGAGTTGATGGATATAGATGATACATTGTCAGTAAGCTGTAGCCAACCATACAGGTATAGAATCTCAGTTGATGATGGGTGTACATGTCAGTATAAGCAGCAGTGATGTGGGAACAGGCAGACACTACAGTCACCAATCCTCCTGATGGCCATTGGCCAATGTTATAGAGGCTCAGTAAGTTGAATCCATCCCATAAGCTGTAACTAGCCAGATCAGGTTTCAGGCCTAACTAACTTGGAGATGTTGACGCCTCGATGTCGGGGAGTAGAGTCCCGAGAGTGTGACTACACTCCTTATATAGTTGCTAGGTAGGCCCGTCCTAACAAAGAGATGGGACTAGTAGGACGGTCCAAACATGTGTTCTAACCACTATAACGGGCAACTACCTGTCAGGAAACAGTCTCCATACATTCACTGCTTATGTTACAATGCACACACATATATATATATATATATACATGTATACGCTGGAGGAACCAATCTCTCACCATTCCCCTCATGCAACAATGACAATTAATTTCATTTTATAGTGCTTCGCTCAAGGAAATAATCTGTAAGACTAGACCCATACACAAATTGAAGTTAATTTCTTTCTTAATGCTTGGTTCAAGGAAGCAATCTTTCAGATTCTCTAACATAGAAGTGAATTTCAGTTTATACCGACCACCCCCAACGGGGAGGCTAAGGACTAACATGAATATATATATATATATCTATATATATATATATATATATGTACATATATATGTATATATATATACAATATCCATATAAACAATATCCATACTCATAGAGATGGAAAATGAAATCACCAAAATCCAGGAAACAGCAATGGAAATAGCCGTATGGGGTCCGCCATTTGTATACTTGTGTTGAATCAGCTAACAACAGCGATTGGTTAATAATATACTCCTGCTGATATATATATAAATAAATAATTGTCGGAGTATTTAGCGGGGGTCGGTCCTGAGCATTGCTTATTCATGTTAATTCTTAGCTCAAGGAAGCAATCGTTCAGCCCTCCCGCACCCAAATATAACAATAAATTCCATTCACGATGCTTAGCTCAAGGAAAGAATGAGGCTATGTAAAATATGCCAGCTTGCATTAGTTTACGCATGTCATGCATTAGACATGGGCGATAATAAGTGAGTTTCCACTTTTGTTTCGGCTATGGTTCAGCACTGGCCACCATTCATTACGGAGAAATCCCATGGGTGACATTGCCACCGATCAGTGGTGCCTCCCTGCGCATGTGCGTGGTGGAATGTGCAACAACTACTTTAAAATGGCAGCAATCTAACCAACACAAGTTTACTCTTTCGCAATATCATAATCAAATATGACTGGTCCTTATTTGCGTATCTTGTACGTTATGCCCTACCTAAGTACCCACTGATGTACCTATTTACAAAGTTATGTCAATATCCACAGTAGGCTACAGTGCCTCGGCGCTGACAACAAACATCGTCTGTTGAAGAAACTGTTTTACTAACAACAACAAATGATTAAGACTGGATTCGGTGACCGAATGTGTTCGAGCACAGGCTTCTTGTGTGGAAGGTTAGGAGTTTGACACTTGGCCGAGTTAAACAATGAATTACAAAATAAATACTTGCACTATCTGGCCAGGCTTTCAGCATCGCTAGGGCCAAATTCGATTAACACGACACAGTGTTGCAGTTTCCGCTGCACACCAGTTTGCCAGGGACACATACATTCAAATGCATTGTCAATGGCCGTGAGCAAATCTTCATACAGAAAAAGTCAAATATCTCACAATTTACACCACCTAGAAACAACCCACTTGGAGCACATATAGCAAACATATTCAATGAATAGATTATATTAAAGTTATAAGGTTAGGGTTCTGCACTTCTATTAATTTTGAATAAAACTAATGTTTTGCACTCCGCATACCATCAAACTCAAGGCATTGTCAATGGTCATCAGCAATCTTCATACAGAAAATACAGAAAAAGTGAAATATCTCTAAAACCACACCACCTAGAAACAAATCGCATGGTACACATATAGAAAACATCTTTACCAAAATATTATATTACATTTTTAAGGTTAGTGACGATGCTGTTCGATTTTAACACATGCACAGAAGCGATGTGTTCCTCGCAAACTGGTGTGCCGCGGAAACTGCAACACCGGCCGACTCGGGTCACCCGAGTTGCTAGAATATCAAATCGAACATCGCGAGTGGAGTGGACAAAAACACGTGCCGTGTGCAAAAAGACCCAACCCCAGTAACCGACGTCTAGGCTGGGGGTGGCTTGGAGCGATCACGTCACATTTGTGCTGGTACCATCATGTAGCGGAAATATATCTAAACTATCCGATAATAAAATACTTTAAATCCTATGTTGCTGTAGTTATATCAGTTATTTAAACAACCAAACACAGTTTTGAATTAAGCCACCATTGTTTCCACCCCGAGCGTGTTCGATTATGCAACCCGACGTCATAGGTTCTGCACATGAGCCAAAATGTGATTAGGGTGACCCGAGTTGATTAATGGAATACTCCTTAGGATAGGGCAAAGACTGGTTAGTTCAGACAATGTGAGTGATGGGTGAAATCGGGTCATGGCGCTGACAGCTTAATCTCCCAGTGGGGCGCCTGTATAAAGTCACCATCCTAATATGACCAGAGATGTTGATAGGACATAAAACCCCAACAAACAACCAATCCTATGGCACCGGTGTCACAGTTCTGAGCAAAAGATAACACCATATCAAACCAACACATGGGTGACATACGTCGTACAATTTTCTGATATACGGCATAGGGGGGAATGCAAATGTTCTATTACTGATCGATGTATGTGACCAGGTGCATGTATGTATATATGTATGGGCCGGTGGTGCCTGAGTGGGATGTAAATAAACATAGTGGTGCTGGCAGGTCTGGATGTGGGTGCACTCAGGGCCTACCCCCTCTGCTGGGATAGTGATCACCACACTCAAAGGTCCAGGTCGGTGGTGGCCATGGAAACCAGGAATGCTGGATCCCTATTGGTAGGGCCAAGAATGCTTGTTTTCCATTGGGGGTAAGGGGTGGGGTGATACTCTACAATGAGCTCATGTAACCATATAAATGATAAACCAGAGGTCTTGACTCTCTTTTATTCTTTACACTTTATACTCTTCCTTTCTCTTTGTCTGTATTGATTTCACCATAGCCTGCCTACACAGCCACATATTCGAGCATTAGCATTTTTACAAAAGGACACTCGGGGACCAGTCTTTGAATTGTCTCTGTTGGTGGTTCATCATCAGCATCATCACCATCATTATCATCAAGAGGTGGGTGACAGTGACTCAATGATGGAGGGTGAGAGGAGAGGGGAGGTGTGAAAGAGGAGGAGGAGGCGGAGGAAGAGGAGGAGGAGGAAGGTGCCTGAACTGCTCAACACTGTGATGGATAAGTCAATGTGGGATATCGTTCTACCAACATATAACCGATACAAAACCCGAAAATATCAATATTCTTATCAAAGTTGAGTAGTCGGATAAAATCACCAACTTTTCGAAAGGAATGCACTTATTTAGATTTGAACCTGCATAACAAACTTAGATAGTGGTGGACTTATTAAAGGTATATACAGGGATGTGATTTCTCTGGTTTTAACCAGAATTCTGGAGGGTTTTCTGGCCGCTGAAACCTGAATTCCTGGGTTTTTTAATTTCGTTTTTGTTCTGGCTGCCGAAACACCTCTGAAATTCAATATTTGCATCCATCTCACGACTCCGTGGGATGTTGTGTGTCCCCATGATAACCTAAAAAAGTTGTCAGGACTTCTGTCCTGCACCCAATCACTTGCCTATATATAGTCCAATGGTTTTGACTTGCTGTCATTTCTCTTTAGATAAATATATTACATTGATTGTTATAATCTAAATTATTATAGTTTGAAGTAACTTTCATTTTAAATGGCTACCTTTTTGAGATATTTGAAGTACAAATATGCAATATAAATTTGTCCATGCGTGCCAAAACTCTGCCAGGATCGGCTTATGCAGTAACAGGTTCTGTTAAATTGACTCAATACGCCCTTCCATGTGGCAACAATTGTTTAATAAGTCCACCAGTATATAAGTTACATAATGTAGAATCAAATCTAGAGTAGTGTTTTGGTTTGAAAAATGTGATTCTTCACCGGAACACGCAGCTATATGTATTTGTTGCTATTTAAAAGGTCATACAAAGTAAATTTATTTGAACCTATTACTGTTGAAGCCTATGTCATCACAGTTTGTTGGCAATCACGCAACAATTAATTTGGAACGTTTACAATTCAAATATCCCCAAAGTTAGCAATTTTAACTGAAAGTTCCTTCAAGTTTGTGTGAGATTGATTCTAACGATGAACCTAATACATTAATCTCAGAAAATTATAGAAACTCAAAACTATCGTTTTATAATTTGTACGCTAAGCCTGCATAATTCGATGAAAACATAAGATCTTGATCCTATATTTCAAAGTTAGAAGGGATGGCCGAATGAGTTAGAGCGTGCATCTCCCGTGTTGGTAGACCGTGGGGTCGTGGGTTCGAACCCTGGTCGAGTCAAACCAATGACTTAAACATTGATACTTGTCGCTTCCTAGCCATTATTAGGATAGGACAAGGACTGGTTGGCTCAGTGTCAGGATAATGTGACTGAGTGGGATATTCAGGTCATGGTGCTGGCGGCCTGGTCTTCCAGTGGGGCAGCACTATAACGTCGCCATGAGTGCACAATCTCACAAGTCGGTACCCATCCTGATATGACCTTAAATGTTGCTGGGACATAAACCAACAACAAAGAAACCATCAAAACCAAAGCTACATAGTCATGCACTCATGTTGCATTTATTCGTGCTTAGAAGGGATTTAGAGTCGATATATTAGAACATGTCACTGCCGAATCTTATATTGTCCAGGATTTCGATGTATGCATGCTCACATCGTATTAAATATTTTCCTTTCAAATACTTACTTCAAACTAAAGTGAAGTAAAGAGTGATCATCAAAACAATATAATTAATCGGACGACTATGGCAGAACCTTAGAAGGAGCGGACTTACTTACTTACGCCTACCACCCAACTTTGGGCATAGGCCACAAACAATGGCTCTTCAGTTATCCAGGTCCTGGGCCATCTTCTCCAGCTGTCTCAAATGTATGGCCAGACCTCTTCAGATCTGCCTCCAGGTCACAGCACCAACTGTTTCTTGGCCTGCCTCTCTTCCTTTTCCCCTGTGGTTTCCAGGAGAGGGCATGTCTTGCTGTGTTGAATGCAGGCTTGCGAAGGGTATGGCAAACCCATCTCCAGCATCTCCGAAGGATCTCCTCCTGAACAGGCTGCTGTCCTGTTCACTGCCATAGCTCCAGCTTACCAGTAGTTTTTGGCCAGCATACTCTTAGGATTCGTCTGAGACAGGTGTTGATAAAGGACTGGATTTTCTTCATGGTGGTGACCGTTGTTCTCCAAGTCTCTGTACCATACAGAAGAAGAGGCTTTACCATGGAGCAAAATATCCTGATCTTGGTGTTCCTAGGCAGCTCCGAGCATTCCCCGACATTCTTCAGCTGATGGAAAGCTGCCCTTGCCTTTCAAGGAGGAGACTATGGACCTTTAATTTCCCCATATCACTGATTAAATCAATAATACATTTGTAAAGGAAAAAACTAAAAATCCTTCACTGCAAATACTTTGCTGGTCACCTCTCCAGTACCCACTGAAATTGCTGCAGCTGTTGTCGAAATGTTGCTTAACCAGGTCCCATGGCCCTCGTTTTTAAGTTAATAGGGTGGCGCCCCCATGCGGTGTGAGCTGTAACTAGTATTTCTTCCAGAGGACTGCCCAATGGGTGGCCGGTTAATTACGATCCTATGGGGAGCCGAACACTCCAAATTAATGTGCACGCCCACGACCTTGCCAAGGTCATTATGGACTGTCAGAAAAATGCAGTTATTGCGCTTCTTTTTATTTCTCGTTGGAATATGTTGATACGATTGCGCCTCCATCTGGACCAGGTGCGAGCTGTAACTAGTATTTCTTCCAGAGGACTGATCAATGGGCGGCCGGGTTAATATATAACAATCCTACGGGGATCCGAACACTCCCCGGTTAATGCGCATGCCCATGACCTTGCCAAGGTCATTGTGGATGGACTCTCCCAAAAATGCCGTTATCGCACTTCTTTTTTTCCCCCGCCCCCATTGGAAATATGATTTATTCTTCTCGAAGGGCTGATCTATATTCTCATCTTCGGTTCAATACATTGGCCTTTCACAGCGCTGGGTGCAAGTATTCTCATTTATGCAAGCCTATATAACCCGTAAGTGACAAATGCACTATGTGATGTCGTCACGGTGCAGACGCTATAGGTGAGGTCAAGAAAGAATAAATCACAAGAAGGTGGAGAAAAGAGGTTTACTTTTGTTGGCCCTTATCTGTTATGATTAATGCATAGACGGTGACTTCTGCTTGTGATCAACTTCACTCAAGTATGTGGCAACTAACGTTGGTTGACGCGAGTTGTAAGAAAATAGTGTAGTAGTCTGTACATGAGCCCTACTACCATGCGGTAGTGGCGGAGACTATGTCGCACACCTAGGCAGTTACACTGAACTGCGCTAGGTGGTGGCAGGCTAGCCACCTGGCAGACCCCGACTGGGCTGCCCTCTACTGCATGTGGCTAGCTCCCCCCCACCCACCCCCACCTACCCACCTATAGAGTCGATGTGGGACCAAGAAAGCGAGGGGGCAGGTCAGATGACTGTGGATGCTGTGGAGAGCAGATTGGTTCAATAAACCAAGTTGAAGCGTACTTATATTGGATCTTGGCGTTCTTCCGTGCGTGCATGGCAGGGTGAGAGTTGGAGGGCCGTGGGCCATTACAATAGCTATAGCTAAAATAGGGCTGTTCTTGTTTGCTGTTGTCCTAGCAACATCTAAGGTCATATCAGTATGCGGGCCGACTTGTGACAGTGCGCACTCATGGTGACTTTATAGTGCTGCCCACTGGGACACCAGACCACCAGCATCATGACCTGGTATCCCACTCAGTCACATTATCCTGACACTGAGCCAACCAGTCCTTGCCTTATCCTAATAATCTTGAGCGCCAGGCTAGGAAGAAACAAGTGTCAATTTTTATATTATCAGTTTGACCCGACCAGGATTCGAACCCACGAACTCATGTGTTCGGATTTCCCGATCTCCCAAAACAGGAGACGGACGCTCTACTCATTCGGCCACCCGTCTGGTCCAAAATTTAGCTAATTTCTTTTCCTTTTTCACTTATTATTTATGATTATGAGTATTCATATAAGTGTTCATATAAGTAGCCATATGAGTATTCATATGAGTATTCATATGAGTATTCATATGAGTATTCATACATGTATTCATATGAATATCCATATCAATATCAATACTAATATCAATAACCATATGCATATTCGTGGATATTCATTGCACAACAAACTCACAGAAAAATAACTAAAACCAGTAATATATAATTAATAATACCTAAGTAATTCACTAAATAGAAACCGCGTGGATTGAAGAAACCATCAGATTGTGAAGAGGGGGTGGTATTCGTTGGGAAAAAAATGTGGCTGTGAGTTGGGAAGCGTGGATTGGGAGGATGAAAGGGGGGGAGGGCTGAGAGGGTGGGGGGCCGGAAGTATGGAGGGCAGAGATGACACTGGGTAGACTGGCGACATGCTCTCTGTGTCAGGTGACTGCGACCACACACCAGACCAGGTTGGCCGAATAAGTTGAGCGTCAGTCTAATTTTTTTGGAGATCGGGGGGATCCGAATCCATTGGTTTGTGATTTCGAACCCTGGTCGAGTCAAACCAATAACTTAATTATTTATATTTGTTACTTCCTAGCCAGGCACTCGGCATTACTAGGATAGGGGAAGGACTGGTGGGGTCGGTGTCACGATTATGTGACTGAGTGGGATATCAGGTTAGGGTACTGGCGGCCTGGTCTCACAGTGGGGATGCACTATAAAGTCACCATGAGTGAGCACTGTCAAAAGTCAGTGCCCGTCCTGATGTGACATTATATGTTGCTAGAACTGAAAGCAACAACAAACATCATCCCTCTCTCCCCTCTCTTTCTGCCCTCCCTCTCTCTCCTCCCCCTCTCCCCTCCCCCTGCCCTTCCCCCCAGCCCCACGCCGCCCCACCCCATAATAACTCATTTCCGGAAGGTCAAGAAAGGTCTGAGATTCGATGGTTTCAGTTCCAGCTATCAAGAAGGGATCACAGAGGCTCTCTTTCACACCCCCTGCTTCCCTGCCAGGGGAAGTCACACCCTCTGCTTCCCTGCCAGAGGCAGTCACGCCCTCGGCTTGCCTGTCAAGGGCAGGGACAGCCCCGGCTTCCCTGCCAGGGGCAGTCACAACCCCTGTTTCCTTGACAGAGGCAGTCACACCCACAGCTTCCTTGCCAGGGGCATTCACCCACCCTGGTTCCCTGCTAGGGACAGTCACATCTCCTGGTTCCCTGCCAGGGACAGTAACATCCCCTAGTTCCCTGCCAGGAGCAATCCCCGCAGAATGCAAGGGTGTCCAGGACCACACCTTTCTCATTACGCGCATGATCCAACCCTTCTTCACCCCTCCCAACCCAGCGGTAGGGAAACTTGACACACATGCTTGTTACTGACTGACGAAGTGGCAGGGTGCCACTGACGTACACAAACATATAAACAAAGAGATATGGACAAGAAAAATGAGCATTACATAGACAAAGATATGTATTAGAATTCATGACTTAACAAGTTACCCTTATCGCGACCTGGCCTGGTATTTGACATTACGCTGTTACTAGGATAGGGCAAGAAGCACTGGAACGAGGAAGACCAATTGTCCGTGATTGAAATTTAGGCTGTTTAATCAACTGATGTACCAAAGTTGCCGGGAAAATGCATGTGGCTTGAAATACAACAAGGCCATTTTGGGTGAAGGGAATCTAATGCCTTCAAAGAGGAAAAAAGAATAGGACATCAAAGACGCATGTAGCGGGTAAGATATATATTCAATTACGCGCTCCTGTGGTCAGAGACAATGTCGCTGGTTGGGGGAAGGGACTGTGAAGTTGATAGGAATTACACAGGAATGCTGATAGGTGAAGGGTGTGCCCGTATACTGCAGCGCCACCTAGACTTGGGCGATGATAGAGGGCATCGCAGAGAGTGATAGCAACAAAGAGGGTCATGAGGCTAAATAAAATGAATTAAACAAGATATATAAAAATAGATAAATAAATAGAAAATACCCTGAACATTCAAGCAAAGGTTTAGAGGGTATAGATGCTAGGTATGACACATAGAAAAGGTCAGCTTTAAACTTAAAATCAAAACACAGCAAGGTGAAGACATTCAGAGAAATTAACTATTGGTAGCCAAACAATTATCCAATTGTAGAACGAACAAACTCACAAACGTTTGGGGGATGTAGGAGAATGCTTACAAACGGAGAAAGAATGCATGCAGTAGTTAGCTACGCAACAAGTGAAAGTGATAAAAATAAGGGGAGTCACAAGACTATTACTGTCTAGCGGCAAAAACAAGTCATTAGACTTAACCGTTATGGGCAGCATAAATACACCCATCACAAAAGAACCAAAAGAAAAGACCCAAACAACGTTATGGCGGTTGGTTTCGATGGAGTGATAATGCGGAAATAGGGCGAGAGAAGAACTAGGTACAAAGTGAAAAGCAGTGGGTCATGATATAATTCACAGAACGGAGACAAAGTTGGTATAGTGGGTTTTTTAATCTTCAGAATTTCACAGTTACAGTTTAGTTGATGTCAATGTACAGGAACCAGCACCGTGGGAATCGAGCCCTCAGCCCTATCAATTGTCTTTTATGTTATTGGTGTGGGTGGGTGGGCCAAGAAAGTCAGGTCGAAATTAGGCAGATGGCAGCTGTGAGGGTTCTGGACGGTTTGCACTCGGGTGAGGCAGGTAACGTACACATCTCACCGGCAGAGTTCAGGTCGATGGCGCCACCTATTGGTTCAGGAACTAAATTATATTCCTCCAGGTGGCGGTATCATTTCGTCCAGTCTCCGCTGAGAATTACGCATGTTAATTATAACATGTACAATTCAAATACCCCAACAAGCCATGGAAAGTCTTCAGTGTTTTGTATGTCTGTTTGTTTGTTATTATTTTAAGTCCTAGTAAAATCTAAGGTCATATCAGGTGGGTACCGAGTTGTGACATTGCACACTCATGGCGTCTTTACTATAGTGCTGTCCCACTGGGAAATCAGGCCACCAGCACCATGACCCGCTATCCCACTCATTGAAATTATCCTGGCACTGAGCTAACCAGTCCTTGCCCAATCCTTGTAATGCTGAGTGCCAGGCTAGGAAGCGACAAGTATCAATTTTAAAGTCATTGGTTTGACTCGACCGGGAACCCAACTCGTGACCTTCCGCCCATCACACACCTCCCAACCTTCCGCAACCGAGTCCTGCGGTCTACAGATTTGGCCACCGTGCCCAGTCTTCACTGTTCTCACTGAGACCAGCAACATAGAGTATTTTGAAAAAGTACAACTATTATCATAATAAAGTTCTAAACAAGTGCCGACTGTAAAAAAAAAGAAGCACATAACAAAAATATGGCGCATTCAATTATTTGGTACTGTTGAATATAATAGCATCACTAGTTCCAGTATAGCGGAAGTTCTCATGAATGTCCTAATTCTGGAAAATGAAGGCAGTGCCTGTATATATATTTATATATATATATATATATATAGCTCAGCCACATAGGGTTCCTTGTTATTTAACAGTTCTGTTCATAATAAAATAACTGTATATGCCTCCAGCCGGCCAAGGTGCCTGCCTCCCCTATATATATATATATATGAGTCAGCCTCACGAAAATGGGCCAATTGGTGGTTTATTTAAGATGTCGGCGTCGCAATTCTTAAAGTGTAGTGCATTTCTTTGTTTTATATTAAACTATCCTAAAAACAAATAAGGTTGTTGTATTTTCTCTACCTTTACATTCAGGATAAATTTAAGGACTTTGCAAAACCTCTGTCAATGCTAAACTATAAGTATGCTGATCGATGCCGACATCCAATGATCGACGCCGACAACTTCCCCCAATTGGCCTCTTTTTGTGATCCTGACTCATATATATTTATATGAGATATCAAGGTGGTGCTGTGGTATAGACCCACATATATATATATATATATATATATATATATATATATATATAAACTTCTCAGTGTTTGGAATATAAACTTCCGGGTGTATGGAGTGCGCAGCCCCCACGCATGTGGGGGAGCAGAGCATGCTGGGAAACCCACCACCCCAGGAGGAGGGGGGGGAGGCAATACACTACATACATTATTACCCGCAATAAGGGGCTTATCACTATCCATATACCAGAGCACCACCTGGATCTATCACAATGTCACCTAGACTGGCGCGATAATAGAGGGCTATCAGGTCAGAGAAACGGTCAGATGTTAAGCATTAGCCCCGTGGTTAGATATAAATATGATGCAGAAGCAGAATTAATGGACACGGAATACACACAAAAGCGACAGAAATAAGACACATTGTTCCAACCTGGTATCACTAGTTAGCATTTTTGAAACATTCACCAGATACGGAAGACACAGGAAATGGAGAGGAATAATACTAAATGTACCACCTTCAATCACTAGGTAGCATTATTCAACGATTCTCTAAATGACCAGTTACTTAAGACACACAAGGACAGGGATGAGACAAATTTTACCATCCTTCTGCACTAGATTGCATTCTTCAAGCTTTCATGTTTTAAATGAGTAGGTACTGAAGACATAAAAAGGACATCGTGGAGACAAATTGTACCAGCCTTCATCATTAAACTGCAATCTTCAAGCTTTCATTTAAAAAATGGTCAGGTACCGAAGACATAATAAGGACATGAATAAGACAAAGTGTACCATCCTTCTGCACTAGACCGCATTCTTCAAAGTTTCATCTTTTAAATGAGCAGGTACCGAAGAGATAAAAAGGATAGGGATAAGACAAATTGTAAATCCTTCTTCACTAGATTGCATTCTTCAAGGTGTCATTTTTTAAATGACCAGGGACCGAAACGACAGGAATAAGACTAATTGTACATTATTCACTAGATTGCATTCTTCAAGTTGTCATTCTCAAAATAACCAGGTACAGACGACATGAAAAGGACAGGAAGGAGACAATGACCAGGTACCGAAGACACACAACCGACAGAAATGCGACAAAGTGTACCCCCTTCTACACTAGATCAGTCGGTAGAATGCATTCTTCAAGCTTCCATTCTCAAAATGCCCAGCTACTGACGACACAACATTTGGAATGAGACAAATACTACCACCCTTCTTCACTAGATAGTATCTCTAAAACCTTCCCTAAAATAACAAATTCTAATCTCCACTGTTTGCTCAGTTACTCGATATGGGTCAGTGATATCTCCATGAATTATAATCGAGTTTTTGACGCTGTTTCCTCTCAGTCGATAAACTGCTGAATACTATGGCATCGCGCCATTGAAGTCGGCAGTAGTTACAGTTTACAACATGTTCAGCAAGTAAAAGGATTCGCTGCTTCATGGCGTGCTTACCTTGGTTTGTGGTTTCGTTTTTTATGCAGGATTTCTTTCTCTTGTTGTTGTTAATAGCAGGTTAAATATCCTATGGTAACTCCGTCAACGTTGGTTGTCTACAGGTATAAAGCAAAGACAGTTCACAGTTTAAGTGTGACTCAGAAGAAAATGACAGATTTGTGGTGTTCTCTGTGGCAGAGTGGTTAGAGTGTCTGACTTTTTTCTAGGTCGGACTCCTAATCTGAAGGTCGGTGGTTCGATTCCCCATGCCCCCACCTCTGCCAATTTGGATTTCCACTGCTGTGTATAATTTACAGTGACATCAAGGCCAGTTGCTCTCATACCATGTCTATGTGGTGTGGGAGGTTAAAAATCCCTTGGGCCGGTAAAAGTGCAGACTCAGGCTTTCTATCGACAAACTGTCTAACAGTGAAAACAAGTCTATTCAGACTTATCCATGGTAGGCAGTATAAATCTTCAAGAACAAAACAGGGAATGCACCTATTATCACACGCTCAGACAGAAAGTTTGCTTTATTTAATGACACCTCTAGAGTGCATTGATTTTTATCATTGGCCATTGGATATCAAACGTATGGTCATTCTGACATATTTCTTTGGAGGAAACATGCCACCACTACATAGGCTCCTCTTTCCGATATGCAGTAAGGGTCTTTTATATGGACTTTCCCACAGACAGGACAGCACATACCACAGCCTTTGATGAACCAGTTGTGGACCACTGGTTGGAACGGAAAATAGCCCAAACTGCAAATGAGTCCACTGAGCAGGATTAATAGGATGACCGACACCTTCACAGCTGGTAGAGACTCTACCGCCTGAGCTACATCCCGCTCCGCCCCTCTCAGATAGTGACTTATATATATATATGTTATATAATTAATTATATTAATATAAATCGACGTTGGTGGTTATATGTATTCTTTATTCATATATATTGATCATACTATGTATTTCTGTGGCTGACGGACTGAGTGGGGGGATATAAGGTCATGGTGCCGGTGACCTGGTCTCCCAGTGGGGCGACACTATAACGTAGCTATGAGTGCGATCTATCACAAGTCGGTACCCGGTCTGATATGACCTTAGATGTTGCCAGGACTTAAAGCTCCAACAAACAAACAATATAAAACGAATTATACGAGTTTAAATTATAGGCTAGCAATGTGTTATTATTATTATTCCTACTTGTTCGCATTGGTGGAGTGCCCCCCCGCCCTTGTGAAAGGGAGTTAATGTATGCGGGTGCCCCCCCCCCACCACCTTGGGCCTTGGGAGTGTTCGTTATGTAGGGCTAGGGCTAATAATCCCTATGCTAGAGGTTACAGACTCAACCACTCGCTTCTTCTGGTTAATATATACCGCGTAATTTATACACATAATTATTTATACACAGTATAATAAGGCGCTGACACTGAGTGGTGTGTTCAGTCAAAAGTCCGAATACCAACTGAGCAGCACTCTACTAATTTGGTGGGTAGAATCATATAACTTAGATTATATATATATATATATATATGAGACTGTCTCAAAAGGTGCTAAGCAATATGGGACAACTCTTTGTCCATTGTAATGATCAACATACTATCTGCTTATGCATTTGCTCAGGATGAACTGATTTGTTTTTTACATGGTGTTTCATAATTCCAATAGAATACATATTGATTTGAAGCAAATGTCCTTATGTTTTCAGAGTACCCGTTTCTGTGCTGTTTTGTGTCAATCATCACAATGGACAAACAAAAAAGAGTTATCACCTTTTGAGACAGGCTCATATATATATATATATATATATATGTAAGCAAGAGGAGGCGACGAACATAGTAATGAATTGGCGATATCAATTTATTCACAATTGCAGATTCGTGATAATCAACTTAGCATCCTCAAATGCATAACAAGGATAAACAATGTAATTGGAATAATCGAAGCCTGATGAACAATCAGGATAATAGTAATATATCAAAGATGAACAATTATCATCGTAAAGTCTCACAATTAGCATCATCAGCGTTAATAGGGTGAGAGTGATATCTGGCTGGGCCAACCGCCCTACCGTGAACAAAACAAAAAACAACCGACAACCAAGCCTGAGCAGTCGCTTCAAGCGCAGCTGGAACCCGAATGAACCACTTGGGTGCAATGGGGAACCGACCGGGGTGACAGCGGCGCTGCAAGCTCACCTGGTGTCGAACCCGGGAACCAATAGTGTCAACGGGGTAGAGAGTGTAGCCGGATCCCTCCTTGCTTTACAGGTGCATACAGGCGTGTATACGGGCTATATATTGGGTTACCAATCAACCAAGTACCGACGAGATTCTCAATATTATTTGTTTAAATAATATTTATACTACATATTGGTATAGGCATGAGGCAGATCCAGGACAGCTTAATAGGCCAGGCAGCAACACCAGGCGAGCTAGATGGCCTGACTAGTCCTTAGTTGTGTAGTGTCATTTAGGTTCCAAGCAGAGACACAGTTCATGGATAATCAGTGTACAGATAATTATACTTGTATACTACTTATACTAGGTACTCCAAATCGATTTTTAGTTTAATGTTTCAGTTTACAAAATTGTATACATGTATAGATCTTTTAAATCCGATTCCAGTGATATACAATTTAAATACATCCCTTCAAAAGTTGTGCACATTTCCAAATTAGGGAAATCTAGGTTGTTAAGGCCCCAACACAAACGCTATGTTGCATATATTACATATTTAATAATCTCACTCTCTATAGCACAAATAGCAGGCTCTATCATTATCAGACAGGAGACAGGAAGAGATGGTCATTTCTCAGACCAACCTTGCTGAGTATGATATAAATCTCAACCAATTATTGTTCTGGTTAGGTAGAGGAAGACTTGAGCTTTCTGATGATATCATTTTCAGGACGATCCTGATTAATTTTCAAGGAGAATGAACATCTGAATGTTTTCACTCTTTCTGTTCAATCAAATTTCCCTCTGCCAGACAGCCATGCTTGATATGCTCATGAAGCATGGTTTCTTCTCCATCTTTCACTGGTCGTTATTTTTAGCTCAGGTGACCGTACTCAGCAAGGTAACAATTTTAGGGAAGCGACTGGCTAAGACTGGATGCAAACAGACTATGGCAATCATGCACAGAGATGTTGATGGTACGCCCAAACCTGTGTCCATTGACTCTAATTTATTTCATCATGTTAATTGAAAATTGAACAGCCTAAAAGACAAAAGAAAATGCATTGATGGCATATCATTTTTATTTCAAACAAAGCAGAATTAATGGAGGTGGAAGTGGTTTTAGAATGGTTATATTATATCAGATTGTTCGCGATGCGGACAGCGTTTGCACCCACTTTGGACTACCTACTTATACAGCACATATAGTCACCGCCTAGATTGGTGCATTATTTACCACACGCCCCATGCACCCATGAATGATATTATGGACGCATCCCTGCACTTTGAGAAATAAAGGCTGACTGCTGATGCTAAAAATAGCGCGTGCGGTATTATAACGCTGACCAGGCACTATGTCACGTGACCGCCTGGGGCCGCCAGGGGTTGTGTGTTAGGGGCCTGGTGCAGAGATACGTGGTGGTGTTCGTGACTACAGCGGATGGGTAGCAGGGGTGGGGAAGGGTTGGGGTGCGGAGTGGGAGGGAGGGGGGGGGGGCTGCGGAGAGTGGGTGTGGAGAGATAGGGGACGAGGAGGAAGGGTGGTGGAGGGGGAGAGGGAGAGGTGGGGCGGGTGAGAAAGCGGTATGGAAAGACATGGGGAGAGGAGGAAGGGTCGGGGAGGAGAGGGGTCAGTAGGGGTATTGTTTGTGTTTACAGGGTAAGGGTAGCAGGGTAAGGGTGAGGGCTGGAGGAGAGGGTGTGTGGAGAGATGGAAAGGGGGGAGGGTGGATGAGGAGTCGGGTGGGGGAAGGTGAGAGGGGAGGAGTGGCGTGGAGGGGAGGGAGTGGGGCGGAGGGTGAGAGGGGAATAGAGTCAGGTAGGACTGGGGCGGAGCTTATGGGGTGGTAAAGGGGAGGGGGTGAGAGGAGCAACATTATGATGAGGAGGGAGAGGAGGGGAGGGGGTACGGGATGGGTGGGGGCGGAGTTAGGGTGGGGTGGATGGGTTGAAAGGAGCCGTGGAGTGGAGGGAGGTGGAGGGGTGGTGGGGTGATGGGTGGGAGAGAGGTTGAGCGGTGATGCTAGGAGAAGGCGGAGGGCTGATGAAAGGAGAGGGAGGAGAGAAGGTAGGAGATAGGGTTGGAGAGGGAGATGAGGGCGGAGAGGGGGTGGAGAGGATTTGGAGAGAGGGAGAGGGGGAAGAGGGGGGAAAGGGGGATATGAGGGAGAATATGGGGATAGAGAGGGAGATGAGGACGGAGAGGGGGTGGAGAGGGGGTGGAGAGGGGGGAGATCAGGGAGAGGATGGGGATGGAGAGGGGAGATGAGAGCGGAGAGTGGGTGGCTAGGGGGAGAAGAGAAAAGATATGGGAGAGGGAGAGGACTGAGTGTGAGAAAGGTGGTGAGATGAGGGCGCTGGTTGTGAAGGGGTGGGGAGGAGTGGGTGGTGGAGAAGGAGAGGAGAGGAGATGGGGGGATGGACTGACAGAGTAGGGGTAGAACTAGACCTCACAGAGGCCTGGATGCATATCTTCTACAGCCATGTGTGACCTGAGGGAATAGTATACTATAGGCCAGTCTGGTAGCAAGGGGCCGCATAACTAACACTTGGCCCTCCTCATTCCACTGCTCAATTCAATGTTCAATTCTTTGGTTGCCCTTTGAAGACGTTAGATTCTCATCACCCACAATGGCCCCGTTGTATTTCGGACTGCATGCATTTTGCTGGTAATTTTGTTGTCAGCGCATTAGTTGATTAAGCGGGGGAAATTCCATCATCGACAATTTGTCCTCCTCATTCCACTGCTCCTTGCCCTGTCCTAGTAATGCCAAGCGCCAGGCTAGGTAGTGACAAGAATACATCTTTCAGTCATTGGGTTGACTCGACCAGGGTTCGGATCCCTTGACCTACCAAAACGGGAGACAAACGCTCAACTCTTTTGGCCATCTTGTCTGGCTATGTCAGCTAAAGCGCTCATATCTTACTCTTCAATAGTTTTATTCTGAGTTTCTGTCTGCTGGTTCCTGAAGCTGTGCCCCGGCGTGATTATGACAAACCATCCCTATGCTTCACAAAAGGACGCATTCTTTACAGTCAGACCAGTTGTGGTGGCGGAATACATAGAGCGCAGGCCTCCTGTGCAGGAGTTCTATTCTCAGTCGAGTCAAACCAATGACTTACCAAATTTATACCTGTCGCTTACTAGCTTGGCGCTTTGCCTTAATAGGATAGGAAAAGCATTGTTTGGCTCATTGTCAGGATAATGTGACTGAGTGTGATATCGGGTCATGGTGCTGGCAGCCTGACTTCTCAGTGGAACAGGACTATAAAGTTGCCATGAGTGTGCACTGTCACAAGTCAGTGCCCATCCTGATATGACCATAGATGTTGCCAGGAGGTAAAACTCCAACAACCAACCAACTTTGCAGTCAGTCTCGATCCATCAATACATGTGTGCTTGTTTGGTGGGGGTTTCACCTCCTAGTAACATCAATGACCAGATCAGGAAGAGTACCAATTTGTGACAGTGCACACTCATGGCAACATTAATAGTGCTGCCCCACTGGGAGATCAGGCCGCTGGCAA
Source organism: Branchipolynoe longqiensis (assembly GCA_030323885.1). Classification (NCBI taxonomy): domain Eukaryota; kingdom Metazoa; phylum Annelida; class Polychaeta; order Phyllodocida; family Polynoidae; genus Branchipolynoe; species Branchipolynoe longqiensis. The sequence goes on from CM059199.1 coordinate 8,344,633, forward strand.
GATGACCCGATTTCCAGCTCAGTCATATTATCCTGATACTGAGTTAATGAATCCTAGTCCTATCCTGTTAATGCCAAGCGACAGGCTAGGTAGCGACAAGCATCAGACATATACAGACTCGGCCAGCCAGTACGGATCAATTCTTCGTAGCATAATTAGGAATAGTGAACTAATTTCCACTAATCAATCTCTAAAACCTCACCTCCACACCAAATTTTACCTAACGAGGTATACAGGGCAATAACCAACCCAGTGATCAGCAATTGTCCAAGGTAGTGGGAGGGTATAGACCCTGATCACTGGTTCTGGCATCCATACGATTCAGAAGAATCTTATAATACTTCAACTTACTATGTAAGTCTAGCATTACTGCATGTTCTTGCCTCATCTTACAAAGAACACTGGGAACCAGTGAGCATGAGAGAGACTTTGTACCTAGTTTAGTTCATTATTCCCACCTAATTCTCTATCAATCTCAATAATTAATAAGTATATTTCTTTTCATTTCTTCTTTTCCTTATTAATATTCATTCCTCTCTCCAACCATATTCGAGCCAAATTCATATAGATTTCCAATTGCAAACGTTCTAGTTATTGTATTAGCAAAGTTCATAGCACACTATTAAAGATATACACAAATAAAAAATAAACCACCAACAAACTGAGCAATACCAGGATCTTCTACTGTCTTATGGTATAAATTAGCAAAACTTGTAGTATCCTTCCAAGAAATATTCTTCAAAACTAAATTATGGTTCATCTGTATATACCTTGCAGATGAAGCCAAATCACCTCTTTTGATTTTCCATTTAAATCTTTTAATATAAATACTAGTCAGAATCACCACTGCCAGTGTCCAGCAGGTTAAGGTAGTGCTAGCGAGAGCCCTGAAAGGGACAATATAAAAGAGCAATAACTCGGCTTCACCATCCCTCACCTTAATAAGATTAATGAGCTAAATAAATTGCTATGGCCCTAACAACACCCAAGGACTTAGAATACATGTAAGCATAGAATGTGATAGTCCAATGGTTGGATCAATAGATTCTCTTTCCACAATAGTGTCAGAAGAAAGGCAATAGATGATTTTCTCGGCAACATCCTGTCCACCATTAAATTTAATATTGTGTGTCCCCTCCACGAGGAAAGCTGCAACAGCAATTCTGTTAGCTTAAATGACAAGAATTTCAATGACATAACGTGATAACCTAAGGTTATCAACCAATGTAATACTTTGTCAAGTGATCACAAATTGTGTAGTAAGGCTGAGGGAGCCCCTGGCCAAAGCAGTGCTAATACTGCCATTTCACCAAAACAAAAATTCACCAATTGTCTTTTTGGGAGAATCACACTAAAAAGCACACCTGACTGCGTTGACAGCTCCACACAGAGTTTCAAAATGGTGTGTTAGATATTCCAAGATATTGGCAATGAAGGGGTTCAAATTAAACACATGCCTTTTCTCAGCACACCAGGTCCACCTATTCCAATGAGAACAAACAAACACCCCAAAACAACCCTTCTGAGTCAACTGACTCCAAGTAAGTCATTGTAAGTCATTGGTTTGACTCTGCCAGGGTTCGAACCCCCGACCTCCCATCAACACATGGGTCCTAATTGTAATATACAAGTACAGTGCATATAGAGAAGGACGATGTAAATGACGTCACGAGGGAGAGGATAGAATAAACACTCAGACACTGGATGTCGAAGCGTTGACTTGTCTTTCATACACTACATGGTGTCAGATGTACATCTGAACGATACGCGCCCAGAACTTCGCAATGGCGCTGTCAGCTCTGAAGCCGCCTGTACCCCTGAACCTAGAGGGAAATTTGGCGATGAACTGGCGTGCTTGGTATCGTGCATACCAGATTTACAGTGTCGCATCGGGAGCTGCGAGTAAAACTGAGCGGATTCAGTGCTGCATATTTCTGCATGTAGCGGGCCAGGAGGCGCAGAAGCTACATATGACGTTTAAGATGACTGACGCACAAGCGGACAAGATCGAGCCGCTGGTGAAATGTTTCGAGGATTATTGCATTGGGAAGACCAGCATTACGGTGGTCCGTTATGATTTCAACTCGTTAAACCAAACGACAGAGTCAATGGATACATACATACGAGAACTAAAACACCGTATTTCATATTGCGACTACTCTGAAATGGAAGACGCGTTGCTATGTGACCGTTTGGTGTGCGGTGTAAAAAGAGACAAGGCTACGCGATAAGTTGTTGCAAACACCGAATCTGACATTGGACAGATGTTTGGAGATGTGTCGATTAAGTGAGAACTCACATACACAACTGCACTCGGGGGAAACTAAAAATACGGAAGAACAAGTGGACACCGTAACCAGACAGCGAGGAAATTACACTTCACAAGCAAGGCAGACGTCATCGATGCCACACGTGCGGGGTTGGCAAGACAGGAGAACGCGCTCTTCTACACCTCGTGCGAACTGTCAGCGATGCGGATACCAACATGGGAATACCACTTGCCCAGCAGCTGACAAACAGTGTTTACAATGTAACCGATATGGACACTTTCAGCGAGTATGTAGGTCACGGCGCACGGGTCGCGCCCAAGTGGACGAAGTGGAGACGAAAGAGGGTGTGGCTGAGGAAGACAACCGGGACGACGAACACGATTTGTTCGTTGGGGAGATAACCGGAGAAGCAATCAGCAGCAGCAATTTATGGTACGTGGATTACAACTTGCAGACCATCCCTGTCAAATTTAAACTGGACACTGGATCCCAAGCTAACATTGTGCCCCGTTATATCTACAATGCTCTGAAAAACACTGTCTTATCACCTTCGAAATGCTGTCTCGTCACGTACTCAGGTGATCGCATACATCCGGACGGTGAAGCAGAAATCATCGTCGGCGGAGTACCATTAAAGTTCCAAGTCACCACACGGGGGACACCAATATTGGGAAAAGAGGCATGCGTGAAACTGCAACTGATCAAACGTGTAGGCGAGGTCACCGTCCGGACTAAGGAGGCAACTACGGCCAGGCAAACAGCAGAACAGTTGGTGAAAAAATATTCAGACATATTCAAGGGTTTAGGAACTATTAAAAGTAACGCAAAAATACATATTGATTTAAATGTTGATCCCGTAATTGACCCGCCAAGGCGAATTCCCCATGCAATTGTCGACAAAGTGAAAATAGAATTAGATAGGATGTTACAGTTAGGTGTAATCGTCAAGCAGCTGGAACCAACCCCTTGGGTAAATTCAATTACAGTCGTAAGAAAACCAGATAAACTCAGGGTATGTCTAGACCCAACAAAGCTAAACAAAGCCATATTAACAACCCCGTACCCAACCAGAACGATAGAAGAGGTCATTGCGAAAACAAGCAAAGCAACAATTTTTTCTGTCATTGACGCAAACAGCGGATACTGGCAAATAGAACTGGATCTAGAAAGCTCAAAATTATGTACTTTTAGCACCCCATGGGGGCGTTTCCGATATACCCGGTTGCCATTCGGCATTAAAACCGCTGGAGACATTTTTATTGGTGAAATGAACAACATTTTAAAGGATCTACCTGGTGTAAATGTAATTGCCGACGACATATTGGTGTATGGAAGTACCGAGAAAGAACATAATGATAATCTGGAAAACGTATTTAAAAGGGCAAGAGAGGCTGATTTGCGCCTCAACCCAAAAAAGTCAGTGATTTGCAAAACAGAAGTTAACTATGTGGGACACACTTTAACTCAGTCTGGTTTAAAACCAACAGCAGAACGTGTCCGTGACACAAGTGAGATGCCTACTCCTACTGACAAGGCTGGGATTCAACGATTCCTAGGTATGGTGGGATATGTGGGGAAATTTATACCAAATCTTTCCGAAATTTCAAAACCACTGAGGCAAGTATTGGGTAAAAACGTAGTTTGGTTCTGGCAACATGAACAGGAAAAAGCATTTAACAAACTGAAAACACTGTTAATATCAGCACCCGTGCTAAGGTATTATGACGTAAATGACCAGATTACCTTGCAGGTGGATGCTTCAAAATCTGGCCTGGGGGCAGCCATTTTTCAAAAAAATAAACCAATAGCGATGGCGTCAAAAGCATTAGATACTTGCCAATCAAGCTACACGGTGATAGAAAAAGAACTATTGGCCATTTGTTTCGGATGTATCCGGTTCCATGATTATATTTACGGTAAAGAGGGGATAATCGAAACTGATCATAAGCCTCTAGTGGCAATCATGGCAAAACCATTGCACCTGTTGTCAGCCCGCATGCAACGCATGCGCATGAGGCTGCAAAACTATAACATCATTATGAAATACATACATGGTAATGAAATGTTTTTTGCAGACACTCTTTCACGTGCGCACACCAGCAAAACTACACCACACAATCTGTTTGACAACAAAATTTCCATAGCCACGATAGATATTGCACAAAATATAAATACCTGCATCATTGAGGCTACAAAAAAAGACAACACCCTTACTGAAGTTACACGATTAGTGAGAGAAGGTTGGCCTGCCCAAAACAACCTGGTGACACCGTGTGCCAAACCTTTTTTCACATATAAAGATGAGATAGTCATCACAGATGGGATGCTGTTTAAGGGAAACCAAATTATAATCCCCAGTATTTTGCAAAAGGAAATGTTAGGAGTATTGCATGAGACCCATCTGGGTATAATCAAATGCAAGCAGCTGGCAAGAGACAATATGTTCTGGCCAGGCATGAACCAGCAAATCGAAGATTTAATAGCTCGGTGTCAAACATGTCAAAATTATAGGAATATCCTAAATGCTGAGCCCATGAGCTCTCACGACATACCAGATAGGCCTTTTTGTAAAGTAGGAGTAGACTTGTTTCAATGCCGGAGCAGGACATATCTCATTCTAGTAGATTACTACTCCAAATTTCCGGAGGTAGCGGAGCTACAAACCACAACGTCCAAAGCAGTAATTCAGTCCTTAAAAGAAATCTTCGGTCATTATGGGATACCAAACTCACTGATATCTGACAATGGACCACAATTTGCTAGTTACGAGTTCAAACATTTTGCTACCACATACAATTTCGATCACGTTGTATCTAGCCCGTATTACCCGAAAAGTAATGGTCAAGTAGAACGGTATGTGCAAACGATAAAAAAAATGATGAAAAAGGCATGGGACAACGACCAGGATTTCAACCTGTACTTGTTGAACTACCGAAATACACCGCTTGTGCACCTAAATGCCTCTCCAGCTCAGTTACTAATGAGTCGTAGGCTCCGATCAAAAATGCCCACGACTAAAACAAAATTACAACCCCAGGCTCAAGAATCAAAAAAAGAAAATATTATCAAATTACAAGCAAGTCAAAAATGTTATTATGATCGAAAAGCTGGGAGAGGCCACAAAAAACTAAGGGTAGAAGACCGAGTCAGATACAGAACAAATAACGGTAAATGGAGGGCTGGCACTATTACACAAACAGATGAAAGCAAACCCAGAAACTACAAAGTTGTAAATCGCGAAGGTAAAGAACTGCAGCGCAACCGTGTTCACATGTTTAAGATACCGTTAACTGTACACAAAGAATACAAACCTTTAGATACAGGGGCGCCAGGCAATACCGTTAAAACTACACACACACAAGTACAAGAAAAAAGGGCGTCACCTGTCTACAAAACCAAAAGTGGGCGTGTCTCGCGTCCACCAGTTAGACTAGGAATGCCTGAAAACCAACCAATGTTATACACACCATGAGACGCACGGTCTCAGCAGCACACGGAAACAGTGGTACTAAACCCTGAAACCTAGTAAGACAACAACAACAAATAAATATAAGTAATAATAAAATATAGACATGTTATCACACGATTGTCAAGAATTTCTGATCGACAGCAAGTTTGTTTACCATATCTGTTTTCATACTGCCCACAGCAACGTTAGTTCTAAGCGTTTGCAGAAATTGTATTGCAGAAAATGTATCCCGTGTACTCTGCGTATTCCATGTGTTCCTTTTTATTGTTGTGTTAAAATGAGTTACCTTACTTGTTGTTTCACCAACCGGGTGAATAAAAAAAAAAAAAAAAGTAAAACAAAAAAAAAAAAAAAAAAAAGGGGGAAGATGTAATATACAAGTACAGTGCGTATAGAGAAGGACGATGTAAATGACGTCACGAGGGAGAGGATAGAATAAACACTCAGACACTGGATGTCGAAGCGTTGACTTGTCTTTCATACACTACTGACCATACCTAATGGTGTGGTCCACTGAGATAACAAACTCGGGATGTACTGTATGAATGAAGTCAGGGTTTGAGTCTCTCTTCGCATAACCTAACACGCTTTCCCACATGGCCAAATATGGTTCCCCAGAGACGGTGTCATGGATCCTTTGTTTGGACATCCACTATAGCTTATTGGAGTAACACTATCAAATACTGGACGCAGCGTCCAAATTGGCAGAGCGCAGGCCTCACGCGTGGAAGGGGGGGGGGGGGAGTTCAATTCCCAGTCGAGTCAAACTAATAACTTACAAAATTGATACTTGTCACTTCCTAGCCACATGCTCAGCATTGTTATGTTAGGGCAAGGACTGGTTGGCTCGGTGTGAGGATAATGTGACTGAGTGGGATATCAGGTCATAGTGCTGGTGGCCTGGCCTCCGAGTGGGCCAGCACTATAAACTTGTCATGAATGTGCACTGTCACAAGTCTGTACCCATCTGCTATAAGCTTAAATGTTGCCAGGACATAAAACTCCAATAACCAAGCAAGCAGCCACTATCAAATACATTCACCACTTTTGCATCCAGGCACACAACCGAAAAGAATAGCTTTATAAGGTGTTTTGTTAGGATAAGTATAGTGCATTCTAACCTCGTTTTCGAATCGAGATAACAAGGGTAGGGGATCAGTGAATACTAGGCCACCTTCAGGGTATGTCTCAGAGTGGACTCAGCGTCTGCTCTGCGACATCTTTTTGGACTATTTGCATTCAGCGGAAACCTCTGAGAAGCCTCGGAGATGTCTCGCTTTTCAGGTAGGAGGCAAAAAGCACCTCCAAAATGGATGCAAAATTCAGTGATTTCAGCCAATCAGAGGTGTTCTTTTCAATTGTAAATGGCTGCCACCTATGGAGGCCGACATTTTTGAGGCACCCGACAGCTAAAATTATTCAGACTAGTGCAACGTCCGGAATATCTCCGAGGTGCCTCCGAGGCATACCTTGAGCGTGGCCCTGGTCTACAGGTGATGAATGGAGCCATGGCCAAACTCAGCCACATGTAGGTAGAATTATTTGTCATCATCCACCATGGGCATTATTTATACACGCACCGTGAAGCCGCAGCTTTGTCAGCGTAGAACAACACCACATTCATACCGATCAATGCACCTTGACACTCCAGCAAGAGAGCCCTTGTGTAGCTGTTTGTTTGTGTGGAAATGTATATAAGCCTGTCTCAAAAGGTGCTAATGCTTCGTTATTTGTGTCCATTGTAACCATTGACAGAAAACAGCATAGAAACGGTTACACTGAAAACATTTGCTTCAAATCAATATGTATTCTATTGGGATTATGAAACACCATGTAAAAAACAAACCAGTTTATCCTGAGCAAATGCATAGGTAGATAGTATGTTGATCATTACAATGGACAAAGTTTTGTCCCATATTACTTATCACCTTTTGAGACAGTCTCATATATATATATATATATATATATATATGACAGCGACTGCACATCTCTCAGTGTGCAGGTAATTATAGCTGGCGAGTGTCTCTGCACCTTTAGTGGTTCAGTAGGCAGTGGTTGCAATCGCAGATCTCTCAGCACTGATTTTGATTGAATTCGACAGTGAGATCAAATGTCAGTCTCTTCATTCACAGGTCAATTGGAGGGTGGGACTCAAACCCTCAACCCCAGCTGTTGCCTGTTTGTCAGCGGTGTGGATGGGTGGGGGAAGTTAGATAGGTGTTCCGTTGATGGCAGCAGGAATGGTTGTGATGGTTTGAACCTGGAGGAGGTTGGTCACATGACCGTTTTGGTGGGAAATTCAAAGTATGGTCGGCTTGGTGGGCCATGGAGGCTGTGGGTGGAGTTACTCTGGGGTAATCCGCCACATGGTGTGTGTGGCGGCCACCAGGTCAGTTCAGGGGTTTGAGGATAGGTGGCGCCACCAGTGTCATATCGTTTGGGTGACTCTCCGCCCCGTAAATTACCCATGTTACGAGTAACATGCACAATTAAATCAGCGTCCACTAATTCCATTTCCTGCAGTTATTGATGTGGGTAAAATGTCATCTGTGCTGAATCAAATCCAATTAATGGTTGTTATGTTGTTGCTATTCCCCCCAACCCCCACCAGCACCATTTCACCTGTAAAATGTGCAGTCTATTGTGCACCATACATCACATCTTGTGTCAAAAGGAAAGGAAAGTTTCCTTTATTTAATGAGGCCTCTAGAGAATATTGATTTTTATCATCGGCAATTAGCTGTCAAACTTATGGTCATTCTGAAATTTTTTTTGTTAAGAAACCCATTGTCGCCAAATTGCTTATTCTTTCTGATAAGCAGCAAAGGGTCTTTTATATCCACTTTCCTACAGACAGGACAGCACATACCACAGTATTTGATGAAGCAGTTGTGGACCACTGGTTGGAATGGAAAATAGCCCAAACTGAAAATCTGTCCACTGAGCAGGATCGATCGAATGACGGACACCTTCACAGGTGGACACTCTACCGCCTGAATTACGTCACGCACACCGCAAATTTTGTGTCAAGAAGAGAATGTGATTCATGTCAGCCAGATTTTGTTGGTTGTTGCAGTTTTACGTCCTTACAACATCTAAGGTACCTCCTTGTGACAGTGTGCACTAGTGGCGACTTTATAGTGTTTCCCCATAGGGAGACTAGGCAATCAGCACCATGACCTGATATCCCACTCAGTGACACTATCCAGACACGGAGCCAACCAGTCCTTGCCCTATCCTAATAATGTCGAGCCCCTGACTAGGAAGCGACAAGTTATCGGTTTGACTCGACCAGGGGGTTCGAATCACACAAATCACACAATCTACCAACACGGGAGAGGAACACTCAACTAATTTGGCCATCCCGTCTGTTTATGGTGGTGATGATGACCACAATGAGGGTGGTGTGGGTGGCTATGATGATTGTAATGATATAGTGACGATGATTCTGATGACGATGGTGATGATGATACTGATGATAACCAAAAGGAGCATGTGCAATGTGTATTAATGACATCATGATTGTTCTAGTGCTACCGATTCCTTGACTCTGGACAAATTACCATTGTCTTCGCTGACCTAGTAGTTACCGTTATCAAGCGCATTGACAGGAGGGCACAAATCAGGCTGGCTATGTATGCTTTCGCAGCAGGGCTCCTGCTACTGCTATTGAAGACAACCAAAAGGTGCATGAACCACGCGCATTGATGACATCATGATTGTTCTATCCCACTACAGAGGCCTTGACTTTAGACAAATTACCATTGCTTTCGCTGACCTAGTAGTTACTGGTACCAAGCGCATTGACAGGAGGGCACAAATCAGGCTGGATATGGGTGCTTTAGCAGCATGGGTCCCTAAACGAGCCGAGGGCTCTATTTCAGACCCTAGCTCAGCCAATAAGTCTTCCAGAGAACCACATGCACACACACCACCTCCACCCGAACCTCACAGCTACACACACACACAGTCACACACACATACACCCACGCCCATAGATACCCACACACACACAACCAAACACACATCCACACACCCACCCACACACCCACCACACACCACCTCCACCCCTACCCCACAGGCACACACCCACAGCCACACACACCCACAACCACACACACACATGCACCCATCCACATGGACACCAACACACACTCACACACCCACACATCCACACACCCACACACGCACAACACCCCACATATCCACACTCACCACCTCCACACCTACCCCACAGCCACACATACGCACAGGCACACACACCCTCACACCCACAAACTCACACACATAGACACCCACATAACATACACCCACCCACCAATACGTATACGCACACGCCACCCACACAAACCACATCCACCCACACACCACACACCTACTCTACACCCCCCACTAACCCCACACACATACCCACCCCCACCCCGCTCTCCCCCCCACACACACCTACCCCACACTCCCATCACAGAGAGACATCCCACTTACACACCTCTCTCACACACCTCTGACACACACACCACTCACATACACACCCCACTCACATACACAAACCACTCACATACACACACCACTCACGCACCCACTACTCACATACACAACCCCACTCACACCCACCCACACACACACCCACACACACCTGACACACCCACACCACGTGACCTCATCACTCCGATCTTTAGGACCAACAACCCTCTGGTGATTCGAAAGCAACAATGTATTGGGCCTCAGAATAGAGGCTTACCATTATTCACATTAACCATGTCTGGGTCAAAGTAAACCTTGTTTTTATTTAGTGTACATTCATTTTCATATCATCGCTATCGGGCGTCAAACATATGGTCATTTGGACATATTTCTTTGCAGGAAACATGCTGCCGCCACATAGGCTGCTCTTTCCGATAAGCAGCAAGGGATCTTTTATATGTACTTTCCAACAGACCGGACAGCACATACCCCAGCCATTGATGGACCATTTGTGGATCAGTGGTGTGAACGGAAAATAGGCCAAACTGTAAATATGTCCACTAAGAAGGATTGTAGGATGACCGACAGCTTCATAGGTGGACACTCTACCGCCTGAGCTACGTCCCGCTGCCACATGTGTGGATCAGTGTGGCCTCTGTTCTGTGTGATTACCAACTTGCTGCTTCCGGTTATTGACACAGTGCGCATGTCACCAGGCACTTCCGGGTTGTTGATTGATGCGGAACCTAAATCAAGATACAGTGCTATGTGTGTGATAATATGTGGTTTAACAGAAAAAGAAATAGTTTCCCTGTATATCAAGGATGGGTGACAGAGTCCTGGGGAGTGGGTACTGGACTAGAGGGTACAGGATAGTGGGCACTGAGGTGGTGGTACTGGGGTAGTGTGTAATGGGGTACGGGGGGGACTGGGTAGTGGGTAGTGGGTACTGGGATAGTGGGTACTGGGTCAGTGGTACTGGGGAAGTGGGTACTGGGTCAGTGATACTGGGGTAGTGGGTCCTGGGGTTGTGGTACTGTGGTAGTGGGTGCTGGTGTAGCATCCAATCCACTAATCCACTCGTCGTGGTCACCAATTATATAAACGCTAACGCTCGAATCTGTGGCTGTGTAGGCAGGCTATGGTGAAACCTATACATACAAAGTGTAATGGAGAAGATCGAGTCCAGCCCTCTGGTTTATTGCTTATATAGTTACATGGGTTCAATGTAGAGTATCACCCCACCCCCTTCCCCCAATGGGAATCAAGTATTCTTGGCCCTACCAATAGGGATCCAGCATTCCTGGTCCTCATGGATACTGGTGGTCTGCCCACCACCACAAGCTGTATGGTCCCCCATGGCCACCACCAACCTTGACCTTTTGAGTGTGGTGATCCCTATCCCAGCAGAAGGGCTAGGCCCTGAGTGCAATCATACCCAGACCTGCAGCACCACTATGTCTATTTACATCCTACTCAGGCACTACCAACCCATACATATATAGACACATACATGCACCTGGTCACGTACACTAATCAGTAATAGAACATTTGCATTACCCCCTATGCCGAATATCAAATTATTTTACAATGTACTCCACCCCTCCACTTCTTACCACCTGCGTCCCAAAAACGCAGCGAGGAAAGAAGTGTACATCTTTACGTTGTCTCCATCTTACCTTGTTGAATCCACCAACCAATAATTAATAATATCTTAACATTTAACATTTATAATGGATAATGTTTCTGACTTTAAATACAAAAAATAATTTTAAAATTGTATAATCACTGCTTTCTCCACTTACGAAGAATAGAACCCATTTCTGACATTCAATATGATGTTAAAAGATGCATGCAAACAATTTATGACCATTTTTAGTCTAATCCGACCTTTTTCCAACTCTGTGACACTTCAAAGGTCCTTGTGACACTCTAGATGTCAGTGTTCAGGCTGACAGTATGGACCTTCCATTTGTACAAATCGGCTTTGACGTTACTACCATTTAGTTCCTAATCGATACGCTTGACCTTTTAAGTGTTGTGATCCCTATCCCAGCAGAGGCGGTAGGCCCTGAGTGCACTCACACCCATACCTGAAAGCACCACTATATCTATTTACATCCCTCTCAGGCACCACCAACCCATATATATATATATATATATATATATATATATGAGCCTGTCTCAAAAGGTGCTAGCTCTTTGTTTGTTTGTCCATAGTAATGATTGACACAAAACAGCACAAAAATGGTTACACTGAAAATACAAGGACATTTGCTTCAAATCAATATGTATTCTATTGGGATTATGAAACACCATGTAAAAAATCAATCAGTTTATCCTGAGCAAATGCATAAGTAGATAGTGTGTTGATCGTTACTATGGACAAAGTGTTGTCCCATATTGCTTAGCACCTTTTGAGAGTCTCACATACAAACATGCACCTGGTCACATACACCAATCAGTAATAGAACATTTATCTTCGCCCCTATGCCGAATATGGGAAGATTTTACACTGGGTTAATGGTACTGGGGTAGTGTGTAATGGGGTAGTGTGTAATGGGGTAGTGGGTACTGGGTTACAGGGGTACTGTGTGATGGGGTAGTGGGCACTGGGGTGTGGGTACTGGGGTAGTGTGTAGTGGGGTATTGGGGTAGTTGGATACTGGGGACTGAGGTAGTGTGTATTGGGATAGTGATTATTAGGGTAGTTGGGTACTGGGGTACTGGGGTAGTGTGTACTGTGGTAGTGGGTACTGGGGTGTTGGGTACTAGGGTAGTGAGTAGTGGGGTTGTTGGTTCTGGGGTAGTGGGTATTAGAGTAGTTTATACTGGGGTAATGGGGAACTGGGGTAGATGGGTAGTGGGTACTGTGGTAGTGGGTACTGCGGTAGTGGGTACTGGGGTAGTAACTATTAGGGTAGTTGGGTACTCAGTACTATGGTAGTGGGTACTGCGGTAGTGGGTACTATGTTGGTGGGTACTAGGGTAGTGGGTAGTCGGGTAGTTGGTTCTGGGGTAGTGGGTATTCGAGTACTGGGTACTGGGGTACTGGGGTACTGGGGTAGTTGGGTACTGGGGTAGTTGGATAATTGGGTAGTTTAGTACTGTATACTGGAGTAGTCGGGATTGGGTATGGGGTACTGCTGTAGACAAAATGTTTATATTGTACCCATGTAAGATGCAAGAACCATTGGTGAGTTGGGAGGTATCAACAGAAGGAGAAGAAAACAAGCCGCACAAAGGAAGAGGTGGAAAGACAACATTAGAGAAGAGAGAGGCCTGGAATTTGCCAAGTCCCTGAGGGCAGTGGAGAAGAGGGGGAGACTGGAGAAAACTGACCCCAAAGTCATCTGTGGTGCCCTAATGGCCCTTGTGGTTAAGGGATTGATGATGATTAGGAGCTGGTACTTTCAAAATGCTACCAAAATAAGATGGAGGGTTATTTTTGTTCTTTATGAGATGATGGTTTGACATCTATTTCCCAGCAAGTATTTAAATGTAAATTAGTAACGAATTATGTTGATTTCAAATGACAGTGAACATACGGTACCTTACTGTGCCACACTGTGTGACAATCTGTCTCTGTGAGAAATAAAATAAATGCCTTGTAATTATTAAATATTGTTTCCTTTGAATTATTTGTCATCTTTTATAGTTAATTGCTATACACATACGCAGTAACACAGGTGGAATATACAAGATAATTTATGCTTATATTCACAGTTGCTGCAATAATTATATTAAATTAATTTTAAAATTGAATGGTCACTTTTCGGTTCAAGAACAGTGTATTTTAAACATAATATAGTTATATATGTTTAATCAGTTTAACAATCCAGGGGCCGTATGCACGAATCGGGGTTAGGGCCGTAACCGCGGCTAGGCTAGCTCCACACGGCTAAATGTGAGACATTTAGCCTGTTGAGCTAGCCTAGCTGCGGTTACGGCCCTAACCCCGATTCGTGCATACGGCCCCAGGCCTCTCCCACAACATGACGTGATTTTATATCCGTGTTGCTATGCAATATGGGCAATTCAGACAAGATGGGATGGCCGAATGAGTTGAGTGTCATCTCCTATTTTGGAAGATTGTGGTATCCAAACCCATGGGTTTCCGTGTTGTTTGTTGTTTGTTTGTTGTTGTTTTACATCCTAGCAACATCTAAGGTCATATCAGGACAGGTACCGACTTGTGACAGTGCGCACTCATGGCGACTTTATAGTGCTGTCCCACTGGGAAACCAGGCTGCTGGCACCATGACCTGGTATCCCACTCAGTCACATTATCCTGACACTGAGCACACCAGCCCTTGCCCTATCCTAATAATGCCGAGCGTCTGGCTAGGAAGCAACAAGTATCAATTTCAAAGTCATTGGCTTGACTCGACCAGGACTCGAACCCACGACCCCACGATCTACCAGCACGGGAGACGGACGCTCTAACTCATTCGGCCATCCCGTCTGGTCATCGGGTTTAAACCCTGTTTAAAATATTACGATAAATCGACAGAGGGGGGCCATGGAAATCCTCTATTATTATTCTGTGTGGTGTATATATATATATGGCTTCGCCCATGCTTGAGGGGAGGTCATTATAGCATATGGGATGATTGGCAGGTCTGGGTAGTTGCACTCAGGGCCTGGCTCTCTGCTGAGGTAGGGGTCAATGCACACAGGGGTCAGGTTGGTGGTGGCCACAGGTCAACCAGATCTGGTGGTGGGCAGACCACTGGTGGTCATGGTAACCAGGAATGCTGAGTCCCTATTGGAGGAGATGGGAATGTCGCTTCCCTATTGGTTGAGAGAATGGCATTATCCTATACCAAGAATCCATGTACTATATATAATAAACCAGAGGGGCTTGGGCTCACTCTTCTTACACTCCTACTTTGCTTTACTTTCTCTCTTTCTCTCTGTCTGTATTGTTTTTCACTTTAGCCTACCTACATAGCCACAGACTCGAACACCAACCCTACACCTAGTCGAGTCAAACCAATTGTAAATTTGAATCCACTACTCGACTAATCCACTCGTTGTGGTCACCAGTTATATAAAAGCTAAGGCTCTCACAGCAGAGAGCTAAATAGAGAGCGACAGTCAAGTAATGAAAGTAGTCTTTGTCGCATCGCAACTGACAGCATGATGATGATGAAGGCTCGAATCTCTGGCTGTGTAGGTAGGCTATGGTTAAATCAATACAGACAAGGAGAAAGGAAGAGTATAAAGTGTAAAGAAGAAGAGAGAGTCCAGCCCTCTGGTTTATTATTTATAGGATTACATGGGTTCATTCCCCCAATGGAAAACAAGCATTCTTGGCCCTACAAATAAGGATCCAGCATTCTTGGTCCCCATGGATACCAGTTGTCTGTCCACCACCACCAAGCCATATGGCCCCATGGCCACCACCAACCTTGACCTTTGAGTGTGGTAATTCCTATCCAAGCAGAGGGGTAGGCCCTGAGTGCACTCACACCCAGACCTGCCAGCACCACTACGTCTATTTACATCCCACTCAGGCACCATCCACCCATACATATATACATACATACATGCGCCTGGTCACATACACCGGTCAGTAATAGAACATTTGCATTCCCCCTATGCCGTATATCGGAATATTTTACACAATGCCTTACAAATTGATACTTGTCGCTGATACTTGTCGCTTCATAGATAGCACCCCCCACCCCCCTCTGCGCATCATACGCTATGTACGGCCTGGGAAATGTTGACAATTTTGGATGCCCCCCCCCCCCCCCAGAGCAGGTCAGGCAAGGTGTCTGGCATATCAGCTAATGGATGCACCATACCCGCCCTGGTTCAGGCCACCTGATGAATCAGTATCAAACCAACAATAGACCTTTCCCACAAAGCAGGCATCACTTTGGGCCACCTGATGCTGTCGTTCCAACCAGACAAAGGAAGAGGAGTGGGGGGGGGGGACGGAATCAGTGAATGGACGCTCCTGGAGTTTGGCAAATTCCAGAGGGCTGTCGAGAACCGCAAAAATGGAGAAAACTGGTTTCAAAGTCATGTGTGGTTCCCGGACGTCCCTTGTAGTTAAGGAGTTGATTGATTGTTTGTTGGGTGTTTATGTCCTAGAAACATTTAAGGACAAAATGGATCAATTATAATGATGATCATGGTGGTGGTTGAAATCTATTATAACATCAAGCTGCATAGAACGCTGCTTCCCACAGCATTAATTCACGCCACCGCCATCAGAGGGCGGGTTGATAGAAAAGGCCCTATATAAGGCATTTTCCACAGGGGATCCTGTAGGGTGGAGCGGTTAGCTTCAACATCACTTATTCAACTGAAATCAGAGTGATGACTGGTCGTGGAAATCCTCTATTCAAACCCCTATTCAGAACATTTCAAGACTGAAACCCCGACATTTCTATGCTTACAAAAAAGGTATATAAGACATGTGTCTAGCATTTACAAATAACATGTACAATTAACATTGATATTGGTACATTTCTTCCGATAAGTTATTAAGTATATATTGTGACTTGGTGCTCCTAGACTTTACACCTATAGATGACGAAAGGCTATGTTAAACATGTTGGTGTGCACAGAGAGCGTGTATATAAACAGATGAGAGGGACAACTTTCATACTAGACCTTGTAACAGCTTCCGACTGTGGCGCTCCAAGTGGTGGTTGTTGAACAGCTTAAGCATATGGGCAAACCTCAAGGCATTTTCAATGGCAGTGAGCAATCTTCATACAGAAAACGTTAAATATCTCTAAAACTACAGCACCTAGAAACAAACTGATTGGAATACACATAGAAAACATGTTTACCAAAAAGATTATATTAAATTGATATGGTTAGGCTTCTGGATTTCTATTAATTTGGAATAAAACTGACGTTTTTCACTACGCGTACGGCAAACTCAAGGCATTGTCAATGGCCTTGAGCAATCTTCGTACAGAAAAAGTGAAATATCTCTAAAACTACACTACATAGAAACAAACCGCTTGGAACACATATAGAAAACATGTTTACCAAAAGGATTATATTAAATTGATAAGGTTAGGCTTCTGTATTTCTATTAATTTTGAATAAAAACAAATGTTTTGCACTGCGCATATGGGCAAACTCAAGGCTTGTTCAACACTAACCGCCAGGAACGCCACTGTAGCCTGTGTTACCGATTTTCGCGGGAGTTGTCCCTCTCATCTGTTTATATACACGCTCTCTGGTGTGCACATCAAAATTAAGTCGGTTGGTTGGTTGTTTGAGTTTTACATCCTGGCAACATCTAAGGTCATATCAGGATGGGTAGGAATTGTGACAGTGTGCACCTATGGCAACTTTATAGTGCTGCCCCACTGGGAAATTAGGCCACCAGCCCACTGACCTGATTTCCCACAGTGTCACATTTTCCTGATTCTTAACTAATCAGTCCTTGACCTTTCCTAATCATGCCAAGTGCCAGGCTAGGTACCGACAAGTCCCAATTTTGTACGTCATTGGTTTGACTAGACCGGGAATCGAACTCCCGATATTCCGCATGGGAAGCCTGCGCTCTACCGATTCGACCACGGCGTCCGGTAAATTATATTGGCATGCTGGCTCTTCAAATATGTCCAAAGTTAACACTTTGAAATAAAAGCTACTTCAAGGTAAAGTAGAATAGATTATAATGAGGAACTTAGTGTAAGCATATACAGATTTTCAGTTTGGATTTATATATTGGCAAACAACATTATTATTCTGGGGCGACGGAGTGGGGACCAGGATTATGTAACAGAGAAGCAATGGGTGCCCCACTTGCTTTGTGACATAAGCGCCTATGTGGAAATTTGATAACACATAGCGACCGAGATTGTGATGCAATGTTCATACTAAAGAGATGTTCCCTTCCTGCACCAGAAAGAGTGCATAGAAGGAGAGAAGCATTGATATATGTTTGTTGTAACTGTCTGTAACTACATGTTACCACAGGACTGATGGACAAGCACACGCAGCCATCCTGCATACATTATGGACACCACCTGCAGCTGGGGTTGAGTTGCTTTGGGGGTGGTTTGTAACCTTACGATGGTTACTGGTTACAGAACTGCAACATTAATAGAGAGGCTCTGATAAATCGGCCCAATCTTTGGTTGAAGACTTAACTTCAGTAGGGGGTGTTGTAGAAGCTGGGGACATCTTTCCAACATTGTAATGGTGAAGCATTGAGGTGGCCCCGAATCTCTTCGGTCCGGCGGTAGTTGAGCAGTAGTTGCACTTGGATCCAATTGACAGCAGCAAGGGTTTCGAGGAAGGGCTGGTAAAGATGGGTGCAGCGGTGGTTCCAGCAACGAGAACAATGCAAGAGAAAACGTAAAGGTACAGGGCCCCACACAAGCACACAACTGCCCTGGTCAGGGGGAGGAGTATGCCTGGGAGAAGAAATAAAAAGGGTAGAGTATAGGAAAGAGAAATGAGAAGTGTTCAGTCAAAGGACCGTCTCTATCTCCTCTATGGCAACCAACCAGCGAGCCATAGACACGGACAGAGTAAGAGTAGAAAGTTAAATGCTGGAGGGCCCCCCCTCCTGGAACTCTTTCAGGCATATCAAGGAGGAGCAAGGCCGGCCGAGAGGAGATAGAGAGAGGTGTGGACAGAGTGAGGTCCAGATAGCAAGTCCTTGCAGCTGGGGTTGAGTGACAGCTGCCACTCATTAGGGTGTCGCCCACCCAGGCTGTAGAGTGTGTCTGATTGGCTGGCTGTGTGAGCCCAGTCACCTGCATTCCTTATACCTGACACACAGATCCCACATGGGCATTCTTGGCTAGGCTCTCTAGCAAGAGACACTCCACTCTCTACAGTTGAACTAGCAACATCTATTCCAAAAGACACTGAGCTGTGTGCAACAACCAATGGACCCAGGTACAATGGATTGTAGCAACTGATTCTGATATAGACAAGTAGGAGTGATGAGGATCTGTGTGGGCAGTTGGTAAGGAGTGAGGTGATAGGTCACCAGTGAATAGGGGTTGAGGCCAATAAAGCACAACCTCTTCACTGTCAATCTTGCATGACTTGTCTTCCTCTCTTCCTTATGAGTTGTTGAGAGTAACGACAGATGGGAACTGACAAACAATTGTCAGAACACACCTGTGGAGACCCGTAATGTGCAGGGTTCCGACGGCCACGTCCCGACTGTATTACATTAGTATGTATGTATCAAAAAAAAATATGAGGGACGGTCAAAACTATCGTTTGCTTGTTGTTTTTTCACATCCTAGGAACATATAAGGTCATAACAGGACAGGTACCGACTTGTGACAGTGCGCACTCATGGCAACTTAATAGTGCTGCCCCACTCGGAGACCAGGCCACCAGCATCATGACCTGAGTCACCTCAGTCACATTATCCTGACACTGAGTCAACTAGTCATTGCCCCATCCTAATAATGCTAAGCAACAAGTATCAATGTTCAAGTCATTGGTTACACTTGACCAGGGTTCAAACCTACAAACCCATGGGTTTGGATCCCCCAATCTCCCAAAACAGGAGACGGGTGCTCAACTCATTTGACCATCCCCTCTGGTATTTCTCTACAGAACTATGAGACTGTGGAACTTCAAGTGATGTTTTGCTTTCGGCTGATTAGTATTCAACGGTGTGGCAATGTTTTTCTCTGGCAATATATCGATCCATTCCTTCATCATGCCAGGTACATAAGTTCAGCGGAGGATCAAAGCCAGGGGACCGGAAGTGGATATTAGGGTCAGCGTCAGGTCAGGGGTGAGAATGGAAGGCCGTCAAGGGGGTGGGGAAGGAGGGAGGATCCAGGGACACCGTCAGGAAAGGGACGCTGGGTGTGACACAGAGGGGAGGGGGGGAGGGGGGAGGGAGGGGGGCAGGGAGGGATGAGGACATGGACAGACAGGGAGAGGGACGGAGGTAGAGAGTGAGAGACAGAGAGAAAGGGAGAGATATGGAGAGACAGCAAGAGACAGGAAAGACTGGGAGATAGAGGGATAGAGATGGAGAGAGATGGAGAGAGAGTGAGAGACCGAGAGAAACGGAGAGAAGGGGAGATACGGAGAGGTACAGGGAGAGACAGGGAGATACAGGGAGATACAGGGAGAGAGTTGGAGAGAGGGAGAGACGGAGAGAAAGGGAGAGACATGGGGAAACAACAAGAGACAGGAAAGACAGGAAGAGACAGGGAGAGAGAGGGAGATAGAGGGAGAGCCGGACAGACATGGAGAGACAGAGAGAGACAGGGATAGAGATACAGGAAAGACGGAGAGATACAGGCAGAGAGATTGACAGAGGGGAGATACGGAGAGAAATGGAGAGACATGGAGATACAGAGAGCGACATGGATATATAGCGAGATATAGCAAAATAGAGGGAGAGACAGGCAGAGACAGGGAGAGACAGGCAGAGACATGGAGAGACATATATACCACAGATATAGTCAGGGGCAGACGGAGAGAGATAGGGAGAGACAGGGCGAGATGGAGAGAAACAGGGAGAGACAGGGAGAGACAGAGAGACAGGAACACAACACAAGAGATGGAGAGAGATATGGATAGACAGGGAGAGACATGGAGAGACAGAGCCATACAATGAGAGACAGGGAGATACAGAGAGTCTGGGAGAAACAGGGAGAGACAGATAGAGATAGGGAGAGACAGGGAGAGAAAGGGAGAGACATGGAGAGACATGGCGAGACATGGAGAGAGGAAGAGACAGGGAGAGACAGGGAGAGTATTGATGATGTAGATGCGACATGGACAGCCTGAGAGAAAGGGAGAGACAGCGAGATATACGGAGAGACATGGAGAAACATGGTAAGACAGGGATAGACAGGGAGGGACATGGACAGACAGGGAGATACATGGAGAGACAGAGAGGCATATCTGGACAGGGAGATACATGGATAGACGTAGAGATTCAGGGAAATACAGTGAGGGGCGGAGAGACACATGGATATACAGGGCGAGATGGAGAGAAAGAGGGAGAGAAAGGGAGAGCCGGAGAGACCGGAAGAGAAAGCAAGAGATTGAGAGAGACAGGGAGAGACAGAGAGACATATCCAGACAGGGAGAGAGATGGAAAGACAGGAAGAGATGGTGAGAGAAAGGAAGAGACAGGAGAGACAGGAGAGACAGGGCTAAACAGTGAGACAGTGAGAGACAGAGAGAGTCAGGGAGAGACATGGAAATACAAAGAGAGACATGGAGAGACAGTGAGAGACAGGAAGATACGGACAGAGACAGGGAGAGACGGGGAGAGACAGGGATAGTCTTGATGAGGTAGAGGAGACATGGAGAGACATGGAGAGACATGGATAGTCTTGATGAGGTAGAGGAGACATGGAGAGAGACAGGGAGAGACAGGGAGAGACATGGAGAGACAGGGGGAGTCTTGATGAGGTAGAGAAGACATGTAGAGCGACAGGGAGACTCTTGGTGAGGTAGATCACATAGCTAGAGGAGGTGAGAGACTGGAAGGGAGAGTGAAGGGGATACGGATAAACAGCGAGAGACAGGGAAATATAGGGGGAGACAGGGACAGGCTATTTTATGTTACGTTCATTTGCATGTATAATGTAGTGTAACATAGGGTTACTACAAAGGTAAGAAAGAATAATGCCCTTTTCCATCTTGCATTTCCAACTTAGATATCGATGTGTTGATTAAAAGATATGTAGTTACCTCATAGAAGGGAATGTTAAGTATTAAGTCAATTTGATAGAATTGTTTAATACTGACGCCTACCTTCTCAGTCTTTCAGTCTGTCCACCAACAGGAATTGTGTATGTGTAAATATTACAGCTATGGGTACAGTTACCACTTTAAAATGATAGTTCCTGCAAGTTCCTGCAAGCTCTGACATTATATATACACGAGGTGTCCCAAAGAAACTCGCCCTTTAACTGACAATAAATGTGTTGTGTGTTTAATTAGAAATACGGTTAATGGTTAAATGCATGATTAGATAAATGCATGTTTACAAATGTTCAAATGTACAACCACTGCATTCCAAACACAACCGATAATGTGGACCTATGGATTCAACAGCATTACACATCATAGCATTTGGAACTGCAAGACATTGTCTTTCAATTTCCAAAATGCGAGTACATTTGTTTGGGACACCTTGTATAAATATTATATATATATATATATATATATATATATATATATATATATGAAGAGTTCAGGCACAAAACCCCGTAAACAGCAATTAGAAAATTGAGATAATCATGAGAGTAAAACCTTCAGAAGGGTAATATTTGTACATAACAATGTTGTTGTTCATTGCTCCGAAACCATCTCTTCACAAGAAAAGTGGAATTTGTGAGAATGCAAATTGGGTTCAAGTACAAAATCTTTTATTTAAAATCATTTTTGTTGGATTGGTGTTTACGGGGGTTTGCGCCTGAACTGTTCATATATATATATATATGTATATATATATATATATATATATATATTTATATATATATATGTATATATATATATGTATAATTATATATATATATATAATTATATATATATTGCTCAGCTTACATGACGTCACAATCCGCCAACACTGACGTCAGGGGCACGGTTCGTGATGCCAGGGGGAGCCACTGTTTACAACCTGGAGATAAGAAGCGACACAATGAAGACAATAGACGGCGGATGAGGGGGGAGGGAGCGGGGGGCGGGGAAAGCAGGGGGTTGAGACATGGATAAGTGGCTTAGGACAGATAGCCGGGTGAACAACAGACGTGACATCAGATATCGTGAGGCCATGGGGAGATAAGGGCCGGCGCCAGGAAATTAAGGAACACGCGCACAATCAGAGGACGCGAGTGGACGCGAGAGTAAGAGGAGGAAATTAGGTCAACGGGCACAATAGGGACTGAGGGGATGGAGACGTGGCTCCAGACAAAAAGGTAATCTGTCGAGAAGGGAGGGTGGGAGGGGAGGAGGATGGGGATGGGCGGTGGGGGATGGGGCGTGGGGGGGAGGGGGGGAGGTAAGTGCGTCGTTGCCATCCTGGAGGTTCACTGAGATTCCTTGAGGTTTGGTGTGGCGAGCGTGGGGCATGAGTGGCGGCTGCCGGGAGTTTGCTACAGGGTCGAGTCGGGGAGCCATGTTTTCCCGTCCACCCAGAAATTTGTTTTTAAATGGTTTTAAAACAAGCTATTTGAGGGCATTTCAAATGGGATGGATGGTTGTTGGAGTTGTATGTTCTGGTCATATCAGGATGGGTACCGACTTGTGACAGTGCACACTCAATGCGATTTGATAGTGCTGCCCCACTGGGAGAACTAGGCAACCACCACCATGCCCTGATATCCCCCTCCGTCAAATTATCCTGACACTGACCCAACCAATAATGTTGAGCAACTGGCTAGGAAGCGATAAGTATCAATTTTTAAGTCATTGGTTTGTCTCGACTAGGGTTCAAACCCGAGGATTTGAATCGCACGATCTACCAAGACCGAAGAATGACATTTTAGCATATGCATAACATGATATTTACTTGTATTTAATCAAAAGCACAGAAATTTGTAGAATCGTACATAAATTCGTACAAAAAAACAGAAATGCGTGGGATTTTGGAGTCGATCAATGACTTGTGAGTGATCTGAAGCTTCAATCGACTCCGTCAGCTAGGCTAGTGACATCTGTTGGTAGAATCTGGAACCACTCTAGTCGGGTACATTCCCCGACTGCCTATGATTTCACATGCTATATCTCCGTAAAAAGTGGACAGATAGTGCTGCCGACCCTTGTTCAGTGACCTCCACTGGTTAACCGACTCCACCTCTTGAATGTAGTGGAGGCTAACATACTTGAACGGAGTTGAACGTGGTTGAACGTCGTTGAACGTAGTTGAAAGTAGCTGAACGTAGTTGAATGTACCGGCATCCAAACTTCTCCTTGGTAATAATGTGGGTGAGCCGTGAGTTCCGATTTAATATTTGGATATGTTCAAAAGAGTGCTACGTTAGAGGCTGACTTTGCAACTGTGATGCTAACGTACTCTAGCATATGTTAGCCTACTCTAGCCTACTTTAGCATACTCTGGCATACTCTAGCATTCTCTTGCATACTCTAGCCTGCTCTAGTGTACTCTAACATTCTCTAGCATACTCTAGCATGCTCCAGCATACTCCAGCGTGCTCTAGCATACTGTTGCGTCCTTGGACAAAGCCCTGGTCACATAGCCATTAGTCGACATAGGTGAACGTAGTAGAGGCTAATGTAGTTGGACATACCAGCATCTTTACCTTAAGGTATTTATCCGTACCATAACATATTTATCCATACCATAACGTATTTATCTGTACCAGAACCTGCCCTACCATAACATATTTCAATGTAATTTAACATGCTTACACCACGTTTGACCCATGTTAGCCTCCACTACGTTCACCTACATTCAACTACGTCCACAAACGTGCATGTGACTGGGGCAGAACTCTTATAATACCCGGTATGCAGCCACAATTCATTTCAGCTCGAGGCAGCGCAACCAGAACGTCCCAGTCACCTGCACTTGGTGAGCCCCAAGTCTGATCCCACTTCCGGCTACCACCGCCACGCTGCTGGCACTTCTTCACCAAGCACAAAACCGACAACACCACCCGCCTTTTTCTTGACCACCCACCCGGCCCTACAAGCAGAGATCAGTGACATTCAGAGGGTTGAGTGCTGAGTCTGGGATTCGAACCTCAGACATTCAGACAATCGATCTCCCTGACCTGATTCTCATTCATGTTGAACTTCACAAAAATAAATTTCCCATAATATATTGTCCAATGTTGTGTCTTCAATTATATCTAATTGATTCAGTGCTTGAATCCAGCAGCCATTTTCGGGGCGCTTTTGGCCTCCTATCTCCGTAGAGTATGCTTCGAAAAATAATAAATTGCTTGATTAGATTCAGAATCTCATATCTCAACAGTAATCAAGCTCTTATCCTTGTAATATATATTAAATAAAGACAACTGTGTTGTATTTTTCTTCTGGGTTTCACCACCGCTCTCTTCACGGGTATTAGTAGGTACTCCAAAGTGGACGTATATGGTGTCTGCAACACAAAATTTGACATATTTCAAACCTTTTTAAAACACTTCAATCCCCAATAATTCTGCTTCATTTGAAATAAAAGTATATGAAATAAAAGCTTATTCTTTTGACTTTTAGGGTATCTGATTTTTGGTTAGCATTATGAAATAAATTAGAGTCAAAGTTTGTTCTCATCGAGTCTGAGCTACTCCCTTCACTAAAATTGATACATTGGTGAGCACAGTGACCTGAGCTAAAAATAAACACCAATGAAAGACAGAGAAGAAACTAGGCTACATTAGCATGTCAAGCATGGCTGTTTTTAAGTTGGACATTTGATTGAACTGAAGGAGTGAAAACATTAAGTCATCAATCCTCCTTGAAAATTGATCAGGATTGTGCTGAAAATGATATCATTGGAAAGCTCAAGTGTTCCTCTACCTAACCAGAACAATATTTGGTTGAGATTTATATCATGCTCATCAAGGTTGGTCGGAGAAGTGACTGTGTATTCCCATCTCTACACTGGAGCAACAAATATTGTGTCGATTGAAGCTATCGTGTCGACAGAAAACATGTACGATCATATAGAGCTTTTGATTTAGATTATTTTAGAATATGAATTAGAGTGATAGTGTAAGTAGAACAGAAGTTATGATGTTTTAAAGAATTTATCATTGACCCTGCTGATATTCAGTAGAAATTAAGAAACTTAGCAAGTTTAGCATGAAATATCTGAAAGAATAACAAAGATAATGGTCTGGACAAAAATGAGCCTGTTAATTGTGCTATAGAGAGTGAGATTCTTTAATATTGGACAAATTATATGCAAAATAGCTTCTTGGCCGGGGCCTTAAAAACCTAGATTTGTCTAATTTGGAAATGTGCACAAATAAGTGCAAAAAAATGAATGTTTAAAACCTCATAATTTCGGAACTTATCAAGATCTCTATATACATTTTAAATATCTGGAATCGGATTTAAAATATCTATACACCTATATAAAATGTTAAACACTGAACCATTAAAATAAAAAATCACTTTGGAGTACCAAGTATTAGGGGCCTACACCTCTCCAATTAAGCTAGTGACATCTATCGGCAGAATCTGGAATCACTGTAGTCGGGTACATTCTAGCTCAAATGGCGGGGTCTATTGATCCATTAACCAAACTTTACTTAGGGTTCTACGCCGACTCCCATAGTTGGGCCCCTGGCGGCCAAGTTGTAACTAGGTCAACGTGTCTCAGGGTCAAAGTGCCGGCTTGCATGCTGGCCTAGTTTTATCTCCTGCTGATACTTGGTCAGGTCACGTGATAGCATGAACACACCTTGCCAAATTGTGATTGGCTGAGCACAGAAAGCCAAACGCCCCCCTATCCTTGGTGGAAGCCAGAGATGACATGTGTGTCCCCGCCCCTCCCCCCCCCCACACACACCATGAATTTTTTGTTAAGTGTGTTTTATTTAACAATGCCACTAGAGCACATTTAATTTGCTCTATTGGACGTCAAACATATGGTCATTCTGACATATTTCTTCAGAGGAAACCCACTGTCCCATGGCTTACTCTTTCTGATAAGCAGCAAGGGGTCTTTTATTTGCACTTTCCCACCAACAGGACAGCACATCCCACAGCCTTTGATGAACCAGTTGTGGAACACTGGTTGGAATGGAAAATAGCCCAAACTGCAAATGCATCCACTGAGCAGGATCGATCGAATGATCCAAACCTTCACAGGTGTACGCTCTACCGCCTGAGCTACGTCCCGGTCCCACCATGAATTCCCAATGGTTCCATCCTACCTGAGATTCAAGTCTTTGCTCAGATTATATCTTGTTCCTTCATCTCATTGATTGATGAGAACCGTCGTAACCTGTTCTAGATCTGGATCTGCTTTCCACCTTTTCTTCCCGCCTCCACCCCGCCTCCACCCTGCCTCCGCCCCTGCCTCCGCCCCGCCTCCGCCCCGCCTCTGCCTCATTGCCTTGCTCTAGTCTATATATTCTGATTTAATTTGTTTATATATGTAATTAAAGGCTCTTATCTAGTATGCATTTAGCTTGCCTTCAATATTTTTTGGTAAATATGTTTATTCTGCTGAATAAGTCTTTTGTCAGTGCCGAAGCACTGGTCTTCCAGCCATTTTTCAATTCAGCATTATTTACACAAAAGGTATATAGAATAAGGTATACAATAACTGTTGAATACACAATTTGCAGCATGTAACACAATAAAATTCTGTAGCCCAAAAGTTCCATAGCAATATGGTAACAGTAGAGTCATATAACTACATGTTTGCTTGTGGTTGTTTTACATCCTAGCAACATCTAAGGTAATATCAGGATGGGCATATAACTAGATCAATAGTATTCAGATCAATGTGAGTTTTTACATAGTATTTAGAATGTAGGCAGAAGTTATCTTCGGTATTCAGTTGGTAAAGTTGTAGTCAGTTTTAATGTTCAGATACATTTAGGCAAGTGGTATATAAATGTCAGTTTGGTAGAAATATTCTAGTATTACTCTAGTGTAGTTAGTTATGTGATTTTATGAATTATTGTGTTGGGGTGGCGTTGATAATAATACAGCTGTGACCAGTAAAGCAGTGGGACCAATCCCAGTGCATTTAGGTCTTAAACTTTACATTTTTATTTGGACTGTCTCTGTCATTGTATACGGTTGACTGGAAATAATGGAGGAACAGCAACAAATAAAAAAGGAGGGCGGAACTGAGGGTGAGGGTTTGGTGCTCTGCCACTTATGTTATGGTGACACCATCGAATATACTTTAATGTGTCTTCATGAGGGCCTGCCCAATCCGATGTCCTCTTAGTCAGTTTTTAAATTCTAGGTAATTCTAGGTTAATACATTGTCTATAATCAGTGAAACATGCATTGACCAACCGCCCTATTTGTATGCCAAAGTACCAGCTGAAGTCTATATATATGTACTATTATCAACTATTGTGAAGTTTCAACTTCATGAAATTACATTTAACTTAGAACAGGTGTCTGCTATCTGACTGTTATAAACACATATGGGTGTTTTTATATACTTGTGCACCTAAGTAGCCTAAAGCGTAATAGTTTGTGTTTTAATATATGCAGTGGTGCGAGTTGGAAGCAGCCATGAAAATAACCCTTATTTAGCTCATCATCACCATCATCATGCTGTGGGTTGTGATGCGACAAAGACTGCTTTCATTACTTGACTGCCGCTCTCCATTTAGGTCTCTGCTGTGAGAGTTGCATCCATGAGTCGGTCTTAATGTCTCTCAGCTTCACGTTTCTCTTGATGGTATCCTTGAACCACATTTCATGAAAGCTGCCTGCAAGAGTGTTGAAGCGCTGCTAGCTTTTACAAGTTACCAGCGGCACTCTCTCGGGGAGCAAATAGAGGTTTCACACTGGCAAGAACATGTCAAGACAGGCGCAAAACTATTTGTCCCTGCAGTGGCTGGTCTGGAGATGTTGGGAGTTCCATACATCAACCGCCCTTAATGCTGCCACAGCGACATGGGTTTCCGTTTAGGGTTTGCTCCCTTAGCCTTTGGTTCCATCAAGAACCTGTACCACAAGGCAGTGGTTTACAACTCTGCAGGGCAGGGGCATCAAACTCCCTGAGGTATTGCTATACCTGCAATACCTGCATACCGTATACCTTGACAAAGATAACCACCAAAAAAACAACCGGAGATACAATTTGTGCACGGTTCGCACATGTTCCTCCGGCGGTGCTAAACCCAGAAGAGACTGTCCTCTTTTTCAATAACTATCGGAAATGTTTAATTCTTGATCCATAAACATGTGGATGCTACAAACTATTTAGCTACAATATGATATATTGATACACATACTTATCAAACAAAATATTTAACATTGTAATTTTGTGTTGATGTTTGATTGACATTTGATCTTCTTATAATGTTAGTCTCATGCCAGGTTATGGGTCGACATAGTATAAATATAATCATAATCAAAATCATTGTCAATTGTCATTGTCAATCATTGTCAAATCATTATTAATCATTGTCTAGCCTCCGGCCAATCTCCACTCTGCCTCCACCAACCTCACCAACATTGACAAAAGTAAAGTTTGTTTTATTTAACCACGTTTCATATCATTGGCTATTGGATGTCAAACATATGGTCCTCCTGACATATTTCTTCAGAGGAAACCCACTTCCACCACATAGGCTAATATTTCCAATAAGCAGCAACGGGTCTTTTATATGCACTTTCCCACAGACAGGACAGCACATACCACAAATTTGATGAACCAGTTGTGGACCACTGGTTGGAACGGAAAATAGCCGAAACTGCAAATGAGTCCCCTGAGCAGGATCGATCTGATGACCCACACCTGAATTGTCCTCTCCCACATAGACAGGTAGATATGGGTAGTGTGTTGATATCAGGGAGCCTAGGTAGTGTAATGGTTAGCACACTGGCCCAGAATGCAAAGAGATGTGGGTTCGAGTCCTGCTCTAGGCGCAATATTTCCCATTTTCATCATCCCCATGACACTGGTTATAAGCACGCCAGGCGGCAGGGAATCTAGCAGGCACCCATTAGCGCAGTATCAGGATAATGTGACTGAGTGAGATATTTGGTTCTGGTGCCAGCGGCCTGGTCTCCCACTGGGTCAGTTCTATAAAGTCCCCATGAGTGCACACTGTCACAAGTCAGTACCCATCCTGATATGACTTTGAATATCGCCAGGGTGTAAACAGAACAAAGTTTATTAGGTATACAAACAAAATAATCGACCACCTTCAAATAAAGTCGCCTTCAGTATGCACTGTTACAATTAGTATATCCGGTCGGGTACGACCTCACATGTTGCAAAGATGTCAACAACAAAAACCAAAGAGAGAACAACCCTAGCAGACCGGACGCAGTGACCGAAACAATAGAGTGCAGGGTTCCCTTGTGGAGGGTCAGGAGTTCGATTCTTGGTCGGGTCAAACCAATGACTTAGACAATTGATACTTGTCACTTCCCAGCCAGGCGCTCGGCACTATTATCATAGAGCAACGACTGTTTGGCTCAGTGTCAGGATAATGTGGCTGAGTGGGGTAGCATGTCATGGTGCCAGCGGCATGGTGTCCCAATAGGGCAGAACTATAAAAGTCAGCCATTAAATCACAATCTACTAACATCTACCTATTTACAATGTAATGTAAACGGCCGGAACACCAGTGCCTCGGCACTGAAAAAAAAGTATATCCTGTTGAATAAACTGTTTTACCAACAACAACAAAAGAGTTGCCATATGTGTGCACCTTCACACATTGATACCCATCCTGATATGACTTTAGATATTGTAAGGATGTAAATAATAATAATAATAATAATACAAATAATGCAACAAAGAATAACCCTAGCAGGTGACAACGTGGAATTCTCCCATGTTCTGACGTCATGATCTTGGACAAATCCCGTGATTCCTTTCGCTAGTTACTGGGCGTGGCTTGAGGGCCTGAGGGCCGAAAGGCCTGAGGGCCTGAGAACTTGAGAGGCTGAGGGCCTTAGGGCATGAGGGCCTAAAAGCTGAGGGCCCCAGCCGTCTCTGGTGACGACCTAATGAACAAGTAGGTGCCCTCCATAAAACAGCATCGAGGAGAGGGGGAGGGGGAGAGGGGAGTGAGGAGGGGGATGGGGAAGAGGGGAGTGAGGAGGGGGAGGGGGAGAGGGGAGTGAGGAGGGGGAGGTGGAGGGGGGAGTGAGGAGGGGGAAGGGGTAGAGGGGAGTGAGGAGGGGGGAGGGGGGAGAGGGGAGTGAGGAGGGGGAAGGGGGGAGGGGGTAACTAACTGCGGTATGCCCCCTCCCACGCTGCGCATGCGCAGGAGTAAATGACATTGGCATCTTAGAGAGCCCTTTTTGTTGGGTGTTAGTTGTTCAGGTGTTGAGGTGGGTGTTGGGAGTAGGGGAAAGTGGTTGGGGGATATAAAAAGAAGAGTTTGTATATAGGATTTCATTATTGATTCATGTATAAGTTAGAACGGTATTTAACAACAAGATTTGTGATGGGTGTGTGTAATGCTGCCCAAAACGGTTAAGTCTAATGACTTCTTTTCGCCGCTAGACAGTAATAGTCTTGTGACTCCCCTTCTTGTTATCACTTTCAGTTGTTGTGTAGCTAACTACTGCATGCATTCTTTTTGTAAGCAGTCTCCCATATCCCCCAAACCTCTGTGAGTTTGTTTGTTCTATAATTGTATAATTGTTTGGTTACCAATAGTTACTTTCTCTGACTGTCTTTACCTTGCTGTTTCACTGGTCATTTAGGTTTTGATTTTAAGTGTAAAGTTTACCTTCAGTATGTATTAGTAGGATAATGCTAAGGAGCAGTGTTATGTATGATTGAAACTACCCTTGGTCAATCAAGAAATATATTAACACGGTAAGAACAATATTGCAGCAATTGGATATAGTGATATGCGTATATGTCAAAAAAAGATTTGATCAAATGAAAACAAATATTGATTTTGAATTTATTTTGTATGTTCGCATTAGATAAAATTAGATTAGGATGTTGAGCTGTATGCTCAGGTCAAGTCAGAGACCCCACCATTAGGGCTCACCACCATGTTTTTGTTTTGGTGGTAAATATGTTCATTCTTCTGAATAAGTCTTTTGTCAGTGCCAAAGCACTGGTCTTCCAACCGTTTTTCAATTCAGGGTTATTTACACAAAAGGTATATAGAATAGGGTATACAATAACTGTTGAATACACAATTTGCAGCATGTAACACAATGCAATTCTGGAACCCAAAAGTTCCATAGCAATATGATAACGGTAGTGTCATATAACTAGATCAATATTAGTCAGATCAATTATATACCGCTTGCCTAACTGCAACTGAACATTAAAACTTACTACAACTTTACAAACTGAATACAGAAAATAACTTCTGCTTACATTCTAAATACTATGTAAATACTCACATTGATCAATGTATTGTACACCTTATTCTATATACCTTTTGTGTAAATAACCCAGAATTGAAAAATGGCTGGAAGACCAGTGCTTCGGGACTGACAAAAGACTTATTCAGCAGAATAAACATATTTACCACCAACAAAAAAAGTGAGTATGTACATATTATTTATAATGTAAACTATCTTCTGTATTGATTTGGTAAAGCTTTAGTAAGGTTTAATGTTCTGTTCAGTTGGAGTTAGGCAAGCGGTATATAAATGTAAGTTGTTAGAAATATTCTAGTGTTACTCTAGTGTAGTTAGTTATGTGAGTTCATGAATGATGCTGTTGGGGTGGGGGTTGTTAGTAATACACTGGACCAGCTGTGACCACTGACGCAGTGGGACCAATCCCAGTGCATTTAGGTCTTAAATTGTACATTTGTTTTTGGACTGTCTCTGTCATTGTATATGGTTGACTGGAAATAACAGAGAAACAACATGTGGTGAGAATAGTAGTGACAAAATATTGCATTAGTCTGCACTGACCTCTGAGGCAAGGAGCCACATGGACAGGTGGGCGTGGATAGGCTGATTGCATCAGGGTGGCTAGATGGTCTATCAGCTAAGACGTTAGCCCCCAGTATTTATATCCAGTGACTCAATGCGACACATAGACTGGTAGGCGTGATTAGGGTGATTACATCAGGGTGCCTAGATGGTCTATCAGCTAAGACATTAGCCCCTCGTTATTTATATCCAGTGACTCAGTGGGACACATATACTGGTAGGCGTGAATAGGCTGATTGCATCAGTGCGCCTAGATAGTATTATATTGGAGGCGCTAGCCCTCGAAATCGCAAGTAGTGTGGGTTTGAATCCTGCTGTAGACGCAATGCTTCATTTATTTGCGTTGTAGTAGTCTGCACTGAACTCGCAGGCATGGAGCCACACAGACAGGTGGGAGTGCATAGAGCGAT
This sequence comes from Branchipolynoe longqiensis, assembly GCA_030323885.1. Lineage (NCBI taxonomy): Eukaryota > Metazoa > Annelida > Polychaeta > Phyllodocida > Polynoidae > Branchipolynoe > Branchipolynoe longqiensis. The sequence continues at coordinate 8,377,770 of CM059199.1, forward strand.
GATACCAGGGAACAAGAGTGGTGGGTTCGAATCCTGTCCTCGACACAATATTTCTCATTTCCTAATATTTCTCATTTTCATCGCCCCCTCAACAATATCCTGAAAAGTAGACATTTTGTTTTATATTTAATTTTAAGTTTCCCCGACCTGGAGTAATGTACATAATACCAATCAACTTAATGTGTTTATCTAAAGATATTACAGAGGCTCACAAGTATCACACTATCCAATCTTGAAGCTGGATAGGCCGATGAAAACACCAAATTTTCAAAACCAAAACAATTATCTAGATTTGATTCCATATATCTAACTTAGATATGGGTGCACTTATCAAACATTTGTCACCACATATACTGGAATAACAAGCCAATTTAATAGAACCTGTTACTGCAGAAGCCTATGATGTCAAGCGATTTGACATGCTTGCCAAATTTAACTTAGAATGTTTGCACTTCAAATATCTAAAAAGTTAGCGAATTAAAATCAAACTTACTTCACGTTTTGTAAGGTAGATTATAATGATCAACCTAATATATCTATCTCAGAAAATAACAGAAACTCAATACCATCAGACTATGCAGCTTTAAATATTAAAAAGAACAAAAAAGCCATGCACTATCCACAGGGAGAACATGCTTTGTGGCTCTTCATCAATTTGCTCTTGTTTGGCGCCAGGGGTGTGCGTCTGCATAAAACAACGACCACTCATATTGGTGTTTGTGCTGAAAGCCAGTAAGAAAAAGGAGCAGACGATAAACACCAGTTCCGTAGGGCTACCGAGATTTTTCCCGCCAAATAAAAAACAATTTGGCCGCGTCGCGTCACGGCAGGGGATTCCCCACTTCTCTCGGCGTAATTACTGATTACCGGTGAGAGTGGTTTTTTTCTTTCCCACCCACTTTTTTTTGTTTTTTTTTGTAATAGTTTTATCAACACACCACGCTCTGTCAGTGATGAACATAGATGGCACACCTGTACCTACGTCACAGCTGACATCATGCGGACGTCACTTGTGACGCCATCAGTGGGGCACATGCGTCAGAACCCTCTCGCCTCCCCTCCTACTCACTCCTCCTCTCTCTGTCTCTGCCATCCTCTCACACACTGGTTTCAAGGCCACGAAATGGGATGGATAAGAAATTGAATTTGGAGGCTAAGGGTGGAGAGGTGGAGGGGTGGAGTGGGGGATGGGGTGGGGGGTAGGGGCGGAGGGAGGAGAGAGGAGAGAGGAGAGAGGAGGGAGGAGGGAGGAGGGAGGAGGTAGGAGGGAGAACGGAGGATGGAGAACGGAGGAGGGAGGACGTGAAGACGGAGGAGGGAGGAGTGGATGGAGGAGGGAGGAGGGAGGAGGGAGGAGGGAGAACAGAGGAGGGAGGACGGAGGATAGAGGATGGAGGATGGAGGACGTGAAGACAGAAGACAAAGGCCTGGAGGAGGGAGGAGGGAGGAGGGAAGACGGAGGATGGAGGAGGCAGGAGGGAGGAGGGAAGAGGGAGGAGGGAGGAGGGAGGATGGATGTGGGAGGAGGGAGGAGGCAGGAGGGAGGAGGCAGGAGGGAAGAGGGAGGACGGATGATGGAGGATGGAGGACGTGAAGACGGAGGAGGGGAGAGGGAGGAGGGCGGGAGGGAGGAGGGAGTAGGGAGGACGGAGGAGGGAGGAGGGAGGACGTGAAGACGGAGGAGGAAGGATTGGAGGAGGGAGGAGGGAGGACGGAGGACGGAGGATGGAGGATGGAGAACGTGAAGACGGAGAAGGGAGGCGTGGAGGGAGGAGGGAGGAGGGAGGAGGGAGGAGGGAGGAGGGAGGATGGAGAATGGAGGAGGGAGGAGGGAGGAGGGAGAATGGAGGAGGGACGAGGGACGAGGGACAAGGGACAAGGGACGAGGGACGAGGGAAAAGGGAAAACGGACGAGGGACGACGGAGGATGGAGGAGGTAGGAGGGAGGAGAGAGGTGGGAGGAGGGAGGAGGGAGGAGGGAAGAAGATGGAGGAGGCGAGAGGAGGAAGGAATGAAAGAGGAGGGAGGAGTGGAGAAGAGGAAGAAGGGAAAGAGGATGATGATGCAGGGGAGTGTGGGGAGGAGGGGGTCTGTGAGGAACGGCGTTGTTGTAATGCCGGTGCGGTTGGTGTTTGTTTCGTCGTGACGTAGGCAGGTGGTGGTGGTGGTGGGGGGGTTAAGGGATCGGGGCGGCGAGCTTTCTGGTCGTGATACATTGACAGGGTGTTTGCTGTGTGATTTTGTTGGGATCCTTCATAGCTTTAATAATCAAATCCTTCTAAGAAGTCAACATGGTCTTTTTTGTCGATTTTGTTTTTGTCGGGAAAATAATCGTTTTGCGTTTAATGATTTATTCTCCTCGTTTTTTTTAATTCATGGAATTTCAGCGGATACAGTAAATAGGATCTTGTGGGTCTTCCATCAACCGTTATACCCGAAAGTGTTTTTGAATAAATCATTTGTACTAAATAAATTGGCTTCTGTCGATGAATAGTTAACTCACTTAAGGACCACGAAGACAAGAAACATGTACAAATTTGTTTTCCCGTCCTGATATGACCTTAGATGTTGCTAGGACGTAAAACAACAACAAACAAACAACAAACAAACAAATTTGTTTCAATCATCATATTCTGTGCAGTCTTTCTTAGATTTGAACCAGTGCTCCAGAACTGGTTCATCAAAGGCAGTGGTATGTGCTAATCTGTCTGTGGGAGAGTGCATCTAAAATGAGTTGCTGGTGAGTAGCCGATGTGCCGGCAGCAGGTTTCCTCTAAAGATATATGTCAGAATGACGATACGTTTGAGGTCCAATAGCTGATGATACAACAATCAATGTGCTCTAAAGGTGTAATTAAATAAAACAAGCTTTTTCTCATTCTTAGATTTCTGACAGATTACCTCTACCCATATTCAAATTGATAATTGAGCAATGCGAAACTAGCACATGTAAATATTGGCATTTATTCAGTTGCTTAGAATTTACATCGATGGTTACAAACTTTTAAAGACTTTTTATGAAGTCCTTATACTGAGGCTGTCAGATGGTTAACCCAACCCTTCTCCCTATATGCTTGGGGTGGGTTACAGAAAGAGAGGGCGCCCTCGTCTCCGTTCAAGGATACCATCAAGAGAAACCTGAATCTGAGAGACATTAAGACCGACTCATAGACATCACTCTCACAGCAGAGAGCTAAATGGAGAGCCGCAGTCAAGTAATGAAAGCAGTCTTTGTCGCATCCCGACCAACAGCATGATGATGCTGATGATGATGGGTGGGATGGTAGAAAATAGTCCGTTGGATCCCTTCCTCGTGTCAGTTTGGGCGCTCAGGACAAAGTGATTTAAGTGTGTAGAATCGCAATGTTCTGTGCAACTTTCCGAACTATGCTAGGTGTAGTGGCAATAGTTACAGCACATATTTACCGCTGGCTAGATGGCAGGCAGTCCAGCATAGCGTCCATAGTTTTGTGCGCTGAGAGCGTCTGGTTGGAAGGTTCATAAGAAAACCTCTAGAGGGCGTAAGAGAATTGCTTAGATGTATATGTCACTCTGGTTACGCATATATAGTTACAACTTGGTGTGCCAATCTTGCATGCCCCATTAGCCATGTTGGGGACAACATTTACAATTATCTATTAGTCCATCCTTGTAACTCACTTAAATACCGATGTAACGAAACAAACAAATTAATTCCAATTATCATATTCCGTGTACTATTTCGTAGGTTTGTGAAGGTGACCTACACTTCCATGTTCTCATTGACAACTACAGTAAAACCTCTCTAAATCGACCGACCATGGGGCCAACTTTAAATGGTCTATTTAGAGAGATGGTCGGATTAGGGAGTATTTATTATCGTTACAATGGTAGTATGGGTGATTGTTTGGGACCCAAATAAAGCGATCCATATAGGGGAGTGGTCGATCTGTGGAGGTGGTTGGTTAAAGAGGTTTTACTGTATATATTATATTGCTGTCTGATAACCATTTAATTAGTTTGATCAGTCAAAGCAAATTTCGGTTCTATTTAACAATATTTGAGTGATGAATTTATTTACCCTGCTCATAACGGTTAAGTGTGTCAACCCTTGTTTTCATCGTTGGGCAGCACTAATCCAATTAGATTTAAATCTTCAGAATGTTGTAATAGTAATAATTTAGGTTTCCTTGCTTCTTGTTTATGGCGTGTAACTGTTTGTAGATTGCAAACAGTCCAAAATGCAGCTTTGACTATACTTTGTATTCGTCCATTTAAATGTCATCCGTTTGTTAGGCTAGATAGATAGTCTTCGAGGTTGGTGTATGTTAGTCTATTAAATAATACTCCCGCCACTGGATTTTGGATCGCTAAACACACATATTGGAGAGCACAGTCCATTTACAAACCATCAAGCTACAGTATACCCTAATCCTTTTTCAAATAGCCATAGTAAGAACAACCGAATATTCATTTAAAAGTCCGTGGCCGCTGCCCGAGGTGGCAGCCAGTGGTGTTCGAACACCTGGTTCGATACCCAGTAGAATCAAAGCAATGAATTAGATATTGACACCTGTCACTTCCCGACGTGGCAGTTAGTGGTGTTCGAACCCCGGGTTCGATACACAGTGGAATCAAAACAATGCCTTAGATATCGATACCTGGCGCTACCTATCCTGGCCTTCAGTATTGCTAGGATAAGGCAAGGAGCAGTGGAATGAGGAAGACGAGTGGATTATAGTTGGTTGGTTGATAGGTTGGTTTTATGTCCTGGCAACATCTAAGGTAATATCAGGATGTGTACCGACTTGTGACAGTGTGCACTCATGGCAACTTTACACTGCTGCCCCACTGGGAAATCAGGATGAGGAGGAGATCCTTTGGAGACGCTGGAGATGGGTTGGCCATAACCTTCGCAAGCCTGCATCCAACACCGCAAGACATGCCATCTCTTGGAATCCACAGGGGAAAAGGAAGAGAGGCAGGCCAGGAAATGGCTGGTGCCATACATGGAGACAGCTGGAGAAGATGGCCCAGGACCAGGATAACTGGAGAGCCCTTGTTTGAGGCCTATGCCCAAAGTTGGGCGGTAGGTGTAAGTAAGTAAGGTGATCTGCCATTTGCTTGGTTGTCAATTGGGTATTATTAATGATGTGGTTAATTAACTCTGAGGTAGGTGTAGTCGTTGTCAGTCGGAGGTGCTGTTGTGGACTGACGTTTGGATGGGCAGCCTGGAGGGCTGCAGATGGTAGTGTGATGTGATTGGTAGCTGGGTATTGGCTTTCGATTGGTTGGGAGGAGTTGACTGGAGTGTCAGGCTATGAGCCTGGCATGCTGGTGCTCACCCACCTCCCTGTCACCACCCGCCCTGCTCCCCACCCCCGGCCTCCGGTGCGGGAGATCGGGAGTTCAATTCCCGGTCGAGTCAATCAAATGACTTACAACATTGATACTTGTGGCTTCCTAGATTGGAGCTTAACATTATTAGGATAATGGAAGGACCCGTTAGCTCAGTGTCAAGATAATGTGACCGAGTGGGATATTGGGTCATGGTGCTAGCATCCTGATTTCCCAGTGGGGCAGCAGTGTAAAGTTGCCATGAGTGTACATTGTCACACGTTGGTACTTACTTACTTATCGGGTTAATGTATATCGACACGCCCCTGACGTCTCCATAACGTTAGCACCCACACGTTGGCACACGTCAAAGGTTATGCTGCATCCAAAAGTTGCCTACTCTTGTCAGTAATATTCTATGTTTCAATGTCAATTCACACACTCTTAATGGATGTGCATTGATATATGTATGGATGTTATGCATCCATACATGCATGCATACATGTGTATGCATGCATGTATGTGTATGCATGCATGTGTGTGCATACATGTGCACTTCACCCCTATCATTCACCAACAAATATTGTAATTAAATAAAATACCAGTTCCTACGATGTGTGTTCTTCACCAACTCCCTTATCCTGTGCTAACCTTGGTCACTCACACCCTATCTTAATTAGTAACCATGGTAACCCCCACCCACCTGTGTTTGCAAGCAGCAGGGCCCCTTCTGCTGCTCCCCATGGCATGCCACACTGTCCACTGTGCATGTGTGTTTGGGGGGGGGGTGGCATGTGCTGGGGTGTGGGATCCCTGACCAGGGAGATACGGACACAGTCATTACCATCCTATGTTATGAGGCAGCAATAATCATAATTAACGGGTACTTTGCTAGAACACAAATGAAAGAACGCTTCCATGATCACATAAATATAAAATCTGCAAATGTTATCTTTAATAAGATAAATATTATTTGCCAGTTTAACAATGCCACCATTATATAATAAGGTGCAATACATACAAATCCTTCTGTTGTAATGTAAATTCAATCCATAATCACTCTTAAATTAAACACCAAATGTGGCTGACAGTAATTTAATTGGTGCAACATATTTCCAGTCTGGCCACGCACTAAGAATAAGATGCAAGCAGGTTCCTCCAGTTGGTAAGAGTCATCTACATCCCCCCCCCACCCGACTTCCTTGCACTCCCATCCATGCCTTGCCGCCTCCACGATGGGTGGAGGTGTGCAGACATTGGCTGAGGGAGGGGCGAGTACCGCCGCCCCGAGGGGTGAGTGGGGGCAGGGAGGTTAGGGGGCGCTCCCATGGCTCCCTGCAAGGCTGGACAGGCGGCGAGACATGCTGCGACTCCTTCTCCCACATGCCCACACACACTCTATTACGCCCATGCGCACACTGTCACCATCACCACTTACCACTTACCACCATCAATCACCTACCTATGGATTAATCCACAAACGCACACCGCGAGTAAAACAATAAGAGAAGTATCATGCAGCAGCTGAGCCCCCCTCGTCTGTAGGTCATCAGTGCATATCACACTGTCCACTGTGTCTGTGTTGTGGGGTGGTGGAGGGGGGGGGGCGATGGGAAGGCACATGTGCTTGGGTGAGGGGTTCAGTCATGGAGATAGAAACACAGTGTGCACTCATCCATTCTGAGCAATGTCATGAGCAGCAGGTACTAAGGTACTTTGCTAGAACACAAACACCAGATCATTTCCCTGATCACATAAATATAAAATATGCAAATGTTTTCTTTAATAACATAAATAGTATCTGCCAGTTTAACACCACCACCATGATATGAGGTGAAATACATACAAATCCTTTTATTTCAATCCTTATAGCCCTGTCACACTACGATGTATCTCGCCGGCATGCCGCCAACCCGCAAAATCACTTTTAATCGTTGAGAAACGTCAAACTTTTCGGCGTCAACGCAACGTATTGGTAGTGTGTGACTGATGTTGTGGTAATGTATATCGACGCGTGAGGAAAAAAAACAAAAAAGTTTGGCGCGCTGTCCTCATTGACCTTAGATGTTGCTAGGATGTAAAACAACAATGCACCAGTTTGGTGCAACATATGGGAACGACCCTCACGCGCGCGTGTCATATGCCTAGCATTCGCATAAGGTTATTCCAGCGCATTTAACATATATTGACGCGCCCCTAACGTCTCCATAACGTTAGCACCCACACGTTGGCACACGTCAAAAGTTTTGTGCAAGCACAAAACTGTTGACGTGCCACTATCCGTGCCGCCGATCCTTGCCGACCGTCGCCGTTCATCAACAATTACCAATGAGCGCCTAATGCGCGCGTAACCCTTCCAGACGTCTCCTGACGTTTTGCCAAAAAGTGAGACACATCGACACGCGTTGGCGAGAAACATTGTAATGTCACAGTACCATTATTTACTCTTAAATGAAACACCAAATGTGGCTGATAGTCTTTTAATTGGTGCAACATATTTTGATTCCAGTCACACCCTCAGATACAATCAGGTTCATCCAGCTTTTAAGAGTCATCTGCCTCTCCCCACCCACACCCACCCTGTACCCAGTGACTGTGAGTGGGCATGTGTGTGTGGGGGGGGCTGTAAGGGTTGCATGCCGGATGGAGGGGTATGAGTATGGTAGGGAGACTAGAGGCTGGTGTCAGTGTGTGTGTGTGTGGGTGGGGGTGTAAGGTAATCAGATGTCTTGGCATCCAATTCAGTGTTGTTTCTACCCTTAGGCATTACCCTCACCTTTGGTGGTATCAATGTTTGCTTTTATTATGTGTGTCTGTGTTTGTTATGTATTTCAGGTCACATCATGGTATTTACTTGGTCTGTCATGCATAGATAGGTAACCTCACAAATGTTCAAACGGGTCCAAATATTCAAATTATAAGTTCACTGAAAGCTCCAATTAATGAGAAGCAACATCCTTTTTGAATTTTTATAATATTCCAAAATCTTAGTGAGATATGTGCATTTGAAAGTTGTTGACGTTCAGATCTTTGGTATTAGCTAATGCAGCAGCCGATCCATGCTAGCCACATCAGCCCGACCTGAGCATTAATGGTTTGACGGGATCCACCAACAATAAACAGGTTTCCGGTTCTAATGCTAGGATGGCAACAGCTGTTCTTATTGTGCATATCATTATTGTTTAGACAGCACAGGATCCATCATGTTTATATCAACTGATTTGCATTTTACTCTATGTATGCATGTATATATATATATATATATATCTATATATATATATCTATATCTATATGAGATGCCACGTAAGGGATTTTGTATGTTTAATTATATTATATTATATTATTCTGATACTATATTATTGGCAAATGGGATCTCTGCCTGTATTTGCTTCCTACTCATACGAGCACCGGTGGCTTCACCACCGCCGAACCATACTTCCGCCGCTACCGTTGTCACTTGCGACCGGAATTGTTTCCTTTTTTGCTAGGTCACATATTCCATATGCCAGAGAATATATTATATCAATGGACTTTCATTGTATTGTCTCCTTTTGTACTGTAGCTTGTGTTTATCTATATATATATATATATATATATAGTTATTGCACCTGGTGTCATGGCCTAATCGGTATTGCATCTCATATCATGGTGGTATTGTTAAACTAGCAAATAACATTTATAATATAAATATTTTTTGCTAGTTTAACAATACCACCATGATATGAGACTTACAACCGAGACTACCGTCTTCGAATGTTATATTTATATCAGGGACATTATCTGGTGTTTGTGTTCTAGCAAAATATCCCTTAATTACGGTAACTGCTGTCTCATGACATTGGATGAGACCAAAGGTGTGTCGGTGTCCCCCTGACTGAACCCCTGGGCAGGCCTCCCACACCCGAGCACATGCCCCTCCCCCATCACCCCCCCCCCCACACACACACACTCAAACTCACTGGGCACAGTGCATGTGTGTGGGGGCGGGTGGTTGAGGACAGGGGCAGGGTGATAAGTGTTCTACAGAGAAACCCTAAAATGGGCCATAGCTCCCTCCTCCCTCACCTCCTTCCCCTCCCCACCAACAACCATAAACTATGTCATCACTCCCTCCTCCCCCACCCCCTCCCCAAGCTGTGTTGTGGTTGAGGGGGAGGTGGGGGTGTAATTAGGCCCAGCCATCCACTATGCCTCTACACGTTCACTGCACTCCCCCATACAAACTGGACATATGCGTGGAGTTATCCCATTCTAAATTACATCAACAAAATTGATGCTTGGATTTATCCCATACTGAATTACATCAACGGAAGTGGTTGAATCAACAGACCCTCAATCCAGGTGTTTCCCCAAAATCTTGGCTTATACAACCACATCTGACATCCCAAGCATTGTTATATACCACACTCCCTCACTCTCCAAGCATTGACTTAAACAAATACATTCCACGCATTGTTCCAGACCACCATCCCTCACTCTCCAAGCATTGACTTAGACACATACATTCCAGACATTGTTTCAGACCACCACCCCTCACTCTCCAAGCATTGACTTAAACAAATACATTCCAATCATTGTTTCAGACCACCACCCCTCACTCCCCAAGCATTGATTTAGACAAATACATTCCAAGCATTGTTTCAGACCAGCACCCCTCACTCTCCAAGCAGTGATTAAGCATTGTTTCAGATCACCATCCCTGACTCTCCAAACATTGCCTTAGACAAAGACATTCCAAGCATTATTTCAGACCACCATACCTCACGTTCCAAGCACCAGAACTTTCCTCCAATCAATGGTTCACGTACTACTCGATGACTCTCCAAGCACTGATCCAGATCACCACAAGTCATTCTCCCAGAGCTCATTTAGAGGTCTGAACCTAACTCTCCAAGCACAGATTCAGGGCACGATCCTTGACTCTAGAATTAAAGTAAAATAAAGTTTGGTGTCACTTCTAGAGCATATTGATTTTCATATCATAGGCTATGGACATCAAACATAAGGTCATTCTGACATATTTCTTTGGAGAAAATCCGCTCCCGCCACATAGGCTACTCTTTCCGATAAGTAGCAAGGGGTCTTTTGTATGCGCTTTCTCACAGACAGGATTGACTCTAGAATAATGTTGTCTGCTTACTTGTTTACTAAGATCATATAAGGACATGTACCGGCTTGTTGCAGGGTGCAAGCATGGCGACTGTACAGTGCTGCCGCACATGGAGACCAGAATGCCGGCACGAATACCCGCGTTCCCACATTCTCCATTCACTGAACTAACCAGACCTTACCCTCAAATAAATCTCGAATTTAGAGAGAGAGAGTGAGAGTAAAAAAAAGAGCGAGCAGGAAGTGGGAGAACAGGATGCCGACACCTATTCCCACATTCTCCCGACACTGAGCTAACCTGTGCTTGCCCTCAAAATAAATCTAGAATTTAGAGAGAGATAGTGAGAGAGAGAAGGAGAGAGAACAAACAGGGAGTATACAAGGTGACACAAAGCGGAAGTTAAGGGGGAGAGTGTACTCCACGACTGTCTGCCCTGAACTCTCCAAGCAGGTGCCCTGATGGAAGGACAGTTAGAGAGAAAGAGAGAGAGATCAAGCAGGAAGTATAAAAGGTGACACAAAGCGGAAGTTGTGGTGGAGAGTGTACTCCACGTGAACCTGCTTAGGTGTGTTCCGTGACTGTCTGCCCTGAACTCTCCAAGCAGGCAACCTGATGGAAGGACGGGATAATGTGGTGGTGTGGTGGTGGTGGCTCAGTAGAGGTGGTGTTTGGTGGGAGGTGGTGGTGGTGTGGTAGAGCTGGTGAGCTGGTGGTGGTTTGGTAGTGGTGGTGGTGGTGTGATGGTGGTGATTGGTGGGAGGTGGTGGTGGTGGGTGGGAAGTGGTGGTGGGGTAGAGCTGGTGGTGGTGTGGTAGTGGTGGTGGTGGTGGTGTGTGGTGGCGGTGTTGGGTTGGAGGTGGTGGTGGGGTAGAGATAGTGGTGGAATTGCAGTGGTGGTGTTGCTGGTGGTGGTAGTGTGGTGGTGGTGTGGTTGTTGTGGTGGGTGGGAGATGGTGGTGGTGGGGTGGAGATGGTGATGGCATTGTAGTGGTGGTGCTGCTGGTGGTGGTGGTGTGGTGGTGGTGTGGTTTTTCTGGAGGGTGGGAGGTGATGGTGGGGGGGTGGAGATGGTGGTGGCATTGTAGTGGTGGTGTTGCTGGTGTTAGTGGTGTGGTGGTGGTGTGGTTGTTGTGGTGGGTGGGAGGTGGTAGTGGTGGGGTAGATATGGTGGTGGTGTGGTTGTCGTGATGTTGCTGTTGGTGGTCGTGTGGTGGTGGTGTGGTTGCCGTGGTAGGTGGGTGGTGGTGGTGGGATAGAGATGGTGGTGGTGTGGTTGTCGTGGTGTTGCTGGTGGTGGTGTCGTGGTGGTGTGGTTGTCGTGGTGGGTGGGAGGTGGTGATGGTGAGTAGACTGTGGTGGGGTAGAGATGGTGGTGCTATGGTAATGGTGATGATGTGGTGGTGGTGGTGGGAGGTGTTGCTGGTGGTGGTGGGAGGTGTTGCTGGTGGTGGTGGTGGCGGCGGGGTGTTGGTGGTGGTGTTGGTGGTAGCGGCGGGGTGGTGGTGCTGATGGTGATGGTGGTGGCGGGGTGGTGGTGCTGGTGGTGGTGGCGGTGGGGTGGTGGTGGTAGTAGTAGTGTAGTGGTGTTGGTACTGCGGTGACGGTAGTCTCGTAAGGTGGGGATCGTACTGTTGGTTGGGGGTGGTGGTGGTTGTTGTGTTAGGGTTGGTGCGAGCATAGTTAGGGGGTGGTGTGCGGGTGGAATGGTGTGGTGGTGTGGTGGCGGTGTGGTGGGTGGGGATAGCAGAGACAAAGTACACGTGGGGTTCGTTAGCCGAGATAGAGTGGATATGGGTGGACCACGCCCTAGTGCAAGGAGCACGTTCTAGTTTAATATTGACGTAAGTGTTATGTGCTGTGGAAACATATTGAGAAATTGTGTGAGAATATAATATTATAAAGAGCTCTTTTCCAAAAAGCGATAAGCGCCAATCCAAAACATGAGTTTCAATGACAATGCCAAGTTTCTAGATTGTATTTTGGAAAAGAGTTCTTCACATGTATAAATACATGAATAGTTCTTTATACATATGACAAGCTCTTTTCCCAAACATGATCATTGAACTTGGTATTGGCATTGCAAACCCCTTATTTCGATTGGTGGTTAATGCGTTTTGGAAAAGAGCTCTTCATATATTATGGGCTGAGGAACTATGAATTCATGTTGTGGGAAAAAATAGGCCTACAGATATACATATATATATATGCATACATATATACTGACTGTCAACATCGTGTCAAATATTCTGATAAAAGGCATTGGTGGGGGAATGCAAATGGTCTATAATGGTAAATGGTATATAGTGCCAGGTGCATGAATGTATGTATGTAGTTGCTGGTGATCCTTTACTTTTGGTCAATCGTCATTATGTATTAGGTAGATAGTATGAAAGAGGCACTAGAGATAGTGTGTAAGGGGCACTTGGAGCTCTACTCACTACCCCCTCCCCCCTCTGTTAGTCAGGGATCACCACACACTCAGCTCAGGGCAGGTGCTGGCCAAGCAGCCACACCACATGGTGGTGGTGGGCAGAGCAATGCAGCCATGGAAACCCAGGAATGCTTGATGTTCATTGGTGGAGCTTGAGATGCTTGATTCTCATTGGAAAATACGGTCAGGTGGTGTGCCATACCAGATCCATGTACCACTATATAATAATAAACCTGAGGGAATTGTCTCTCTCTCTACTTTCATTCTCTATACTCTTCCTTTCTCTTCTTGCCTGCATTGATTTCACTATAGCCTGCCTACACAACCACATATTCCAGCTGAGGACTTTAAAATAGGGTGGATAACCCAGGAATAGATTAGTTGTACTTTAGGAATTTGCAGTTTACTATTGTATTGATGTAAATATTATGGATTGTGGAAATATATGTACATGGTGTGGGGAAATATACATGTATAGGTAAATAATTATACTCCAGGAAATAGGCTAAAGTTGTGGCGCTTGTAAGAATGTGTAGTTTACTATGGCAGTAATCCTAATCCTATTGGATGTGGGAATATATTGACATAGCGTATGAATATATATATATAAACATATATATATATATATATATATATATATATATATAGCGGGTATACATATATGGAGAGTTAAGGCACAAAACCCTGTAAACGTCAATCCAAAATGTTGATTAAAATACTAGATTTTTCCAAGAAGCTAATTTTAATTCTTATTAATTGCCTCTTTCTTCTAATATAATGATTATTGAGCAATGAACAGCAAATAGAAATGTAAAAAAATAATGTTGTTGAAGATGTGATTTCAATGTTCAGCTCAATTGTTGGATTGGCGTTTATGTGGTTTTGTGCCTGAACCCTTCATATATACATATATATATATATATATATATATATATATATATATATATACCTGTATATATATATATATATACATGTACTGTTGGTCAATATACAGTTGGTAAACCAGGAATAGATTGGGGTGGTGAGGCTTGTAGGAATTTCAAGTTTACTATTCCATATTCCATATTCCTATAAATGTTATGGACTGTGGAAATATATTGACATGGTTTGTGAATATATGCTGGATAGGAATTATACGAGTATAATAATCGGGATTATCTCTCCTTTCCCCCATCACTCACTCAGTTTAATTGACTGATGGAGACTGTCCTACTCCTAGTCAGCTACCGCTTAAGCCTATCCAACCACCAGCTCTCATGGTGGCGGTGCCACCAACCCTGTAAACTGTAACCACCATTCACTCTACCACTGAAGAATTATATATATATGATGTATAATGCATTATGCAAGTATAAAGATACGTAAGGAAATATCACTTATTATTAATATTGTTGTTATCCTCCATAAGATACATTAGTTTACACATGGCACTCTCTCACCCACCTCACCTCCCCCGGATGTTGACCACTCTCAGTCGCACCAGAGGATTCACATATAAATATGTACACTTTTACAAATATAAGGCTTAGTGGCGCCATCTGCAGTTAATGTCAAACCAATTTTTACTGTTTTTGTGCTAATGAAGCTACAATAATAAATGCCTCTCCGCTTCCACCTTACACAGACATTTTGTCACATACTAGGTTTGTTCTTTGGTATTTTACATCCTAGCAATATCTAAGGTCATATCAGGATGGCAATTGACTTGTGACAGTGCGCGCCCAAGTTGATTTTATAGTGCCTCAATACTTGGAGACCACGCCACCAGCACCATGACCAGATTTCCCAATCAGTCATATTATTTTGACACCGAGCTAACCAGTCCATACCTTATCCTGGTAATACCAATCGCCAGACTAGGTAGTAGCAAGTGTAGTACTCTGTACATGAGCTCTACTACCATGTGGTAGCAGCGGAGACTACACCGCACACCTACGCAGTTACACTGAACTGCGCTAGGTGGAGACAGGCTAGCCACCAGGCAGACCCCGACTGGGCTGCCCTCTACTGCATGTGGCTAGCTGACCCCCCCACACACCTATAGAGTCGATGTGGGACCTGGCAAGTCAGGGGTCGGGCCTGATGGTTGTGGACGCCGCAGAGAGTGGATTGGGAAACCGAAAGTTTGTTATATTTAACGACACCTCTAGACAATATTACTCTTTATCATCAGCTATTGGATGTCAAACATATGGTCATTCTGACATATTTCATTGGAGGAAACCTGCTACTGCCACATAGGCTACTCTTTCCGATAAGCAGCAAGGGGTCTTTTATATGCACTTTCCCGCTGAACAGGCAGACATACCCTGTGACGAACCAGTTGTGGCCCACTGGTTCGATTTGGCCACTGTGTCCGATCAATATAAGTAAGTAG
The DNA here is from genome assembly GCA_030323885.1 of Branchipolynoe longqiensis. Lineage (NCBI taxonomy): Eukaryota > Metazoa > Annelida > Polychaeta > Phyllodocida > Polynoidae > Branchipolynoe > Branchipolynoe longqiensis. Next base: position 8,393,004 of record CM059199.1, read on the forward strand.
ATAATTACATTACGCTATAGGATATAGTATTCTATCCCACCCCACCTCTTCAGAAAAGTGCGCTTAACAGTAGAGTGTATCATTAAAATAAAACCGCCGGCCCTATTGCTAAAAGAGCACAACTTAATTATGGCGTTTAATGACCCTAAAGTGGTATTTCTTATCGATCCGACGCACACAGGGCCTAGGAGTAGTTCACACATCAGCCGCTAGTGTCGCCACTGTGGATTTTAAGTTGAGTAGCTCTCTTTTAGACCAGCTATGGAGTGTCGGCAGGATTAAAAAGTGTTCCTTTCTATTTGAGATCACAAAATAAAAAATACATGCTAATGAAATTTTACTAAAATTAGACATGTGTGTACATGTTAACTAGCCTCTTCTCGCAGAGAGCTCACTGGTCCCTGCAGAGGTACTGGGGCATGGACACCCTCTGTTGACAGTCAGTATATCTATATGTATGCATATATATGTGTATATGTAGGCCTATTTTTTCCCACACCATGAACTCATATTTCCTCAGCCCATAATATAAGAAACGCTCTTTTCCAAAATGCAATAACCGCCAATCATCTCTAAAACTACTGTTGTGAGATGTGTAATACAGACAGTTTTCTCACCCCTGCAATTGATTTAATCTACCATAGCAACGATTTGATAAGAACAAGAGCAGCCATCGTGAAATTGACCGCCATTTTTGTCACAGGTCGAATCTGAGATGGGGGCCTATAGCCAGAAATCACCATTGAGGCATAGTCTAGATGTATGCCAAAATTGCATGCTGGTATCATCAAACCCACAATTAATCACGCGAACGAGGGGCCCATGTTATGGAATTTTAATGAATCAAGACGTGTAAAACAGCAAGTACAGTAATATGAGATCAATATGGTTAGATAAAGTTCGACTCAGGCCCTCAACCCTTGCATTTGATTGTTCGTTTGATGGGTTGGGTGGGCGGCTGAGTTGTGGTGGTCTGGTGTTGATCGTCTGACTGCCCGGTTGGTAGTGCTGGTGAGTGGTGAGCTACTCGCTTATATAGGTCAGGGGTAGCGCAGGTCTTGTGAGGCGAGATCGTGACGTCAGAGTCTCGCGTAGTAGTCTTGGCTGTCTCCGGCAGGGGTAGTTGGTGAAGTCTAGTTCAGATGGCGCCACGGTCAGGGGGGGGGGGGGTCTCAAGCAGGGGAGGTCGTGAGGCAGAGTCTCACGTAGTAGTTTTGCTGTCTCCGGCAGGGTCATTGGGCGGGTTTGTAGATCATATGGGCAGGGCAGGGCTCCTCGCACGCATGCAAATTATCCATGTTGGTAGACCATCATGAACAATTCTTCCAAATATTGCACAAATCTGCTGTACTAAGATGAAGGGTTCAGGGGTAAAACCTGACAAACGCCAGCCAGGCCGGAATGAAACCATGACTATCTATCATATTTGAGCTGAAGCTGCCATCATTCTCATAATCAAATCCTTTTTGTTTTTCACAGAAGCAGTCACATCCCCTATATAATGTCCAAACCAATATGAAATTGGTAGACTTTAACTGCAAAGCACAACACTAAATTTGATTTGACCGAAAACAACTCAAATGGATATGTCAGTTTTTGCACCTGAACCCTTCATATATTGTAAGATGTATATATAACCTCACTGCCAGGCTGATCAAGAATGCATATATAAAATGTGCAATATTTTGACGGTAAGTGAGTCAGGATAATGAGCAAGTTAAGCGGTGGTGCCAACGTCGGAGCTGAGGCGAGGAGATTGGAGCAGTAGATGACTAGCCCGAGGCTCCACCACCTGATTACTGGTGGGTGGGTGTGAAGAACGAGTATGGAATTCTGGGTTATTATGTACTTGTATAATTCTTATACATCATACAACTTTTAGCGCATAGTGCCTAGGCTGCAGTTGGCTCTCAAGTGCCAGAAAAGGACGGTGGTGGCGCCACCATGACACTGAAGTCCTGCAGATTATGAGTAGGCAGCCTAGCAGGTAGCGCATTGGTTCGTCATTGCTACCCGGGGCCCAGAGAAGACAGAAGCAGAGGTTGGGAATAACACAACTTTATATCCATGACAGACAGGGTAACTGGCGGAGTAGTTGAGTTCTACTTCTTACAGGTATGAGTGGCCGGTAACATGGCCCAACATGCAGAAGAAGTTATGGTATTTAATCAAATTGACATTTTAATCATGAGTACAGGACATTTCAAGGATGCAGACTGGCATTTTTCATCAGTCATCAATCAGTGATTAATCAATCACAAAACAATATAACAATCATGAAACAATCATCAAATCTACATCAGGGCAAACATATCAATCATATTAGCTTCAAGTTTTTTCAGTTCAATGGTTTTAGGTTTTTCAAGTTCTTCGTTCATTTTTTCTTTTTTGCTCTGGTTTATTTTTAAAGATCGAGTTAAGTGCAGGTTGTGGGTGGGTGGGTTAAGAAGAGGTGTTGCTGCTACGGTGGGCCGGGTGCGACTGGCTGTGCCAGGCTCACCAGGGGAGTGTGGGGGTTGTTGGGAGGTCGAAGATGATTGGTTGAGGGGTTGGCCAATGGGATGGCCTGTTGTGAGTGCCAGGTGGGACGGGCTGCTTCCCAGTTCTCTGTGCCCCAGCAATGACAGCAAATGAGCGCCACCCGCTCATTTAACCCAATTACAACAATAGAGTAGACAATAAGTTAAATAAATGATACCTCCTCCCGAAGATGTATACCTGTATAATATTATACCAATCATATATATACGAATCAAGCAGCCTGAGCTCAGACGTTTGTTGGATGTTGGGGTGTTATGTCCTAGCAACATATATGGTCATATCAGGAGGGGGAACTGAGACGAGTTAGTTTAGGCTTCATTGTAAAGAATATTAGCATAATGTAAAAATATACGGATTGTCGGTTCGGAATTATATATTGGCAGAGAGCATTATTATCCTCAGGCGACGGAGTGGGGACCAAGGTTATGTAATAGAAAAGGAATGGGTGCCCCACACGTATGGGAAATATATGTGAATACATATTGACCGAGATTGTGATGAGATATTCCTATATAAGAGACAGTGAATGTTTGCTGAAACGTTCCGTCTAGGCACCAGTAAGGGTGCAAGTGGAGGAAAAGGACATTTTTAATACATATATTTATTGTAAATGTCTGCACCTACCTGTTACCACAGGGCCAATGGGCAAGCACACCAGCCACACTGCATGCAGTATGGACACCAGCTACAGCTGGGTTGAGTGACTGCTGCCCATATAAGGGGCGTCGCCTCCCAGTCTGTGGAGGGTGCCTGATTGGCTGGCTGTGGGAGGCCCAGTCCCCTGCATCCCCTTGCCCCACCAGACCACACTCGCCTCACTTTGATATTGATTATTCTAGACACTGCTCCAGACACACTGGGCAGCAACATGCTACTCCTGACTCTTGAGTGAGACACACTCTCTCTTGGGCAGGAGCCCAGACACTCTGTCTGATGCCCCACCTTTCATATATACAAACTGAGCTGTGTGCAACAACCATGGGACTCCGGTTCAATGGGCTGTAGGCACTGATTCATAGACATACTAAAGCGGTAATGAGACTCTGTCTGGACAGAAGGTAAGGGGTCAGGGTGATAGCTCACTAGTAGGTGCACAGGAGTTGATGCCAATAAAGCACAACTTCTTCACTGTCAATCTTGCATGACTTGTCTTCCATTTCTTCCTTATGAGTTTGTTTGAGAGGGGCATCAGGTGTGAACTGACAGACAGTCATCAGAACGCACCTGGGGAGAGTTTTGTGGTATCTCTGGGGCTCTGACGGCCAGGGCATCCATAAGTGATATCAGGACAGCGAGCCTAAACGAGTTATAATATCAGGATGGGGAGCTAAGATGAGTTAGTTTAGGCTTCATCATAAATAATATCTACAGTCATATCAGGAGAGTGACTTGAGACAAGTTAGATTAGGCTTCATCGTAAACAATATGAGCATAACATCTACAGTCATATCAGGAGAGGACTTTGTTTAGGCATCATTGTGAATAATATTAACATACAAATAAATACCTGGTGACCAAAGTTTAAGGTTGTTGTAACTGCTTACAGGCGTGATATATATGGGTTATTCTAAATAAATACAAATTTGGATTAAGCCACCATTGTTTCCACCCTGAGCTTGTTCGTTTTTTTGCAACTTGAGGTTGTATGGCCTGCGCATGTGCCAAAAGGTGATTCGGATAACCCAAGTTATTTAATCGAATACGGCCTATGTGTTTGACACATGAACCACATGCCTCACAGTCTCCCTCTTATAAAGCAACACAGGCGACAAACGCTCACCTCAGATTACACCAAAGACCCTATAACACTAAGACGGTTCACTCAGCATGTACTGTGTAATCAACAGAACAGCCAGCGCGCCAGGTGGTGGGTTTGATAATTTTGATAGTGTTATAATGGGCTGTGTGAATGGTGTGTGTGCATGAACGTGTGTGTGCTTGTGCGTGTGCATGTGTCAGTGTGCTGGAAGAAGGATGCTGGGGGACCAGGCAATAGGCGCAACATCGGCATCCAAATGACAGGCAATCTCTCTTATTTCATTTTAAATTCACCCTCTCGCCTTGTCTGTGTTTACATTTGAAACACCAGCCAGCAGCCGGGCTGATCAAACCCACCACAAGATTGTACTGCAAAATTTACATTACCATGGGAGAGATATCGAGTGAGCCGTCTTAGTGTTATAGGGGCTTTGATTACACTGCACAGTCTTTATTTCCTCCTACTGCACTACTTCTTCTTTGTTGTATTATTATATAAACAACCTTGGTAAATGGGATGTAATCCCAAAATACTATATATGACAGGTTGGTTGGTCATTGGAGTTTTATGTCCTCGCAAGATCTCAGGTCATAGTAAGACACATACCGACTTACTTATCACAATGCCCACTCATGCCGACTCTATAGTGCTGCCTCACTGGTAGACCAGGCTACCAGCACCATGGCCTGATATCCTACTCAGTCACATTATCCTGACACTGCCCGAACCAGCCTTATCCGAATAATGCAGATAACTAGGCTACGAAGCGACAAGTATCACATTTTAAGTCATTGGTTTGACCGGACAAGAGTTCGAATGGGTGGGTTTGAATCACGCAATCTACCAAAGCGGGAGACGGACGCTCAAATCATTTGGACATGTCTTCTACTTTGACAGGTACACCATATTCATATTATATTACAGAGCATCTAAGGAGCAGTAACATTACCAACACAACAGCTACCTAGCAGTCTTTCCCTATTTCGGATCGACCTAGGATAGCCAGCCCCAACACAAAACAAGCTCAAACATCTACATACACTAAATAATCACTATGTACCTGCTACTTTGTGAGAACCAAAAATAATCGTATCACCACTACTAGAACTGGCCAGCATTGAAAACAAGCCCACGCACTCGAGCTTACATACTATGGACAGGTACACATCATAAAAAAAAAACCAAAACCCCAAAAGCTTTACTTTATCAGAATGATCATGATAAAATATTATTACTGGTGGATGTATCCAGAAACAAGCGAATTGCTGTGACGTGTTCAGGGCACAATCAAGGCCGAGGTTAACTATCGTAAAGCCATGACTATTAAAGCTGCATAGTCCGATGAAAATATCAAATTTTCAAAACAAACACCACAATCTAGATTTGATTCTACATATCTACCTTAGATAACGAGGCACTTATTAAACATTTGTCACCACATTGAAGGGGATAGATACTGAGGGAATTTAATAGAACCTGTTACCACAGAAGCCTATTGTGTCAGAGTTCTGGTGTGCTTGCCAAAATTAAGTCTGCATGGTTGGACTTCAAATATCTCAAAAGTGAGCAATTTAAAACAAAAGTTATTTCAAACTTAAGTAAGGTAGGTTATTTATTGTGATCAATCTAATATATTTATCTCAGAAAATGACAGAAACTCAAAAGCATCGGACTATGCAACTTTAAGTGTCATTTGACCTGAATGCCCCTTATCAGACGTGAGAGCTATGGTTTAGTGTTTCTAAGTGCAATGCAACAGTTTATATTTCTATCATCATGATATTTTGTTTATGCAGCAACACACCATCTTAGTCTATAATATTGATTGGTTTGTTTGTTGTTGTTTTACATCCTAGCAACATCTAAAGTGATATCCGGACAGTAATTAACTTGTGACAATGCACACTCATGGCAATTTGATGGTGCTTTCCCACTGGGAGACCAGCCCACCAGCACCATGACCTGATATCCCACTCAGTCACATTATCCTGACAATGAGCCAACCAGTCCTTGCCCTATCCTAATAATGCCGACTGCCAGGCCAGGTAGCGATAAGTATCAATTTTATAAGTCATTGGTTTGACTAGGCTGGGATTCGAACCCCCGACATTCCGCATGGGAAGCCTGTGCTCTACCGATTCGGTCACCGCATCTGGTCCATAATATTGAATAGCTGACCAAATAAAACGCAAACCCCCTATCCACAATATAATGTAAATGGCTGGAAGACAAGTGCCTGTGTGGGGACTTTAAAAAAAAGTATGTTCTCATAAAAAAACTGTTTACCTAAAAAAAAAAAAAGATTGTGGGGCTGCCACATTCCACTCGACGTGTATCGGCGGCGGAATGGGCAGATAATAAGGAGGCAAGGAGCCACCTGGTGAGCAGGAGGAGAATTAAGGGAGGCGCTTGGAAGCAGACCTACTGCTCTCCTGGCTGCATGCACCCAACCTCCAGTGACCCGAACACAAATGAGGTTACAGGAGCAGTAGGAGAAGACCATAACATAATAATAATAATAATAATAAGCTGGATAATTACATATGAGCCTGTCTCAAAAGGTGATAACTCTTTTTGGTATTGTCCATTGTAACGATTGACACAAAACAGCACAGAAACGGTTACACTGAAAACACAAGGACATTTGCTTCAAATCAATATGTATTCTATTGGGATTATGAAACGGCATGTAAAAAATTATTCAGTTTATCCTGAGCAAATGCATAAACAGGTAGTATGTTGATCGGTACAATGGACAAAGTTTTGTCCCATATTGCTTAGCACCTTTTGAGACAGTCTCATATATGAATAATATTTCCATAAGTACTTTATACCTCACAACCCACTAGCATACGAATCTCCTTCTTACTCTAATACTACGCCCTATCTAGGTACTGCTCCCTATCTACAATGTAATGTAGATGGCTGGACCAAACGGGATCACCAAATGAGGTGAGCGTCTGTCTCCTGTTTTGGGAGATCGGGGATCCGAACCCATGAGTTTGGGGGTTCACATCCTGGTTGAGTCAAACCAATGACTTACAAATTTATACTTCTCAGTTTCTAACCAGGCGCTCAGCATTATTAGGATAGGGCAATGACTGGTTGGCTCAGTGTCAGGATAATGTGACTGAGTGAAATATCAGGTCATGGTTCTGGTGGCCTAGTCTCCCAATGGAGCGGCACTCTAAATCCACCATGAGTGCACATTATCACAAGGTGGTACCCGTCATGATATGACCTTACATGTTGCTAGGGCATAAAATCCAACAACCAATCAACCATGAATAAACTGTTTACCTCCAAAAGAGCGAAAGGTTGTCGGACGGCTGCTCTCCACTCGATGTGTAAGACTGTGGCATCTACATCCAGGACCTTCTCGACAGGCGGGCTGAAAGCGATTAGTTTCACTTCCAACACTTTGTAGCAATTTGTCGGAACAAGGCAAACTGCTCCAGAGCTGCTTCATGGCCGGCACTTCAACATGTGCAATGGCCAAGGAAAATGGAGTGCATATTCTCTCTCTCGATATATGTATATGTACTGTGACATTCATTATGTGGATATAAATAATGGTATCCCCTTAATGTTACTATCTAACCATGTTAACCTCCATGTTGCTCACTGTGGAGTGGGCATTCTCTCCTCCCTGCCTCCTCTATACCGTGAGCCAAACTGTCACTCTGCTCAGTTTCAAAACTAATATATATATATATATATATATATAGAGAGAGAGAGTGATATTCTATGCAAAATGAAGGCATATTGGGTCATAGAAATGTCCACTTCTCCATATCACATGTTCAAGCCCCTTCGGACACCATATTTAAATAACAACCAACAGACCCTAAATAAACTGCTCACCCCGAGAAACAAAAAGTTGTCGGGTGGTCACTCTCTGCTTGACGTGTAACTGTAAGTCTGGGGCACCTACATTTGGGACGTTCTCGTCAGGAGGGCTGAGAGCGATTAGTTTCACTTCCAACACTTTGTAGCGATTTGCCGGAACAAGGCAAACGGCTCCAAACCTGCTCCAGGGCCGGCACTTCAACACGTGCAAGGGCCATAGGAAATTGAGCGCATACTATATATATATATGTTTAGGCTACACGTAAGAAGAGACAAGAAGAGGGTAAATGGGTTGGCAACAAGTGGGGCGAGTCACGCCCTTACCCATGGTATATATTGGTCAACGCAGGACCGCAGCACGGGCAGCAGCACAGACCCGCAGCACGGGCAGCAGCACAGACCCGCAGCACGGGCAGCAGCACAGACCCGCAGCACATGGAGCAGGAAATAATAACAATATCAGGAAGCAAGTCACAGATTTGACATAGCAATAATAAACAAGCATAATGTATGTATTGTCCGCCTCCTATAGTCATATAACCTTTTATACATTCCATAAATATATCGATATATCAGTTTCACAGCGATCGGAGACAAATCTAAAAAGAAAAAAACTAAGTGGATAGTCACTTTTGATACACCTTGTATATAATATACATGAACACACATATGTTAATCTGTAATGTATATTACAATTGTCAGCAGGTTAATAAGATGGGTAGTTCCAGTAGCCAGTGGGTATTTGTTCTTCATGTCAGGTTTTAATATTGTGGGTGAGATGGATGTTGGATGTTGAAGTTTGTGTCTAAGGTCATATCAGGACGGCTACCAACTTGTGACAGTGCGCACTCATGGTGAATTTATAGTTCTGCCCACCTGGGAAATCAGGCCACCATCACCATGACCTGATATCCAACATTATCCTGACACCGAGCTAATCAGTCCTTGCCCTATCCTATTAATGCTGAGCGCCAGGCTAGGAAGCGACAAGTAACAAATTTATAAGTCATTGATTTGATTCCACCAAGAATCAAACTCCAGAGGCCCGCGCTTCACCGATCCGGCCAACTCGCCTGGTAGGGGATTAGTTAGTAGTTCATGTAGCTGCGATCAAACCATCAGTGTCGGTCTTGGTTGTATGTAGGCCACCCAGTTTGGTGGCCATCTTTTTTCAAATCACTGTCAGGTATACGTGCAAGGAATACACCCCCCCACCCCATGTCTGACTGATTATAATAGATAGAGGCAAAGCGGGGAGGGAATCCAGATAAACTTCCCTTGTCCTTCTCATGATTCGTCTACATCAATATAATGTTGTGTCCTAGTTGGGGGGGGGGGGGTCTTTCCCAAAAAACCATCCGATCATAGTTTGTTGTTGTTGTTGTCAATATTAGGGTGGATGGATAAATAGTTTTATTCTTCGGTATAATATATTTGTCAGGGGTGAGGAAGTGGTCCTTCAGTCATAGATAATGTTAGTTATTTACACAAATCATTTTTGTGAATTAACTAAAGTGTGTTAGTTTTTGGAGTTTTACATCCTAGCAACATATATGGTCATATCAGGATAGGCAGTGACTTGAGACAGTGCACACTCATGGCAACTTTATAAGTGCAGTCCTGGTCCAATGGGAAACCAGCCCACTGGCACCTTCAGCTGATATCCCACTCAGTCACATTATCCTGATACTGAGCTAACCAGACTTAGTAATGCTGAGCATCAGGATAGGTAGCTAGAGGTATCAATTTTGTAAGTCATTGGTTTGAGTCGAGTGGCAATCAAATGACCTCATACCCCAACCTCACAAAACCACAGCGTAAACTGAGTATTCCTACTAACACTAGCGCAGGGGGTATATATACATACATTTGGTATATATATATACCAAAATGTTGCAAATGGACCACCAAAATAAAAACTGACAAAAAAACTAACAGCTAAGATGACAAGGGTACTAGCAAATTGAGACAATTGCTGTTCAGCGATGAAAACAAGCAGCGATGCGACTTACTCGATATGGACAGGGTAAATAAACCAACACACACAAAAAATTGAAAAAATCCCGAGCTTCAACACGGGAAGCCTGTGCTCTACATATTCAGTTATCCCGAAATGTCAACCCTACCAAATCAGTAGACCATTAGTAAGCTTCCACCAAAGCAGCTGCACTTGATTTGTTTGTGAACCGAGTATGGGGATCTAAGGGGGGTGGTTAGGGATGTGGAATGGGTGGTTTATTTATGAGGCAGTACCACATAAAGCCGAGGAGAGTAGCTACAGAATGAGAGACTAATAAGGTGTGACTGTACTGCTTACCTAATATGCATCTTTTACAGGCTGCTCTCAATCCGGTACCACCTTCTGACTTTCACCCACCCACAACTCCATCCCCACCCCGACCCCCACACCACTTCCCACCCACCATGCCAATCCAGCACCCATCCACACACCTAACCTATCTCACCCATCCTTGTAGTACCACCAGCATCAAAAACAGAACCATCAGCACCATCACCACCACCATCACCACCACCATCACCTCCACCAGCATAACCATCACGAACCATTACCACCATCACCACCACCAGACGGGGTGGCCGAATGAGTAGAGCGTCCGTCTCCTGTTTTGGGAGATTGGGAGATCCGAACCCATGGATTGGTGGGTCCGAATCCTGAACGAGTCAAACCAATTACTTAAAAATTGATACTTGTCGATTCCTAGCCTGGTGTTCGGCATTATAGTAGGATAGAGCAAGGACTGGTTGGCTTAGTGTCAGGATAATGTGACTGAGTGGGATATCAGGTCATGGTGCTGGCAGCCTGGTTTCCCAGTGGGGCAGCACTATAAAGTCGTCATTAGTGTGCACTGTCACAAGTCGGTACCCATCTTGATATAACCTTAGATGTTGCTAGGACGTAAAACAACAACACACAAACAAACAAGCCACCACCATCACAACCAGAACCAGAACCATCACCAGCATCACCATCACCATCACCATCAACACCACCACCGCACCATCATCACCATCACATCATCACCATCACCACAACCACCATCACCATCACCACCTGCTTCGCCGAGTGTAACCCATCCCTGCCAACCAAGCATCACTCACACTGCACTCCGCCTAGATGCAGTAGTATACAACAATAACTCACACTGCACTCTACATAGATGCAGTGGTGTCAAGGCATCACTCACACTGCACGGTGCCTAGATGCAGTGGTATACAACCATCGATGATAATGCAATTTGTCTAAAGGCAGTAGCATACAACACTGTACAAGCACGAATCACACTGCACAGTTCCTGGATGCAGTTGTACACAATCATCACAACACACTGTCCAAAGGATGTACTATACAGGCATCACTCACACTGCCCTCCGCCTAGCTGCATGCAGTAGTATACAAGTATCACTCACACTGCAACCTGTCTAAAGGCAGTAGTAGACAAGCATCACTCACACTGCACTCGGCCTAGATGTTGTAGTACGCAAGCATCACTCGCAGTGACTCAACCTAAATGGAGTACTACACAAGCATCACCCACACTATAATCTGTCTAGAGGCAGGAGTATACAATCATCACTCATACCGATCTCTGCCGACATGTAGTAGTATACAAGCATTGCTCACACTGGCTGAATCTAGAGGCAGTAGCATACAACCATTACTCACAATGCAGCCTGCTGTTACATACATAACCCAGGGTGTAGCGTGTTGAGAGGTACAGGCCACCTGGGCCTGTATGCATGAAGACTTATTTATCGGCTCTGGTGTTAAGGGCTGGGTTCGGGTAAGCTAACGCCTGTGTTGGGAAATGTGTCATGGGGTATGTATGGTGCCAAAGCGCAGTGACGTTAGCTAACCTAGCAGTTATTTATAGATTTGGGAAATCCCTCTGTCCCTGTAGCGATTTGTTTTGTGTACATTTGTCGATTCGACAATATTAATATCGCCGCCGATTTAGTGGCGACGTTAATATAGCTTTGAATTTAGGGTTAATTTCATGAAATTTCACTTATTGCATATGTAATTCTTTTAAATATGATAGCATTGAATAGATTTGGCCCTAATATATTGCCGCTGAAGCGGGGGCGGTGGCAGCGACACGGCGGTGATGTTTTGTTGATCTTTGACAGTATGGATAGCGATGTCGATGCGGCAGCGGCGGCGATTTGTTTAGCTTACATTCGTCGATTCGACAATATTAATATCGCCGCCGATGTAGCGGAGGCGTTAATATCGGTTTGAATTTAGGGTTAATTTCATGAAATTTCACGATTTGAGTATGTAATTCTGTTAAATATGATCGCATTCAATAGATTTGCGCCTAATCAGTCCCTATCCCCGACGGTAAACTTGATATGGGTTGGGGTTAGCGTAGACGACGTTAAACTCACGGAGTTTCCGTAACACTGGTCCATACATACCGACTTTTCGCCGCTAACACGGAGATCGTCCCTAACCACGAGTTTGGCTCGGTAACCCCGACTCATGCATATCGCCCCAGGACAGTGATCACCGGCTACACCTGGATGTAGGGCTGAGGGGACGGCTGCTCGTACAACACAATGTTGTCGGCTCCAGGTCGCTCACAGCCCGGCCCTTGGGGGCCGGCACCTGGGAATTAACTGAGCCGCAAACTAAGATGGACTGATATTGGCACCCATTTGTCCTTGTAACGAAGACCTCCCCGCGCTGGAATGGTGGAGGTTCGGGGTAGGTGGTGAAGGGGAGGGTGTAGGATTGGAGGTGGGGAGAGTAGGGAGTGGGAGGTTGGGGAGGGGGAAGGGATAAGTTTGGGAATGGGAGGTAGGGGGAGGGGGAGGGGGAGGATTGGGATGGGGAAAGTGTGGGGTAGTGAGGGATTGTGGAGAGGGAAGGTGTGTGGGAGGAGGGGGGGTAGGGAGGGGGAGGTTTGGGGGAATGTGGAAGGTTGAGATGGTGGGGGAGGGTGACGGTCGGTAGGGGACGGTGGTGGGAAGGTGGGGGAGGGTGAGAGAGGTAATTATGCTAGCAGAGGGTGAGGATAGGGAGAGGGGGAAGGGTGGGAGAGGGGATGGGTGGGGAGGGGTCAGACGGTGGAGGGTGGGTTAGGGGGAGGGGGCGGTGTGGACGGTAGGGACTGTGGAGAGGCCGGTGGAGGGTGTGTAGGGTGTGGAGGGTGTGGAGGGTGTGGAGGGTGTGGAGGGTGTGGAGGGTGTGGAGGGTGTGGAGGGTGTGGAGGGTGTGGAGGGTGTGGAGGGTGTGGAGGGTGTGGAGGGTGTGGAGGGTGTGGAGGGTGTGGAGGGTGTGGAGGGTGTGGAGGGTGTGGAGGGTGTGGAGGGTGTGGAGGGTGTGGAGGGTGTGGAGGGTATGGAGGGTGTGGAGGGTGTGACGGGTGGGTTAGGGTGGGGAACATAGGCAGGGTGCAGGTGGTGGGGAGGGTGGATCTGGATGGGTAGGGTGGGACGGTGGGGAAGGTGGGACAAGGTGGATGAGGGTGGAGAGGCTAAGGAGAAGAGTTTAGAGTCTGAAGGGTGTGGGAGGGTGAGGGTGGTGGAGGGTAGAGGGGAGGGTGTGAGAGTATGTGAGTGTGGTGGAGGGTGGGGAGGGTGAGGAGGGTGGTAGACCGTGGGGACAGTGGGTGAGGTGAAGGGGTCAAGCGCCTGGTGTGTGCATCGGGGGGGGGGGGCCTAGGGAAGTATGTGTGGGTGGGAAGGCGTGGGTGGGGTGGTGTGGGTGCGTGGAGGGTGCCAGTATCCCTCGGGCCGTTGCGTGGTGGCGGGGGTGACGGGGGGAGGGTAGATCACGTGGTGAGGATTGGGACACCGGAAGTGGGGGTGGGACGTGGGGGCTGCTGAAACTAAGTGGACAAAGAAAGCTTGGTATGTGTGTACAACTCTGTAAAGTGCGTTTGCTTGTTGCTTGCTTGATAGGGTTTTATGTCCTAGAAACATCCAAAGTAACCTCAGGCAAGGGTATCGACTTGTGGAAGCGCGGTCCATCACGGTAATATGGTTGGGTCTTGACACGCATTCTCCTTGCTGCTTATCGGAAAGAGTAGCCTATGTGAAGCTGAGAGACATTAAGACCAACTCACGGACTTCACTCTGACAGGGGGAGGGGGCGGTGTGGACGGTAGGGACGGTGGAGAGGCCGGTGGAGGGTGTGGAGGGTGTGGAGGGTGTGGAGGGTGTGGAGGGTGTGGAGGGTGTGGAGGGTGTGGAGGGTGTGGAGGGTGTGGAGGGTGTGGAGGGTGTGGAGGGTGTGGAGGGTGTGAAGGGTGGGTTAGGGTGGGGAACATAGGCAGGGTGCAGGTGGTGGGGAGGGTGGATCTGGATGGGTAGGGTGGGACGGTGGGGAAGGTGGGACAAGGTGGATGAGGGTGGAGAGGCTAAGGAGAAGAGTTTAGAGTCTGAAGGGTGTGGGAGGGTGAGGGTGGTGGAGGGTAGAGGGGAGGGTGTGAGAGTATGTGAGTGTGGTGGAGGGTGGGGAGGGTGAGGAGGGTGGTAGACCGTGGGGACAGTGGGTGAGGTGAAGGGGTCAAGCGCCTGGTGTGTGCATCGGGGGGGGGGGGGGGGGGGCGGTAGGGAAGTATGTGTGGGTGGGAAGGTGTGGGTGGGGTGGTGTGGGTGTGTGGAGGGTGCCAGTATCCCTCAGGCCGTTGCGTGCTGGCGGGGGTGACGGGGGGAGGGTAGATCACGTGGTGAGGATTGGGACACCGGAAGTGGGGGTGGGACGTGGGGGCTGCTGAAACTAAGTGGACAAAGAAAGCTTGGTATGTGTGTACAACTCTGTAAAGTGCGTTTGCTTGTTGCTTGCTTGATAGGGTTTTATGTCCTAGAAACATCCGAAGTAACCTCAGGCAAGGGTATCGACTTGTGGAAGCGCGGTCCATCACGGTAATATGGTTGGGTCTTGACACGCATTCTCCTTGCTGCTTATCGGAAAGAGTAGCCTATGTGAAGCTGAGAGACATTAAGACCAACTCACGTACTTCACTCTGACAGCAGAAATCTAAATGGAGAGCGGCAGTTATGTAATGGAAGCAGTCTTTGTTGCATTGCAACTGACAGCATTATGATGATGATGATGATGATGACTAAAAAAATACTGACTTGAAAAAAGGAACAACATAGGCCACCACAAGTTAACACACTTATCCGTTATGAGCAGGGTAAATAAAGTCATCACAAACATAACAGAAAAGTATTCTGACAAGATTTCAAACAGGTACTGTTCCATTGACAGTGTGCTAGACACATTGAAAGCTATGAGATTTGTTGCAATATTTAATTTATTATCCCCTATCCTATTAAGGCTGAGCACCAGGTTAGGAAGCGACAAGTATCAATTTTAAAGTCATTGGTTTGACTCGACTGTGACTGAACTCCCGGCCTTCTGCACGCTAGGTCCACGCTCTACCGATTAGGCCATCACACTCGGTTCTGTAAGTGTGGGTTTACTAAAACATACTGACTTGGAAAAAAGGAACAACAGGGTTATTTTGTGAAAGTAGGTCACGCATTTGTGATAAGATTTCAAACAGGTACTGTTCCATTTACAGTGTGATGGACACATTAAAGGCTATGTGATTTGTTGCAATATTCAATATATTATCAGGGTATTAGCTAGTGCAAGTTAGTAAAGTTAGCCCCACCATGCGGGGTTTTGTTAGCTTAAAGGGATCATGTCTGGTTCAACTATAGGCAATCGCCGTAAGAGGTTTTCTCAGTGAAGGGTTAGGACACGTGACCTCCCTATAGAAGGTCAATATCTGGAACGAATAGTTTAAACAACATCCTCGGGCAGTATGCTTGAAGCGGTGTTAGCGCTCCTATCCAAGGGATAGCAGCTATCTTCGGGACAAAAACACTAAGACCACATCTTGCACACCATTGTTGTACCGCTATCTCGGGAATAGAGACTATCCCGGGGATAGGTACAACACGGTATGCAGGAAGCGGTGTTAGCCCTATCCTCACGTGTTAGTCTGTCCCGGTTCCATAGGGGTGTTAGCGCTATCCCGGCGAGGATAGCTGTCAATTGTTCACTGGTTCTGATATAATTTAATCATTTATGAGTGTGACTATATACAGTATAACCCCGTTAAACCAGACTTGAAGGGACCATAGAAAATTGTTTGGATTAACCGATCATTGGTTTAACCGACCTTTGGCTTTGACTTTGACTTTGAGTAAGAGTGTATTGTACACGTTATATAGAATGTATGTGGACACTTTGATTATTGTTTTTGTATGTACATACAGTATAACCCGATTAAACCAAGCTTGGTTAAACCAGATGATCGGTTAATCCAAATAAATTGATAGGGTCCCTTCAAAATACTACCATTTATCATATACAAAAGTTGGTGTGTTCTGAGATGACCTTGGAACCACATGACAGGTTGGTTTAAATGTACCGGAAGTGGCCTGGGGCCTGAAATTCTGTTTGGATTAAACGATAATTTGGATTAAACAAGTTTGGTTTAAACAACTTTTGTATATGATAAATGGTAGTATTTTGCTGGGCCGCCGAAAAAAAGTGTGGATTAACCGATCGTTTGGTTGAACCGAACTTGGTTTACTGGGGTTGTACTGTACTGATAAAATCAAATCTCGTTGGTTACCAGCGTGACTAGTGACTGGTAACAACAACTCCTGTTTTTCATCAATTATAAGCATGCTACAATTGAAAACAGTGAGTGTCAAATAGATAAAAGATTCAGCTAGTATCTCCTGTAGAGTACGGGGTGCCGTATCTACTGTACGCACACGGGTTGAATCTTGTATCGAGTGCATAACAGTCACTGTGAACATTGCGGCCATAAATAAACCGAAAAATACCCAAAGAAAAAGGACTATTCACTGCTACTATCAAATTCCGCTATTTATGAGTGTAATATTTACTGTTAATATCAAATTCTGCTACTTATGAGTGAGCGGGAATTCCCCAATCTAAAAATAGCCACACAGACAGGTAGCTATCCCTGCCAGTTTTCACGTTCATGCATATCATTTGAACCACACCACAGACTCATGCGGGAGGTCGGCGGGACCAAGTGGTCCTTAGCCACTGTCGTATTGGCCACTCGTGGCTTGCACATGCTTTTCTGGTCAAGGGGGAACCTCCCGCTGAATGTATTGGTTGTCAGTTCCCGCTGACACTCAAACACATTTTACTAAGTTTTGTGGCCCTGCGCCAACAATTCTACACTGCAGACAGTATGCATGACCTTTTTACTAAAGCAAAACACGAAAACATTTTAGCCATTTTGAGGGCAGCTGGACTGTACCACCTCATATAGTTTAAGAAATAAATTCTATCAATTATTAATAAAACTTGTCTTTTTCTATGGGAATTTGTTTCCCTTGACCACAAATATATGATTGTGAGCTTTCTAATTTAATGAGTGTCTATTGGCACATAGTTGATTGTCTGCTTTTACATGTAAAAGCGATGGTTTGAACAAAAAACAAGCATTTCTCGCCGTGAATATGGCCTATGCTGCCAACACGGCGTAAAGCAACCACCAATCAATAAATCATTTGAACCACACCACTATCCTTGTGATACCTATCACGGGATAGCGCCTATCCCCAGGATAAGCAAACACCAAATCATGTATAAGGCCCCAGCCAGTCACAGCACCACCTAGCGAATAAATGGAGCTTTACTTACCGCCACCAGACACCATGAAAAAGAAAGTTTGTTTTATTCAGCAACACCTCCAGACCATTTCGATTTGTATCATCGGGTATTGGATGTCAAACATATGGTCATTCTGACATATTTCTTTTGAGGAAACCCACTGGCTCCACATAGACTACTCTTTCCGATAAGCAGCAAGGGGTCTTTTATATGCACTTTCCCACAGACAGGACAGCACATACCGCAGCCTTTGATGAACCAGTTGCGAACCACTGGTTGGAACGGAAAATAGCCCAAACTGCAAATGGGTCCACTGAGCAGGATCGATACTGGTGGACGCTCTACCGTCTGGGCTACGTCCCGCTCCTCCCAGAGACCGTGAATATATGAGAGGATTGCCTGTATGTATGTAGGTATGTATGTAATTGTAAGCATTAAATGATGATTTAAAAGACTTACAATTCCAGGGAGGAAAAGTGTAGTACTGTGCTTTGATGTCTTAGCCAAGGAGCCACATGACAGGTGGGCATAGATAGGGTGATGCCATCAGGGACGCTAGGTGGTGTGATGGTTAGCACACTAGCCTGGAATGTCAGAGATGTGGGTTCAATTTCTGCTCTAGTTGCAATATTTCGCAGTTTCATCACCCACATGACACTGGTTTCAATGACCAGGATCCTGTACAAGCTACAGGCTGTATGGTTGTTGAACCTACCCTGTGTGCATATGCAAGTGTAGATAAAAGATTCACCCCATACTTACAGTACAGGGGTGAACGACAACGTAGTCTAAAAATGGGCGAAAATAGCTTAAGTATGGAACAGGAAGTAGAATTCCTGGTTCCAATATCAAATAGACACTTATATTGGCACAGAGTTGGTGAAATGGGAGAGAATGCAAAAAGACAAGATGGCGGCCATAGAACGCCGTCGATTTCACTTTTAAATCTTATTAAACTAGATGTTTTATTATATTTTTCAACTCAAAGGTAGCCGGGAAATATGAAAGCATATACAAAGAAGAAATGTTGCTTCTTAGATTGTGAAATTTGGCTCTCATTTCATTAACCCGCTTTTACGACCGTTTTTTATATAGGGCTGGTCTTCACCCATGTACTGCGAGTACTGGGTGAATCCTTTATCGAATGCAAGTGCAGTGCCTGTATGTATGTAATTGTAAGCATTACATTACCATTTAACAGACTTTCAATTCCAGGGGGATGACAGTAGTAGTATGCACTGACCTCTCAGGCAATGAGCCACATAGACACGGAGGCATGGATTAGGTGATGACATCAGGGAGCCTAAGAGGTGAAATGGTTAGCCCATGGGCCTGTAATGCAGGAGATGTGGGTTCGATTCCTGGCTCGGCACAATATTTCCTATTTTAATCACCCCCACGACACCACCAATGAAGGAAAGTGAACATTGTTCATGGCTTTCACACTCGACCTGGACTTGTCGGCTTCAGTTCCGCTGGATGGTCAGTCGGGGATCCGTCTTACCAACAGACCAATCCGAGAGAAACAAAATGTTTACCTTCAAAAATATGCTCAATTGTTTGTTTGTTGTCGGTTTTTATCTTAGCAACATCTAAGACATCATCAAGATGGGCACTGACTTGTGACAGTGCACACTCGTGGCGACTTAATAATGCTGCCCCACTGGGATACTTTATAGTGCTGCCCCACTGGGAGTTCACACTTCCAGCACTATGACTCGATATCCCACACAGTCAAATTATCCTGATACTATGCCAACCAGTCCTTGTCCTGTGTTAGTAATGCTGATGGCCAGGCTAGTTGATGATAGGTATACATTTAATAAGTCATCAGTTTGACTCGGTTTGGGATTCAAACTCCCAAACCTCTGCATGGGGAGCCAGCACTCTACCTATTCAGTTACTACCTTCAGTAAAACATGTTCAATATTTCCTATTTAGGAAATATATATGAAATAAATATGATCATTGTTGTGCTCTTGCAGTTAAAGTCTATCAATTCCATATTCAGAATGGCATTATATAGGCATTATATATGTAGCAGTTTCTGCGGGGGGGGGGGCTGGATCAGATTATCAGAATGATCGCAGCTTTAGCTAAAACAAATGTAGTCATGGTTTCATTTCAGCCTGGATGGCGCTTGGCGCTTTTTGCGTCTGAACACTTCATTAAAATTGTAATCAGGAAAAACGCGAACACAGCAAATATAGTTATGGCATTTTTAATTAAGGAAAGTTAAACGTCAGGTTATACAAATGTCAGCTCACAAATGCTTAAGAAACGAGGCTAGAGATGCTATGGCCCTACTTCCACTTCCACATGTAGGGTGGGTGGGAGGCCAATTTAAGGCTGGTTATTGTCTCCTGGCTCCTCCGGTCGTAGTGACCAAACCCCGGCGCTGCGCCGCCTTATATAGCAAAAGTCTACCCAAAAAGGGGCGCATCGGCAGTTCTACTGTACTGCATAATACGTCATCAAGTCCTGTTTACCCGATCGGCGACCAGGTTAGAAAAGAACCGCCAGTCGGCGTTTGAGTTTGTTACTTAGTTATGGAGAATTCCGCCAGTCGGCGACACAATAGACGTCCTTAGTACTGGTACGCCTTGGTCTGTATTCGCGATCCTGATTACCTGCAATGCCAAAGCATTACGAAACAATGTTGTCTTTGTTGGCGGGTCTGTGCAGTGAACTGCTGGTACAACATGGCGGTCTGTCTGAACAGAGATAGATGGGTGGTGGTGAATATTGCACGTGCAGGTGGGGTGGGGTGGGGGTCAGTGGCTTCGCACCCCGCTACCTGTCTGGGGGCTTTGTGGTCTGTGTCTCCGTTTGCTTTGACCCTTCTTTTATCTAACTACTATTCTTTCACTGCCACGCTTGTGCCTTGGCATTGTGCTCGTCTGAGAGAGAGGAGGAAGCAGTGTCTCGTCGCACTTGCATGCTGAACCCTGTAGCAGTTGGTTGGGTTTTGGAGTGTTATGTCCTTGTAACATCTGAGGTCATATCAGGATGGGTACCGACCTGTGACAGTGCACACTTATGTTATGGCGACTTTATAGTGCTGCCCCATTGGGAAATCAGGCTGCCAGCACCATGACCTGATATCCGACTCAGTCACAGTATTTTACCACTGAGCTAACCAGTCATTGCCCTATCCTATTAATACATGAAGAGCTCTTTATATATGAACAGGTCTTTTCCAGAACATGATCTATGAACTTGCTATTGGCATTGCAAACCCATTTTTGGGATTGGCGCTTATTGCTTCTTGGAAAAGAGCTCCTCATATATATATAACAAAATGAAATTGAGAGACGTTTAACTGGAAACCATAACAACAAATTCCATTTTACAGGAAACAACTAAAATGGACTTTTCATTCTTTGCACCTGAACCCGCCATGACTGTAGTCCAGTCGACTGACTGGGGGTGGTGGCCGAATGGGTAGAGTGCAAGCCTCGCGTGTGGGAGATCGGGAGTTTGGTTCCTGGTTGAGTCAAACAAATGACTTATAAAATTGAAACTTGTCACTTCCTGGCACTCGGCATTAATAGGATACGGGAAGGACTAGTTAGCTCAGTGTCAGCATAATGTGAGTGGGATATTGGGTCATGGTGCCGGTGGCCTGATTTCCCAATGGAGCAGTACTAAAAAGTTGCCATGAGTGTGCACTGTCATAAGTTGTTACTTATCCTGATATGACCTTAGATGTTGCCAGGACTTAAAACACCAACAACCAACCAACTATTCAATATCTTTGTCCCGATTCTTTTTTATTCTTGGCTCTTGAACTGTGCTTCGATTGCTTATGAACGCTAAAACGTTCGCATTCAGAATGTCTAGTTGCTCTCCCTATATTAGTTTTTTTACTGGGAGGTTTGCGTTCCTGCAACATCTAAGGTCATATCCGAATACTAGCTTTTGACTATGTAGAAAAGTACAAAACAACAAGTAGAAAAGTCACATACTTCTCTGCGCTGATTAATTTGCCATCCCACCCACCCAAGCTTCTAATATTGGACTGGTAGGGTGAAGTGTCTTCGAGTCCTGATATCTATACATAAATGACAAACTTGTGACAAACTGAAAAAATAAATGCCACATTGGACATACTTGTCCTTCTTGTGTGCTTTAATGATAGTGTAGTGGTCTGCACTGACCTCTCAGGCAAGGAGTTGCATAGACAGGTAGGCGTGGGTAGTTTGTATTTCAGGGAGCCTATCTGGTGTAACGGTTAGCACACTGGCCCGGAATGCAAAGAGATGTGGGTTTGAGTCCCACTCTAGGCGCAATATTTCCCATTTTCATAACCCCCTCGACACTGGTGCCGTGACCAGGATCCTGTACAAGCTACATGCTGTACAGTTGAACCTACCCTGTGTATGTAAGTGCATTGCATTGCCTGTATTGTATTATGTAATTGTAAGCATTAAAAGACTTACAATTCCAGGGGGACTAGTGTAGTGGTCGGCACTGCCCTCTCAGGCAAGGAGCCGCATAGACACGTAGGCATGGGTAGTGTGTTGATATCAGGGAGCCTAGGTGGTGTAATGGTTAGCACACTGGCCCGGAATGCAAAGAGATGTGGGTTCGAGCCCCACGACAATAGTTATCCAGTCTGCTTCGGGAAAATATACATATGTATAATCTTCAGCGAGTAATCGTTAGCCACAGTCTATATAGATTATAATCCGGTCAATGGTGATCACAATAGATGGACCTGGTCACTCGCCGGTGGCGCCAGCGGACAGGAGAGGAACTAATGCAGGTATCCTTGGTTTTACACCCGTCATGACTGGAACTGTGTGGGAAGAGTGTCCTTGTGTATATTCCCAGGATGTAATTATATTTATAGAACGCACACATATATATATATATAAACAGTTGGCCCCTGGTAAACAGAATAAGAATAGACTGGAGTGGTTGCGAAGAGTATATATTCTCTGGTGGGAATATGTTAATTGTCCACCTAACAATTTAAAATCTGACCATCCAAGCGGGTTTTGCAGTGGTAGTGACCAGACGCAGCGGCTATCCGGGGGTGGCCAGGAGCCACTCACAGGTGGCAGGCACCCTATTGGTGGAGGCAGGAACTAACTCCTATGGAGTAGTACAGTAGGTAATAACTAACTCCTATGAAGTAGTACAGTAGGTAATAACTAATATAGAGAGAACTGATAAGTGATAGTGTCCTTGTTTATATTCCCATAAAAGATTATAGAGCACATATATATATATATGCTGTATACGCCAGTATGCAGGCATAATAAGGCTGGAAGCTTCCCTATGTTCCTCAGTCATAATTCCTCCCTCCGTCATTGACTGGAGGAGCTGGATCTAGTCATCTCCTGTTCCAGCCTAGTCAACCTCAGATCCGTTGGGAGGCACCACCTGTCTGTTCATGTGTCATCTGCCCCCCCCCCCCCACACCTAACACTCACTGTACCGCGGAAAGTATTATTATAAAAAGGAAATATTTAAACTTTTTCAGAGGGAAAACACATAGTAGTCTAGTACATAAATATTGAGATATAATTTACAGTATTGAGGGTAATGTTGATATGATGTTAACTGTTATCTTTCTATTTATTATGTCTATGGTATAAGCAATGTATCTGTGTTATTTTTAAATGGTGAAAGCACCTCATAAGTATTGTACTTCTGCTTTCTCCTTTTTCATGTGAAAAAAGTACTGATATAAATATCAACTTGTGTGTACATTGATCATGTGGAAATAAATATATTATTATTATATATATACTAGAGTAAACATGTGCACAATGTGGGTTAAAGCCAGACTTTGCTCTACTCCCTTGACCAATATTGTGTTGAACTGTCATTATACTGGGTATATACTTGTATATACGGGTGTAGGGTGCATTAGGTTGGGAGCCGTTATGGGCTCCGGTAGAGTTAGTTGTGATCCGCCAGGTTCACGCTTGTTGGTTAAGGCAGGAGAGTTGAGATGCCCTAGTCAGCACCACCAACGGGATCCACGGCAGGTTCTATCCGCCAGGGAGGCGTCTGGTTCCCCTTCTGCTTGGGCTTGGCTTGGCTTGTCACTGCCCGCTCGTCCAGCACCATAGCCACTTATCGGTGCCTGCTCATCTTGTTTTTTTTTTTCTCTTTTCTCTTCTTTTTGTTATGTTCTTATTACTGTTTATTCTAATTGATCGGTAGGGCAGGTTTGCCCAGCCAGTTGCCTATATAGATATATAATTGAAGGTGGATCATAGTTGTTGATGTAATAAATGATCATATCGGCCAGTCTACCATTTGCTTGTCCTTACATTTATATTCACGGTCTCTGACTATATTCACAGACCGTGTTTAATCTATGTCATCTGCTATATTCCAGACTTGTGCAAGGTCCCGTTACAATACAGTGGTGGCATCTGGTGGAATCCATCTGTACCATTATGCGGTAAACCATATTGCTGGGCACTAGCTAATAGTGGAGTTACCAACGCTTGCGGTAATGTGGATCAAATTGGACGCCACTCTAGTTGAAGTGACCAAAGTTAGTAAAAACCATCGAAATTAATATGAAATCTGTAGGGCAGGCACAATAAGACATGTTATTAACCACCCATACATGGAGAAGCATCAGTGGAGTATGCTGATGCATGTTGGCAGTGCCGATTAACGGACGAGTAGTGATCAGAATGACACTAAAACTTAACCACTGTGCGGTATTATAAGTTGTTGTTATATAGATATTATTTTGGCTTTTTTCTTTTTTTTTGGTGACAAGTTATTTATTCTGTCCATATCGTATAAGCTCTTGTGAGGGTGCTTGTTTTCAATGCTGGGCAGCTGTGATTCTGTTTTGGTCTGGTCCCGGACTCAGGAGTGTTTACCTGGTCTTGCTCAGGCCAACCATTTGGAGCTTTGGGTGTTAGTAGTTTCTGTATTAGTTTTTTTGTATTTTTCAAAGTTTTTTCCTAATATGAGTATGATACCGTAGGCTACTATTACATCTACCCAGATGACATACAGGCCTGCGGGAGAGGATCCCGTCCCCTTTGTGGTTTGCTACATCATCCTTTCACCCACGGCCTGTCCTTAGATAGTGCACCAGTGTGCTAGAACACACCCGGACCCTTCAGGATTGCAGCTAGGTGGGATGGTTGTGTTGTATGCTTAGCCATTTTGTATTTCAGGGTGAATCTGATGCCTGACCAAGGCCTGCCCTGTTCTGCTTTTGTGTGTGCCATTACACATACCCAGACGGACTGAACCATATGGTGATAGTCATTCAGATTTCCTTAGTACTTAGGAGGGCTATTTTCCGTATTTGTAATATCTACCAACTTGTCTGGCCTGTCTTTTGCTTTTTGTGCCAAAACACAGCAAGCAGTGACTGAATCCACAGTCAGGTGAGATAGTGTTCCTTCAGGAGGTGGTTGTGTACTGCCTTGTTTTCTTTAAGGATCTTTTATAGTGGTCCAGGCTTTCGATTGCCCATTGTTGGGTGGGTTGATTATTCCAGGCATGTGCTGCCATGGCCAGTAGACTTCTCTCATAAATTGTTGTGTTACTTATTGCTGTCAGTAGCACTGGGGCTGCCATGTGCCTGGTGTCCCTTTGGGGTGTAACGTCGTCGGCTGGCAGTTGTAGTTGCGTAGGCAGGCTACTATGAAATAACTACAGGCAAGTAGAAGTAAGGGAGAGTATAGAGTGAAAGGTAGAGAGAGCTTGAACCCTCAGGTTTATTATTATATAGTGGTTTTAGAATTCAAGATGGCCTCTCACATGACCAGATCCTCCAATGAACAGTAAGCATTCACATGTCCACCAATCAACAGTATGCATGCCTTGGTTGTTTTGGCCTACCTGCCCTGTTGTGTCTGGGTGTGCAGTGATCCGTATCCAACAGTTGGGGGGGGAGGGGGTTGTGAGCACAGCTGCTAAGGCCCTATCACACTAACAGTAGTGCCCCGCTGACACTATATATAGCATACACAATGTCTATTTATCTATGTAAAGGATCACCAGCACCACATAATATATTAATGCCCCTGGCCCTATATATCATTTACCTTTTATATAACATTTGTAATCACTTATAGACCAGTTCACATTCCCACCAATGTCTAATTATCGGAATATTTTGCAGGGGGGTTACTGTGTAGCCCGGTTTTGTGTGGCTTAGGTACAGGAGATAAAAGGAGAGTAAGGAGACGAGGTGTTGAGGAAGCCCTTTCTGTGGGGCTCTGGCTGAGCACTAAGGCCCTACCGTAGAAGCAAAGCTAAACATTGTTAGTGAATACTTGGAATTTGCGCGTCAGAGTACAAAGAAATGAACAGCGGGCGGCGTCATCAGCGCATATCAAGTAACTCGCCTCGCATCAAATAGTAAATGGATATCCAGGATAACGATACAACATCGTAGGAAATTAAATAAAAGTAATAAATACAGCACCCCCAATATATGTGATGTATAACACATTATGTGAGTATCAAGTTGTGTAAGGGAATTATTATCATAACGGTTATACTCTGTAAGACCCAACACTATACCGGTAGTGCCACCTGCAGCCTCCTCGCCTCCACCAGATATAGCCCAGTGTCAGTCACACCTGAGGATTTCCATCGTATATAAACAAAATATATATGTATGCAGCATAATGAGTATGCGAATATGAATAGCCAGAGGGATGGATTGTGTACAGCTATTTTATTACTGTCATTATTGATATAATAATCTGACTATATATAGCTGCATCACAGTTACAAACTGCGGGTCTGTAAAGGCAGTCTCGCCACCTGTGGCAGGAGTCCTAATTATACACATATACATTCCCTTCTATATGGCGCCACATGCAGGGCCTTGTGGTGTGCTCTGTGGTGGAGTGGTTACAGTGTCTGACTTTTTTTCTAGGTCCGACTCCTAATCTGAAGGTCAGTGGTTCGATTCCCCGCGCCTCCACCTCTGCCAATTTGGATTTCCACCACTGTGTATAACTTACAGCGTCATCAAAGGCCAGTTGCTCTCATACCATGTCTCTGTGGTATGGTAGGTTAAAAATCCCTTGGGTCGGTAAAAGTGTAGGCTTAGGCTTTCTATCGACAAACTGTCTAATGGTGAAAACAAGTCTATTCAGACTTATCCATAATGGGCAGTATAAATAAATCTTTAATAATGTTTTGTTTAAAAGCATAGTAAATGCAGCAACATTCAAGTTGGGTATATAGCATAACATTTATATATGTAAGTGATTTGTTTTGGAAACTGAACCCTTTGCTGCTTATTGGAAAGAGCAGCCTATGTGGCGGCAGTGGGTATCCTCCAAAGAAATATGTCAGAATGACCATTTGTTTGACATCTAATAGCCGATGATAAAAAGGCATTGTTAAATAAAACAAGCTTTATTTGTTTACTTTGGGAAATGGTTATGTTTTAATTGCGCTATGCAGCTTTAACGGGATTGCAATGATGCAGTGGGAGCCCCGAGGGTTAATTAGCACGGATTATTAATGGGAATTCATGGATCAACGATACATTAATTAAACCACACTACTCGGCCAACAGACATATTGGGGCCAACCTGAGTAGCAGAACTCTAAAACTAGAGCAACAGTTAAAGTTGCACAGTCTGATGGTTTTGAATTTCTGTAGTTTTGCTGAGATAAATATATTAGACCAATCACTAGTATCTACTTTACATTAGTTCAAAGTTACTTTTATTTTAAATGGTAAATGTTTGAGATAATTTGAGTGCAAACATGGAAAATTATTTTTGCCAAGCTTGCCAAAACTCTGACACCATATACTTCTGCACTAACAGGTTCTGTTAAATTGACTCAGTATTGCCTTCTACGCAGAAACAAATGCTTAATAAGTGCATCAGTATCTAAGTTAGATATGGACAATAAAATCTAGATAATTGTTTCGGTTTTGAAAATTGGATAATTTCATCGGCCTATGCAGCTTTAATACCATTTAAAACGTAATATATTGGCTCCCTCTTGTGGAGTGTATGGTTGGTTGGTTGTTGGAGTTTTACGTCATGGCAGCATCTAAGGCCATATCAGAACGGACAAACTAGAGGAACAGTCTCTGGCAAATAAGGACATCTGTTGGTTGGTTGGCTGTTGGAGTTTTACATCCTGGCAGCATCTAAGGTCATATCAGGATGGCTACCGACTGGTGACAGCGTGTACACATCGTGACTTTATAGTGTGGCTTCACTGGGAGACCAGGCCACCAGCACCATGACCTGATATCCGATTCAGTCATATTATCCTGACTCTGAGCCAACCAGTTTTGTTGTGTTTGTTGTTTAGGTCCTAGCAACATCTAAGGCTATATCAGGGTGGCAGCCGACTTGTAACAGTGCGCACTCATGCCAAGTTTCTAGTACTGGTCCACTGGGAGACCAGACCACCAGCATCATGACCTGATATCCCACTCACTCACAAACTCACATTATCCTGACACTGAACCAACCAGTCCTTGCCATATCCTAATAACGCCATGTGCCTGGCTAGGTAGCGACAAGCATCAGTGTGTAGGTAATTGGTTTTACTCGACCAGTGTTCAAATCTGTGGGTTCGAATCCCACAATCAACCAAATCCGGATGCTCTTCTCATTTGGCCATCCTGCCTGGTAGGACATCTGTAATACAATTTAAGACCTAATACGCTGATGACTCCCTCTAGCAGGGTTTATAACCGGATATGTGGTAACTGTTATGCATATGAGATTGATCATGGCAGCAATTCTTCAGGTTCTATTCTTTGATGTGTGTGCACAATCAGGCCTGATGGTTGAATGAGTTGAGAAACCCACTTCTTGTACCGTCCTGATTTGACCTTAGATATTGCCAGGACATATAACTCCAACAAACAAACAATCCACTCCCTGTTTGGCGGGTTGTATTATTTGAACCTGGCTGAGTCAAGCGAATGACTTGAATTTGAAGAGTTCAGGTGCAAAACCATGTAAATGCCAATCCATAAATGTAGTTTAAATAAAAGATTTGTATCTAAAAATAATTATAATTCTCACTAATTCCACCTTTCATATGGTTATGGAGCAATGAATAAAAGAGAAGGAATATACACAAATTAGGTTTTTGTGGGTTTGACTCCAATGTTTATCTCAATTTTTGGATTGGCGTTTACGTGGTTTTGCACCTAAACTCTTCATTTATATTTATTTCCAAAAACTGCTGAGGCTCAATGGTGCCTAATTAGCTTTAGACTGTTAGTAACCCGATGAGATTGGGTATTTAGGCGATTATAGGTTATTTTGCCCAGAAACAAAATTCTATTAAAATCCAAAATGCTTCCATGCAGCGACACTTTCCATATTGCTATATTGGTCCTTCCTGCCTTAGTTGTCCTTTTTATTGTTTTCATACATCAGTTGATTAATCAGGGGAAATTACAATCCCTGACAATTGATTATCATCATTCCACTGCTCCTTGCCCTATTTTAGTAGCAGGTAGCAACAAGAATACACTTTAAGTCATGAATTAGCCTCAGCCAGGGTTCGAATCCCCCAGACAATCAAAGCGGGAGGCAGACGCTCAACCCATTCGACCACTCCATGTGTGGTTTCTGAACTTTATTTTTCCTTTGGAGGAGGTGGGATTGGCTACTTTTTAGTTTTGATTAGTTGGGTGGTTGTTGGTGGTTGGAGTTTTGCATCCTGGCAACATCAAAGGTCATATCATGATGACCTTAGATATTGCCAGGACATATAAGGTCATATCATGACTTGTGACAGTGTGCACTCATAGCAACTTTATAGTGCTGCCCAACTGGGAAATCCAACCGCCGGCACCATGACCCAATATCCCACGGAGTCATATTATCCTGACACTAAGCTAACCAGTCATTGCCTATCCTATTAACGCCGGGCGCCAGGTTAGGAAGTGAAAAATATCAATTTTATAAGTCGACCGGGAACCAAACTCCCGACCTTCCACACACAAGGTCTGCGTTCCAGGAATTCGACCACCGCACCCAGTGTTTTTGTATTAGGAATGTATTTGGTAGTTATACTTATAGCTTTAATATATATACCCATGGCTAGATATAATGAACATAATTTGCCTTTGTGTAGGAGGAGTTATTCTCGGTGCAAACACAATAGATAGGAAGAGCAGACTATCATTTAATGCTGTCAATGCGCCCCCTGTTGGATGTAGCTGGGAAATCCCCTCCCTGGCACATATGTGAATGCATTACGATAGTGGTATCATGTTCTGTCAATATCTAAGTTGGCTCTTCGAGAACACTGTCAAGGCTGCCGAACACAAGCCACAAATTTGGCTTCCACTCAGTTTTGACTCATGTTCAAATACAAATGAATAGTTCAGGCACCAATCCAAAAATGTAGTTTAAATAACAGATTTTCACCGGAAACTAATCTTTCACTAATTACACTTTTCTTATGATCACATGGTTACGGAGGAATGAACTAAAGAGTAGGAATACAAAATAATTAATTTGTTGGAGGTTCGAATCCGATATTTCGCTCAATGTTTGGATTGGCGTTTACGGGGGCTTATGTGCTCAAAACCATGTAAACACCAATCCAAAAATGGAGAGAGACATTGGAATCAAACCTTAATCAAATAACCATAAATGCACAAAAATCCAAGACAGTCCTTTTCTCGGCATAGAATAATGCCAGAAAGCAACCTGCAGTGCAAAACTAGGGAACCAAACACTAGAAAAAGTAAGCCACTATAAATACTGCCAGCCAGCCAGCCAGCTAAACTACAACATATGTATAACAAAAATCATCCAACAAATAAACCCCCAACTATGGTTATTTGCAAAGCTAAGAAACTACATGACCCAAGAAATGTCAATAAAAGTCTTCAAGCGAATGCTGCTCCCCCTACTTCGACTATGGGGATGTCATCTAGATGTCTCCCAAACAGTAACTGCAAAAAAACTGCAAATACTGCAAAACAGAGCCCTAAAGACCTGCCTTAAGGTGGACAAACTACACCAAACCTACGATATCCACAACAAAAACTAAGTTAAATTATTAGAGAACAGGAGAGTAATACACCTAAAAACAGTGGCATTTGGGTATAGTCGAGAAAAAAGGTACATAACCCTGCTACAAAGGAACACCAGAGCAAACAATGCACTGATACTAATGCAAACAAGAAGCCACATCAAAGCACATGAACGAAGTACACTAGAAATGGCTGCCAACGTCTGGAATGCCCAAATGGTAAAGGAAAGACAAATTCCTAACCTAAGAACATACACAAAATATCTGTGCAAGGTAAAATCAGGAAACCACCCCTGAACTGTGACCAAGCAGGGCATGTGATATGTCATGGCCCACCAGCTGGACACCTCTTGGGAGGTGTCCAGGCCAAAAAACTAAGCAGATATCAACAAAACCACACACCAAACACATACCAACCATCCATTGCATACAAGCCTATTATATGTAAATAGAGTAGGCTAGTCTAGAGATAAGAGTAGAAGGAAAACAATTGTCAAGAAAAAACTAAAAAATCCAACATAGATTTACTAACCATAAACAACAACAATAAGGGGGGAAAAAGCCAAAAACTGCCCAGCATTGAAAAGAAGGCCGATCATCTGGGCTGACATGTTATGGACAGCATAAACACCCCATCAAAAAAAAGTTTATATTTATATATTCCTACTGTTTTGTTTATCATAACAATGTGATCATATGAAAAGTGGAATTAGTGAGCTCTAAAATTATTTTCAGGTCAAAATCTTGTCCTTAAACTCAATCTTTGGATTAACATTTACATGACATACGCAAAAGAACTAAAGTGAAACTGCTAGAAAACAGGAGAATAATTCACCTAAAAACATTAGTGTATGGATATAGTAAAGACATTACACTCCTAACACAACCACAAAGGAACACTAGAGCAAACAATGCACCACTGCTAAGGCAAACCAGAAGACACATCAAAGCTCATGAAAGAAGCACACTGGAAATGGCTGTCAAGGTATGGAACGCCCAAACGGTGAAGGAATGACAAATTCCTGACCTATAAACATGCACAAAATATCTGTGCAAAATAGAACTAGGAAATTCCCCATAGCTACACTGCAAAGGGACATGTGATATGTGATGGCCCACCAGCAGGACAGCCCCTGGGAGGGAACCTAGCCCACATTAGCAAGATAACTGCACTGCCCAATTACGTACAGGCCTATTACACATAAATAAAATAGGCTAGTCTAGAATTAAGAGTAGAACAAAAAATATTATCAAGAAAACCCCAAAAAACTAACATAAATTACTAACCACAAAATATAACAATAAGCATCCCCCTGCTTTTTTTATTTGTTGCTGTTCCTCTGTTATCTCCAGTCAACCATATATGATGACAGAGACAGTCCAGGTAAAAATGTAAAATTTAAGACCTAAATGCACTGGGATTGGTCCCACTGCTTCACTGGTCACAGCTGGTCCAGTGTATTATTAACAACCCCACCCGAACAACATAATTCATAAACTCACATAACTAACTACACTAGAGTTACACTAGAATATTCCAATCAAACCAACATTTATATACCTCTTGCCTAACTGCAACTGAACAGTAAAACTTACTACAACTTTACCAACTGAATACAGAAGATAACTTCTGCTTAGATTCTAAATACTATGTAAATACTCACATTGATCTGACTAATATTGATCTAGTTATATGACACTACTGTTACCATATTGCTATGGAACTTTTGGGTTACATAATTTCATTGTGTTACATGGTACAAATTGTGTATTCAACAGGTATTGTACACCTTATTCTATATACATTTTGTGTAAATAACCTTGAATTGAAAATGGCTGGAAGACCAGTGCTTTGGCACTGACAAAAGACTTATTCTGCAGAATAAACATATTTACAACAACAAATAAATAATACCTGCCCAGCATTGAAAACAAGCCCGAACACTCAAGCTTACATGGTGTGGACAGCATGAACTCACATCACAAATACAAAATAAATGGTTTTGCACCTGAACTCTTCATATGTGAATGCATTACCATAGTGGTATCATGTTCTGTCAAGGCTGCCAAACACAAGCCACAAATTGTGTTTGCACTCCGTTTTTATTCAGGTTCAAATACAAATGAAGAGCTCTTTTCCAAAACATGATAAGCCCCAAACCAAAATATGACTTTGCAATGCCAATACCAAGTTTCTAGATCATATTCTGGAAAAAAGCTCTTTACCTATATAAATACATCAAGAGTTCTTTATATACATGAAGAGCTATTTTCCAAAACACCATCTATGAACTTGGTATTGGCATTGCAAACACGTTTTTTTGTATCAGTGTTTATCAGGGTTTGGAAAAGAGTTCTTCAAATATTCAGTCAAAATTGAAAATATTTCTGATATCATATTTTGTCAACATCTAAGTTGATAATGTCAAGGCTGCCAAACTTGCTTTGCACTGCGTTTTTAGTCAGGTTCCAATACAAATTTTACTCAAAGTTGACAATGTTTTCTGGATATTGCAAATGAGGGTAGGACAGACTTTGATGTCTATCCATATTTCAGTATTTAATTTATATTTACCGGACTGCCACATTTCATAGTTGAATCATTAACCAGTTCTTGTCTGATGATCACATTTCCACTGATTGAGCTTTAATAGTACTTGGATGGTTGACTGTCTCGGAAGAGGATTTTCTGTAGATAATCTGATACAGGGTTATGGCCTACGGAATAAGTAGTGGATAAGTAATAGTTAAGTCTTATCAGTATTTAGGTGGGTGATGGCATCGGAAGATAAGGTGTTAGCGACTTCCTAATACAAAGTTATAGCCTACGGATTCAGTCCTAGATAAGTAATAGTTGACCTTTGTCAGTACTGGGATGTGTGATGGGAAGGGAAGATAAGGTGTTGTATAGATCCTGGTACAAAGTTATAGCCTACTGAATCAATCCTAGATAAGTAATAGTTGACCTTTGTCAGAACTGGGATGTGTGATGGGAAGGGAAGATAATGCGTTGTATAGATCCTAATACAAGGTTATAGCCTACGGATTCAGTCCTAGATAAGTAATAGTTGACCTTTGTCAGAACTGGGATGTGTGATGGGAAGGGAAGATAAGGTGTTGCATAGATCCTGGTACAAAGTTATTGCCTACTGAATCAGTCCTAGATAAGTAATAGTTGACCTTTGTCAGAACTGGGATGTGTGATGGGAAGGGAAGATAAGGTGTTGTATAGATCCTGGTACAAAGTTATAGCCTACTGAATCAGTCCTAGATAAGTAATAGTTGACCTTTGTCAGAACTGGGATGTGTGATGGGAAGGGAAGATAAGGTGTTGTAGAGATCCTGATAAAAAGTTATAGCCTACGGATTCAGTCCTAGATAAGTAATAGTTGACCTTTGTCAGAACTGGGATGAGTGATGGCATCGGAAGATAAGGTGTTGTAGACTTCCTGATACGAAATTATAACCTACTGAATCAGGCCTAGATAATAGTTGTCCTTTGTCAGTACTGGGATGGGTAATGGCATCGGAAGATAATGTGTTGTATACATCTTGATATAGGCTTACAATCTATGGAATCAGTCGTAGATAAGTAATAGTTGATCTTTGTCAGTACATGCATGGGTGACGGCAATGAAAGAAAAGGTGCAGTGGACATCCTGACTGAGGCTTATAGCGGATACGATTTTGCAAGATCGCTTTGCCCCATTTGTAATATGAAACACTCATTTGAATAATAAATAAGACCTAGTTAATTTACGGGTTTTTAGTTTTTTTTTGTTTTTAGTTTAGTTTTGTTGGTGAAGGTGTATTTATGCTGCCCATTATGTTTAAGTCCAATGACTTGTCTTCGTCACTAGACAGTAATAGTCTCATGGTTCCCCTTGTTTTATTACTTTCAGTTGTTGTATAGCTATCTACTGCAAGCATTCTTTCTCTGTTTGTAATCATTCTTCCACATCTCGCTACCCACTGTTATTCTGTTAGTTGCTTGGTTGCATATGCTCATTTTCCCTGACTGCCTTCCCCAGCTTGCATTAGTGGTCATTAGTTTTGGTTTAAAATGTAAAGTTTACCTCCTGGGTATATCATGTTTACCTTCTAAGAGTTTCCTTGGTATTGAGTGTATTTGTATTGTTACTTTTTTATAGTCATTATTTATATATAAGTATATATATATATTTTCTTTAATTATATTATTATTATTTATACATATATATATATACATATACAGATATATATACAACTCACTTTTGATTGATTTGTTATATGATTTTATTGTCCCTGTACTTCTTTCTTCTACACCCAGTGTATTCCATTCCCTTGCCTTCATCTTTCCCTTACCTTAAACTCAATGTTGATAATGTACTAACTATTTCTAATGTATATTATTAGAAGCATGACACTACTGACACGCTACCGCCATCCTACCCACATTGTATTGAACAACCAGGAAAATAATGAAAACCTTGGATGACCCCTTAGTTCTTCTGAGCAAAGAACCGGAAGTTCACCTGCGCCTGGCTCCGTCATTTCCCCCCTCCTCCCCTCTCCCCTCCCCTCTCCCCAGTCCCTCTCCCCATACCCATCCCAATGCCCCTTCCCCTTTCACTCCGCCTCCCCTTCCTCTCTCATTCCCACTCCCCGCCCCCCTTCCCAACCCACCCCCCTCTTCCCTTCCGCTCCTCCCCCATCTCCCCTGCCCCTTCTCATCCCGTCTCCCCCCTCCCTCCTCCCCTCCCCCTCCTCCTCCCCTCTACCCTCCAGCTCTTACTCCTTTCTCCCTTTCCCTTTCGCCCACCCCTCTCCCCTCCTCGCCTACCTCCCCTCTTCCACCCCAGTCTCCCCCTCCCCTCATCCTCCCCTCTCCCCTGCCCACCTCCTCCGCTCACCCGTCCATCCCCCTCCTCCCCTCACCCACCCCAGTCTCCCCTTCCCCTCGTCCTCCCAGCTCCGCTTCCCCATCCTCCTCCCCGTTCTCCTTCTCCCTCCTCCTCCCATCTCCTACCACAGTACCCCCTCCCCTGGTCCTCCCCTGTCCCCTTCCCCCATCCTCCACCCCTCTCCCCTCCCCCTCCTCCTCCCGTCCCCTCCTCGCCCCCCCCCCCTCTCCAACCCCAGTATCCCCTCCCCATGTCCTCCCTCTCCCGTTCCTCCCCTCTCCTCCCCTCTACCCCCACCCCCTCACCTCTCTCACCCCTCCGCCCATACCAATCTCCTCCTCTCCTCTCCCTACACCCCCCCCCCCCCCACACACACCTCCATGCCATATCCTCACATCAATGTATAAACACGACAGATTCCTCAACAGCAAAACAAGATATTTGATCAAAGCCGATGCAACTGATCAACTGACAAGAATAAGCCAGCCTACCCCCAGCCCCCAACCCCCAAACCCACCCCCATCCCACCACCCAAAAGGAAAGCGAGTAATCCTCACAAGTATAACTTCTTTAACTGAAAGCTGCGGCATCCACAGAGCGAAAGCGGAAACACTTTAATAAGAAAGCAAACAACTAGGCACAACCACACACAGCCCGCTCTCCCCATTATGTTAGTGGGCGTTGGTCTCTTTTGATGGTTTATTTGTTCTCTGTGGTTGGTTCTTGGTTTCTTTTATTATTATTTCTTTGTGTGTGTTCTTTCTGTTGTGTGTGGCTCTTTTTTCAGTTGTCGCTGGTTTTCGGACCTGTTTTCCCTGCCTGCTGGTTGTTTTCTGCCGCTCTCAATTTGGGTATGAACTGCACCGGAAAGAACGCACGCATTATTAAGATTGCGGTGGCGACTGATCCGGAAGTAGGTAATTGGCATTGGGGGCGGGGGTCAAAGGTCAACCGGGGTCAGGGAGACGAGTGCGCGTTCCAGACGCCCAGCGGCGTGGTGTGTGTGTTCATGGAGGTGCGGGGTGGGGGTGTGTGTACTGGACTGTGGTGCCGAATCAGTAGAATGCAGTCTTCCCGTGTGGAATGTTGGGAGTTTGATTACCTGTCGAGTCAAACCAACGACTTACCAAATTTATACTTGTCGCTATCCAGCTTGGCGCTGGGCATGACTGGGATTGAGCAAGGACTGGGTAGCTCAGTAATACAATAATTGGACCGATTGGGAAATTGGTTCATGGAGTGGGGCAGCCTTGTCTCCGAACGGGGCAGCACTACATATATGAAGTTGATACGAGGGTGATATGTCACAAGTCATTACCCATCCTAATATGACCTTACATTATGACAAGATATCCCACTCAGTAACATTATCCTGATAGTGAACAAACCAGTCCGTGGCCTATCACAGTAATGCCGAACGCCAGCAACTCAGGTGAGAGTGCGCAATTATGACAATTTTATAGTGCTGCCCTACTGGGAGACCAAAATGCTTGCACCATGACCCAATACTGAGCTAACCAGTCCTTGCCCTATCCTAGTAGTGCCCAGCGCCAGGCTAGGTAGCGACAAGGATCAATTTTATAAGTAATTGACTCGACCCGGAATCGAACTTCCTACCTTCCAAATGGGAAGGCTGCGTTATACCCATCCGGTTCCAGACCATATTACTTATTAGCCAGTGAAACTTTCGTCAGAGGGTCTCCTCTACCCTCAGCCGCACACATGCACCCCTCCACCGCAAGGATGTTATCTGAGAAGGGTAAACAGCGACGAAAGGAGGAGACCCAACCAGCTTGTACATGAGCACTGGATCGACATAAGAAGCACCCATCAACCAGCCTGTATTGTCACAGTCATTGTCCCATTCTTTATAATTTTGAGTTACGGTGGAAATGTTGTACAGACTTGTTTTACGGTTGACATGAGTTAATTATGGCCTAAGGTCATAATTTCCAGAGCGCGTGCACAGTTTTCTCTGGTCGATTTTTTTTAAAATTGAAGATGGCTGTCATCACTGATCGATATAAGTAAAATGGTCATTACTCAGTCAATATTTGTGCTAGAGATGTAAACTTGGCCATCTTGGATTTGCTAAAATGCCACTGGATGAAATTGTGCACACCCTCCGGAACTTATGAGTTAATGAGTTAAGGACCTTATTGACTTGTATCAACCATAAAAATAAGTCTGTACATTTCCACCCTCTGACCCAGATTCTCTATATTCCTCCTGACTATTATGCTAATGAGACCATAGGCGAAAACACAGTATTTTCCAAACACACTTCAAAATAATTTGATCTGTGACATCCATAAATAAAATTGGTGATTATGTCCCGAATACCAAACTACATCTGATTTCAATGGAGTTATTTATGTCGGTGTTTTGTGTTTGGGGCCAAACACACTGAAAGTTAGCTTTTTCATTTTATTTTCTTGGTTTCTTAAATTCGTTTTTTATCAGTAGAACACGTGCGTGGCATTTTGCCTCAACCGCAAATAACCGATGTCTACTTTTTGTACTGGGGGTTCGCTAAACAAACAAACAAACAAAAGAAAAAAGAAAAAGGTATTTATTCCAATAATAAAATATATCATACATCGTCTATGTAAAGAAGGACTGGATCTCATTGGGTCATTACACTGCTTATACATCAGTCTCCTCTTTACTGTTTTCTACCCCAGAAGTGGAGCTGACTGGGTCGACCTAACCAGCGCGTGCCGGTTGGATCTTCCTCGGTGCAGCGCGTACTCTGCTTATGGGGTAGCTGGCATTGACTCCGACAAATGGCGCCCAGTCACGCAGCTACTTAGCCCTGAGGAGTCACCGGGCTCTCCTCCCCCATCCTATCCACCCGTTGCTAGGCAGCTCCGAGGGCTTCTGTGATGCATGTGTGAATACCTAACTAGCTCTCGTTGTTCCAGGTCGGCCATTTGCCTTTTACCAGCGCCGTGTATCCGTCACCGGACAGGGGTGGCTGGAATGGTAAGACTAAGAACGCTGGCTGTGTTACCCGTTATGGGAAATGGCAGCATTGGTAAAAGGAAAGCTTGTTTTATTTAACAACGCCTCTAGAGCGCATTGATTTTTATGATTGGCTATTGGACGTCAAACATATGGTCATTCTGACATATTTCTTTGGGGGAAACCTGTTGCCACCACATAGGCCCTTCTTTCCGATAAACAGCAAGGAGTCTTTTATATGCACTTTGCCACAGACAGGACATCACAGACCACAGGCTTTGAAGAACCAGTTGTGGACCACTGGTTGGAATGGAAAATAACCCAAACTGCAATTGGGTCCACTGAGCAGGATCAATAGGATGATCAACACCTTCACAAGTGGACACTCTACCGCCTGAGCTACATCCCATTCCTTGTGGCTGGTTTGGACCCCAACCGAGTGAAACAGACAACTTATGAAATGTAATACTTGCCACTATGTACAGTCAGGCAGTTCACAATAATGGGTTAGGGCAAGGATTGGCTTGCTCGGTATCAGGATAATTTGACTGAGTGGGATATCTGGTCACCGTCACATCAGCCTGGATCTTTCAGTCGCTCGGGCAGCACTATAAAGTCGCCAGTTGTCTGAACCGTTACAAGTCAGTACTAGTCCTGATATGAGATTAGATGTTGCTAGGATTTCATTGTTTGGGGTTTTGCGTCCTGACAACATCCAAGGTAATAAAATAACCTCTTTCTGTCGGCTGACTATTGTGATCTATGGGCTAATTCCCCTTTAAAGGTGGTTGCCAGATCTTTATTAATTGAAGTGGGTTAGAATAGAATACAAGTTAACAATAAAAGACCAGGCTGTTTATAGACAAAATTGTGGGGAGAAGAATGAGTTCTGTAGTTGCTTGGCTATAGTAGAGAAGCGGGCTATAGTAGATAGAACACAGAATGCAACACAGACATAAAAGCCACCTGTTATCACATGGAAGGCCCGACGGTGACTGCCAGCTCTCCCAGCTTTTTAATCTATCCAGCACTCCTACATACATGGCATTGAAGTTACGTGATATCATTGATGGTACATGATGTCATCGATCCATGGAATATTGTTATCTTACTCTTTATGGCCGCCATCTTGAGGTTCCAGGATGGTAGGGATGGGTGCAGTTTCGGTGCACCCATCTTTCCCACATCTCAGCTGCCAACAGATTATGGCAACCCGATCAGACATCATTATCGCATCTGAAGCACTAAATACAGATCCAATACACATTGAACATGACAGTCTCCAATGGAGCCAGACTCGCCACCCCAACCTGACGAGGTTGGGAACGGAAATGATTTATAGATTGCACTATCCATTAAATAAAACAAATGGGTACTTTAAATGTAATCGATTTTGTAATGTAACTATGAGTAGAAAGTCTAAATATTTTAGACTATTCTGGTTTGTTTGGAGATCGGAACCGAGTTAAACCAATGACTTACTAAATTGATACTTGTTGCTACCTAGTGCTTGGCATATTAGGATAACACAAGGCCTCGTTAATGCAGTATCAGGATAATGTGACTGAATGGGAAACTGTGTCATGGCGCCAGTGGGCTGGGCTCCCAGTGGGGCAGCACTAAAAAGTCGTAATGAATGCCCATCCTGATAAGACCTTAGATGTTGCCAGGATATCAAACCCCAAAACTGAACCAACATCTATCCAGAAAGAATTCTGTAACAAGTACACCAGCATCTAAGTTTGATAACGGGGCGCGGTGGCCTAATCAATAGAGCGCAGGCCCTGCGTGCAGAAGGTCGTGAGTTTGGTTCATGGTCGAGTCAAACCAATGCTCAGCATTACTAGGATAGAGAAAACACTGGTTAGCTCAATGTAGGGATAATGTGACTGAGTGGGATATCGGGTCATGGTGCCAGCGCCCTGATTTCCCAGTAGGGCAGCACTGTAAAGTCACCATGGGTGCGCACTGTCACAAGTCGGTACACATCCTGATATGACCACAGATGTAAGGACGTAAAATGTCAACAAACCTCCCAGTTGGATATGTCGGTTCAAATCTAGGCAAGTGTTTGGGGTTTTGGAAACGTGATGATTTCATCAGTTATAAAACATTGATAGATTACACACGGAGTAACCGTCAGTTTTCCTCCAATTTCAGTTCAGATTGTTTACTCTAACTTACAGATTAACTTACAGATCCTCTTCTGCCTTATCTATAACCTATTGGACCTCTAATGCCAGCACATTATGGTAACAAAAAGAACTATTTGTCTCCACACATCAAACACCTTATCAGCTACTACTGTGTGATAAGATAACTCCACCACTACAGCTGGCCAGCATTGAAAACAAGCCTGAATACCCAGGCTTTACATGCTATGTATTAACACAGCCTCAATTAAAAAAAAATATATATATATATAAATAAACACATATGGAGGTTCACGGTGCCTTGATGTCATATAATTGTGGGTAGGACGTCCTCTCCAATGTCGATCCAGCTTTCTCTCAAATGCTTCTAAGGTAAGTAGGAACATGCCTTGCTTTTCTTTGGGTACACCTCACCACAAGATTGGATACCTGCACGCCACCACATCATTTATATACCTTCACATCCACGTTTTTCGCCAGCAGCATTAAGCCTGTTACACACCTCCCGTATACGATTCACATGCTAAAACTGACTGCTTGACAGTACCCGTTACAACCCCACCCATCCCGTTTCCCAACTAAAACTGCCCGATTCATTTTTCTAATCTTATAAAACCCGGTACACACCTCCCGTTTCACGACAAAGTTTGAGTGTTAGTCGGTTTCAGTCTTTATGTGTGTGACCCCCTATCACACCAGAGCCTTCCGATTCACGACTTTAAACTCAGTTTTAGGTTTTATACGGGAGGTGTGTACCGGGCTTTAGACTTAGTCACACTATATAACTAGTACCTATATAACAGAAGGAGGTAAACGAGAAACCAGCTACAAAGAGTAGAGCATTTTACATGTCTTTAATTTACTTCAAAAGGGAAAACGTGTAATGTGTTCACACTGGTTGACTGTAGCCATTGCAAGTATTCTGGCTGCTTGTCCCTTGGTTGTTGGAGTTTTAGGTCCTGGCAAAATCTTAGGTCATATCAGGAAGCTTACCGGCTTGTGACAGTGCACAATCATGGTGACTTCATAGTGCTGTAGGCACCACGACCTGATATCCCACTCAGTCAAATTATCCCAACACTGGGCTAACCAGTCCTCACCCTATCCTAGGAAGCGACAAGTATCAATTTCATTGGTTTGACTCGACCGGGAACCAAATTCCCGACCTTCCGCACGTGAAGCCCGCGCTCTACCGATTAGGCCACCGCACCCAGTGTGTTCCT
This sequence comes from Branchipolynoe longqiensis, assembly GCA_030323885.1. NCBI lineage: Eukaryota > Metazoa > Annelida > Polychaeta > Phyllodocida > Polynoidae > Branchipolynoe > Branchipolynoe longqiensis. The sequence continues at coordinate 8,435,009 of CM059199.1, forward strand.
TGGGAAGGACTGAAGCTGCCACCTGGCGTGTTTACGTACCGGAAGTTGGGACTGGCGTTCCTCTCAACCTTCTCCTTATCACACACTTCCCACATGCTTGACCAAATATGGTCTAATGAGTTGAGCGTCCGTCTTGCATGTTTGTAGATCGTGGGATTCGAACCCATGGGGTCGAACCCTGGTTGAGTCAAACCAATGACTTAAAAATGAACACTTGTCGCTTCCTAGCCACGTGCTGGGCATTATTAGGACAGGGCAAGGACTGGTTGGCTCAGTGTCAGGATAATGTGACTCAGATCAGGTCATGGTGCTGGTTGTCTGGTCTCCCAGTGGGTCAGCACTATAACGTTTACATGTGTGCGCACTGTCACAATTCGATGCCTGTCCCGATAAGACCTTAGATGTTGTGAGGACGTACAAACTCCAACAACGAACCTTCACCATAGAAACCTGTATATCGTAAATTCACGTTGCTGGGGTAACCAAATATGGTAGATTAATTCAAACCTGTTTGTTTCTAATTTAATGTGCAATGAAATAGTCCTATAAGTTTGTTGTTTGTTTAATGGGGGGGGGGGGAGGGGGGGGGGGAGGTTTATATCGTGGCAACAGCTAAGGTAACATCAGGATAGGCATCGCCTTGTGACAGTGCACATTCATAGTGACTGCATTGCACTGTCCAATTCTATTTTTGATACTAGGCCACTAGCACTTTGCCCGATTTCCAACTCACTCACTTTATCCTGATACTGAGCTAACCAGTCCTTGCCTTAGCCTATTAGTGCCCAGTGCTAGGCTAGGTTGCGACATGTATCAATTTTGTAAGTCATCGGTTTGACTCGGCTGGGATTCAAACTGCCGACCTTTGGCCTAGGAAGCCTGCGCTTTTAGCGATTTTCTCTGTGCATCCGGTTGATGGCTGTATGGTTGGTTGGTTGTTGGAGTTTTACACCCTGGTAACATCTAAGGTCATATCAGGATAGGTACCGACTTGTGACAGTCACATTAATGGGTGACTTTATAGTGCTGTCCCACTGAGAGACCAAACCACCCACACGATGACCCAATATCCCACTGAGACACATTATCCTGACACTGTTATTGCCATATCCTATTAATGCATAGCACCAAGCTAGGCAGTGTACAAGTTTCAATTTTGTAAGTCATTGGTTTGACTCGACCGGAAATTGAATTGCCGATTAACGGCACGAGAGGCCTGTGCTGTACTGATTGGACCATTGCGCCGGGTGTTTGCTTTATGGAAAGGTGGTATTATTACTGCTGTCCTCGTAACAGGTGTTGCATTAATTTCTCCATAATAACTGACTAGCCACATATCAGTGTCTATCTGCATAATGCAGTGTATGTCGGGTGCATTATATTTGGTCAAAACCGCGCATTGACGGCTAAGCATAAGCAATATGAAGAGTTCAGGTGCAAATCCCCGTAAACACCAATCCAAAAATGTAGTTTAAATGAAAGATTTTGAGCTGAGAAAATGTTTAATTGTCACTAATTCCACTTTTCTTATGATCACATGGTTTATGGAGCAATGAACAACACAAATTACGAATTTAAACAAATTACATTTTTGAAGGTTTGTATTCCCATGTTTAGGTCGATTTTTGGATTGGCGTTTAGGGGTTTTGCGCCTGAACTCTTCATATATTGTGGACATTATTTCAAAATTGGGAAGTGTGTAATAACCTTAATATGTGGAAATGTATGGCCCTGTCACATAACGACACATCACGCAAGCGCGTGGCCAATGACTAAAATCACTTTCAAACTTTGAGATGTGTGAAACATTTTGGCGTGGGGTGCAAAGTTTGACGTATACATACCGTATACGCAATGTAGCAGAGCATATGGCCAACATGGCTAATGTGCCTCCCAGCAGAAAATACTTGCAGGTAAGCTCACAGAACGCCTGTGAACACTATATACATAATTTGATCGCCATAACTATGCCTAATGCCGCAGTCACACTACGACGTGTTGCACCAACATTGGACAACGCGTGCCAACGTGTTGGGTTTTTGGGTGAAATGTCGGGACGTGTCGGGACGCGTTACCGGCACGTTACAAATGCGTTACCGGCGCGTCGGTACACGTTGGTACACGTTGAGTCTGAACCAACACGTCAGCGTGCGTCGGGCAGTGTCAAAAGTTTTATGCTTGCACAAAACTTTCCACGCTGGCCGACGCGTGCCGACGGGTTGCGTAGCGTGATACGGGCGCGTTTGCAGGATGTCGACACGCATTACCAGCGTGTAGCGAGCCCGCTCTTAGCGCGTTGAGAAACGTTCATCAACTTCGTGGAATTTTCCCCCACCTGCGACTGGCCCGTCAATGCGTCGGTAACATTCCATCAACAAGTTTGGGGCGCGTTATTGGCGTTGCTCCCACGGTTCTCGATGGGTTGAACGTGCTGCTGGCACGTGTGGACGTGTTGCTGGTGCATGTGGACATGTTGCTGGCACGTCTGGACATGTTGCTGGTGCGTGTGAACGTGTTGCTGGTGGGTATGTACACGTTGACACAGTACTAACACGACACCGACGTGCCACCCCCACGCTGTCAATGCGCCGACAGCGCGCCGACAACATGCTGATGGCACGCTGGGAACCCGCTGGCAGGATGTTGACATGTTGTTCCGCCGCACGTTGCAATGCATTGGCGGCGTGCCAATAACACGCCAGGAACATGCTGCCAACACGCTGCGCTGCGTCGAGTTTTCTCAAAACACGCCGACAAGTTTTACGTTTCTCGACGTGTTGAATATATTTAGCATGTTGGTGGCACGCCGGGAGAAACGTTGTAGTGTGACTGCACCATTATATGTTACATACTTCAAGACTCAGTGGAGAAACACAAAACGTATGTTACGCATAAGTTATACGTACCTTATGCATACATTGTCAATACGTTGTCAATACGTTTCCACTGTCTATCTGTCTGACTGATGTAGGTCAATGTAGTGCTACATAGTGAACATGTTTGTCTAACGTACATCTAGCATACATTGATGTATGCCTAACATATACATAACGTATGGCTGAAGTAAAAGCCACACATTGTCAAACATCGAAAGTTTTGTGCATGCACAAAACTTTCACAAACTCTTAATGAGTGACACCGTATATTGCTGTACATCGAAGTACATGAACATCCATTGATGTACTCATAACAAAGCGTAACGGTTGAGTAACACATATCGACGTACACCAACCTATTGGCGCAAAATCACCCATGTCCGCAGACACTTAAGCGATGCGTTGTAGTGTGACAGGGCTTTTAAAGCCTTTCCTTTTAAGGTTGAAGGTGAATTAAAATCGGGCAATGCACAGAATCCACCAAATGTATTCCCGAAGCAGTCTAGCTGAATGGAATGTTGATACTACAGTATCTTTCTATGGCTGAACCTCAGATTGCATCCGCTAACAGTTGTCAGAATGCGACCTATTCGTCACAATGCCCAGTTCTAGCAGATGTTGGTATTCCTGCCCTATTTTCCTTAGAAAAAAACACCCTCCACAAAATATTGTCTGCTATCGAAAGTTTGATAGCAGACGACATTATGTTGCTGACTGACTATAAAGGTATTAGTGAAAGGGACTGTAATTTATTCCCTGTCTGTTGCTATGTGACAGCAGAACATTTTTGTCAGAGCAGATGACAATTTAGATCCTGGCTAGAGAGGCACCAATAAAATGGAGTGTAATTGTATTCCCTTTCCCAAACAAACAACTACAGAATCCAGGAGAGAATTCCAAATATCTTGGTTTGTGGCTATGTGACAGCAGACGAGTTTTGTTAGAGCAGATGCCATTTTAGTTCCTGACTATGGAGGCACCAATAAAATGGAGTTTAAGTCTATTTGCTTTCCCAAACCAACAACTACAAAATCCAGTAGAGAATTCCAAATATCTTGGTTTGTGGTTATGTGACAGCAGACGAGTTTTGTCAGAGCAGTCGACAATTTCGTGCCCCGCCTAAATGGGTTAAGTATGTCAAGGTTTTAAGACGCCCCTTGGTAACAAGGTAGCCGGTGGTAAAGCAGGGCGACTGTTATTGAATCGCAGCTCTCCCTGCTCGCCAGGAAATCGAGTCAGGGAAAAGGAGTGGCAACATGAGTATGGTTAATTAGGTAATATCGGAGGAGTGGCAAGCTTTTCCTTAGGGTGAGTTGAAACAGATATTTTGCTTATTTATTTATTTATTTTATTTTGTGTAGTGGTGGTTTTATCGCGGTGGCCTAATCGGGAGAGCGCAGGCCTCGCGCATGAAATGTCGGGAGTTTGGTTCCCGATCGAGTCAAACCAATGACGTAAAAATTGATAATTGTAGTTTCCTAGCCTGGTCTCTGCATTAATAGGATAGGGCAAGGACTGGTTAGTTCAGTGTCAGGATAATGTGACTGAGTTGGATATCAGGTTATACTCCCGGTGGCCTCATTTTCAAGTGGGGCAGCACTATAAAGTCGCCATGAGTGCATACTGTCACAAGTCTGTACCCATCCTGATATGACCCTATATGTTGGTAGGATGTAAAACAACAACAAACATATAGCTGCTTCTCTACATATCTGGCTACCTATCTAGTTATTTCTATGTATATCCGTTTGTCTATCTAAATGTATTTCAATATGCCTGTATGTGTATATAGGTATCTCGCGATCTGCTTATATCGTTATTTGTATGTCTATCTGTTTGTCTATCTAAATGTATTTTGTATATGTATGTGTGTATATATCTACCTCGCTATCTGCTTATATCAGTCGACATGTCTGTTTATCTGTCGGTCTATCTATCTATCTCTGTCTATATGTTTGCATGGTGCTGCCTATATCTTTCTATCCCTTTATATGTGAACATTGGTATCGAAATAGCTGAACCTGGAAATGTATACATGTCTTTATATTAATCTCTCTGCCACTCTATTATGGACTATAATATGAAATAAATAATATATATATATACTATCAGCAGAAACTGTCAGTCTGCTCAGTGATTGGGTTTCAGCCGCCTGGACTACCAGATTTACATCTAAGATGGCAAAGCCCAGTTTGATCTGCTCATGTGGGAGCGCGAAGTCCATTGTCATCTGCCATTTGCTTCCAGATTGTTGCCCAATCTGAATTTAGAAACGGTAGACTTATAGTACAGCAAGCCAGAGTCAGCGTTCTCAACCGATGATACCTGTGTTGTGTTTTTGTATGCCTAGATCCAAATAATAATTGTGTTATGTCACTGTACCCGCATACCTGTCAGCTTGTCTGTCAATAAAACTATGTGTCTGTTAACTATGTATCTGCATAGGCCAATGAAAGCATGACATTTAATTAACCAAATTAGTTACTCAAATTTAATCCTACAGGTTGGCTCTCCTAGGCTAGTGATATTACGCTTGACAGGATGAACGAATGAGTTAGAGCGTCCGTCTCCCGTGTTTGGTAGATCGTGGGGTCGTGGGTTCGAACCCTGGTCGAGTCAAACCAATGACTTAAAAATTGATACTTGTCGCTTCCTAGCCAGGTGCTCGGCATTATTAGGATAGGGCAAGGAGCAGTGGAATGAGGAAGACAACTCGTCCACGATTGAAATTTCACCTGCTTAAACAACTAATGGACCAAAGAAAAAAATGGCCGACCAAGTCCATAATTTCAGTGTGTACGCAAAAATTAATGTTGCAGGTTTTCACGCCGAATATCTCCCAACGTGACACTTTCAAATGAAAGTTACTTCAATGTTAACAAGAGGTAGGTTATTGTGATTAACCTAATATATGTATCTCAACTCAGAAAACCAACAGATTATACAAGTCTATGGTTCTGTCACATTATGACGCTTCGCGCCAACATATGTTGACGTATATGACTTTTTGCCACAATGTCGGGATACGTCAGTATGTGTTATGCGCTCAGTAGGCACACGTTGGAATACGCCAATGTACATCAACGTTAGACGTGTCAGGGGGTCGCCGAAGTTTTGTGCATGCACAAAACTTTCGACATACGACAGCGTTCGACAACGTGTGGATTTTACGTCCGCCATATGTTATGTATGCGTTAGTCATACATCGATGTTCGTTAGACCTACGTTAGTCAAACGTTGTTCACTACGTTGCACTACCTTGACCTACTTGAAAGGCAGTGGGAACATACAGTCTGCGAACTGACAACGTAAGGATAATGTATGCCTAACGTATGTCTAATGTACATTTAGCGTATGTTTAGCATTTCTCCAGTGTGTCTTGACATATGTAACATATGACGCGTAGTTCGGGCGATTGAATAACGTATATACCATTCACCGGCGTTCTGTGAATGTACCATGAGGTAACTCGATCATTTTTCGCTGGGAGGTACGCTTGCCATACGCTGGTCATACGTTGGCCATACACTGTGCATACGGTATGTATACGTCCAACTTTTCCCCCCGCCCTGAAAAGTTTGACGTATCTCGACATAAAAAAGTGATTTGCTGAGTTGGCGGCACACTGGTGAGATACGTCATAATGTGACAGGGCCATTAATTAAAATAATTAATGGAAAAATATGTGTTAGGGTTTTAGGGAAATGTGATTTTGTTGAAACAAGGACTATGTGATCGTGCACATTGTACATTACAATATCAAGTATCCATGGTGATAGACTCTTGTAATGACTAATGTACAGCTGTGTTCAGAAGGTATTGAGACATTGAACATATCACGTGACTAAAAGACATGCACTAGGTGCATGACCCTGTAGGCGGGTTAGACCAAATCTTCCTATAATCTTTGTACCCACTGGACGCGTTGGGCGAATTGGTAGAGTGCAGACTCCTTGTGCGGGGGAGGGGTGTCGGTGCGGGCGGGGGGGAGGGTAAATGATCATTTTATTCAGCTAAAAAAGGTATTATTTTCAGCACAAAGCACCGGTCTTCCGTCCATATAATATTAGCTCGGGAGTTCGAATACCAGCTGACTCAAATGGATGACTTAGAGGATTGATACTTTTAGCTCACCTAGCTTGTAGATACAAGATTCACCCAGTACTTTTGGTACACGGATGAACGACAACGTAGTGTAAATACAGGCAAAAATAGCTTTAGTATAGAACAGGAAGTAGAATGCCTGCCTCCAGTATCAAATGGATACTTATATAGGCACAGAGTTGGTGAAATGGGAGAGAATCAAAAAAGACAAGATGGTGGCCATAGAACGTCGTCGATTTCACTTTTAAATCTTATTAAACTAAATATTTTATTATATTTTTCAAATCAAAGGTAGCGGAGAAATATGAAGAAATATACAAAGAATAAATGTTGCTTCTGAGATTGTGAAATTAAGCTATCATTTCATTTCCCGCTTTTTCGACCATTTTTATATAGGGCTCGTATTCACCTGTGTACTGCGAGTACTGGGTGAATCCTTTATCTACCTAGCCTGCCGCTCAGCATTAATAGGAGAAGGCAAGGACTGGTTAGCACAGTATCAGGTTAATGTGACTGTGTGGGATATTGGGTCATGGTACTAACAGCCTGGTCTCCCATTGGGGCAGCACTATAAAGTCGCCATGAGCGCGCACTGTCATGAATCGGAAACCGTCCTGATATGACCTTAGATGTTGCTAGGACATAAACAACAACAAGGAAACAGGTACTGTTGTTTTCTTCCTTACCACCCTAACAATAAGTAACACAAACATTCATGAGAGAAGTGTAGTGGCCATGGGGGCACATGCCTGGAATAATCAACCCACACAGCAACGGCCAATTAAAAGCCTGGACCACTATAAAAGATTCTTAAAGAAAACATAATACACAAAAACCTACTGAAGGAACAATATCTCACCTGACCATGTGTGCAGTCACTGCTTGCTGTGTTCTGGCACAAAAAGCAAAAGACAGGCCAGAAAAGATGGTAGATATTACAAATACGGAAACTAGCCCTACTAAGTACTAAGGAATTTGAAATGACTATCACCATAGGGCACAGTCCGTCTGGGTATGTGTACTGGCACAAACCAAAGCAGAGCCGGGCAGGCCAAGGTCATGCATCCGACTCACCTTGAAATACAAAAGGGCTAACCATACAACACAACCATCGCACCTAGTCGCAGTCCTGAAGGGTCCAGGGGTTTTCTGGCACACTGGTGTACTATCTAAGGACAGGGCATGGCTGTAAGGATGATATATCAAACCACAATGGGATGGGATCCTCTCCCGCAGGCCTGTATGTCATCTGCGTAGATGTAAATAGTAGGCTAAGTTTTTATATACAGGTTAGGAAAAAAAAACTTTGAAAATTAAAAAAAAACTAATATAGAAACTACTAACACCCAAAACCGCAAAGGTTGGCCCAAGAAAGGTCAGGTAAACACTCCGGAGTGCGGGACCAGACCAATCCAGTATCACAGCTGTCCAGCATTGAAAACAAGCACCCTCACAAGAGCTTATACATTATGGGCAGAATAAAAAACTTGTCACCAAAAAAAACTAACAAAAAACAAACATCCACACCCCACTCCCACCCCTCATTCATCATTGTCGCCTATGGGGAGCAGGACATAGCTCCGGCGGTGGAGTGTCCACCTGTGAAGGTGTGGGTCATAAGGAAGATCCTGCCTTTTGGGCAATTTTCCATTCCAACATGTGGTCCACAACTGGTTCAAAGCCTGTGGTATATGCTGCCCTGTCTGTGGGAAAGTGTATATAAAAGACCTTTTGCTGCTTATCACTATCAGAAATAGTAGCCTATGGGGCGGCAGCAGTTTACTCCAGAGGAATATGTCAGAATAACCATTTGTTTGATGTCCAATAGCCGATGATAAAAATCAATGTGCTCTAGAGGCGTCATTAAATAAAACACGCTTTCCTTTTCACTGTCGCATAGCAACCACATCCCAACATCAGCACAACATGGGATCAATGAACCGAAGCCCAGCTTGTCGTTAATGCCCTTCAAATGGGTGCCACTTTGTCGCCTTAACGTAAAGCCCTCTGAGTAGCTTCATTGAAAAGCCATCATGACTGTTTACAAGTTCAACCCATACCAAACACCGAAATATATAACAGCAAGCGACCGGATGCGGTGGCCGAACCGGTAGAGCGCATGATCCCTATCGGGAGTTCGAAAATCCTGGTCGAGTCAAACCAATGACTTACAAAATTGATACTTGTCGCTACCTAGCCTGGCGCGTGACATTAATAGGATCGAGCAAGGACTGGTTAGCTTGGTGTCAGGATATTTTTACTGAGTGGGAAACCAGGTCATAGTGTCAGTGGCCAGGTCTCCCAGTGGGGCAGCATTATATAGTCACAATGAGTGCGCACTGTCACAAGTCGGGACTCCTCTTGATGTGACCTCAGCTGCTGCTAGGATGTAAAACCCCAACAAACAAATCCGACCAAGGAGACAGTTAAACATGGTGACCCTTTGGTGGTGACAAAGGTAGGTACTCATTGTGATATGATCCTAGATGTTGCTAGGATATAAAACCCAAACAATAAACGCCCTCGCAACATGTAGCGTCATATTACTACAGGCACGGACTTATAGCAGTGCATAGACCCCTTTCAATGTTTGTAAACATTGTGTATGTGCGCGCAGCTTGGCTGAAGCATGAATGCACACTGCCACTGAGTTTGCCGATATGCGCAGTGCAAAACCTCAGTTTTATTCAAAATTAATAGAAATTCAGAACTCTAACCTTAAAAAGTTAATATAATCTATTCGTTGAATATGTTTTCTATATGTGATCCAAGTAGTTTGTTTCTAGGTGGTGTGCTTTTAGAGATATTTCACTTTTTCTGTATGAAGATTGCTCATAGCCATTGAGTTTGCAGTGTGACAGTGTGTCATCCTGCAGTCAAACAGTGCGCGCACTGACCTAAATACCCATGCTGACATCATATGAAATAGGTCTATACACAAGGGGACTTTATAGTGTTCCCTCACTAGCAGACCAGGCCACTGGCACCATGACCTGATATACCATTAAGTCACATTAACCTGATACTGAGCAAACCAGTCCTTGCCCCATCCTAGTAATGGTTCATGTTGGTTCGTCAACATGGGTAATTTGCGTGCAAACAAGGAGTCTCCCCGGTGGTGCCACATGGGTTCGATCCCTTACCCCCACACCCCTACCAAGTTTCATGCAAACCCAGTCTCTCCTGAGACCTCTGATGTCACGGCCGCCCATCGTCGGCCCCCAAGATCTATCAAACCTCACTACGACTCCAGCAGCCGGTCGAGCAACACACCACCCCAACAAAGGTATTTATCAAATCCAATTCAATGAGCTGCTTGTTTGCGTCGTCAATTCTCAACGCGAAGCTATGTAGCAATAAGTATGAATTCCCTAAGGCATTCTTTTCAACTCGGCTGGGGTTCGAACCTGAGTGAGCGGGACGTAGCTCAGGCAGCTGGTTCATCAAAGTTCTTCTGCAGTGAAAATCGAGCTCTGATCGGGCAAACGTACACCAAATTTTTCGCGTTGGCAGACTGCCGCAGCAGCTACCCGGCTTTGGTCTTTCGAACCATCAGTGTATATGGAGAGGTGATCTGCAAACTGGCCTTGAATCTCTGCATGCAGTCCTTGGTACTCGAGTGGATGTGTCCCAGAGTTCCTCAGTTCCGTGAGTCGGAGGATAACCATTGTAGGAGTATGGAGTACTTGACTATGATAAAAGAACGGTCGTTGAAGCGGAACCGGTCCGATTTTGGCTGAAGCAACGACACTGAATGGGATGAGCGTCCAACAAATAGCTTACGGGCCTGTCACACTATGACATATAGCCTTAGTGTATGCCGACATATGTGATTTTCGACCAGCGCGTCGGCGTACGTCTTCATATGTTACGTATACATTAGGCATACATTGGGTATGTTCCGAATATGTTTTTATACATCGTCTATTACGTCACTGTGTGTCAAAGTGTTGTGCATGTCCAATGTTTACAACGTGGGTTGATGTGTGACTCGTATGTTGAACGTATGCTGAGTGTACATTTGGGCTATGTTGGCATACATTGGGAGTACGTTAGGGATATGTTGGTAAACGTTACTGCGCATTAGCCACATGTTCAGCTGGTGGGAACATGCAGTCTTGCATACAATCCGCCTACTGCCAATCGATGCATTAGTACTCCTAACATACTTCGAATGCGTGCCTACCATATCTGCAGCGTATTTATAATGTATACGCCATACTTCTAGTGATGGAGTAATGTATGTAATGTTGGTCCACGTTCTGTGAGTGTATGCAAGCATTTTGCGAACGTTTTGCGAGGCACATGAACGCTCTCATACGCTAGCAATATGTCAGAGATACATTCAGCTTACTTTACGTATGTTGAGTGTATGTTGTGTATACGCCCAATTTTATCCCCTGCCACTGAAAAGTTTGACAAATTACGACGAGCTGGCAAATTTTCTAACCTTGAGCACATGCTGACGCCATATGTGGTAGTGTGACATGGCCTTTAGTTACCGCTAATGCCTCGGTAACAAATGCGCTACGGCATGCTTGCAGCGAATGTACGGTGTGTTATCGTCACCCTACGCTGACCATACAGGTTTCTGCTCGCCGCAAGCAGTTGCGTTTATTTTAAGTCAAAGTTATCTTAACTTTGGAAAATCGCAAAGCCGCAGGCCGGAATCCCATTGGAATCCCACTGGAATCCCCCCTATTGCTATTATTAACAGAATAATATGTTTGTGCACTCATGAATAGAAATTGTGAATACAAAAATGTCTTAAAATGTCTTTAAAATGTCCTATTTTTACTCAAGGGCGAACTGCCGCAGAGTGCATTGAGATTCAGTGTCCACTGACACTCAGTCACATTCTGCCAGAGTGTGCAGATTGCACCATTGCATGTCCTTATACCGACAATGGTTTAATGCAAATACCATAAGAGACCTCTAATGGAAAGCGCAAACACATTTCAGAGTCGCTAAGAACAACGGGACTACATTGTGTCATGGAATGTTAAGCCCCTGGTCACATAACGTTAGTGAACATAGTTGAACGTAGCATAGATTAACGTGGGTCAAACGTGGTGTAACTACGTTAAACTACCATGAAAGACGTTAAGGTACAGCATGTTTTGGTATGGATAAATACATTATGGTATGGATGCCAGTGTGTTCAACTACGTTCAACTACGTTCAACTATGTTCAACTATGTTCAATGTATGTTAGCCTCCGCTATGCTCAACTATGTTCAACTATGTCCAAGTACGCTAGAGTATGGTAGAGTATGGTAGAGTATGCTAGAGTATGCTAGAGTATGCTAGAGTACACTACAGTATGCTAGAGTGCGCTAGAGTACGCTAGAGTATGCTAGAGTATGCTATAGTATGCTAGAATACGCTAGAGTATGCTAGAGTACGATAGAGTATGCTAGAGTACGATAGAGTATGCTAGAGTATGCTAGAGTATGTTATAGTATGATAGAGTATGCTCTTTTGAAGATGTCCAAAGATTAATTCGAAACTCACAGCCCACCCACATTATTACCAAGTTAGCATGACGGAGAAGTATGGATGCTGGTATGTTCAACTACGGTCAACTACGTTCAACTACGTTAACCTCCACAACGTTCAACTACGTCCACTAACATGTATGTGACGGGGACTTTAGCTATGCATCATGAGTTATGTGTTACTATCAGTATCATTTGACACAAATGTAACCAGTTAAAAATTGCTTTATTTATTTGTTTGTTTGTTTGTTTGCTTAACGAGCCTCCTCCCACATGTGGATTGCAGATAATGTTGCTGTTTATGTGACACAAATCTGACCATTTCAGAATGTCATGAAAATTTCAATGTAGCCATAGAAATGTGATTAACAAAACTGACAGAATAAATACACTGAATGTTCACCATGTAAGGCCATTGCTGCCGACACAGCATCAACCCATCAGTAATCAATCCCTCACACTGCACAACTTCTATACACACCACACTATGTTCTACACACACAACATAGACCATCCACACACGCCACACACGCGTCCATCCACCGCCTCCTACCACACAGACCACAACAAAACCAACAAAACCAAACCAACCAAACCAAACCAACCAAACCAAACCAACCAAACCAAACCAACCAAACCAAACCAACCAAACCAAACCAACCCAAACCAAGCCAACCAAACCGACCAAACCAAACCAAACCAAACCAACCAAACCAAACCAAGCCGACCAAACCGACCAAAGCAAACCAAACCAACAAAACAAAACCAACAAAACAAAACCAACCCAACCAAACCAACCAACCAAACCAAACCAAACCAAACCAAACCAATCAAACCACCCACACCAAACTAACCAAACCAAACCAACCAAACCAAACCAACCAAACCAACCAAACCAAACAAAACCGACCAAACAAAACAAAACCAACCAAACAAAACCAACAAAACAAAACCAACCCAACCAAACCAACCAACCACACCAAACCAAACCAAACCAACCAAACCACCCACACCAAACTAACCAAACCAAACCAAACCAACCAAACCAAACCAACCAAACCAAACCAACCAAACCAAACCAACCAAACCAAACCAACCAAACCAAACCGAATGTGATCGATCCAAAGGCTGGTAAACCAGTGCCTCGGCCTAAGACGAATACAATATTTACCAAAAGAAAATAGAAAATACCCTTAGACACACTTCACGAACCATACTTACACACGCCCACTACACACACCACACACCTTCAACAGACACCAGACACCCTCCCCATATACCAGACACCCTCCACACACACTACACATAACAAACTGTCCACACACACTACATACCCCACACACACCGTTTCAGACACACCAGACACCCTCCACACACACAACACATAGCACCCCATATACACACACCACACCCCCACACACCACACACACAACACACCGTACACACACTACATACCCCACACACACCGTTTCACACACACCAGCCACCTTCCACACACACCACACGTAACACCCCATATACACACCACACCCCCACACACCACACACATAACACACCGTACACACACAACATACCCCACACACACCGTTTCACACACACCAGACACTCTCCACACACACCACACATAAAACCCTGTACACACACACCACACCCCTACACAGCACACACATAACACACTGTACACACACAACATACCCCACACACACCAGACACCCTCCCCATATACCAGACACCAGCCACACACAACATACATAACACACCGTTCACACACACCACACCCCCACACACCAGACACATAACACACCATACACACACCACATAATACACCCCTACACAACAGACACCCTCCGCATAGACCAGACACCACACACACCACACATAACACACCGTTCACACACACCACATACCCCACACACACGTCCCCTCACACCAAACACCCTCCACTCACACCACGCACACAACACACCCTCCATACACCACAGTTGGTCCACATCAATCAGCATGCCAGTGGCCAGTGCGCCAGTACCCAATATGCCAGTACCCAGTATGCCAGTACCCAGTACCCAGTACCCCAGCACCCATTATGATAGTATCCATTACGTCATTACTCAGTACCCAGTACACCAGCACACCAGTACGTATGCCAGTATGTCAGTATGCATGTATGCCATTATTCCAGTATGCCAGTATGTCAGTATGCCAGTATGCCAGTATGCCAGTATGCCATCATGCCAGTATGCCAGTATGCCAGTATGCCAGTATGCCAGTATGCCAGTATGCCAGTATGCCAGTTTGCCAATATGCCAGTATGTCATTATGCCAATATGCCAGTATGCCAGTATGCCAGTGTGCCATCATTCCAGTATTCCAGTATGCCAGCATGCCAATATACCAGTATGTCTGTATGTCATTATGTGAGTGTGCCAGAATGCGAGTATGCCAGTATCCCAGTATGTCAGTATGCCATTACCTAGTGTGTCAGTACCCAGCACACCCTGCACACACTCACCACACACCCCACAGGTCATAGTGCACCAGTACCCACTACACCAGTACCCACCACGTAATTACTCAATACACCAATACCCAGTACACAAGTAGGTCAATACCCAGCACACCAATGCCCAGTATACCACCAAGGACCCAATTCAAAGTACACGCCAGCCAGCCAGCCTGCCTGCGAGTCAGCCAGTCAGTCAGCCAGCCAGCTTGCTAGCCAGCCAGCGTGACAGCCAGCCTGACAGCCAACCAGCCTGCTAGCCAGCCTGCCAGACAGACATCCAGCCAGCCAGCCTTTCAGCAAATCAGCCTGCCAGCTAGCCTGCCTGCCAGCCAGCTAGCCTACCAGCCAGTCAGCCAGCCAGCTAGCCTGCCATTCAGTCAGCCAGTCAGTCCGCCAGTCAGTCAGACAGCCAGTCAGCCAGCCTGCCTGCCAGCCTAACAGCCAACCAGCCTAACAGCCAGCATAAAAGCCACGCAGTTTGCTAGTCAGCATGCCATACAGTCAGCCAGCTAGCCAGCCAGCCTACCAGCCAGCCTACCAGCCTACCAGCCTACCAGCCAGCCAGCCAGCCAGCCTACCAGCCAGCACCTCACGTGACAAGCCCACTTCCGGGACTCCCCGCAAGACAGGCGGGGGGCGCCTGCGTGCTCAGACCGGAAGTGCCATGAGATGTCGTCTGCTCGGCGGTAACGCGCCGGCAGGCCCCTCGGCCGCTAATGTGCCCCGACGCGCATGCTCCTCGCGCTGGCTACCGGGACGCTGGCACTATGCTGCAAGGTCTGCACATCTGCGTGACGCAGGCAAAACATGGCGCAGCGAGCATGCGCAGACGTGCGGGCGCTGCGGTAAGGGTGGTCGGGAAATAGCTGCGGTCCGTGACACAGTCCCATGAGTCCGCTGTCTTGTCATCTTTGTTGCTTTGTGGCAGGCAGACGGTTTGTGTGAGTGTGCGTTTGCTTTTGCTGTTTCTTCTTGTTCTACCTTTAAAATATCCATTCAGAAATCGATTTTCGTTTGTAAGCAGAACTTGCGCCCAGCATCAATTGTGGTGCGGACGAGGCAACGACCGTTTCCAACCAGCTTCGCATAGAAAGTGTGACTTCAGAGTTAATTCATTACCGAACTGCCTACCTTGATTTTTTTTTGCTTTGTTAGTTGATTTTGTTTCTTCTCTGGGTGCTTGAATCAATATTTCCCATTTGTATAACTCCAAGGGGATACATATGCATATATATACTACATATATGTATCCCCCAGTGCAACTGACATTGGTCTACATCCGGTGGAGGTGAGGAGGCTGCAGGTGGCGCCACCTGTACAGTGTTGGGTCTTTCGGAGAATAGCATTAATAATAATAATTCCCTGAGGTATCTTTATACTTGCATAATGCATTATATATATATATGTGTGTGTGTATACATGTGTGTCAGTGTGAGACCCGCCCTGGAGGAAACTAACAGTTCAGGTTCAAAACCACGTAAACGCCAATCCAAAAATTGAGTTTAAGGAAAAGATTGTTACTAATTTTAAAGCTCACTAACTCCACTTTTCATATGATCACATGGTGATGGATCAATAAACAAAACAGTAGGAATATAAAAATATAAACCGTTTGAAGGTTTGATTCCACTTTTTCTCTCCATTTTTGGATTGGCGTTTACATGGTTTTGTGCCTGAACTCTGCGTATCTAAACTAATGGTAATATAATTTCAATTAACTTACATTTGTCTGTCTGCACGATTCTGGGTTAGTTGGGTCGCTTCCCAAAAGCTTGGGCATGTTTCCTGGAATATACTTATCGCTATACACTTCACTACCAGCGAAAACACATTTCACTCCCAACGATCAAACACGGGACAACCAGCGATCAAAACGCTGCACTACCAGCAATCAAACACTTCACTGCCAATGATCAAACACTGGATAACCAGCGATCAAACAATGCACTACCGGCGATCAAACACTGCACTACCACCAATAAAACAATGCACTACCAGCGATCAAACACTGCACTACCAGCGATTAAACACTGCACTACCAGCAATAAAACACTTCACTACCATCGATCAAACACTGCACTACCATCGATCAAACACTGCACTACCAGCGATCAAACACTGCACTACCAGCGATCAAACACTGCACTACCAGCAATAAAACACTTCACTACCTTCGATCAAACACTGCACTACCAGCGATTAAGCACTGCACTACCAGCGATCAAACACTGCACTACCGGTGATCAAACACTGCGCTAAGGCCAATCAAACACTGCACTACCAGCGATCAAATACTGCACTACCTACAAGTAAACACTGCACTACCAGCAATAAAACACTTCAGTACCAGTGATTAAACACTGCACTGCCATCGATCAAATACTGCACAACCAGGGATCAAACACTTCACTACCATCGATCAAACACTTCACTACCAGCGATCAAATAAGTCACTACCAGCGATCAAACGATTCACTACCAGCGATCAACCGATTCACTACCAGCGATCAAACGATTCACTACCAGCGATCAAACGATTCACTACCAGCGATCAAACGATTCACTACCAGCGATCAGACGATTCACTACCAGCGATCAAACACTGCACTACCAGCGATTAAACACTTCTCTACCAGCAATCAAACACTGCCCTACCAGCGATCAAACACTGCACTACCAAAACGATCAAACACTGCACTACCAGCGATCAAACACTGCACTACCAGCGATTGAACACTGCACTACCAGCAATCAAACACTGCCCTACCAGCGATCAAACACTGCACTACCAACCAGTCATGGTCGATCCTCCATTATCACATTATCCTGGCACTGAGCCGACAAGTCCTTCCCTTATCCTACTAATACCCAGTGTCAGATGTGTTAGTAGAAGTCATAATCTCAAGGGAACTAACATACATTCCTAGGATATGAATATGTGAGTTGGTTGGTTGTTGGAGGTTTACATCCTGGGAACATCTAAGGTCAGAATATGTATGCAAGATGTAACGAATACTCATGTTCATCATCATCAATTCCTTAACCATAACTGTCATTGGAGAGATGACTTTACAACTGGTTTTCTGCATTTTCCGTCTGTTCTCGACTGCCCTCTGGGACTTGCCAAACTGGACAACTGTCCATTCCCTGATGTTGTCGCCCCCACCCTCTTCTTTTGTCCACATTCTCTTCTTCATGTTAGGAATATGCATCAAGACCACCTGATCTGATTTGTTAGTCCCAGCACTTGTGGATGCAACTAAAGGTTGGTTTTTGGAGTTTAACGTCCTGGAAACATCTATGGTTATATCAGGAGGGGTATTGACTTGTGACAGTGCGCATTCATGGCGAGTTTATAGTGGGGTCCAACTGGGAGAACAGACTGCCAGCACCACGATCTGATATCCCACTCAGTCACAAGAGCTCTTCAAATATATAAATAGAAGAGGATCTCTTTATATATGTAGTAGGCTGCACTGAGCTCTCAGGCAAGTAACCACAAAGACAGGTAGGCATGGGTAGTGTGTTGATATCGGGGAGCCTAGGTGGTGTAATGGTTAGCACACTGGCCCGGAATGCAAAGAGATGTGGGTTCGAATCCCACTCTAGGCGCAATATTTCCCATTTTCATCAACCCCATGACACTGGTGTTGTGACCAGGATCCTGTACAAGCTACGCGCTGTATGGTTGTTGAACCTACCCTGTGTATGTATATGTAAGTGCATTGCCTGTATGTATGTAATTCTAAGCATTAAATGACCATTTAAAAGACTTACAATTCCATGGGGACGAGTGTAGTAGGCTTCACTGACCTCTCAGGCAAGTAACCACATAGACAGGTAGGCATGGGTAGTGTGTTGATATCAGGGAGCCTAGGTGGTGTAATGGTTAGCACACTGGTCCGGAATGCAAAGAGATGTGGGTTCGAGTCCTTCTCTAGGTGCAATATTTCCCATTTTCATCACCCACCATGACATATATTTCTGAGGAGCTCTTTTCCAAATCACAAACTATGAACTTTGTATTGGCATTACAAACCCATTTTTGGATTGGCGCTTATTGCCTTTTGGAAAAGAGCTCTTCATATACTTAATCTGTAATGACCGTCACATTTTATACGGACAGTAATTGCTTCACAGATTAAGAATGAGAACAAATGCTGCTGATGTAATCTATAATAGGTCGCTGCCACTGGCTTTGGCCTATTCAATGCACATTTCATTTTTCGGGACAAAGATGGCGGAAACTACAAGACAGCGGCTTTGTGAAGTCATAGCAATGGGTATTATCCCCCTTCCCTCCCAGACAAACCGCGTGATCGCTAATCCTTTATCTCCAGAGTGCATCCTGATGGTAAGCTTCCCATCAGGCTGGAGTGATGGAGGGAGGGATGGAGGGAGGGGGGGGGGGGTGTCAGGTGGTGTTTAAAGCTGCATAGTTCGATGGATTTAAATTTTCTCCGTTTGCAGGGATGAATACATTAGGTTGTTTTGGGTTTTGTGGGGGTACATTAGTTGTTTAAGCAGGGGAAATTTCAATGGTGAGCGATTTGTCTTCCTCATTCCACTGCTCCTTGCCCTATCCTAATAATGCCAAGTACCTGGCTTTGAAGCAACAACTATCAATTTTTAAGTCATTGGTTTGACTAGACCAGGGTTTGAAAGCACAATCCCATTATCTACCAACACGGGAAACAGACGCTCTAACTGATTAGGCCATCTCGTCTGGTTGGTGGTTATAATCTATCTCACTTTAACTTGAAGGGACTTTTATTTTAAATGACTAATATTTGGAAATATTAGAATTTGAAACATGCAAAATAAATGTTGGCAAGCGTTCCTAAACTCTGACACCATAGACTTCTGCGCAGACATATTATACTAAATTGACTCAGTATGGAAGTAATATTATATTTCATCTAGAATAGTTGTCTGTACAATTTTATTGCAAGTCGATCAATTAAAAAAAACGTGCCATAAACAAAAACCCAACTAAGTTTGATCATCAAGAACATCATGTCATCCCATCCTGATATGACCTTAGATGTTACCAGGATGTAAACATCCAACAACCAACCAACATCATGTTTATGAATTCGAGTTGACTTGGATGAATAAGATACTATTTATATAGGATGAGGAGAGAGAACTCGCCCACTTCCGGTTGTCTAATCACTTCCGGTCCACAGCCTAATTCCTTGCCGAGGAACCAGCACAAAGTGAGTGACTCTGCATGTATCATCTTCATCAGAGTGTAAAATATTTGGGAATATTGGCATGATCTTTCTTTAGTGCTATGCAACCGAGCAGGTCACGGCTGCATTGGCACACAGCAGCCAACGGGCTGCTGTGTACCAGCTAACTAGGTCACCTGACTGGTACCCGGCTGCATTGGCACACAGCAGCCAATGGGCTGCTGGGTGCCAGGTAACTAGGTCACCTGACTGGTGCCCGGCTGCATTGGTACGCAGCAGCCAACGGGTTGCTGGGTGCCAGCTAACTAGGTCACCTGACTGGTACCCGGCTGCATTGGCACACAGCAGCCAACGGGTTGCTGGGTGCCAGCTAACTAGGTCACCTGACTGGTACCCGGCTGCATTGGCACACAATGCACCCAGCAGCCAAAAGGGCTGCTGCGTGCCAGCTAACTAGGTCACCTGCGTTCAACTGCGTTCAACTACATTAGCCTCCAATACGTTCACCTACGTCCACTAACGGCTATGTGACCAGGGCTTCGTCCAAGTATGCTATAGTACGCAAGAGAATGGCAGAGTATGCTAGAGTATGCTAGAGTATGCTAGAGTATGCTAGAGTACATCAGCATCACAGATGCACATTCAGCCACTAAGGTAATGTCCAAAGATTAAATCGGAACTCAAGGCCCACCCACTTTATTACCAAGTTAGCATAATGGAGAAGTATTGATGCCGCTATGTTGAACTACGTTGAACTACGTTGAACTACGTTGAACTACATTGAACTACGTTGAACTACTTTAACCTCCACTATGTTCAACTATGTCCACTAATTTGTATGTGACCGGGCCTTCAAAGTTCTTAGGTCGGGGCCCAGATGGTACCTTGCTGTAAATAAACCTTTTTCTACCTGCAATGCCTCTTCTGCATTGTTCTTTAGTAGAATCGACTGTGTTGCAGACAGAGGAAAGGTCCTTAGTAGGAGTATAGTTTGATTGTACCTAAATCTTGTGATGACGCGTGAGCGAGTAGTACTAGAGGAACTCTAGGTTTCATGCTTGTCAGTCCCACATGGGAACCTCCATAAAGGATTGCGCCTTTCTCAGGTGGGAACGGAACAAAGGGGGTTGGTTGGTTGTTGGAGTGTTACGTCCAGACCACATTTAAGGTAATATCACGTACCGACTCATGTCGACTTTATACTGCACTCATGTCGACTTTATACTGCTGCCTCACTGGGACACCAGGCTGCCAGCACCATTACCTGATATCCCACTTAGTCACATTATCCTGACACTGTGCCAACCAGTCCTTGCCCTATCCTAATAATGCCGAGCGCCTGGCTAGGAAGCGACATGTATCAATTTGGTAAGTCATTGGTTACTTCATTGGATTAGTATGCCTTGCTCAATCAACATCATCACAATAGGAAATGTAGTTTTGCGAATAGAAAACTGGTCACTAACATCTATATTTTTCTTGAATTAATCTCAAGTTCCTGCCTTTTATTCTTCCTGGTAGACGACAGCCTTTGTTTCTTTGTTATAAACATTTATGATAGGTCTGCTTCTTTAATGTTCAGCGCTAAACTATTCCACGCAGGTGGCGCCTCCGTCGTTGAGTATTAGTACTTATGGTGCTGTCACATTACAACGCTTCTCACCGACGCGCCGGCAGCCTGCAAAATAATTTCAACGCGTTGAGACACGTCTAACTTTTTGGCGTTTTGGGAGAAAACTTGACGTCACCGCAGCGTGTTAATAGCGTGTTATTAGAGCGGCCAACGTGTGTTGATGCGTGGCAGAAACCCCCCCAAAAAAGATATCCCCTCTCTTTGCTTCCCTCTCTTCCATTCCCTCCGCTTCCATTACCCTCTCTTCCATTCCCTCTCTTCCATTCTCTCCCTTCCATTCCCTCCTCTTCCATTCCCTCCCCTTCCATTGCCCCCTCTTCCATTCCTCCTCTTCGATTCCGCCTCTCCCATTGCCCCCTCTTCCATTCCACCTCTTCGATTCCCCCTCTCCCATTCCCCCTCTTCCATTCCCTCCTCTCCCATTCCCTCCACGTCCATTCCCTCCTCTCCCATTCCACCTCTTCCATTCCCCTCTTGCATGAGGAATGGAAGAGGCAGAATGCAAGAGGAGGGGAATGCAAGAAGAGGGAATGGAAGAGGGTGAAAGCAAGAGTGGGGAACGGAAGATGGGGAATGCAAGATGGGGAACGGAAGACAGAGAATGGGAAACGGGAGAGGAGGGACGGAAGAGGAGGGACGGAAGAGGGGGAAACGCAAGAGGGTAGAACGCAACAGGGGGAAAGGAAGAGGAGGGAATGGAAGGGGAGGGAATCGAAGAGAAGGAATGGAAGAGAGTGGAATGGAAGAGGGGGAATAGGAGAGGGGGAATGGAAGAGGAGGAATGGAAGAGGGGGGAATGGAAGACGGGGAATGGAAGAGGGGGAATGGAAGAGGGGGAATGGAAGGTGATGGAATGGAAGAGAGGGAATGGAAGAGAGGGGAATGGAAGAGGGGGAATGGGAGAGGGGGAATGGCAGAGAAGGAATGGAAGAGGGGGAATGGAAGAGGCTGAATGGAAGAGGGGGATGGAAGGGGAGGGAATGGAAGAGAGGGACTGGAATAGAGGGGAATGGACGAGGGGGAATGGGAGAGAGGGGGAATGGAAGAGGGGGAATGG
Organism: Branchipolynoe longqiensis; assembly: GCA_030323885.1. NCBI lineage: Eukaryota > Metazoa > Annelida > Polychaeta > Phyllodocida > Polynoidae > Branchipolynoe > Branchipolynoe longqiensis. The sequence continues at coordinate 8,457,875 of CM059199.1, forward strand.
AAGAGGGGGAATGGAATAGGGGGAATGGAAGAGCAGGGAATGGAAGGGGAGGGAATGGAAGAGGGGGAATGGAAGAGAGAGGGGAATGCAAGAGGGGGAATGGGAGAGGGGGAATGGAAGAGGAGGAATGGAAGAGGGGGAATGGAAGGGGAGGGAATGGAAGAGAGGGATTGGAAGAGAGGGGAATGGAAGAGGGGGAATGGAAGAGGGGGAATGGAAGAGGGGGAACGCAAGAGGGGGAATGGAAGAGCAGGGAATGGAAGGGGAGGGAATGGAAGAGGGGGAATGGAAGAGGGGGGAATGGAAGAGGGGGAATAGAAGATGGGGGAATGCAAGAGGGGGGAACACAAGAGGGGGGAACGCAAGAGGGGGGAATGGAAGAGGAGGGAATGGAAAGGGAGGGAATGGAAGAGAGGGAATAGGAGAGGGGTAATGGGAGAGGGGCAATGGAAGAGGGGGAACGGAAGATGGGGGAATGCAATTTGGCGGAACGCAACAGGGGGAATGCAACATGGGGAACACAACAGGGGGAACGCAACAGGGGGAACGCAACAGGGGGGGAACGCAACAGGGGGATGCTAAACAAAATACCAACATTAATCAACGTTAAGCAACGTGCCAGCAACGTTCCTCCAACGCGCTTCTAACGTGTGCTGTGCCCTGTCACACTACGACGTTTCTCACGAACGCGTGGCGACGTGTTGCATTTTTGGGCGAACCGTCGGTACACGTCCGGTGCGTTCCCGGCGCGTTCCCGGCGCGTTCCCGGCGCGTTCCCGGCGCGTCGGTACATAGCAACGTGTGAATGGACACGTCGGCGCGCGTCGGGCCGCGTCAAGGTTTTGTGCTTGCACAAAACTTTCGACGAGCGCCGACGCGCGCGAACGTGTTGGATCGCGCGTTACCGGCGCGTTGGCATCACGTTGACCCACGTTACGGGCGCGACGGGCACGTTTGCAGGACGTCGACACACGTTACCAGCGCGTTGCTCAAACGTTGCTGTGTGTTTCTGTGTGTGTGTCTCTGTGTGTGTGTCTCTGTGTCTGTGTGCATGTCTCTGTGTCTCTGTATGTGTTTGTGTGTGTGTATCTGTGTGTGTGTCTCCATGTGTGTGTCTATGTGTGTGTGTCTCTGTGTGTGTGTCTCTGTGTCTTTGTGTGTGTATATCTGTCTGTGTGTGTCTGTGTGTGTGTCTCTGTGTATTTGTGTATGTGTCTCTGTGTGTGTGTCTCTGTGTCTGTGTGTTGCTGTGTCTGTGTGTGTCTCTGTGTCTATGTGTATGTGTCTCTGTGTGTGTCTCTGTGTCTGTGTCTCTGTGTTTCTGTGGGTGTATCTCTGTGTCTCTGTGTCTGTGTCTCAGTGTTTGTGTCTCTGTGTCTTTGTCTGTGTGTGTCTCTGTGTCTGTGTGTGTCTCTGTGTATGTGTGTGTGTCTCTGTGTCTGTGTGTGTGTCTATGTGTCTCTGCGTGTTTCTCTGTTTCTGTGTGTATGTATCTGTGTGTGTGTCTCCATGTGTGTGTCTATGTGTGTGTGTGTCTCTGTGTCTCTGTGTGTGTCATTCTGTGTCTGTGTGTGTGTGTGTCTCTGTGTCGTTGTGTGTGTATATATGTCTCTGTGTCTTTGCGTGTGTGTCTCTGTGTGTGTCGTGGTGTTTGTGTGTGTGTCTCTGTGTCTGTGTGTGTCTCTGTGTCTATGTGTGTGGCTCAGTGTCTATGTGTGTGTATGTGTGTCTGTGTGTGTCTCTGTGTCTGTGTGTGTGTCTCTGTATTTGTGTGTGTCTCTGTGTGTGTCTGTGTGTGTGTCTCTGGGTGTGATTCTGTGTCTCTGTGTGTGTCTCTATGTGTGTGTCTGTGTCTGTGTGTGTCTCTGAGAGAGAGACACACAGACACTCTCCCTCCCTCCCTCCCTCACTCCTCTCTCCCTCCCTCTCTCTCTCTCTCCCTCTCCCCCCCCCTCCCTCCCACACACAGACACACAGACACACACAAAGAGCCCCACATTGAGACACACACAGAGACAAAGATACACACACACAGACACCCATACAGACACAGAGACACACACAGACACAGAGACACACACACACACATAGAGACAACAGAGACACACACACAGACACAGAGACACACAGAGACACACAGAGACACACATACAGATACACACACATAGACACACAGAGACACAGAGACACACACATTGACACACATACAGAGATACACACACACAGACACACACAGATAGACACAGAGACACACACACAAACACACAGACACACACACACACAGACACACATGAGACACCGATATTCACAAATGGTGCAATCTACTAGACAGACACACACAGCGACCCCACCCATGCCCTCAGTACACACATACACACACACAGACACAGAGACACAGAGACACACACAGACACACACAGAGACACACACACAGACAGAGACACACACACAGACACACACACAGACACAGGGGAAGGAGGGAGAGAGAGGGAGGAGGGAAGGGAGGGAGGCTGGGAGGGAGAGAGAGAGAGAGAGAGAGCGAGAGAGAGAACGCGCCGATATTCGTTACCACAACGTTGGCCGCGCGATACTAACACGCTGCGCATTGTCAAACTTTCTCCCCAAAACGCCGAAGAGTTGGACGCGTGTCGACGGGTTGCAAATATTTTGCGCGTTGCCGGCGCGCCGGGGGAAACGTCGTAGTGTGACAGGGCCTTAACGCACCTGTAATGCGCGACGCAACACGTTGGCAAGCATCGGCCAACGTCAAAAGTTTTGTGCAAGCACAAAACGTTCGATGCGGCCCGACGCGCTCCAACGTGTTGGTTCAGACCTAGCTGTCACCCGAAGTGTACCGACGCGCCGGTAACGCATTCGTAACGTGCCGGTAATGCGTGCCGACGCGTGCCGACATTTCACCCAAAAAGCAAACACGTTGGCACGCGTCGACGAACATTGGTGAGAAACGTCGTAGTGTGACAGCACCATAAAATATAGCCTGAAATACAAGTAGTTGCGGACGGTGCTTTCCACTTTTGAAAGGTCACAAAATACTTAGCTTCAAAGGTAACCAGACGGGGTGGCCGAATGAGTTAGAGCATCTGTCTCCCGTATTGGTAGATCATGGGATTGTGGGTTCGAATCCTGGTCGAGTCAAACCAATGACTTAAAAATTGATAATTCTCACTTACTAGCCTTGCACTCAGCATTATTAGGATAGGGGGGGGCAAGGAGCAGTGGAATGAGGAAGACCAATCGTCCGTGATTGAAATTTGCCCTGCTTAAGCAACTAATGTACACAAACAAAACGAACAAAAAGTGGATTGAAGTTGCATAGTCCGATGGTTTTATGTTTCTGTCATTATTTCTGAGACAACTGTATCCAAGTGATTGTTAGAACCTACCTTACTCTAGAGGGAAATGTACTTTTATTCTAAATGGCTAGATTTTGAGATATTCTAAGTGGAAAGATGAAAAATTAGTTTTTGGCAAGCATGCTTCCATCCTGACACCATAGGTTTCCACAGTAGCATGTTCTATTCAATTACCTCGGCGTTCCCTTCTGTGTGGCGAGAAATGTTTAATAAGTGCACTAGTATCTACGTTTGATACATAGAATCAACTCTAGATAGAATTGCTTTAGTTTTTAAAAGTTGATGTTTTCATTGGGTTTATGCGGCTTTAAAGTCCGATGGTTTTTGAGTTTCTGACATTTTCTGAGATAAATATATTAGGTTGATCACTATAGTCTACCTTACTTTAATTTCAAGTAACGTTTATTTTAAATGGCTAACCTTTGAGATATTTGAAGTGTCAGCATGCAAAATTAATTTTGGCAAGCACGCCAAAACTCTGACACCATATGCTTCTACAGTAAGAAGTTCTATTAAATTGACTCAATCTTCCTTTCTATGTAGCGACAAATGTTTAATAAATACACCATTATCTAAGGTAGATATGTATAATCAAATCTAGATAATTCTTTTGGTTTTGAAAATTTGATGGTTTCATCGGACTAGGCAGCTTTAATGAAACTAGTTTGTTGAAATCGGTCGAATGAGATGAGAGTCATGTGGAAGCCAGAAGTTATCAGTTATGTTGTTTGCATCCTGACAACATATATGGTCATATCAGGATGTGTACTAACTTGGCACAGAGTGCACAATGATGCTGCCCCCGACTGTAAGACTAGGAACCCGGCACCATGACCCAATATCCCATTCAATCACATTATCCTGATGCTTGCTCTAACCAATTTTCAGGATAAGTTGGCTGAGTGGGATATTGGATCATGGTGCTGACAGCCTGGTGTTCCAGGGGGGCAGCACTAAAGCGTCGCCACGAGTGAGTTTTGTCTCAAGTCGGAACCATTCTTGACATGGTTTTATATGTTGGTAGGATGTAAAACCCAAAGAAGCAAATAGCAGATCTATGCAGATACGGAACTGAACATGTGTTAATGCGAACAACTTTAAACAGACGGGATGGCCAAATATTTTTTTTTTTTTTAAAGATTTATACAGCCTATCATGGATAAGTCTGAATAGACTTGTTTTCACCATTAAAACAGTTTGTCGATTGAAAGCCCGAGCCTACACTTTTACCGACCCAAGGGATTTTTAACCTCCCACATCACATAGACATGTCATGAGAGCAACCGGCCTTTTGATGCCGCTGTAAGTTATACACAGCGGTGGAAATCCAGATTGGCAGAGGTGGGGGGGGGGGGGGGCGAGGGGGGGCAGGGATATCAGTTTCGGTGCTTGTCTCGCCCCATATTTCGAGACAGATCCTCCACAGACAGAAGCAAGCCAGAAATATGCTGAGCGTCCGCTTCCCATTTCGGTAGGTCATGCGAAAGACCGATTATCCACGATTGAAATTGCCCCCTGTTTAATCAATTCCGGTACCAAAAATAAAAATGAAAACAGATGAATTCAACCGGAATAAATGTTTACTTTGGAACCAAAAATGTGTTGCTATTTAAAGCAAACCAAAACTAACTTGTTTTTAAACCACATGCTTTAGCAGTTTAGTATATAGGATTATCTGGTTGGTAGTTTTTTGGGTTTTACGTCCTAGCAACATCCATGTTCATATCAGGAGGGATACCGTCTTGTGACAGCGCACACTCATGGTAACTGTTTAGTGCTGCCCCACTGGGAGATCAAGCCGCAGGTTCATCATGACCCGACATCCCACTTAGCCATATTATCCTGAGACTGACCTAATCAGTCCTTGGCATATCTATCCTAGTGTAAAATATTCCGATATTCGGCAATGGGGGAATACAATTGTTCTATTACTGATCGGTGTACTTGGCCAGGGTATCGTTACGGTGTATCTTCACCATGCTGGATTCCTATTGGTGAAGATTTGGACGTGTTGGAGGATGCCAAAGTCCCAGAACATCCCCCGTGGTCGTTAAGGAAGCCATCGGTTATCCTCCGACTCACAGAACTAAGGAAGTCTGGGACACAACCACTCGAGCCCCAAGGACTGCTTGCAGAGATTCAAGGCCAGTTTGCAGACCAGCTCTCCATATACACTGATGGTTCGAAAGACCAAAGCCAGGTAGCTGCTGTGGCAGTCTGCCAACGGGAAAGATTTGGTGTACGTTTGCCTGATCAGAGCTCGATCTTCACTGCAAAAGCCTGAGCACTCCTTCTCGCATTGGAGTGTATCGAGGTATCCAACCACACTAACTATGTTATATACAGTGATTCGTTCTCTTGCCTCCTGGCTGTTGCTGGACTGAAAACGAATCACCCTATTCTAGCAACGGTCATTTATAAAATGAACCAACTGACAACGGCTGGGTATGATATCCACCTGTGCTGGGTGCCTGGCCATGCTGGCATACAAGGAAACGAACGAGCTGATCGGGCTGCGAAGAAGGCCCTGAACTGTGATCTTGAACCATGTCTGATCCCTCACTCTGATCTGAAACCACTAATAGCCACCCACATAAAATCCAAATGGCAACATGAGTGGGATGAAAACATTAATACAATTAAAGAAATTGGACCATCTGTGGGAACACCACCACAGACTCATGCGGGAGGTCGGCAGGACCAAGTGGTCCTTAGCCGCTGCCGTATTGGCCACTTCTGGCCACTCATGGCTTACACATGCTTTTCTGCTCAAGGGGGAACCTCCCCCTGAATGTATTGGGTGTCAGTCCCTGCTGACACTCAAACACATTTGACTAAGTTGCGTTGATTTGTTGGCCCTGCGCCAACAATTCTACACTGCAGACAGTATGCATGACCTTTTTACTTGTTTTACTTGTTGAGGGCAGCTGGAGTGTACCACCTCATATAGTTTACTAAATAAATTCTATCAATTATTAATAAACTTTTCTTTTTCTATTGGAATTTGTTTCCCTTGACCACAAATATATGATTGTGAGCTTTCTAATGTGATGAGTGTCTATTGGCACATAATTGATTGTCTGCTTTTACATGTAAAAGCGATGGTTTGAAAAAAAAAAAAACATTTCTCGCTGTGAATATGGCCTATGCTGCCGACACGGCGTAAAGCAACCACCAATCAATCAATGAAACCTATTGGTGAAACCAGGAATGCTAGATTCCTATTAGTGGAAGGAGGTGGGTATGATACCATACCAAGAACACATGTAACTACATAAGAATAAACCAGAGGGCTCGACTCTCTCTCTTATACTTTACTCTCTTACTTTCTCTTTGTCTGTATTGTTTTTCTCATAGTCTACGTACACAGCCACAGATCTGAGAGATAAGACTTAACAAAACTGGTGACCATGACGATTATTAACGCACAGTGTTAAATTGATGATAGAGCTTGCTGGTAATGGTGCTTGGGTGGTGCGCTGTGTAGGTAGTGTTTTTTCTTCTTTCTTGGGACTGTGTGAGGGTTTGAAACTTTTAGGAATTCGAGTGGTCGATGAGTTTTTCCTACAATTTCGATATTTTGGAAGGTCCACTAGACTTTATTTAATGGTATGTCTGTAACATGCCGTCATTTTTCATACGGGACTACTTTTGGCTTTTCTTTAACCTTACCACAGAGGGGGCGAGCATACTGATACACTACAACAGTTGTTTTACTATTTCTTCTTTTTTATAGACTATTCTATACGTGGATTCAATTCTGCAAATCTTGTCTACCACCACATACAACAGCAGCTTGAAGATGCTGTGCACACACATAATGGATGATTCCTTGCGTGGCGAGTTCAAACAATGGTTCTAAGGTGGGCAATTATTGGAGAGGGAGAAGCATCGGCTAAGTTTATGGCAGATAGGTTGGATACTCTTAGAGAAGAGCAGGAGGGGCAATTGGCAGAAATAAGGGATGGGCCAGAAATGCGGGAGGATTGAGATGAGCGGAGGGAGGCGCAGGAATTGTTACAGGTAGAACATAGGCAGAGAGAAATATGGTGTCAATCTTTAAAGGCGTACAGCAAGTCTGTTCTCTCTTTGGATGGGTCAGATAGAGGAGCATTAGGTAATTGGATTGATTTGATTGAACGCATAGGGACTCTTGCTGACATTTCAGACCTGGACATTATTCGATTTGCTTTGTCCAATGCAATGGGAATGCTGCATGAGGTTCTTTTCCCAGTTTTTCAGCATGAAAATGCTAGGTCCTGGAGAGAAATTAAAGAAGTGATAGCATCAACTCTTTTGACTGCGGATGGAGATAGTCATTTGAAGAGGGTAGTGTTGGCTATGAAAGAAGAAGAGGGGGAGACAGTAGCTGCATACTGTCAACATTTTAAAACGGCAGCAGCAAAAGGCTGGGATCTTCCAAATGCAGTTCTCAGTACTGACATGTTTGAAATACTCCTTCTGAGATTTCTCGATTCTTTATTAGATGATAATACCATATGGTATGTGGAAACGAATTGACCCAAAACTGTTGAACAAGCCTTCAAAATGTCCACTCTCAGTGATAGGTCTGTAATCATGCAGCAGAAACGTGCGAAAGCATGTGGTGGTAATTTAGCTATTTGTGAGCAAATAGATAGTCTAAATGGTACTTCTTTGGATGTTTCCAAGTCTTTCTCTTCTTCCAGAGGTTCTAAATCCTCTGGTTCAGATATTCAGGCCATAAACTCACTGCAAGGTAAAATGAAGTCTCTTAGGAAGTGCATAAGTAACTTGTTGTTAGGCAGTGGAGTGTCTGACCATTTGGCGATTAACGCTGTGAACGCTGCAACACCTTCTCATGTCCATTCTTACAACCGGGGCATACATGGTGAATTGGCACACGTAAACCTAGGGCAGTCGGTCGGGGTAGTAAATACCAGTTTAATTGGTCAGTAGTATGCCAAGAGCTATGCTAGGTATCCGACAAGTATCAATTGTGTAAGTCACTGCATTTACTCAGTCTCCTGACCTTCCGTACGGGAAGCCTGCGCTCTACTGATTGGGCCACCTCGTCTGGTGAGTCCCTAGGCAGGAGTTCTTTTGCCCCAACACTTTGGAGTGGGGGGGGGCATGCAATGAGGACATTCAGTGACCACTGGTCATCATGCCGGCCATGGAACAAGCCGCCCATGGGAACCACGTGAGAGCCTCGTTTTGGGGGCCGAGAGTGGGCGATAATACAGGACCGGAACGGGACACTGCACGGGGGAGCAAGCAATGCACCGGGCCGGTGTTACAGTTTGAAAGGGTGCCCGGTTTAAAACGAAACTTTTCGCAACGTGCATGCATCAAAGTCGAATGGCATTTTCGCCTGATTGAGATTGTACCCAGGTTTAATAACTTGTTAATTGCTTGTTAACTTGTTATTGCGGGAATATTCACTACAATGATGCCTGAACAGTCTCCTTGGTTGTCTCGCCGTACATTTCCAGAGAGCTCCTCCACAGACAGAAGCAAGCCAGAAATCCAGACAACATTTAAGGGTTGCTGTTCCACTTTGACGTATATGCACATTGCGAAAAGGCCCATTTTAAACCGGGTACCCTCTCAAACTGCAACACTTCCAGAGTGCTCCTCCACCGACAGAAGAAGCAAGACAGAAATTCAGAAAAGATGTCATGATTTCAGGTCGACTTTGACGCATACTTATTGCGAAAAGGGCAGTTTTAAACCGGGTACCCTCTCAAACTGCGACACCGGGTAAGGACGGGGCCAGGGGCCGGGTGAGGCGGGGCCGGGGGGGGGGGGGAGGCGGGGCCGGGGGCCAGGTGAGGCGGAGCCGGGGGTGGGGGAGGCGGCGCCGGGGAAGGCTCGCCGGGAGGCAGCGCCCAATGTCCCGGCCGGCGATAGTGTCTCGGCGCGCCGTTAGGGGGCGCGGGGATTACACGCCCAATGACATTAAGTTTGGATTGATTCGCGCTGATAACCGTGAAAGTAGGGCTCCTGCCGAGGTGTGCCGAGCGCTACCCGATGACTGGGGAACAGCCACTGGATGTCGGTTTACTGCATGTTCCTCAACCATTCTTACATATATATACATACATATATACATATATATGTGCTCTATAATCTATTTTGGAGATATAAACAAGGACACTATCATCTTCAGTTATATTTCTATAGACCCCTTATAATGTTTATAAACATTGTGTATGCACACGCAGCTTGGATGCAGAACGAAAGCACACTGCCATTGAGTTTGCCGGTATGCGCTGTGCAAAAGTCTATTTTATTCAAAATTAATAGAAATGCAGAACCCTAACCTTATAAATTTATAAATCAGCTCCATCACAGATATATTTTTAACATGCTTCTCATCTTTTGTATATTTGCCTATAGAGAACTTACTGCGTCTGCGTCTCCTCCTTCTGCTCAGGCTCCTGCTACGACTGTCTGAATCACTCTCCGATGACGAGTCATTATCCGAGTTACTTTCGCCCAGGGACGCGTCCTGGTTGTCCTCCTCTGTCTCTTTCTTTTTCCTCGACCCCTTCTTGGACGTCTTCGTCAATTTCCACAGCTTTGCTAGCTTTCCCGACTTGCATTTCTCCTCCTCCAGTCCTGATTGGTGGTCTCCCTCCTCCAGTGCAGCACGCAGCTCCTTCTTCCTTCACTCGCGGTTCCTGTCAGTGAGCTCTTTCCGCAGCGCCTGGTCCTCATTGTCTTTGTTGTATGCCTCTAACATCAGCCGGTGCTCCTCCTTCTCCTCCGGCGGTGGCTGTGTGTTGGGCGCCGCGCTGGCTCTGCACTTGTTCCCTCATCTCCCAATGAGGGTATCTCAGTTTTCACGCTTCACTTTGATAACTTGGTAAGCTTACATTAACTTCCCTGGGGGGGGGTTCATGTTCTTTCCCGCATGTAGCACAGTTGTCCAGCACAATCATGCCTCGGTGTAATCACACTATAACCAAGCGGAGTGGAGTGGAGCGACGTGCACCTCAAGCTAGAGTTTGGAATCAAATGCGCCCAATGCAGAGGATAACCATTGGATGCTGGAGAAAGTGTGCCAAAACCCTACTTTGGAGTAGGCCAGCTGCACACCAGGGTGCTGTAACTGCCGCAGCAAAGACCGCGCACCAATATGAAAGGCGCTGGTTCCAACCCTAACTGCGACAAGCAAGCTAGTAAAACAGTTACATCCAATAATATTTGTATAAATGCTTTATACTACACACACATATATATATAGTAAAACCTCTCTAAATCCACCCACCTTGGTGCCGAGTTTAAGTCGTCCATTTAGGGAGGTGGGTGGTTTAGGGAGTTAAAATATGGCTACTATGGTATTGTTGGGAACTAACTAAAGCGATCGATATAGGGGAGTGGGCGATCTGTGGAGGTGGTCGGTTAGGGATGTGTTACTGTATATATATGTATATATACTTATGTGGGCTATAATTTCTTTTAAAAGAACAAAATCCTGCTGTGCGACTGACACTTGTCGACACCCATTGGAGGAGAATTGGGCCGCAGGTAGCGCCAGATGTCAAGTGTGGAGTCTTACAGAGTAAAACAATGGTAATATTGATAATATATAATAGCAATTAATATATAATGGAAACAATTCCCTTTGTATTTTTATACCCGCATAATGAGTTATACATCACATATATTAGCACAGGTTATGTATTGCATGCTATGTATTTATTTTATTATTTATTTTCCAAATGTACCATTTGCTGCTGACCAGAAACTGACTACATCATGCCACCACTTCCCGCCTTCACATCATGTGACTATTCTTGGTAGGAATGACCATTCATGCTGTCAATTTTACTTTGATTGACTCCGTATAGCTATTATTTGCTTGGCCGAAGCCTCTAACAAAATAAAATAGGCTTCCTCCCACGACACGTCATTGTTCCTCTGTTTACCTATATCTGGAATTTATATATATGCATATATGTATATGACTTTTTTGGGGTTGAAAGGGGAAAATAGGTTTATTCTGTTGAATAAGTTTGTTGGTGAGTGCCTAAGCACTGGTCTTCCAGCCACTTTTCAATTCAGGACTGTTTACGCAAAACTGGAATATAGAGTTTTCATCATCATGCGGTCGGTCACGCTGTGACAAAGTCTGCTTTCATTACTTTACTGTCGCTCTCCATTTAGCTCTCTGCTGTGAGAGTGATGTCCACGAGTCAGTCTTAATGTCTCTCAGCTTCAGGTTTCACTTGATGGTATGATTTTCCACTGTCAATGGAAGATGAGATCGAGCATCACAGTCCTTGGTAACCCGAGTGATGACCGAGCCGGTACAGTGTTTTGTGCAGATGTACATTTCATGAAAGCTGCCTGCAAAAGTGTTGAAGTGCTGCTGGCTTTTGCAAGTTACCAGCAGCACTCTCTCAGGGAGCAAATGGAGGTCTCACACCAGCAAGAACATGTCCAGATAGGCGCAAAACTATTTGTCCCTGGAGTGGCTGGTCGGGAGATGTTGGGAGTTTCGTACATCAACTGCCCTTGATGCTACCACAGTGACATGGTTTTCTGTTCAGGGTTTCTTCCCTTAGCCTTCGGTTCTGTCAAGAACCTGTACCACAAGGCATTGGTTTACAACTATGCAGGGCAGGGGCATCAAACTCCCTGAGGTATTGCAATACCTGCATAATATAGAGTAAGGTATACAATAACTGTTGAATACACAATTTGCCGCAGTGTATAGCCCAATGGATTTCTAATAGTTACCTGCAAGTTCCACAACAATATGTCTATATCAATTTTATTAGATGGATCGATATGAGTATACTAATCAGAAGTTATAAGTGTTCATTCAGGTTTGTAGGTTAAGTTGTAATCAGCTTTAATGTAAAAATGTAAAATTTAAGACCTAAATGCACTGGGATTGGTCCCACTGCTTCATTGGTCACAGCTGGTCCAGTGTATTATTAGCAACCCCACCCCAACAGCATAATTCATAAACTCACATAACTAACTACACTAGAGTTACACTAGAATATTCCTAACAAACCAACATTTATATACCGCTTGCCTAACTGCAACTGAACATTAAAACTTACTACAACTTTACCAACTGAATACAGAAGGTAACTTCTGCTTACATTCTAAATACTATGTAAATACTCACATTGATCTGACTAATATTGATCTAGTTATATGACACTACTGTTACCATATTGCTATGGAACTTTTGGGTTACATAATTTCATTGTGTTACATGGTGCAAATTGTGTATTCAACAGGTATTGTACACCTTATTCTATATACCTTTTGTGTAAATAACCCTGAATTGAGGATTGGCTGGAAGACCAGTGCTTCGAGAATAAACATATTTACCAAATAAAATGTAGGATATCGTCAGTTGCAGTTAGACAAGGAGTAAATAAATGTTGGTTTGATAGGAATGTCCTTGTGTTACCCCATTGTCGTTAGGTGTGTGAGTTTGTCATTTGCAGTTTGCTATTTTAGCGTTGATAGTCACCTGCCATCAATACGAGTTCTGCTGTTGGAGTGGAGTTGTTAGTAACACATTGGACGAGCTGTGACCAGTGACACGGTGGGATCTTTTATCTTGAAGATTTATACTGCCTATCATGGATAAGTCTGAATAGACTTGTTTTCACCATTAGATAGTTTGTCGATAGAAAGCCTGAGTCTACACTTTTACCGACCCAAGGGATTTTTAACCTCCCACACCACATAGACATGGTATGAGAGCAACTGGGCTTTGATGTTGCTGTAAGTTATACACAGCGGTGGAAATCCAAATCGGCAGAGGTGGGGGCATGGGGAATTGAACCACCGACCTTCAGATTAGTAGTCTGACCTAGAAAAATGTCACACACTCTAACCACTCCGCCACATCACAATATCTGCAACTAACAAATTCACAAATCTAACCACAATGGAATAACGGTAGAATATTCCTATTGAGCTAACATATATGAATCTGTCACAAAAGGTGATAACTCTTTTTTTGTTTGTCCATTGTAACGATTGACACAAAACAGCACAGAAGTGGTTACACCTAAAACACAAGGACATTGGCTTCAAATCAATATGTATTCTATTGGGCTTATGGAACACCATGTAAAAATCAAATCGGTTTATCCTGAGCAAATGCATAAGCAGATAGTATGTTGATCGTTACAATGGACAAAGTTTTGTCCCATATTGCTTAGCACCTTTTGAGACATTCTCATATATACATTCCTTGTGTAACTCCAACTGATATTAAAACTTATTGCAACTTCACTGTATTTGGTTTATAAATATTATATTATATTATATTTGTATTTAGACTACTACAGGTTGGTTGGGTATTGGAGGTTTACATCCTGGCAGCGTCTAAAGTCATATCAGGACTGGTAACAACTTGTGACAGTGTGCACTCATGGGGACTTTATAGTGCTGCCCCACTGGGAGACCAGGCTGCGAGCACCATGAACTGATATCTCACTCAGTTACATTGGTCGTAATGCTAGCATTGCGGTTGATGCGAGGCGAGGGAGGACCCCCCCCCCTCTCTCTCCCTCCCCTCTGTCCTCCAGCTCCTTCCTTACATAACCCCCCCCCCTCCTTACTTCCCTTATAACCGCCTCCAGCTCTCTCCTCCTGCCACTCGCCCTCCTGCCTCCACACTCTACACTCCTCACCTCTTTTTCTTTGGCCTCTTCACTCTCCAAGCACCGCACCATGCCTAACGCCACGAGGCCGGGGGAGGCGCGCCGCCCGCCGGGAGGGCCCAGCGCATATCAGAGGCAGGATCGACCGGCTCGACTCACTCGTCCGCCCCCTCATCGCCCCCTCAGGCCGCCCCGCTCCCGCGGACCGCCCCCCGGCGACCCCCCCTCGGAATGGGGGCGCACCATGCAGGCCACGCTGCTCGACACGGTCGCGGCCTTGGAGCGCATGACCGCGAGACTCGATGTGATCGACGCCCGGGATGAGCGCGGAGCCGCGCCCCACCACGCCCCCGCCGCGCCCCGCCACGCCCCCGCCGGCGCCGCCCCAGCCGACGGAGCCCGCCCGCACGACCCGCCATACCGTGGGGGGGGCCCACCCGCCTCCGCCGCCCCTGCCGGCGGCTCCGGGGGCCATCCATCCGGATTACCTCCGCTTCACTAGGGGAGGGGCAACCGCCTCACACCCCTCGGAGGCGCCGCCTCCACTCCACTACCGCGACGCCCACGCCCACTCCGCCACATCCGCCGCAGATGCCGTCCGCGAGATCCTCGACTCGGCCGACACGCACAATGCCGGCCGACGCAAAGGTATTTCGCCTCACTATATATTCCCCTGTGACCTCATTGAGCGGGGGGCGGAGAGGAAGGCGGTGAAGCGAGGGGGAGGCCACCAAGGACGAGTATACCCTCGCCCTCCGCATGCTGGAGGCGCACCCCGCCTTCCCCGCCCACTCCCTTCCCGGACTCAGCCACCACGCCCTCACCATACATCGGGACAATCTCGTCCACCCCTGGGCTACCGTCCGCCGTTACTCTGAGACGGTATTTACCTGGATCGCGGACGGTAGGCTCCCCCACGGCTGGCACGACCCCACCGCCATCAACATGCTCCGGATGGAGGCCCTCACCACGCCCACAGCCGCCCTATCCATCCCCGCCCGCGCCCACTCCGACCCCCCCCCGCCCCGCCCCCAGACCCCTCCTCCCCCCCCGCCCCCAGACCGACACGAGGATCCCCTACCTCCGGGAAACCCACGGCGCCCCCTGCCCCTCCTGGAACCGTGACCCCGCCTCATGCGACCGGGCAGGCGCCGGCGAGACCCATGGGGAGGGGGCGTCGAGATATCGACACACGTGCGCATATTGCGCCAACGTGCGCAAATTCCTTACAATGCACTCTGAGGCCGTTTGCAACAGCAAAACGACCCGAGACCGGGGGGGCCCTGCCCCCGCGGCGGATTTTTAGTCCGCCGCCCCCTCCAGCCCGGCCCGGAGGGACCCAGCCGGCCCCACCCACCCCCCCATGCCGACCCACACGCACCCACAACCGACCACCCTCACATCTCACCGCCTCAGAACTCACCGCCTCACATCTCACCGCCCTCCCGGCCCGCCCGCACCCCCACTACAGGGCGCCTAACCGCTTCCCCTCAGATCTCCCCGCCCCCCCACACCACACGTCCGCCATATGCCCTCATGATCTACTACCCCTTATGTATGATACCTGGACTACGATAAACTGCCCTCTTTTTCCACACCCGCTTTCTTGTCCTTCCTTGCCGCGCATCATCATGACACTGAGCCAACCAGTCCTTGTCCTACCCCAATAATGCCAAGAGCTTGGCCAGGAAGAAACAAGTATTACTTTTTATGTCATTGGTTTGACTCCATCAGGGTTCTACAAAGTTCATCGAATCCCATGATCTACCAAAACGCGGCATGGACGCACACCTCATTCTGCCGTCCCATTGGGCGTGGGACTACTATAATAGTTTAAAGTGTTGAATGCTAAATAATCCTATAACTCTTGATGAGGTCGGGGGATGTTTAACTGTACTCCTAGCAACATTTAAGGATATATCTTGTACAGTCAATATGCATGCTCGGCGGCTAAATAGTATTGCTCCACCAGGATAACACGCTGCGGGCACCCTCACACAATGCCCCCACTCAGTCATAATATTCTGATCCCGAAACCAACAAATCCTTACCCTATCCCAGACAAGGTACTGACAAACATACATCATCTCAAGCCTCCGCTTTGACTCCACCGGGGATTGATCTCATGACCTGCCGCATGGAAAGTGGGCGCTCTACCCACTCGACCATCCGATCCTGATACCCTTTTGAAAGGTGATACCGCACACCATTTGCATTTTTCATTTATAAAATGACATATTCGGGGTAAATAGCGCTACTAGGCACGAGGGATTGATCTCATGACCTGCCGCATGGAAAGCGCACGCTCTACCGACTCAAGCATCACCTCCATAATATACACCGACAAGCTACAATTTCAGAGTATATGGCGTTACTATGAGTAGTTGTTGTCCGTGTCACTAACAGTTCGAGGTTTCCAGTTCGGTGGCTTGTTAGTTTGTTTGGTTGTTATTGTTTAATGTCCTAGCAACATATAAGGTCATATCAGGACAGATACCGACTTGTGACAGTGTGCACTCATGGCGACTTTATAGTGGTGCCGCATTTGGAAATCAGGCTGCCAGCACCATGACCTGATATCCCACTCAGTCACATTATCCTGACACTGAGCTAACCGGTCTTTGCCCTATCCTAACAATGGCGAGCGCCAGGCTATGAAGCGACAAGTACACATTTTAAAGTCATTGGTTTGACTCGACCGAGAACTGAACTCCCGACATTCCGTATGCGAGCCCCACGCTCTACAGATTTGACCACCCCACCCGGTGTGGCTTGTTAGTGAATGGGGCACAACACTCTCACCGCCTGGCGGTGGAAAGGGCTTAGTGATCTCTGCGCGCCGACACGATATGAACTGGTTGCTCTTAAGCCCTTCGCACTCAGCTGAGAGATTAGATTGTGGCGTCTGAGGTAGTAGCAGCCCGGACTGTCATGTCTGCCAGCACAACAAAGCGCATTTGTCATCAGTGTCTGCATCTACTGCCACCCGCAAGGGGCCCTCTTTGACCTTCCGCTCATAGGTGCATCCGTCGCTGACATTCCCTCCCTGAACCCCGCATATAGCTGTAGCCCTCCCTGGCATTCCCTCTGTGAACGTGGCATATACATGCAGCCCTCCCTGACATTCCTCATGTGAATGCTGCATATACATGTAGCCCTCCCTGACATTCCCTCCGTCAACACGGCATATACAAATAGCCCTCCCTGACATTCCCTCCGTGAACGTGGAATATACATGTAGCCCTCCCTGACATTCCCTCCGTCAACACAGCATATACAAATAGCCCTCCCTGACATTCCCTTAGTGAACGTGACATATACATTTAGCCCTCCCTGACATTCCCTCCGTGAATGCGGCATATACCTGCAGCCCTCCCTGACATTCCCTCCGTGAATGCGGGATATACATGCAGCCCTCCCTAACAGTCCCTCCGTGAACATGACATATACATTTAGTACTCCCTGACATTCCCTCCTTGAACATGGCATGTACATGTAGCCCTCCCTGACATTCCCTTTGTGAACGTCGAATATACATGTAGCCCTCCCTGACATTCCCTCCGTGAATGCGGGATATACATGCAGCCCTCCCTAACAGTCCCTCCGTGAACATGACATATACATTTAGCCCTCCCTCACATTCCCTCCTTGAACATGCCATGTACATGTAGCCCTCCGTGACATTCCCTCCGTGAACATGACATATACATTTAGTCCTCCCTGACATTCCCTCCATGAACATGGAATATACATGTATCCCTCCCTGACATTCCCTCCTTGAATGCTGCACAGGCCACCACCCATTACTGACATTCCCTGGCTGAACCCTGCACATAACACCACCCCTACCAGATAGGCTGTTCCTGAACACTACACACACCTCCTCTGCACCACCCACCACCCCTCTCCTCCTCACCAACCACATCCGCTTCCCTCCTAAACACCCACCTTCCATCCCCTCCTCATTTCCCACCTCCCTTCCCCTCCTCACCACCCACATCCCCTCCCGTTCTCGCCTCCCACCTCACCACCCACCTCCCCTCAGCTCCCCACCACCCACCTCCCCTCCCCTCCTTATCACCCACCTCCCCTTGCCTCGACACCAGCCATCTCCCCTCTCCTCTCCTCCACTCCTTACCACCCACCCCCTTCCTCTCAACACCATCCACCTCCCCTCCCTTCCCCTCCTCAACGGCCACCTCCCCATCTCACCCCCACCCCTCCCCTCCCCTGCTTACCACCCACCTCCCCGCGCCTCCATACCACCCACCCCTCCCCTACTCACCCTCCCACCTCCCCTCCTCAGCGCCCACCTCCCCTCCTTACCACCGAGCCCCTACCCTCCTCACCACCCATCTCTCCTCTCGTCATCACCCCCCCCCACTTCCCCTCCCCTCCCACCCCCACCTCCCTCCTCACCGCCACCTCCCCTCCTCCCCCGCCCACCTCCCCTCCCCTCCTCACCCCCATCTCCCCTCCCCTCCTCACCCCCATCTCCCCTCCTTAGCCCCACCTCCCCTCCCCCCTCACCCCCCACTTCCCCTCCTTAGCCCCACCTCCCCCCCTCACCGCCCACCTTCCCTCCCCATCTCACACCCCTCACCGGCTCTCATCCTCCACACCTACCTCCACACCCCCCTCCCCTCCCGTCCTCACCACCCACCCCCCTCCTCCCCGCCCCTCCTGACCACCCACATCCCTTCCCCTCCTCACTTGCCACCTCCCCTCTTCTCCCCCCAGCACCACCCACATCCCCCCCCTCACCACCTCCCACCTCCGCTCCCCTCCCCTCCTCACCCCCCGCATCCCCTCCCCCCTCACCCCAACCCCCCTCCCCTCCCCACCATCCCCCCTACATCCCTCACCCCCCTCCCACCTCCCCTCCCCTCCCCACCACCCACACCCCCTTCCCCGACACCTCCCACCCGCCTCCCCTCCTCACCACCCACCTCCCCTCCCCACTCCTCACCCCCCACATCCCCTCCCCCCTCCCATCTCCTCCTCACCCCCCAGCCCCCCTCCCCTCCCTCACCCCCACCTCCCCTCCCCTCGCACACCACCCCCTCCCCTCCCCCCCCCCCTCCCCTCCTCACCACCCACCTCCCCCGTCCTCCCTACCACCCACCTCCCCTCCTCTCACCACCATCCATCTCCCCTCCCCACCACCCACCCCCCCTCCTCAGTGCCCACCTCCCCTCCCACCACCCACATTCCCTCCCCTCCTCACCTCACACCCCCCCTCCGCTCCTTACCACCCACACCCGTCACCTCCACACCACCCCACCCCTCTCCTCCTTACCACCCACCCCTCCCCCTCCTCACCATCCACCTCTGCTGTTCTTCTCACCCCCCATCTCCCCTCCCCTCCTCAACACCCACCTCCCCTCCCCTCCTCACATCCTACCTCCCCTCTCTCCTCACCTCCCACCTCCCCTCCCCTCCTCACCACCCACCTCCCCTCCCCTCCTGACCACCCACATCCCCTCCCCTCATCACCCCCCACCATCCCCTCCTCCCCTCCCCTACCAAACACCTACATCCCCTCCCCTCATCACCTCTCACATCCCCTACCTTCATCACCCCTCTTTCCCCTTCGCTCCTCACCCCCTCCCCTCCCCTGACATCACGCTCCACCCAGCGACCCCCCCCCCCCCCACCAAACGGTGGTTATATTGATTAGAATGGTAGAGTCAGTTTAAATGTTGGTTATATTGATTGGAATGGTGGAGTCAGTCTCAATGTTTATTCTATTGTTTAGAATGCTTTTATTGCTTAAAATGCTAGAGTTAGTTTAAATGTTGGTTATATTGATTGGAATGGTGGAGTCAGTCTCAATGTTTATTCTATTGTTTAGAATGCTTTTATTGCTTAAAATGCTAGAGTTAGTTTAAATGTTGGTTATATTGATTGGAATGGTGGAGTCAGTCTCAATGTTTATTCTATGGTTTAGAATGCTTTTATTGATTAGAATGGCAGAGTTATTTTGGTTATATATGGTTATATATTATGTTGGTTATATTGATTCGAATGGTAGAGTCAGTTTAAGTGTTGGTTATATTGATTAAAATGGTAGAGTCAGTTTAAATGGTGGTTATATTGATTAGAATGGTAGAATCAGTTTAAATGTTGGGTATATTCCTTAGAATGCTAGAGTTAGTTTAAATGTTGGTTATATTGATTGGAATGGTGGAGTCAGTCTCAATGTTTATTCTATTGTTTAGAATGCTTTTATTGCTTAAAATGCTAGAGTTAGTTTAAATGTTGGTTATATTGATTGGAATGGTGGAGTCAGTCTCAATGTTTATTCTATTGTTTAGAATGCTTTTATTGCTTAACATGCTAGAGTTAGTTTAAATGTTGGTTATATTGATTGGAATGGTGGAGTCAGTCTCAATGTTTATTCTATTGTTTAGAATGCTTTTATTGCTTAAAATGCTAGAGTTAGTTTAAATGTTGGTTATATTGATTGGAATGGTGGAGTCAGTCCCAATGTTTATTCTATGGTTTAGAATGGTTTTATTGATTAGAATGGCAGAGTTATTTTGGTTATATATGGTTATATATTATGTTGGTTATATTGATTCGAATGGTAGAGTCAGTTTAAGTGTTGGTTATATTGATTAGAATGGTACAGTCAGTTTAAGTGTTGGTTATATTTAAATGGTGGTTATATTGTTTAAAATGGTAGAGTCAGCTTAAATAGTTGTCGTATTGAATAGAATGTTAGAGTAAGTGTCAATGTTGGTTCTATTGTTTAGAATGGTGGTCAGTATAAATATGCTTTTTATTGCTTAGAATGGAAGAGTCAGCATACATATGTGTTATATTGATGTTCTCGCGCCCCTGGACCTGGGTCGGGGGGTAAATACCTAGTGGCGCCACTAGTGCTCACTCTCAAAATTCTTAATCGCCACCAATAAATTCAAATAGTACCGCTGAATTTCTACACTACCACATTATTTGATATACAATGTAAAACATGTTACTGGTTTAATATATGCAGTGTGGTTTCTGATTCTTGTTTGTTTCTTTGTTGTTGTTTATGTCCTAGCAACATCTAAGGTCACATCAGCATGGGTACTGAGTTGTGACAGTGCGCACTGATGGTGACATTATAGTGCTGCCCCACTGTGAAACAAGGCACCATGACTTGATATCCCACTCAGCCACATTATCCTAACACTGAGCCAACCAGTCCTTGCCCTATCCTAATAATGCCGAGTGCCAGACTAGGAAGTATAAATTGTTAAGTCATCGGTTTGACTGGACCAGGGCTCGAACCCACAAACCCATGGGATCGGGACCCCTTTCTGATTCTGGAAATGATTCAAATTAGGTTCGGATAATTAGTGGATTATCCGCCTTAAGCAAAAGCGGAAACATTGACTTCTTTCAAAGTTCCCTCCTTCACAAAGCTATTATCCCTTTGCTAATTTCCTTTTGCATTTCACAAGCTCTTGGTTCTGAATATCATTAGCGCTTCGCTGTCTAGATTACCAAAATAAAAAGTATCAACACTGAAGACCACTAATGTGCAGGGTTGTTTGTTGGCATTTTCCATCCTAGCACCACAGGAGGACAGGGTCCGACTTGTGACAGTATGCACACATGGTGACTTTATAGTGATGTCCCACCAGGAGACCAGACCACTGGCACCATGCCCTGACAACTCACACATTCGCATTATCCTGATACTGTGCTAGCCAGTCCCTGTCCTATCCTGTCCTATTAATGCTGAATGCCAGGCTTGGTAGCAACAAATATCAAATTTGTAAGTCATTGGTTTGACTCAAGCGGGATCCACAACGCCAACCTTCAGCACGGGTCAAAGGCAGAGCTCTTACAAATTTGATATACTGTGGAGGTTTGTTCGTTTGTTTATTGTTGCTTTACATCCTAGCAAAATCTACGGTCATATCAGGAGAGGTACCGACTTGTCATAGTGCGCACAGACGGTGAATTTATAATACTGTTCCACTGGGAGACCATGGCACCAGCACCATGACCCAATTTCCCACTCAGTCACATTATCCTGATTCTTAACAAACCAGTCCTTGCCCTATCCTATTAATGCCAAGTGCCAGGGTAGGTAGTTACAAGTATCAATTTCGTAAGTGATCGGTTTGACTCGACCGGTACTCACAATGCCAAACTTCGGCACAGGAAGCCAACGCTCGAAGCGATTCGGTCTATTGTAGAGGAGGAGTCAGCCCTTGCCCAATTGAAGAGGATTGGAAAGCAGGAAGTGTGATTGGGCTGAGGTGAGGTTGGTCAGTGCAGGGATGTGGGCGTGAGGGTGGAGGGATGTGAGGGTGGAGGGGTGTGAGGGTGGAGGGGTGGGACGAAATGTATGCGCATGTTTGTGTGTTGGGGGAGGAGGGGAGGAGGTGCCACTTTGAGAAGGGTGCAGAGCGCAATCTAGCCACAGTTGTGGCACCACCAAGTGTTCGGTTAGACTATTAAAGATTAACATCTTCATCGCCGCTCATAAAATAATCAATGCCCTGGCTCCGCTCGATCCATTTAACCAGCACGCTGCGCCAACAATAGCCGCGAGTCTGTTGGTGTGTTTGTCTGCTCTGACTAATTCTACCAGAATGCTCTCAGAATGCTCTCAGAATGCTCTCAGAATGCTCTTAGTGCATTTAGATCTTTGTTAGTTACTCCCGAAGCACTGATCCTGCGACAGGGCTGCTGAACATCCCATTAGACAAAGCGTCGGAAAGCTGGGTAGCGGAAATGACCACATAAATTCTTAATCGAAGAAACAAAATATGATATTCTTCAAAATATATTCTTCACATACCTCTTGATTTTTACCAGCTAGTTTTGAATTAAAGAACAGATTAATTCATGGAGATTGATACACTTTAAAACTTGAAATAAGAGCTTTATTTAGCGGCCATCTTGGTTTTTCATTCATTCTCTACAAATTGTTCAACTTTATGCCAATATAGATAAATACTGCTCATTTGAACTACAATCTCCACAGTTAATTTCTATTTAAAGCAGTTTTTGCTTGGATTTAGCCATAGTTGTCAGTCACCCCTACTCTGGGTTGGCGTGAATCTGTTATCTAGTTCTGGGTGTGTGCATGTGTGCATGAGTGGGTGTAGTTCTACCAGAATGCCATCAGTTCTCTCCAAATGTTCTCAGCGCATTTTGCGCTTTGTGTGTGTGTGCTCTGACTAATTCTACCAGAACGCCATCAGTGCTCTCCGAATGTTCTCAGCACAGTGTAGTTTTGTATGTGTGTTTCCTCTGATGAATTAGAATGCTATCAGTTCTCCCCAAATATTCTCATTGCAATTTGTGATATGCATGTGTGTGCTCTAATTAATTCTACGAGAATGCGCTCAGTGCATTTAGATCTGCATTAGTTACTCCCGCAGGCCTGATCCTGTGACAGGGCTGCTGAACAACCAATTAGAAAAGGTGTTGGCAGGCCGGTTAAAGGAAATGACCACGTAAATCCTTAATCTAAGAAGCAAAATATATTCTTAAAGATCTATATTTCACATACCTTTTTATATTAACCCGCTAGTTTTGAATTGTAGAATAGATTAATTCGTGGAGATTATTAGATTTTAAAAGTCAAACAGTGAGCTTTCTGTGGCTGGCATCTTGGATTTGTTTCATTCATTCCGTGGCTAACATCTTGTAATTCGATGACAATGCTGTCAGCGCTCTCCCAATGGTCTCAGCGCATTTATCGCTGTGTGTGTGCTCTGACTAATTGAATGACACAATATAATATTACTGAATGCCCGTCCACGTTTGGGACACCAGAAAATACTACAAAAACTCTCCCCTTCATATCACTTATCTATCAACTCATTAACCAATGCTAAGGAAGAATGAAGACAAGTCACACAGATAAACAGTGGAGAAGTTGTGCTTTAATAACACCAACTCCTGTCCACCTACCAGTGACCTATCATCCACTCCCCTTGCCCTCCAGCCACACAAAATATCATTACCTCTTTAGCCTATATAGAAAGCAGTGCCTACAGCCCATGGAACAGGAGTCCTATGGCTCTGTACACACTCCATTGGAATAGATGAATTTTGATAGCATCAGACAGAGTGTCAGGTTTCCTGCTCAAGAGTAGGTGTGTCTCACTCAAGAGCTAGGAGTAGAGTGATCTCTCTTCAGTATGTCTGAAGCAGAATCTAGAATAATGATCTCAGGTTTGAGGCTAGTGTGGTCAGAGGGCCAATGGGGTGCAGGTGACTGGGCAGTCCACAGCCAGCCAATCAGGCACCTCCACACTCTGGGTGGGTGGCACCCCCCCCCCCCCAGTAGAGGTGGCTGTCACTCAACCCAGCTGCAGGTGGTGCCCTGTGTGTATATGCAAATTAGGCTGGTGTGCCCACCCAGTGGTCATGTAGGGACAGGTAGCTGCATACAGTTACAATAGATATCTGCTAAAATGGTCTTTTCTCCGATTGCACTCTTTATGGATGCATAGAGAAACATTTCAACAATCATGTACTGAATCTCATATAGGAACATTTCTTCATTAATCTCAGGCATAATATATGAACATATATTTCACACAGCTTATATCATGTCATCATGGGAATGGGATATTATTACTTTTAGTTTACATAACATTGTCCCCACTCCGTCGCCCAAGAATAATAATGTTCTCTGCTAATATATAATTCCGAACCGAAAATCCGTATATTTTTACAACAAGACCAGTACAGTATATAGTGGCATTTATTTTTCCCGTTTTAGCTTGTTACAGTTCTTTATAGTCATGATGTTGAGATTTTAGAGTTTTGAGGTTTCCAGGCACTTAACCCTATAGAGACAATTTCTTACATTAGTTGGGTTGGGTGGGACGGTGAATGTACGCTGGAGAAATACACGTCCGATCGATTGAAAATGCTCTGGTCGAAGTCATTTAGATTTGTTATATGTCACGATTTGTTTATGAGAATTACGCTAGATGGCGCATCGAGTGGCGGCTATTTCTTAGTTACTGAGACAATGGTAGGGGGCGCCATAGATTGCCTCCATAGTTACTGAGTGTACTGGTCTAGTGCGCTCAATTACCCACGTTGTGAGCAACATGGACAATTCTACCGAAATGCTCTCCGACTTCCGACCAGACAGGATGACTGAAAGAGTTGAGCGTCCATCTCCTGTTTTGGAAGATGTATTTACACCCAACCACTCTGGTATCATCTGAAAGCTGATTTAAGTTCCTTTGTAATGGTATGCAATACTACGTATAACTCTGTTCGGGGCAGTGCCCTCTTTGAAAATAACAGTTTTTGCTCAAAATGGCTTCAACTCCAATTGAGAGAGGGACAGACACGGATTCCTGAGTATTACTGTCAACAGCGCTGTAAAGCACATGAGCGAAAGTGGTCATTCTCTTTATTCACTCCAAGTTTGAAGCAGATCTATATAGTAATTCTTAAGTTATGGTAATTGATGTCTTTTTCTATTAGTATTAAGATTATTGTCGATTTTGGTCCACATATTTTGGGTTTTCTATTCATTCCACAATCATCTAGCAGAGAACTAAAGGGAGTGGGTGTTGGGCCATGGGGGTATCATTAAACTGACGTCCAGCTTTGTGTTAAACCAACTGTAATTCCAATAGCAATATGCATTACTGAAAGTTGCATAGTCCGATGGTTTTGAGTTTCTGTCATTTTCTGACATTTTCTAAATGTATCAGGCTAAATTTTGAGATATTTGAAATGTATCTATGCCATATTAATGTTGGCAATCACACAAAACCTCTGACACCTCTGCAGTAACAGATTCTATTCAATTGCATCACTATTCCATTATGTGTGCCGACAAATGTTTAGTAAGTGCACTAGTATCTAAGTTAGATAAGTAGGATACAATCTAGATAATTGTTTTGATTTTGAAAACTTGATGTTTTCATCAGACTAGGCAGCTTTAGTTGCCAGAGGAGGAGACGGGATGACGTTGACTGGTTGATTCATTCATTCATTGAATGATTGGTTGGATTCAGGCCCGATGGTATACAGTGAAATAATTGGGAGGTGGAGGTGTATGGAAGACGACATTTCTGATACCAACTCGATAGCCGCAACACACGCAGGGCGGAACCTTTCTGGAGTGTCATTACTGATCATCGATCAACAGCCTCTCAGCTTCAGTGACTCCTTGGCCGTATTCGATTATGACGGTCCGGACCGTTCGGGTCATCCCAGTCGTCAGAATTTCAAATAGAACACCCCGAGGTGAACCTAAAAGTACATGGGCCGTGTGCAAAATGATCCGACTCCAGTGCCCCAGGTCTTGGCTGGGGGTATCAGGAGCATTTGTGCTGGTACCTGTAGTGAGAGCCTGTACTGCAAAGCTACACTTTTGTTCATGTAAAAGACCATCCAGATTAAAATGGACATATAACTAAACTACGTAATCATAAAATACTTTAAATCCTATCGTGATGTCGTTATATTGGTTATTTAAACAAAAACTGGATTAAGCCACCATTTTTCTCCGCAACGAGCGCACTCGTTTATGCAACCCGAGGTTGTAGGGTCTGCGCATGAGCACTACAGTGGTTAGGATGATCCGAGGTGATTAATCAATTACGGCCCTAGTGTCCACCAGGCAGTGTAATGATATCACTGAAATGTCCACTACTTTTACTGATTGACTTTATCTCTCTCAATACAAGTATATTTATAATATACATACACATATCTATATATATATATATTTATATATATATATATATATATGTGTGATTATATCTCTATTGCTATGGATAGATATCTATGATTAGATGTGATGCATAATGCATTATGCGAGTATAAATGCAAGGGTAACATGTACATCCTACATTTCCTTATGCACATTGGTGGAGTGCCCCCCCCCCCCTCCCAGCTGTCGGGTAATTGCCGGGTGGGCGCCCCTTCGCGTCACACACTGGAGGAAAATATACTCTCTCCTATGGTCTTTTGTGTACCCGGAATTTATATATATATATATATATACATAATATAGATGACCGAATGTGCTGCCCGAATCCAGAAGAGCACAAGCTTTCCGTGCAGAAGGTCGGGAGTTTGAATCCCAGCCGAGTCAAACCAATTACTCACAACATTGATACTTGTCGCTTCCTAATCTGGAACTCATCATTACTAAGGTATGGCAAGGACTGGTTAGCTCAGTGTCAGGATGCACTGACAGTGACAGTGTGCACGAATGATGATTCTAAAGTGCTTTCCCAGTGGGTGACCAGACCAGTAGCATCATGATCCGATTCCTCACTCAGTCATATTATCCTGATCCTGAGCTAACAAGTCCTTGTCCTATCCTAGTAATGCTGAGCACTGGGCTAGGTAGCGACAAGGATAAAATTTGTAAATCATTGGTTTGACTCGACTGGGATTCAAATTCCTGATCTTCCACACGGGAACCCTGTGTTCTTACCAATTCGGCCACCGCATCCTATCTGAATTGGAATATATATATATACAACCTCTGAAGTGCAATACTCAATCGTGATAATCATGAATTACCAAAGTTGTGTTGGTCACGTGACTTCCCCCATTTAACACGCAACTGATGAGCGGCCGTTTGGAAACCGGATAAAAAGGTCCACATCAAGACACCATTTTCTGCCCACATTCTATCAAATGCTTCGCAGTGATTGAGATTAACTAGCTGTTGCCGGTTACGTTGCCAAGGGTGTAGTGAGTGAAATATAACCGATCTGTTCCGGACAGTAATACTTCGCAATGGGTTTTGAACAGTCCGCCATTGTGTTGGCGTTAATGGGGAGCCTATGCGGCTACAGCGAATATGCATATTCCAAGTTCCGCTGGTCCCACAGGGAGGACTGAAGCTGTGACGCTGCACGCCGCATCCCAGCTTCAGCTTACATGGTGGAATTTGGAATTGGGGATTTGGGGATTTGGATTGGTCACTTTCGCAACTCTATTCTTTTACACGTTAGATGTTAAATTAAATTTGCACCTCCAACCACATGTTTCCTGATAACCGAATGTGGTAAGATTATCGCCATACATTTAGTTCTAATACAGATTGCAGTGAAATTGCTGCGTCGCAAATATTTTGCATCAAGTAAAATACCACTTAGTGCGTCATTACGTATGAGTATTCACCATGTACCACCCCTCCACCATCACCTTCCGCCATGCAAGCTGTAGCTGTGACCCGGCACGCTGGGTCTCAGCATCAGTCCCTACTGAGAGACCAGCGAAACTCGGAACACGCCTAGTTGGGAGGTACCCTTCTTAATGATGTGTGAGTGAAGAGTTGTGGCCTTTAGAATGGCAGATATTGAAAGGAAAAGTTACTTGGGAATATTGCCAGGTATTTATTGTGTGATTAATGATCAGTGCCAATAAATCATTCAGTCCTATGCCACAGCGTGCTCTTATTTTCTGGCATCCGCTCACACCTCTGAATTGAGCTGTTGTCGAGTGCAATTTATTCGGATCTGGAAAAAGGTATAATTCTGCAGTTGATTTGATGTATTATTCATCATATTTGCATATATATGTGTACACATATATGTATATATAATATATACATATACATATATATATACAGTCTACTCTGTCAATAACGGACTCTGTCAATAATGAATCTCTGTCAATAATGGCAAAAAGTGCTGGTCCTGTCACAGCACCCCTTTAATTTGATAGCATTGCCTCTGTGTCTAACGGACAACTGTCTTATGTGGACAGCAATCCGTTTTTTCACCTATTTGATCAATATTGTCTGTCAATAACGACATACCATATACTTATAATGTAGTTGAAATGACTAAATTTACAAATGACCAATTGTAGAAAGGACAAATTGTACACATGACAAATTGTAGAAAGGACTTTGTAATGATCGTCCTAGTCAGTCAAGTATACAAGAAAAACATTGGTTTCAACAAATTCCATCAGTCAGTCTCTGCCTATAATGGATCTCTCTATAAGGGCATCTTTCTCCACTCCCACGGGTGTCCGTTATATACAGAGTAGACTGTATATACAGGGAAACCCCGATTTTAAGCGCTCCGATTTAACACAAAGTTGGATATAATGTGATGAGATTTTGGATCCTCTTTTGTTAATCTTTCCAGGGAACTGAAAATCAGTACTTGATCTATACTTTAATTATTATTATATATACTTGAAGTATTATATCATCCAGACGGGGTCGCCAAATGAGTTGAGGGTCCATCTCCCATTCTGGTAGATCATAGGATCATCGGTTCGAACCCTGGTTGAGTCAAACCAATGACTTAAAAATTGATACTTGTTGCTTCCTAGACTGGCACTCAGCATTATTAGGATAGGGCAAGGAGCAGTAGAATGAGGAAGACCAATTGTCCATGATTGAAATGTCCCCTGCTTAATCAACTAATCTACCCCCCAAAGAAAACGATGATGATGTACTCAAGGAATTACTTAATTCAAAGTTAATTTGAAAGTATTTTAATTGCCGTACGGTAAACTGAACTCTACCTCACATCTACTAGAGCGACCCTGCCTTTTAAGCGATGACATTTTATGGACCCCACTGATCACTTTATAACAGAACCACACTGTCATAATACCCCCATCACACCAAAGTAGTTCTTACTACGTTCTTGAAAATGTTGCTGAATGCGCTCAAACTGTGTGTGAACGTAGTGAAAGTAGTAGTAGCAATGATTTACTAACTTTTTATGAACTGCATGGACGGGCAAGGATGGAAGGGTGCTCTAGAACTTTGAGCATGTTCAACATTTTTGGCGGCCAAGTTCTACGCCGTTTTAGAATTGGGTTGGATATTTTGAGAACTACTTTGGTATGATGGGGGTATTTTACCTTTCCTCCTGTGTCATAGGCGTGGGGGGGGGGGGGCTGTGCACCTTAATACATTCAACCCCACTAGTGGGGGGTACTCCACCAACGTGCATAAGAAGGAATAATAATAACACACATTGTCCCCTTACAATTTATACTTGTACAATATGTTATACATCAGTTATAATGTATGCATTCATATATATTTGTTGTTGCTGTTGAGATGTATTGTTGTTGAGATGTATTGTTGTTGAGATTTATTGTTGTTGAGATTTATTGAGTAATTTCAGATGAGTCGTCTTCTTCAGGTGTGTACTCATTGACCTATCCTAGTAACATCAAGACCGGACGCGGTGGCTGAATAGGTAGAGCACGGACCTCACGTGCGGAAGTTTGGGAGTTTGGTTCCCGGTCAACTCAAACCAATAACTTTAGTTCTCGCTTCCTAGCCTAGCAGTTGGCATTAATAGGATAGGGCCAAGACTGGTTATCTCAGTGTCAGAATAATGTGACTGAGTGGGATATCAAGTCATGGTGGCAGCGGCATGAATTCCCAGTGGGGCAGTGCTATAAAGTGGCAATGAGAGGGTACTGTCACAAGTCGCTGCCCATGCTGATATGACCTTAGATGTTGCCAGGACATAAAACAACAAAGAAACGCTATAGACGCATACCTGTATATGCGGCTACCTCCCTGATAGGCCAGTGCAAGCTACTATGCAATTGTTATTCATATTACTGCCTCTTTAAGTCTATTCTCATGATTACTAATTGCTAATTATAGTACATGGATGTGATTTTCCTGGTTGAACACAGGATGGGAATGTTCCTAGCTAATAATCATGTTTTAATGAATAGTTGTCCTTTTCCCCCCTCAACCCCGATCCCTCCCCACACACACCACCTCTCTCCCTCCCACCTCACCCCGCTATAGGTTCTGTAGATGCTAAGACATCCCTTGGGGCTCAAAGCAGTGAGAGTCCGCCCTCACCCACATGCTCTATCATGCCGCCAATCAGGGACACGCTTGGCAGGCGTCGGGACGCCAGCTCTTGCTATCTCTGAAGAAAGACGCCTTCTGATTGGTTCCTTTGTGTCTTCCAATCAAAGACCGGATTGGGACGTAGCTCAGGCAGTAGTGTGTCGAGCTTCTCAGATCCTTCTCAGTGGACCCATTTGCAGTTTGGGCTATTTTCCGTTCTAACCAGTGGTCCACAACTGGTTCATCAAACGTTGTGGTATGTGCTGTCCTGTCTGTGAGAAGGTGCATATACAAGACCCATTCCTGGTTATCAGAAAGAGTAGCCTACATGGCAGCAACAGGTTTCCTCCAAAGAAATACGTCAGAATGATCATATGTTTGACATCCAATATCCGATGATAAAAATAATGTGCTCTAGAGGTGTCGCTAAATAAAAAAAACCTTCCAATCAAAGAATGCACCCTCCATGCCCCCACCATCCCCACCCCTGCACCCCGCCCCTGGTGGAACGCTGCTGAATTCATAAACCTTGCGCCATGTTGGACTGGCTCTCAAGACTGCTTACCGCTGTGTCGAAGATATTTGTGACAAGCGGGAAATAAATGGGGGTCGGATTTGTTTGTTTGAGATTTACGTCCTAGCAACATCTAAGGTCATATTAGGTGGGTACCAATTTGTGACAATGCACACTCATGGGGACTTTATTTGTGACAAGCGGGGAATACATAGGCATTAGATTTGCTTGTTTGTGTCAGTTTCACGTCTTAGCAACATCTAAGGTCATATCAGGACGGGTACCGACTTGTGACAGTGAGCACTCGTGGTGACTTTATATCCCCCCCCAACCCACTGGAAGACCAGGCCATTGGCACAGTGACTTGATTTCCCACTCAGTCATATTATCCGGGTACCTATTTAACCAGTGCTCTAGAGACGTCGTTAAATAAAATCAACTTTCCTTTAATATGCATTTGTTGGGGCACAGACTGGAAATACTAAGCCAATTTGTGTGGCGTTCTCTGTGGTGGAGTGGTTAGAGTGTCTGACTCCTAATCTGAGGGTCGGTGGTTCGATTCCCTGTGCCCCCAGATCTGCCAATTTGGATTTCCACCGCTGTGTATAACTTACAGCGTCATCAAAGACTGGTTGCTCTCATACTATGTCTATGTGGTGTGGGAGCTTAAAAATCTCTTGGGTCGGTAAAAGTGTAGGCTCGGGCTTTCTATCGACAGCAGTGGAATGAGGAAGACCAGTCGTCTATGACTGACATTTTCCCTGCTTAAACAACTAATGGACCAAAACAAAACAACAAAAAATGTAATATAATATTGTACTGCTGAAGCCTGTGCTATCAGATTGTTGATAGATACACTAAAATTAATCTTCCATGATTTCGCTCAAATTCCAAATGCCTCAAAAGTTACTAATTTCAAATGAAAGCTAGTTCAAAGTAAGGGAAGCTTAATTTAAAATTTGAAGTTACTACAAGACTAAGGTATACTAAAGTAATAAACCAAATATGTTTATCTAAAAAGTATAGAAAGTACAGTGAGGATAATGATTGTGACTGAGCAAGATATTGTGACGCCGTATGTCGCAGTGTGGCCAGCACTATAACGCGATAGAACAGTGCGAACTGCCGCAAGCCGGGAGTCATCTCTGCCTCAGATGTTGATAGGATGTAAAACCCCTTCAATCATTATGACTCCTATAGACAGTCCGCGCCTGCCAGCCATAGACTGAACACTAACAGTATTTCCCGTCCACCCACTTTTCAAAGCCAGTGTGTCAGCGATAAACCAGTGGGTCTGAATCGAAAGGCATTGCGCGGCGCCGGGCGAGGTGGCGCCGAGCCCCGGGCTGCCTGCCGAGGTGGGCCGAGGGGCGGCAGGGGGGAGCTGAGTGTGGGCGGGGACGGGGTGAGGGGGAGCGGGGTGGGGAGCGGGGTGGAGCGGGGAAGTGGGAAGGGGGCGGGGTGGAGAATGGGGAGCAGGGGAGGGGCGCAATGAGGGAGCGGGGGAGCGGGGGAGCGGGGAAGCGGGGGAGCGGGGGAGCTGGGGAGCGGGGGAGCGGGGGAGGGGGGGAGCGGGGGAGCGGGGGAGCGGGGGAGCGAGGTGGCGGAACAGTGAGTGTGTGTGTGTGTGGGGGGGGGGGGGGGGGCTTGGTGGGGGCGGGAGATTACTGGAGGTGGCGACAACTGTGGTCTTGTCCCTGCGATACCGGCGATACCGCGGCCTTGTCAGGGCGATACTGCGGCCTTGTCAGGGCGATACGGCGGCCTTGTCAAAGCAATACCGCCGTCTTGTCCCGGTGATACATCGGCCTTGTCCCGGTGATACCGCTGCCTTGTCCCATCGATACAGCAACCTTGTCACGGGGATAGGGCCGCCTTCTCCCAGTGATACCACGGCCCTGTCCCGGCGATACTGCGGCCTTGTCATGACGATACCGCGGCCTTGTCCCAGGGATACCTCGGCCATCTCCCGGCGATATTGCAGTCTTATCACGGTGATACCACGGCCTTGTTCCGGCGATACAGCGGCCCTGTCACGAGGATACAGCAGCCTTGTAACGGGGATAGGGCCGCCTTGTCTTGGTGATACCACGGCCCTGTCCCGGCCTTGGCACGGCGATACAGCAGCCTTATCACGGCGATACAGCAGCGTTGGCACGGTGATACAGCAGCCTTATCACGGCGATACAGCAGCCTTATCACGGCGATACCGCAGCCTTATCACGGCGCTACAGCAGCCTTATCACGGCGATACAGCAGCCTTATAAAGGCGATACAGCAGCATTATGACGGCGCTACCGCGGCCTTGTCTCGGCGATACTGCGGCCTTTTGGATGGCCCTTTGCAGTGGCCTGCATAATAATTTCCGGTCCATTATTGTCAGTTCGCGCCGGGTGTGTGTCTGTGTGGGTGTAATATGTATTACAGGGGGCTGGTATTCAGCAGGTGGTTGGGGGGCGGGGGGGTAGTGATAAGGCGGTGGGCAGATGCCTGGGTGGTTGGGTGGAAGTTGGGTAGGGAGGGGGTATTCACGATGGTCACTAAGTATTGATGCATTCACTACACTGGAACTTCTATTGCTTAAAGTTGCACAGTCCAATGGTTTTGAGTTTATGTTATTTTCTGAGATAAATATATTAGGTTGATGGTTATAATCTACCTTACTTTAGTTTCAAGTAACTTTTGGATTAGATGGCTAACTTTAGAGATATTTGAAGTTCAAACATGTAAAAGTAATTTTGGCAAGCACGCTAACACTCTGATATCATAGGCTTCACCAGTAATATTAATTAACTCACCATTCCCTTCTATGTGGCAACAAATGCTTAATATGTGCATCAGTATCTAAGTTAGATATGTAGGATCAAATCTAGATAAATGTTTTGGTTTTGACAATTTGATGCCTTTATCAGACTATGCAGCTTTAATGTTAGCTACTTTTACAAAAGCAACTAATAAAAAAAGGTAAAAGATATAAAATTAGGTGTGTTTGCTGTTATTTATGTCCTAGCAACATTTAAGGTCATATCAGGACGGTATAACAGTAGGTATTTGGTTTCAGTTTGGTTTTTGTTAGTGTATGTTTCGTTGTTCATTTCTACACTCGTTGATTTGGTTCTTTGTTGGGGTTTTACATCCTGGCAATATCCAAGGTCATAGCAGGATGGGTAGGGACTTGTGACAGTGCGCACTCATGGCGAATTTATAATGTTGCTCCACTGGCAGACCAGGCTGCCAGCAACAACTAATGTCTAGTTAGTGGTGTTCTCTGTGGCGGAGTGGTTAGAGTGTCTGACTTTTTTCTAGGTCGGACTCCTAATCTGAAGGTCAGTGGTTCGATTCCCTGTGCCTCCCCCTCTGCCAATTTGGATTTCCACCACTGTGTATAACTTACAGCGTCATCAAAGGCCAGTTACTCTCATACCATGGCTATGTGGTGTGGGAGGTTAAAAATCCCTTGGGTCGGTAAAAGTGTAGGCTCGGGCTTTCTATCGACAAACTGTCTAATGGTGAAAACTAGTCTATTCAGACTTATCCATGATAGGCAGTATAAATCTTCCAGAACAAAAAAGAAGAAAATGAGCATTGACTGAGGGATAGTCGACATTGACAGGCAATCTAGAGAACAAAAGACAGCAGTCCTCATATTAGCGCTATACAGTCAGACATGGTGGCCAAATGAGTTGAGCACCCACCTCCCATTTTGCAAGGTCATGGAATATTGTTTGCTCTCATTCGAACCCTGTGTTCAGTCCTCAGCTGGATTCTGTGGTTGTGTAGCCGGGCTATAATGAAATCAATAAAGGCAAGAAGAGAAAGGAAGAGTATAAAAAATGAAAGTAGAGAGAGAGACAATGCCCTCAGGTTTATTGTTATATAGTGGTACATGGATCTGGTATGGCATACCACATGACCGTGTTCTCCACTGAGAATCAAGCATTTACATGTCCACCAATGAACATCAAGCATTCCTGTGTCACCATGGTTACAGTGATCTGCCCACCACCACCATGCGGTGTGGCTGCTTGGCCACCACCTGCCTGAGCTGAGTCTGTGGGGATCCGTGACTAACAGAGGGGGGATGGGGTAGTAAGTAGAGCTCCAAGTGCCCCTTACACACTATCTCCTAGTGCCTCTTTCACACTATCTGACTAATACACAATGAATAGTGACTTTGAGTAAAGCATAACCAGCAACTACATAAATACATTCATGCACCTGGCACTATATACCATTTACCATTATAGACCATTTGCAAATCCCCACCAATGCGTTTTATCAGAATATTTTACACCTGGTTGAATCAAACTAATGAGTAAAAAATGTATACTTGTTGCTACCTAGCCTGGGGTTCGGCATTGCTACTAGGATCAGGCAAGGAGCAGTGGAATGAGGAAGACCAATTGTCTGCAATTAAACATTCCCCTGGCTAATGAAATATAGTAGACAGGGCAAAAAGAACCCATAGGAATCATCTGAAGAGTTCAGGCGCGAAACCAAAAATCGAGAGAAACATTGGAATCAAACCGTAAAAAGGTTTATATTGGTATATTCCTACTGTTTTGTCTATTGATCCATAACCATGTGATCATATGAAAAGAGCAAATAGTGAGCTTTAAAATTATTTTCAGGTAAAAAAATCTTTTCCTTTAACTCAATTTATGGATTGTAGTTTACATGGTTTTGCACCTGAACTCTTCAATTTCTGTATGTAACACATGACCCATTTCTCTGATAATCAGGAACGATTGGTCTTCTCATTCCACTGCTCCTTTCCTTATCCTAACAATGCTGACCTCCAGGGTAGGTAGCAACAAATATAAATTGTTATGTTAGTGGTTTAACTCTACTCTCAATGCCTTCTGGTTACAGAAAGAGAGGGTGCCCTCGTCTCCGGTTCAAGGATACCATCAAGAGAAACCTGAAGTTGAGAGACATTAAGACTGACTCATGGCCATCACTCTCACAGCAGAGAGCTAAATGGAGAGCGGCTGTCAAGTAATGAAAGCAGTCTTTCTCGCATCGCGACCGACACCATGATGATGATGGTGAACTCGACTCTGGTTCGAACCCATGAGTTTGACTCCCATGACTTACCAAGAGAGGAGGCGGACACTCAACACATTTGGCCATCCCGTCTTTTCAATTGACGGATTTAAAACAGCAGTCAAGAGCAAAGAATGAAGGGTGGCCGAATCGGTTAGAGTAGGTCAGACATTCGAATTTTGGGTGAGTCAAACCAATAACTTACCAAATTTAAACTTGTTGCTATTAAGGCTACCAGTGAGCATGTATGTCGAAATACATCGGTATTTGTTTGTTGTTTTATGTCCTCGCAACATCTAAGATTTGTTTGTGTGTTGTTGTTTTATGTCCTAGCAACATCTAAGGTCATATCAGGATGCATAACGACTTGTGACAGTGCACACTCAGGGCGACTTTATAGTGCTACCCCACTGGGACACCAGGCCACCAGCCCCATGACTTGATATCCCATTCAGTCACATTATCCTGACACTGACCCAACCAGTCCTTGCCCTATCCTAATAATGCCGAGTGCCAGGCTAGGAAGCGACAAGTATCAATCTTTAAGTCATCGGTTTGACTCGACCAGGATTCGAACCCATAAACTCATGGGTTCGGATCTCCCGAACTCCTAGAACAGGAGACAGGCGCTGTACTCATTCGGCCACCCTGTCTGGTCTCACAACATCTAAGATAATATCACCAGGCGGGGTGGCCGAATAGGTCGAGCACAGTCTTCCGTGTGCAGAAGATTGGGTGTTCAATTCCCGGTTGAGTCAAACCAATGACTTACTAAATTGATAGTTGTTGGTTCTTAACCAGATGATCGGCATTATTAGGATAGGGCAAGGACTGGTTTGCTCAGTACCGGGATAATGTGACTGAATGGGATATCAAGTCATGGGGCTGGTGGCCTGGTATCCCAGTGTGGCGGCACTATAAAGTCACCATGAGTTCGTACTCTCACAAGTCGGTATCCATCCTGATATGACCATAGATGTTGCCAGGATGTAAAACTCCAACAACCAGCCATCTAAGATCATATTAAGACGGGTACTGACTTGTGACAGTGTGCACTCATGGTAACTTTATAGAGACCCGGGTGCTGGCACGGTGACCTGATATCCCACACAGTCACATTATCCTGACACTGTGCTAACCAGTCCTCGTCCTATCCTATTAATGCCAAGTGCCAGGCTAGGTAGCGATAAGTATCAATTTTGTAAGTCATTGGTTTAATACTCAATTCGAATTCCCAAACTTGTGCATGAAATTAATGGGTCTATGTGGTCGGTTGGTTGGTTGTTGGAGTCTTACGCCCTGTCAATATCTAAGGGGATATCAGGATGGGGGTCTAAGTGGGGTAATATTTATAAACATATATCCATATATAACTTCAGAAACCTCAGAAACGCAAATCCAAAAATTGAGATAAACATTGAAATCAAACCTTCATGAAGTTTATTGTTGTATATTACGACTTGTTTGTTCATTGCTCCATAGTCATGTGGTCATAAGAAAAGTGGAATTAGGTAGAATTAAAATTACTTTCATGGAAAAGTCTTTTATTTAAACGCGAATTTTTGGATGAAGTTTACAGGAATTTGCACCTGAACTCTTCATATGTGCATATCTACATGTACATGATTATCTGATCGATAATAACTTATATGAATATACGAGGTTGGAGAGCATACCTCGTTTGGGCTATTTTTTTTTACTAAATGTATTTTATTCAGCGAATAATGTCTTTTGTCAGCGCCAGAGTACTGGTCTTCCGGCCGTTAATTACAATTTGTTGGTACATAAATGACAATATCAGTTGCAATAATAACCACATGAAAAACCTGTTCGATAATAGAAGCATAATATAAATTGACTATTTGTCGTAATAGTAACTGCATGCAATTCCAGTTCAACATATGTATTATGCACTTGGCGAGCATGCATCAATAAATGTACAAGATGACTCTAGAATTGTGTTTAAACACTTCTTTCTTCCTTTGTTTTCTCTCTTCTCTTTTCAAAAAGATATAACATATCTACAATACACATATATATATACTATATTGCAAATATGCAAATCAGTGGATCCAATCACCAATACCAAATGCGGAAACCTGGCCATTTAAAAAAAAATAAAAATTGTTATCCCATCACGAGTGTTCCGTTCTGTGTGGCCTAATGATGGGATCGCGGTCTGAGATTGCAGTGGGGACTTACATCAGACAGGTTTTATGTCAATTTAAAGGAAAATTTTAGGTAATAGGTTTTGAAAGAAGGTGTAGTAGGGGTGGGGTAAGGGCTATGATGGTTAGAGTACCTAATTCGACTCCCGGTTCAATTACCAAGGTCGAATTTCATATAGGATAAATATAGTTGTGGCACCCCGAGTTTTGAGATGTTTTCATATTGGAATACATCATTACATGGCAAAAGATTATATCTAGTTTCCTGAATATTCTAAGGACATTTAGTTTAGTGTTTTTGTTGGTACATTAGTTGTTCAAGCAGGGGAAATGTCAGTCGCAGATGACTGGTCTTCCTCATTCCACTGCTCCTTGCCCTATCCTAGTAATGCCGAGCGCCTGGCTAGGAAGCGATAAGTATCAATTTTTAAGTAATTGGTTTGACTCAACCAGGATTTGAACCCACGATCCCACGATCTACCAACACGGGAGACGGACGCTCTGACTCATTCGGCCATCCCGTCTGGTTAATACATAATGTATCATACATCTTATGCATAAGCACCATGTATATCACTTGCTGATCCAGAAACGTCAACAAAAACATTAGCTAAAATATTATTGCATTTAAATTTGATTTATTTTACTTTTGCTTATTACTTTTTAACACCGGTTCAAGGAGTTCAGGATTCAGAGCGCAGGGAGGCCGGGAGTTCGGGCTCAGGGAGGTCGGAAGTTCCGGCTCAGGGAGGCCGGGAGTTCGGGCTCAGGGAGGCCGGGAGTTCCTGCTCAGGGAGGCCGGGAGTTCCCGGTGAAGGGAGGCCGGGAGTTCGGGCTCAGGGAGGCCGGGAGTTCCTGCTTAGGGAGGCCGGGAGTTCCTGGTCAAGGGAGGGCAGGTCGTATATATAGACCAACATACAAATGTGATCTATAATGCATTATGCGAGTATAAAGGCACGGAAGGGAGTTAACTCCTTGATATTATTATTATGTGCTAATTATTGTTAATATTACACGATATACTGTACTGCCTCCTCCATGTCACGACTGGTGGGGCCACCCCCGGTTGTGCCCGGTACCTGCCTACCCTGAATACATCACTCGCGTCGGGGAATTAAATATATGCAAATAGTAATATACATATATATGCATATGTATACATATATACATAGATACATATACAAACATAAACATATACATAATGCACATGCATTTACATATATATACACATTTGTATATAAGTTATATTGCAATATCAGGTGAAAAATAACTTACCAATGTTTCTAAATGTAGGAATGACTGTGTCCGATGCTCCACAGTAGTAATCCAGTAACAGGTTGACTGGTGTGTAGTCTGTGCCTTCAGAAGTATGTGGGTGCAGTCCACTGTAGACTCGTATATACCAAATCCAATCCACTCTCACCTATTCCAAGGGACAGAAGCTCCTACACATTCACACTCAGTTAGCTCAGCTGCCAGTGCAGGTCTGTGTATATGTACATATAAATAAACATGTAATATAGGCAG
This sequence comes from Branchipolynoe longqiensis, assembly GCA_030323885.1. NCBI lineage: Eukaryota > Metazoa > Annelida > Polychaeta > Phyllodocida > Polynoidae > Branchipolynoe > Branchipolynoe longqiensis. The sequence goes on from CM059199.1 coordinate 8,497,933, forward strand.
GCCTACTGGGATGATAATTTCCCACCGATTTACAGTTTCCCGAATTGTTGGCAATGACCCATCCTTTTCAGGTTGATATGTTCTAATCCCTATGTGTATATATATATATATATATATATATCTATACATATATATATATGAGCCTGTCTCAAAAGGTGATCATTCTTCTATTTTCTGTCCATTGTAACGATTGACACAAAACAGCACAGAAATGGTTACACTGAAAACACAAGGACATTTGCTTCAAATCAATATGTATTCTATTGGGATTATGAAACACCATGTAAAAAACAAATCCGTTTATCCTGAGCAAATACATAAGTAGATAGTGTGTTGATCGTTACTGTGGACAAAGTTTTGTCCCATATTGCTTAGCACCTTTTGAGACAGTCTCATATACATATACATATTTGTATATATATACATATATGTATGTATATAATTATGTATATATATGTATATATACATATATTTACATACATATACATTACCGATCACCAAGATAACACATACTATGTATATTATTACTGCAATATAACTTTAAAATGAACTTACTAATTGTATAGCAAAAGTCTGTTACCAAAACCTGCCCAAAGTAAAGTGCAACACTTCAGGTTGTCAGCCATTAGCGCGGGGCATGCGTCAAAATCGAACAGCATCGTCACTAACCTTTTAAATTTAATATAATGTTTTCTATATGTATACCAAGCGATTTGTTTCTAGGTGGTGTGGTTTTAGAGATATTTCAATGTTTATGTATTTTCTGTATTTTCAGTGCAAAATATTAGTTTTATTCAAAATTAATAGAAATCAAGAACCATAACCTTATAAATTTAATACAATCTGTTTGTTGAATATGTTTTCTGTATGTGTGCCAAGTGGTTTGTTTCTATGTGGTGTAATTTGAGAGATATTTGACTTTTTCTGTAAGAAGATTTGCTCACGGCCATTGACAATGCATTTGAATGGATGTGCCCCTCGCAAACTGGTATGCAAAAAATATATCTTAATAATGTACAACAGTCCCCACAGGACTCCCCCAGTGGTAAATGGAAGTATATGAGTGGGCCACAGACCAGCCTATACCCCCATGGTTGACTGGAGGTAACTCTATTGTTTCGGATTCATGGCTATACCAACACAGTACTATCATGGGCAGTTATGGGGCCGTATGCATGGGCTAGTGCTAGGGCCCTAACCGTGGATATTGTGGCACCTCACGGCTATCGGTGGAAAATCAGCAGGCATGAGCCGGTGCCAGCGCTAGCTGCCGACCGTAGCCTAGGCTAAGCTACCGTGCTTTCAAATCAGGTTTAACTGCTAGCCGTGCCGGTTAGTGTGCATATGTGGGTGTCAATCTATTCAATGCTATCATGTTTGACAGAATTACATACTCAATAAGTGAAATTTTATCAAATTAACCCTAAATTCGAACCGATATTAACGCCGCCGCCAAATCGGCAGCGACATTAATATTGTCGAATCGACAAATGTAAACTAAACAGATCGCTGCCGCCGCAGTGCTCGCCGGGAACAGGCGCAGCAATATCAACTGGCTGGTGCCCGGTAGTGTTAAGTACCGATTAGGCCCAAATCTATTCAATGGTATCATATTTTACAGAATTACATAATCTAACAGTGATATTTTATCAATTTAACCGCAAATTCGAACCAATAACGGCGACATTAACGCTGCCACTGCAACGGCGGTGATATTAATATTGTCTAATCGACGAATGTACACAAAACAAATAGCGGTGCTCGCCGGCAACAGACTCAGCAATAACAAGGCTAGCTTGTGCCCGGCGGTCATAGCTACCGATTAGGCCCAAATCTATTCAATGCTATCATATTTAACAACTTTACATACTCTAAAAGTGAAATTTTATCAAATTAACCGCAAATTTGAACTGATGAAGGCGATATTAATGCTGCCCCTACATCGGCGACGATATTAATATTGTCGAATCAACGAATGTACACAAAACAAATAGCGGTGCTCGCCGGCAACAGGCTCAGAGGGATTTCCCAAATCTATAAACAAGTACACGGTTAGCTATCCGGACAGGTTTGGACATCGGTGCATATGGCTTGACCTAATTCACCAAGGCCCTCCTAGCAGTGGACATCTACCCCAGAGCTAGCGTGTAGCCCCGGCTACACGTAGCACCAGCCCATGCATACGGCCCCTGGCCTGTAGCTATTAGTTGTAACTAATGCATTATTTCCTAATATTCACTGCTAATTTATTCAAACCGGTCCCAACTAAATGTCCTGGAAATATTCAGGAAATTACATATAGGTTTTTGCTTTCTAGAGTTGTATTCCAATATGAAAACAACCCAAAACTCAGTGTGTACCAGCCACAACTGTCAAACTCCACATTAATCTGATATAGAATTCGACCTTGGTAATCAACTCGGTGGTCAAATGACCACCGTAGCTAAAACGAGGTAAGCTCTCCAACCTGTATACATATAGGACATATTCCTCTGCAACTTATATTACATCCTGGCCAGCTTGCTGCTTATCGGAAAGAGTAGCTGATGTGGCGGCAGCGTGTTTCCTCCAAAGTAATATGTCAGAATGACCATATATTTGACATCCAATAGCCAATGATATGAAAATCAATGTGCTCTAGAGGCATGTTTAAATAAAACAAAAAAAGTTGGTTTTATTTAACGACACCTCTGGAGCACATTTATTTTCATCATCGGTTATTTGACGTAAAACATTTGGTCATTCTAACACATTTCTTTAGAGGAAACCCACTGCCACCACATAGGCTATCTTTCCGAAAGAGGCCATGGATCTTTTATATGCACTTTCCCACAGACAGGACAGCACATATCACAGCCTTTGATGAACCAGTTGTGAATCACTGGTTGGAACGGAAAATAGCCCAAACTGCAAATGGGTCTACTGAGCATGATCGATACGATGACCGACACCTTCACGGGTGGACACGTTACCACCTGAGCTACGTCCCGCTCCCTTAAATACAACAAGATTCCGTCCTGGCCAGCTACTATTGCCATGGTTACAAACCCATACGTCAGTGTCTGCCCTGTCCGTCCCCACACTCGGACTCATTCCCACCGGAAAGGTTTTTTTCAATTACACAATGGCGGTCTTTTGTGTTTCCAGCCAGAGCAATAAGGCCCTCTACATATGGACTTACTGACTTGGTTCCTAGTCATCGTGATAACCGGGGTTCGAATCCCCGCCTGGCAACAACCGTTTTCAACTGAACATGATGGCTGCATTGGTAGAGTGCAGGCTTCCCATGTGGAAGGTCAGGAGTTCGAAACCCAGCCGAGTCAAACCATTGTTACTTGTCACTAGTTAGACTAGCGCTTGGAATTAATAGGATTGGACAAGGAATGGTTAACTTAGTATCAGGATAATGTGACTGAGTGTGATATCAGGTTATGGTGCCAGCAGCTTGATCTCTATGAATCCACCATGAGTGCACACAAGTCAGTACCCATCTCAATATGATCTTAGATGGTTGATTGTTGGAGTTTTACATCCTGGCAACATGTACGATCATATCAGGATGGGTACAGACTTGTGAGAGTATGCACCCATGGCACAACGAGTGTGCACTGTCCCAAGTCGGTACCCGTCCTGAGATGATCTTAGATGTTACTAGAGCATAAAACAACAAGAAACAAACAAACTGTGACTCCTAATTCCATGGAATAAACTACTAATAGGACTGGACCAGACAGGATGGCCGAATGAGTTAGAGCACCCGTCTCCCGTGCTGGTAGATCGTGGGGCTCGTGGGTTCGAACCCTGGTCGAGTCAAACCAATGACTTAAAAATTGATACTTGTCGCTTCCTAGCCAGGCACTCGGCATTAATAGGATAGGGCAGGGACTGGTTGGCTCAGTGTCAGGATAATGTGACTGAGTGGGATATCAGGTCATGGTGCTGGCGGCCTGGTTTGCCAGTGGGACAGCACTATAAAGTTGCCATGAGTGCGCACTGTCACAAGTTGTTACCGATCCTGATATGGCCTTAGATGTTGCTAGGGCATAAAACAACAAGAAACAAACTAATACGACTGATTTCAGTGGTACACTCCACACCTCATTGGGGATTGACCAAGGGAGAGGAGGGGTTGTGGAGGGTGGGGGGCAGGACAGGCAGAGTAATGAACGCGGGAATAAATCACAGCTATCAATGGCTCACTCTGCCACCACACCGGTGCTCTATACAGGCTTAATGGGGTGACACTTAGTGTTAGAATTCAGTTCGCTCTAAGCCCTTTGTTCGGGGCTGTGAATATGTAAAGGCCTTGTTATTACTGCTAAGCGGGTCCTTATACTAGGTTCTAAACCAGGCGGGTCTATAGTATCAGTGGCCTCGTTTAATAGCCATCCGCTTTTATTCACGGTGTTTACTTAATACCCGGGGACCGGACAAGGGGGCTGAAGTGGTAAGCACACTGGCTGAGTGGCTGAGTGGCTGAGTGGCTGAGTGGCTGAGTGGCTGAGTGGCTGAGTGGCTGAGTGGCTGAGTGGCTGAGTGGCTGAGTGGCTGAGTGGCTGAGTGGCTGAGTGGCTGAGTGGCTGAGTGGCTGAGTGGCTGAGTGGCTGAGTGGCTGAGTGGCTGAGTGGCTGAGTGGTTGAGTGGCTGAGTGGCTGAGTGACTGAGTGGCTGGGTGTGTGTGTGTGAATGTCTGCCTGGCTGGTTGCGTGGCTGGCTAGCTGGCTGGCTGCATGAGTGCCTGGATGCATGAGTGGCTGCCTGCCTGAGTGGCTGGCTGGCTGGCTGAGTTTGGCTGGTTGATTGGCTCGCTGGCTGAGTGGCTGGATGACTGGCTGAGTGGCTGGCTGGCTGGCTAGCTGGCTGATTGGCTGGATATCGGACTGAGTGGCTGGCCAGCTGGCTGAGTGGCTGGCTAGCTGGCTGAGTGGCTGGCTAGCTAGCTTAGTGGCTGGCTAGCTGGCTCAGTTGATGGCTAGCTGGCTGAGTGGCTGGCGAGGTGGCTGAGTGGTTGCTAGGTGGCTGCGTGGCTAGCTAGCTGGCTGAGTGGCTGGCTAGCTGGCTGAGTGGCTGGCTAGGTGGCTCAGTGGCTGGCTAGGTGGCTCAGTGGCTGGCTAACGGAATGAATGGATTGTTAGCTGGCTGAGTGGCTGGCTGGCTAGGTGGCTGAGTGGCTGGCTAGCTGGCTGAGTGGTTGACTAGCTGGCTGAAAGGCTGGCTAGATGGCTGAGTGGCTAGCTAGCTGGCTCAGTGGATGGCTAGCTGGCTCAGTGGCTGGCTAGGTGGCTGAGTGGCTGGCTAAGTGGCTGAGTGGCTGGCTAACGGAATGAATGGATGGTTAGCTGGCTGAGTGGCTGGCTGACTAGGTGGCTGAGTGGCTGGCTAGCTGGCTGAGTGGCTGGCTAGCTGGCTGAAAGGCTGGCTAGATGGCTGAGTGGCTGGCCAGCTGGCTAAGTAGCTGGCAAGCGGGCTGAGTGGCTAGCTGACTGGATGACTGGCTTCCCAGGCCCGAGCTTATGGACTGGAACCCCCAAGCCTAATCAGATGAATTACTTACAAATACAAATTACCGGACACGTTTCCCGAATAGGTAGAGCGCAGGCATCCCGTGCGGGATATCAGGAGTTCGATTCAAGGTCGGATCAAACCAATGCCTTACAACATTGACACTTGCCTCTTCCTAGCCAGGCCATCAGCATAATTAGGATATGAAATCAGGCCGCCGGCACCATGACCCGATATCCCACCCAGTCATATTATCCTGACACTGAGCTCACCAATCCTTGCCCTATCCTATTAATACCGAGCGTCAGGCTAGGAAGCGACAAGTATTTTATTTGATAAATCATTGGTTTGACTCGACGGGGAACCAAACTCTAGATATCCTGCGTTCTACCGATTAGGCCACCAAGCCCGGTATTAATTAACTAGAGTAGACCTCAATGGTGAATTCGTGTTTTTGTGTTATGTTTGTTTACTTTCATCTCCTTTGCCAATAGCTATATAGTTACCATGGCAACAATACCTTGGTCAGTCTGCATGTTATCTACTAAATTCCGTCCTTAAATATTGTAATAATATGATGCGTGAAAAGGAAGACAGAACTCGGATGTGGGAAGTGAGGCGTTTATTGGGCGCCTCGGGCAATATAAACAGAGCAATATACAGGAGAACAACAACAATCGAGAGACAAAGATAAACAGGGCAATCAAGGGTCAATCAAGAGTCTGAGGTGATCGGTAGATGAAGCGGCCCAGGGAACGGCCCGAGGAGGCAGTCCTGAGGTCTATGGGAGGGGGTGCGCCGAAGAGCCCTCCACCTGAGAATGTATTAGATGTGGATAGTTGGGTGGGTGGGTGGAGAAGAAAGACGGCGTGGAGGAGTCTGGAGGCGAATGGCTGAAGGAGGCCGGCGGGCGGCCTTATAAGGGGGGAGGTGAGCAGTGGCAGGGAAGGCGTGAACGCTCAGGGCGGGGGGAGGGCGGCAGGTGAGCAGCGGGCGTCGCGCGAGGCGTGAATGCTGCGCGACAGGGGGGGGGGGGTCCCTTCCTTTCCTCGCATCAAGCGCAATGCTTCGCATTACGACCGATGCGCGAAAAGGAAGACAGAACTCGGATGTGGGAAGTGAGGCGTTTATTGGGCGCCTCGGGCAATATAAACAGAGCAATATACAGGAGAACAATAACAATCGAGAGACAAAGATAAACAGGGCAATCAAGGGTCAATCAAGAGTCTGAGGTGATCAGTAGATGAAGCGGCCCATGGAACGGCCCGAGGAGGCAGTCCTGAGGTCTATGGGAGGGGGTGCGCTGAAGAGCCCTCCACCAAAACGGTGGAGAGGGCTCGAGGCGCGCTCAAGGGGGCGAGGCGGAGCACGTAGGAGTGCACCGCCCCGGAGGTCCAGGTCCCCTGGGCCATGATGTCGGGGAGGGGCACCCCGGCGCGCTGGCAGGCCTGGGCGGCCCCTCGGCGGAGGCTATGGAGGGTGAAGGCCTCGGGCGCCGGGACGCCTTGGGCCTCAAGGGCGCCCCTCAAGAGTCGGGTGAGGGCGCGTGGATCGAGGGGCCGGCCGGAGGGCATCAGGAAGGCCGGCGCGTCGGGGGGCGCCGGAAGCTGGGCGAGGGCGAGATGCCATGCTGATACAGGGCAGAGAGGCGATCCGGGGATGGCAGGGATGAAGAGGGCCACCGCGCCCGAGGGACCGGAGATAGTCTTGGAGCTCCTTATTAGGAGCCGGAGGCCCCCGGGCGCGGGGCGGACATCAGCGCGGGTGAGGGTGTGGGGCCCCCCCCACCCCTCGGGGCTCGCGGCCAGGAGGTTTGACTGGCGGAGCATGCCGAAGTACCCGAGGAGGAGGGCGGCCTGAGGGACGACCGAGGCGGGGCCCGCGCGGGCGAGGTGGGCGATGGCGAGCGTCAACTGGTGGGGCGTCAGCGGCGGGGCCTGGCGGGGGACGTGGGCGGAGGAGCGCTCGCCCCCCCCGGCAGACGTCCCTGGCGAGGCAGGCGTCGAAGCCCGAGGTGAGGCCCCCCCGCCCCCTCCACCCAGGACCGCGCCCCCGTGACGGTGTTCTTGACGGAGGCCGGGGCGAGGGCGCGGGCGAAGAGGGAGGCGGTGAAGGGGGCGACGTCGAAGGCCGACGGGGCGAGGGGATCCACACCTCGGGCAACGGCGAAGCTGACAAAGTCCTCGGCTTGGCGGCAGCGATTCTTCCATGTCGCCGGGGCGAGGGCTGCGAGGCGGTGGCGGGCGACGTCGTCGACCTCGGCGGAGGGGTACCCTACAAACCAGGGCAGAAGGGGAAGGCGTCATGTGAGGCGGGGGCTGGGACGAGCCCGAGGCGGGCCACCTCGCGTCGGGCCATGTCCGCCCAGGGGCCGGCAAGGTGGGCGCGGCTGAGGGCGTCGGCGAGGAGGAGGTCCGCCCCGGTCTTGTGGGTGATGTGGAGCTGAAAGGATCCGGAGGCCGCCAGCAACCAGAGCTCCCGTGTGCAGGTCCCGAGGGTGGGGTCTCGGGCGGGCCCCGACTCGAGGGCGGTGGCCGAGGCCATGTTGTCCGTGTAGACAACCACCGTCGCCCCCGCGATGTCCTCTGGGAGGAGGGAGCGGAGGGCAACCACAAGGTTGACCGCCTCGAGTTTGTGGATGGAGGGGAAGCGCGCCCGGAACCCCGAGGAGTACCCTCGGGCGTAGTAGTGCGTGGGGGAGTGGGCGCCGCCGCCGGTGAGACAGGAGTCGCACTCGATCACCCAGCGGCAGCCCTCCGGGGCCCGGAGGAGGTGGATGCCGTTGGAGATCCGTGCATAAGCGGAAAACCACCTCAGGTCCCGGAGGGCGTCGTCGGCGAGGGTGATGGAGGCGGCGCCGAAGCAGCTGCGCAGCGCCCCGAGGAGCCGGGCCATGAACTTCCGGCCGGGGAGCACGCATCTGCTGACGTGGTTGAGGCGTCCCAGGAGACTTTGCAGCTCTTGTTTCCCGAGGGTGGGCCGGGCGATGCGAGCGTCACAGTCGTCGATGAGGGCCTGGATCTTGGGGGGCGCGACCCGGATGGTCATCGTCTCGCTGTCGAGGGAGAACCCTAGCCATACGAGGCGGGCAGCGGGAGGATGGCACTGTCCGGGCGCTACGTCGAGGCCGAGGGCAGCTGTGAGGGCGAGGAAGGCGTCGAATGCCTGGCAGGCCCTCAGGTAGGAGCCCTCGCACCCTATAAAGTCGTCGACGTAGACGAGGGCGTGGAAGCCCTCGCGCCAGATGATCCAGGCCACTGCAGCGGTGACACGGTCGCAGGCCGCGCCCGAGGAGCGGCAGCCGAAGGGGAGGGCGAGGTCTATGTAGGTATCGCCGTTGAGGCAAATACCGAAGAGCGGGCAGGAGAGGGGGTCGGCACGGAGCTGGCGGTAGGCCCGGGAGATGTCGGCTGTCCAGACGTAGGCCCCGTGGCCCTGGTCGATGAGGCGGCGGCCTACGTCGGCAACGGCGGGGAGGGTGTATGCGTGGGGTTCCCCGAGGAACTCGCGCCGGGGGATGCCCAAGTTCACGCTCGCCCCCTGGGGGTAGGAGAGATCTACGATGACCCGCCTCTTGCCCGGATCGGATTTGGGGCGGGTCATCATAGGGGACACCCGGGTCCAGGGGGTGAAGGGGGGAATGGTGAAGGGGCCGATGAGGGCGCCGAGGGCGAGCTCCGTGTCGACGAACTCTCGGATGTGGGAGAGGTTCTCGGGGGGCTCGCGGTGGTTGGAAAATGAGGGGCGGGGGAGGGTAGAGGTGGAGTAGTTAGCAGGGAAGCCAAACTCGAGGAAGTCAAGGACGGCGGGGTCTGGGTAGTGGCGGAGGCGGGTGCGCCAGGCGGGTATGTGTAGGCCCGAGAGAAGGGGGATGCGGGCGGCCAAAAAATTAGGGAGGCCCGCTTCCCGGAGGGTTGTGTAGGCATGGTTGAAGGCGGTGTAGCGGGCCCACGCCTCGCCGGAGGTGTGGGGCCAGGTGGAGAGGAGGGTGGGGCGGTACTGGGAGGGGGTAGGGCCGCAGGAGGGGGCGGCAGGGAGGGTGTCCTGGAGGTGCGGGTTGATAACGTCGACGTTGCGCTCGTCAGGGTGGGGGCGGGGGCGGGGGCGGGGGCGTGGTGGCGGTTGGACGAGGAGGTGCGGTGGGGGCGGGAGAGGGGGGCTGCGAAGTCGTGGCTGGTGGGGGGGTCGGGGGGGTGGGGGAGGGGGCGGACAGGGTCGGGTTCGGGGTCCGGGTCGGGGGGTGGGGGTCGGGGGGGCTGAGGAAGGCGGTATCGCCAAGGGTGAGGTGGAAGTCGGGGTCGAGGGTGCTGGTAGACAGCGAGGCGGTGAGGGCCTTGTGGGCGGGAAGTGGATCCCGGGCGGTGGAGGCGGTGCTGGCGGGAGCGGCTCCGATGCGGTGGGCGGGCTGCGCCTCGGGGGAGCGGGTGGTGCTTGGGGCGGCCCGGTGGTTATCCGGCTGGATCGGTCCGAGGAGGAGCGGCGGTCCGAGGCCGGGGGTGGTGACGTGGGGGCTGGCTGGGATGGTGACGTGGGGGCTGGCAGGGGTGTCGGCAGGGCTGGTTTTAATAGTAATGGGCCGGTTAAAGGCCTCCGGGCTGGCCGGGGGGCACCGGCGGACTAAAAATCCGCCGAGGCGGCGGGCATCGCGCGCTCACGGTTGCGCTTGGACATGCATTCGTCCTCGCTGTGCGCGGTCAGGAGTTTGCGCACATTCGCGCAGTAGGCGCACGTATGCCGCTGCCTGGCGCCCGCTTGGCCGTGGGCCTCCCCCGGGCCGGCTTGTGTGCAGGAGGTAGGATACCGGTTCCATGCGTTGCAAGGGGCCCCGTGGAGGTCCCTACTGTAGGGGATCCGGGAGTCGGCCTGGGAGCGGGTCTGTTGGCGGGTTCTGGCTGGGTCTGTTGGGCGGGCGGCGGGTATGGGGGGCTGCTGGGCGGGCGTGGTAAGGGAGTCGACCCGGAGCATGTTGAGGGCCACGGGGTCATGCCACCCTTGGGGGAGCCTTCCGTCCGCGATCCAGGAGAAGATGGTCTCCGAGTACCGGCGGACGGTGGGCCAAGGGTGCATGAGGATGTCCCTCATGATGGTGAGGTGGTGGTGATGTAGGCCCTGGAGAGAGTGGGCCGGGAAGGAGGGGTGGTTGACCAAGGAGAGGAGGGCGAGGTTGTACTCGTCCTTAGTGGCCTCCCCTAGCTTCACAGGCTTCCGCCCCGCCCCCCTCTCCACCAGGTCGCAGGGGAACACGTAGTCTGATGGGATACCTCGGCGGATTCCAAGATCTCACGCACCGCGTCGGCCGCGGATGCTGGGGTGTGTTCCACGGGATCTTGGCGGTAGGCGGCCGGCGGTGCAGAGGTGGCGTGGACGCGGGTGTATCCCTCGTACTGCGGGTGCAGTCCCCCGGGCTGAGTCGCTTGAGGTGGAGGCGGCGGTCGGCTCCCGGGTGCGGCCTCCATGCAGCTGGTGAGGCGGTTGATGGCCTCAAGGAGGGCGGCCGTCTCGCTGGAGGGGCGGCCCAAGGGAACTGAGGGCGACGTCGGGGCCGTATAAGGTAGGGAGCCTCCCGGCGAGCCCGAGGCGGGCCCTGGGGTGGCCATGACGGTAGTCCTGGCGCTCTACCGGCCTTTTCCCTTTCCGCACCCGGGCATGCTGGATGATCCGTAGAGGAGCGGTGGTCCGAGGTGGAGTAGAGCTTGGTGGAGATGGCCAAAGTAGAAGAAAGGCGGCGTGGAGGAGTCTGGAGGCGAATGGCTGAAGGAGACCGGTGGGCGGCCTTATAAGGGGGGAGGTGAGCAGTGGCAGGGAAGGCGTGAACGCTCAGGGCGGGGAGAGGGCAGCAGGTGAGCAGCGGGCGTTGCGCTAGGCGCGAATGCTGCGCGACAGTGGGGGGCGGTCCCTTCATTTCCTCGCATCAAGCGCAATGCTTCGCATTACGACCAATGGGATGGCAAGTGCCCCCCCTCCCACACATGCCCACACACACACACATTGGTCTGGCCACTCGTTCCTGTTGTTTCCTATGGCAAACATATCAGCATTCGCATTCGCATTAGCATTAGCATTAGCATTAGCACTAGCATTCACATTAGCATTAGCATTAGCATTCACATTCCCATTTGCATTCGCATTTGCATTTGCATTTGCATTTGCATTTGCATTCGCATTCGCACCAATTGGTCCTTGTAGGGATCCACTTGCTGCATTCAAATTCGCAAATGCGTCTGTATTCATATTCGTACATATGGAAGCACAATTGTTCATGTACATGCTTTTCCATTTATTGTCGCATCCGCATTTGAATACTGCATATATGGAATCTTAGTTTAAAGCTGCATAGTCTGATGAAAGCAACATATTTTCAATACCAGAACCCTCACTAACATTTGATCCTACCCATCAAACTTACACACTGCTGCGTTTAGTGAACAAGTACTGCACTATCGAAGATATGCTAAGTCAATTTAATAGAATCTGTCACAGTTCAAGTATATGATTTCCAGTACTTCAACATGCATGTCAAAATTCATTCAGTGTTATTTGACTTTTTATTTGTTGTACACATGTCAGAGTTGAAAAAGAGGCGTTTTTCATTTTTAATTTCTTTGGTATGTTAGTTGATTAAGCAGGGGAAATTTCAATCGTGGACAATTGGTCTTCCTCATTCCACTGCTCCTTGCCCTATCCTACAGATTGCCAAACGCCAGGCTAGGAAGCAACAAGTATCAATTTTTAAGTCATCGGTTTGACTTTTAGATATTATTCTTATACAAATTGAGCAATATCATAAATTCAACACATTCAAAAAAGATTTGATTCATCATAAATAAGCCAATAAGATGGTTTCTTAAAAGAAAGACAAAAGAAATAAAGTTTGGGTAAATGCCTGGTGTGAATGTGTACATTTTCAAATTGTCACTTTAGCTCCAGTCATATGCGCATACTTTGTATACATTTTGTAGAATAGTTTAAATATATGTAGCATTGCTAACATACTTAACACACAGAGACATCAATAACTATTTGACATGCTACCAACTGGAACTAATTCATTATTACCTTTTTTTATTTGTGTATGTAATTATTTTATTCTGCTGAATAAGTCATTTGTCAGTGCCAAAGCACTGGTCTTCCAGCCATAGTTCAATTCAGGGTTATTTACACAAAAGGTATATAGAATAAGGTATACAATAACTGTTGAATACACAATTTGCAGCATGAAGTGCAATGACATTCTGTCACGCACAAGTTCCATAGTAATATGGTAACAGTACGGTCATATAACAAGATCAATATTAGTCAGATCAATGTGTAAGCAGAAGTTATCTTCTGTATTCAGTTGGTAAAGGTGTAGTAAGTTTCAATATTCAGTTGGAATTAGGCAAATGGCAGTTTGTGAGAAACATTCTAGTCTAACTCTAGTGTAGTTAGTTATGTGAGTTTATGAATTATGTTGTTGGGGTGGGGTTGTTAATAATACACTGGACCGGCTGTGACTAGTGAAGCAGTGGGACCGATCCCAGAGCATTTAGGTCTTAAAATTTACATTGTAATCATGATGATAATCTTTGTGATGTTGAAGCCAAATATGTGGTTCCAGTTTCAGAGATTGACCCAACACATAGACAGTAGAATCTCTTTAACCGACCACTTCCATAAATTGACCACTCTCCTATATCGATCGCTTTAGTTGGGTACCAACAATACCATCGTAACCATATTCTAACTCTCTAAACCGACCACCTCCCTAAATGGACAACTTAAATTCGGTCCCAAGGTGGGTCGATTTATAAATGTTTTACTCTATGTGTTTTGACAAAAACGCACGGTCAGTAATGAATATGCTTGATCTTGTGCAATATTGCAGAAGAAATATCGTCAAACGAGCACAGCAACCCGCTGACGTATTGAAAGTCTCAGTAAGGCCCCCGTCATACCTCGCTGGATTGAGGAAATGGATAGAATCCGAATACAGTCCGTTGATATTCGTCAAAGTCCGGTATCTGTCCGTTGCAAATCCGTTGATATCCGGCGCGGTCCGTTCCAAGTTTTGGATAGGCACAAAACATATACGGTTATTGTCCGTTACCGTCCATTCCCTATCTGTTACAGTTCTTTGTTTCGAACATACACAACAAATATACAGTTATTGTCCATTACCGACCATTCCCGATCCATTCCCCATCCATTACAGTTCTTTGTTTTGAATATGCACAAAACATATATGGTTATTGTCCATTACAGTCCATTCCCCGTCCGTTACAGTTCTTTGTTTTGAACATGCACAACACATATACAGTTATTGTCTGGTACCGTCAATTCCCCATCCGTTCCCCATCCATTACAGTTCTTTGTTTTGAATATGCACAAAACATATTAGGTTATTGTCCATTACAGTCCATTCCCCGTCCGTTATAGTTCTTTGTTTTGAACATGCACAACACATATACAGTTATTGTCTGTTACCGTCCATTCCCCATCCGTTCCCCATCCATTTCAGTTCTTTGTTTTGAACATGCACAAAACATATAAGGTTATTGTCTGTTACCATCCATTCCCCGTCCATTCCCCATCCGTTACAGTTCTTGGTTTTGAACATGGACAAAATGTATATGGTTATTGTCCAATACCATCCATTCCCCATCGGTTGCAGCTCTTTGTTTTGAACGTGCACAAAATATATATGGTTATTGTCCGTTACCATCCATTCCGCATCCGGTACAGTTCTTTGTTTTGAACACGCACAAAACGTATACAGTTATTGTCCAGTTATCGTCCATTCCCCATCCGTTACAGTTCTTTGTTTTGAACATGCACAAAATGTATATGGTTATTGTCCATTACCATCCATTCCCTGTCCATTACATCTTTGTTTTGAACACGCACAAAACGTATACAGTTATTGTCCATTTATCGTCCATTCCCCATCCGTTACAGTTCTTTGTTTGAACACGCACAAAATGTATACGGTTATTGTCCATTACCATCCATTACCTGTCTGTTACAGTTCTTTGTTTTGAACATGCACAAAATGTATACAGTTATTGTCCAGTTATCGTCCATTCCGCGTCCATTACAGTTCTTTGTTTTGAACATGCACAAAACGTATACAGTTATTGTCCGTTACTGTCCATTCACCATCCATTACAGTTCTTTGTTTTGAACATGCACAAAACGTATATGGTTATTATCCGTTACCGTCCATTCACTGTCCGTTACAGTTCTTTGTTTTGAACATGCACAAAATGTATACGGTTATTGTCCGTTACCGTCCATTCCACATCCATTACAGTTCTTTGTTTTGAACATGCACAAAACATATACGGTTATTGTCCAGTTATCGTCCATTCCCCATCCATTACAGTTCTTTGTTTTGAACATGCACAAAACGTATATGGTTATTGTCCATTACCGTCCATTCCCCATCCTTTACAGTTCTTGGTTTTGAATATGCACAAAACGTATATGGTTATTGTCCGTTACCATCCATTCCCCATCCATTACTGTTCTTTGTTTTGAACAAGCACAAAATGTATATGGTTATTGTCCATTACCGTCCATTCCGCGTCCATTACAGTTCTTTGTTTTGAACACGCACAAAACGTATACGGTTATTGTCCGTTACCATCCATTGCCCCTTACTTACAGTTCTTTTTGTATACTGAATTGTTCATTAAGTGTTACTTACGTTACCAACCGTTACCATCCGTTACATATTCGATACATTTCACGTCCAAATCACACCGGACTAGAATATTTTTGTCCGGCTCTGTCCATATGCTTAATCCGGTCAAGTGTGACAGGGCCTTTAGTTTGGGAATGCATTTCATGTTGGCCAACTCAGTGCGTCTTTTTAGGGTTGGCATGCTGCCATATCACTCAAGAACTCAACTATATCTGAACACCAGAGCCAACTCTATGCCTCATTATACCAGTACTGTTTGGTTTTTATTTTTCAGGGATTTACATCCTGTCAAAGACCAGGCGGCGTGGCCGAATGAGTTGAGCATCCGTCTCCTGTTTTGGGAGATTGTGAGATCCGAACCCATGAGTTTGTGGGCTTGAAGCCTCCTGAAGTCAATTCAATGACTTAATAATGTATACTTGTCGCTTCCTAGCCTGGCGCTAAGCATTATTAAGATAGAGCAAGGACTGGTTGACTCAGTGTCAGGATGATGTGACTGAATGGGATATCAGGTCATGGTGCTGGTGTTGTGGTCTCCCAGTGGGGCAGCACATGAGTGTGCACTGGTACTGCCATGAGTGTGCACTGTTATAAGTCGGTATGTGTCCTGATATGACATTAGATGTTACTAGGACGTAAAACGAAAAACAAACCATCATTCATAAATACAATTCCTGGTCACCATTGGAACAAAACACACAACGTTGAATCAGGGATTGCCAAATAAAGCATGGTCACGTATTGGTTGAGACTACATGAGAGTGTCTAGAATAAGTGCCAATAAATCCACCTGGAAAATAGCTGCTAATGAGCTTACCTTCTATGTGCTGGATACAGTGTCGTCCCAGTCTGTGAGGTTACCTTCTAGGTGCTGGATACAGTGTCATCCCAGTCTGTGAAGTTACCTTCTAGGTGCTGGATACAGTGTCGTCCCAGTCTGTGAGCTTACCTTCTAGGTGCTGGATACAGTGTCGTCCCAGTCTGTGAGGTTACCTTCTAGGTGCTGGATACAGTGTCGTCCCAGTCTGTGAGGTTACCTTCTAGGTGCTGGATACAGTGTCGTCCCAGTCTGTGAGGTTACCTTCTAGGTGCTGGATACAGTGTCGTCCCAGTCTGTGAGCTTACCTTCTAGGTGCTGGATACAGTGTCGTCCCAGTCTGTGAGGTTACCTTCTAGGTGCTGGATACAGTGTCATCCCAGTCTGTGAGGTTACCTTCTAGGTGCTGGATACAGTGTCGTCCAGTCTGTGAGGTTACCTTCTAGGTGCTGGATACAGTGTCGTCCCAGTCTGTGAGCTTACCTTCTAGGTGCTGGATACAGTGTCGTCCCAGTCTGTGAGGTTACCTTCTAGGTGCTGGATACAGTGTCATCCCAGTCTGTGAGGTTACCTTCTAGGTGCTGGATACAGTGTTGTCCCAGTCTGTGAGGTTACCTTCTAGGTGTTGGATACAGTGTCATCCCAGTCTGTGAGGTTACCTTCTAGGTGCTGGATACAGTGTCGTCCCAGTCTGTGAGGTTACCTTCTAGGTGCTGGATACAGTGTCGTCCCAGTCTGTGAGGTTACCTTCTAGGTCCTGGATACAGTGTCATCCCAGTCTGTGAGGTTACCGTCTAGGTGCTGGATACAGAGTCGTCCCAGTCTGTGAGCTTACCTTCTAGGTGCTGGATACAGTGTTGTCCCAGTCTGTGAACTTCAGGTGAATTGGACAATCAATTTAGAAAGCCTAGCAATATTGTGCGATGTTGCAGTTATTGACACCAGGTGTGTTCTTCATTCACGTGATCGCTAACGGTAGGCTAACTCAATGCTGGCTCCGGATCATGTATTAAATCTCTGAAGTAAAGCTTTTTTTATTTAATGACGCTTCGAGAACACATTGGTTTTTATCATCGGCTACTGGACGTCAAACATATGAAGAATTCAGGTGCAAGACCATGTAAACGCTAATCCCCAAAATGTACTTTAAATACAAAATTTGTACATGAAAATGATTATACTTCTCCCTAATTCCACTTTTCATATGGTCACATGATTATGAAACAATGAACAAAAAAGCATGAATATTAAAAAAATTAACATCCGGAAGGTTTGTTTCCAATGTTTATCTCCATTTTTGGATTAGCGTTTAGGTGGTTTTGCGCCTGAACTCTTCATATGGTCATTCTGACATGAAGAGTTCAGGCGCAAAACCATGTAAACGCCAATGCAAAAATGTAGTTTAAATAAAAGATTTTTAACTGAAAATAAATTCTCACTAATTCCACTTTTCATACAAACACATGCTTATGGAGCAATGAACAAAAAAAGAAGGAATATAACAAAGATAACTTTTTGAAGGTTTGATTCTCATGGTTTTGCACCTGCACTCTTCACATGTTTCTTTAAAGGAAACCTGCTGCCACAACATAGGCTATGCTTTCTGATAAGCAGCAAGGGTTTTTTTATATGCACTTACCCACATACAGGACAGCACATACCACAGACTTTGACTAACCAGTTGTGGACCACTGGCTGGCTACGACAAGCAGCACGCTGGGGATGACAATTTTAAAAGACAAACCATGGTTGCAAGCATTTTCAACTCCCAGCTTTTCAGATGTTGTCAGTGTTTTAGATGGAAATAGGTTATGATGTTTGTTTGTTGGAGGTTTACCTCCTGTCAACATCTAAGGTCATAAGACGATGGGTACTGACGTCTGACAGTGTGCACTCTTGGTGACTTTATAACCCTGCCCCACTGGGAGATCAGGCTGTCAGCACCATGACCCGATATCCCACACAGTAATATTATTTTGACACTTAGCCAACCAGGCCTTGCCCTATCCGAAAGATGCCGAGCGCCAGGCTAGGAAGTGACAAGCATTAATGATGTCAATATTTATTTGACTTGACTGGCAATTTCGCCATTTGAGCATCGTGACAAAGGACCTAATACCATCTAATGTCAATTAAGGATGGTTATGCAGGTATAGCAATACCTCAGGGAGTTTGATGCCCCTGCCATGCAGAGTTGTAAACCACTGCCTTGTGGTACAGGTTCTTGACAGAACCGAAGGCTAAGGGAGCAAACCCTAAACAGAAAACCATGTCACTGGGGCAGCATTAAGGGCGTTTCATGTATGGAACTCCCAACATCTCCCGACCAGCCACTGCAGGGACAAATAGTTTTGTGCCTGTCTGGACATATTCTTGCCGGTGTGAAACCTCTATTTGCTCCCCGAGAGAGTGCCGCTGGTAACTTGCAAAAGGCAGCAGCACTTCAACACTTTTGCAGGCAGCTTTCATGAAATGTACAATAAAACAGACTCATGGACATCACTCTCACAGCAGAGAGCTAAATGGAGAGCGGCAGTCAAGTAATGAAAGCCGTTTTTGTCGCATCGCGACCGACATCATGATGATGATGATGACCATCTCGTGCTAGTGCGCACTGATGACAGTTGTACCGTGTTATCACAATTGGAGACCAGGTTCTCGCCATCATGACTCAATAAGCCATCGAGTCACACTACACTGATTCTGAATCAGTCAGCCCTCACCCTATCCTAGCCTGAAATCAAACTTAGTCGGAACTAAAGCAAGGTGTGTGATAACCTAATACAGTAAAGCCTCTCTATACAGACTCCTCCACAGAGCTACGAGGCCCCTATATCGATCGCCTTAGTTGGGTCCCAATAATACCATTGTAAGGATATTCTAACTCTCTCAACCGACCACCTCCCTAAATGGACCACTTCAAGTCTGTCCCATGGTCCGTCGATTTAGAGAGTATACTTAACTGAAAAGTCAAGCCTGATGGATTGGGCCATATCCACTATTGGTTGTTTTTTTGTTAGAGTTTCACGTCCTGGCAACATCTAAGGTCATATCAGGACAGGCACCGACTTGTGACCAGTGCACACTCATGGCGACTTTATAGTGCTGCCCCACTGGGAAATCAGGCGACCAGCAACATGACCCCATATCTCACTCAGTAGCATTATCCTGACCCCTGAGTCTAAGCTAGGAAGTGACAAGTATCAATTTTGTAAGTCATTCATTTAACTCAACTGGCAATTGATCTCCTGATCAAGGAGGCCTGCGCTCTACCAATCAGCCACCACGCCCGGATCTGTCCACTATTGAAAACTCCAGTCAAAGCTTCTTATATGTCCCTAAAATCCAAACTCATGAGATTGTGGGTTTGAGTCCTGGTCGAGTCAAACCAACAACTTAAAAATTGATACTTGTCGCTTCCTATCCTGGTGCTTGGCATTATTAGGGTAGGGCAAGGACTGGTTGGCTCAATGTCAGGATAATGTGACTGAGTGGGATATCAGCACATGATGCAGGCGGACTGATTTCCCAGTGGGGCAGTACTATAAAGTCGCCATGAGTGCTCACTGTCACAAGTCGGTACCCGTCCTGAGTTGACCTTAGATGTTGCTAGGAAGTAAAACAACAACAAACAAACTTATCTGTCCCTAGAAGGCATTGAGCTGCACTCACAATGGCTACATTGCAAGGGTGCTAATTAAAGTAGATCACACATTGGTGTACTCCACAGTGACCTCTCAGCCAAGGAGCTGCATAGACAGATAGTCATGGCTGGCATGATTGCATCAGGGAGCCGAGATCGTCAAATGGTTAAGGCCCTGTCACACTACGACATAACAACGTCAACGTAGGGAGAACGTGAAGAACGTTGAACTTCTCAGCGTAGTATACAAAATTTGGGCACAAGTTGAATGTGGATGCAGCGTAGTGGACGAGAGCGTAACGTCGGTAAAGCGTAGTCATACTGTCATTCAACGAGAGGGGACGACGTCATTACGCTCACAGAACGTTATGAACATTATTCCATCACCAGAAGAACGTTACGTGACGTTACATACGTCATGAGACGTTGAACATACGTTGAATTTACATTCTCCTGACGTTCTCCTGATGTTCTCCTGACGTTCCCATTATGCCACGTGGGCATTTCCACTCGGATTAATGTGGGTCAACGTAGTGGAACGTAGTTGAACGTAGTGAGCAGCATTTGCCTAACGTCCATTTAACGTCATTGACGTTTGCTGAATGTGAACAGAATGTACGGCGAATGTAAACCCTTACATTCGAGCGACGTCAAACGTTTTGAACATGTCCAAAACCTTGACGTAACTCGACGTAACACAACGTAATGTGACGTAGCTCGACGTCAGTCTAACGTCAGTCTAACGTAATCCAACTTACGTCAACGTAATGACGAAAAATCACCACGTTGGGCTCATGTTCGCTAGTTACGTCGTAGTGTGACAGGGGTATTAGGATGCTAACCCCAGAATGGTGTTGATTCAAATTGCACTCTATCTAGCGAGGAGCGGGACCTAGCTCAGGCCGTAGCATTTCCACCTGTGAAGGTGTGGGTCATCTGATTGATCCTGCTCAGTGGACACATTTGCAGTTTGCACTATTTTCCATTCCAACCAGTGGTCCCCAACTGGTTCATCAATGGCTGTGGTATGTAGTGTCCTGTCTGTGGGAAAGTGCATATAAATGACCCTTTGCTTACTTATCGGAAACAGTAGAATATGTAGCGACAGTGGGTTTCCTGCAATGAAATATATCAGAATGACCATATGTCTGACATCCAATAGCCGATGATAAAAACTAATGTGCTCTGAAGGCGTCGTTAAATAAAACAAACTTGTTCTACTGGCTAGCAGCAATATTTCCCATTTGCATCACCGCCATCGATAATATGAAGGGACGCTGGGCGTGACGATTCGTTACTTAAATAAATTGCAGCTTCCACTCACACATCAACAATAGCACCGTTGACAACTTGTCGCCATGGTCTCCATGGCAGCGGCACCTAACTGAGTACCTCATCTATTTAACAGGAGGTGTGCCATTCTATCACAGGGCACTAGATTCAATTAAGCGACCGACACTTCTCACAGATCTATCAGCAGAAGCTGTAAAGGATGGGGTATGTTCGCAGGAATGCGGGCGGTTTATCAGTGTAAATCCAATCAGTAGAATTGCAGTGATATATGTATGTATAAATGTATATATATATGTATATATGTGTATATGTGTACATATGTATATATTGATATATGTCATCATCATCATCATGCTGTTGGTCATGACGTGACAAAGACTGCTTTCATGACTTGACTGCCACTCTCCATTTAGCTCTCTGCTGTGAGAGTGATGTCCATGAGTTGGTCTTAATGTCTCTCAGCTTCAGGTTTACATTTCATGAGAGCTGCCTGCAAAAGTGTTGAAGTGCTGCTGGCTTTTGCAAATTACCAGCGGCACTCTCTCAGGGAGCAAATAGATGTTTCACACTGGCAAGAACATGTCAAGACAGGCGCAAAACTATTTGTCCCTGCATTGGCTGGTCGGGAGATGTTGGGAGTTCCATACATCAACCGCCTTCAATGCTGCCACAGTGACATGGTTTTCTGTTTAGGGTTTGCTCCCTTAGCCTTCGGTTCTGTCAAGAACCTGTACCACAAGGCAGTGGTTTACAACTGGGCAGGGCAGGGACGTCAAACTCCCTGAGGTATTGCAATAACTGCAATACCTGCATACTTGCAGGTATTGCATACCTGCATTGATATATGTATATATGTATATATCACATATATGTATATATGTATATATGTATATATGTAGATATGTAGATATGTAGATATGTACATATGTATATATGTATATATGTTCATATGTATATCTTTGAATGCAGGTATTGTAATACCTCAGAGAATTTAACGCCCCTGCCCTGCAGAGTTGTAATTGACTGCCTTGTGGTAAAGGTTCTTTAAAGAACTGAAGGCTAGGGGAGCAAACCCTAAACAGAAATCCATGTCACTGTGGCAGCATCAAGGGTGGCTGATGTATTGAACTCCCAACATCTCCCAACCAGCCACTGCAGGGACAAATAGTTTGGACATGTTCTTGCCAGTGTGAGACCTCTAATTGCTCCCTGAGAGATTGCTGCTGGTAAATTGCAAAAGCCAGCAGCACTTCAACACTTTTGCAGGCAGCTTTCATGATATATGTAGATGTATATGTACAATATAATTCATCCCGTGGCTATAAATAACGACAGCCCCCTAATTTTCTCTCTAACCACCTTAACTTCCATCTTTTTTCAGAGCGGACGTTCTCTCCTCCCCGCCTCCTATACACCCTGAGCTAACTGTCACTCTGCTCACTTTCAAAATAGGAAGAGTTCAGGCACAAAACCCTGTAAATGCCAATACAACAAATAAATTAAAATACAAGATTTGTACCTGAAGGTAATTCTAAATCTCATATATGTATATATGAAGACTTCCGGCGGGAAACCCTGTACAGGCCAATCCAAAGATTTAACTAAAATAACAGATCTATACCTGAAAATAATTATAATTCTCCTTAATTTCACTTTTCTTGTGGTAATATGATTATGGAGCAAGGAACACAAAAATAGGAATGTAACAAAATATAATTTGAATATCCAAATATATTCATACATATACACGCATATACATATATAGACATAATTATATACACCTGGTATATGTCCACAAGAATGTGATAGTTTATCAGTGCAAATGCAATCAGTAAGATTACAGTGATATATATATATGTCGTGGGGGTGATGAAAATGGGAAATACTGCGCCTAGAGCGGGACTCGAACCCACATCTCTTTGCATTCCGGGCCAGTGTGCTAACCATTACACCACCTAGGCTCCCTGATATCAATACACTCCCCACGCCTACCTGTCTATGTGGTTACTTGCCTGAGAGGTCAGTGCAGACCACTACACTCGTCCCCCTGGAATTGTAAGTCTTGTAATGCTTACAATTACATACATACAGGCAATGCACTAACACATACATACACAGGGTAGGTTCAACAACCATACAGCGCAAAGCTTGTACAGGATCCTGATCACGGCAACCAGTGTCGTGGGGGTGATGAAAATGGGAAATACTGCGCCTAGAGCGGGACTCGAACCCACATCTCTTTGCATTCCGGGCCAGTGTGCTAACCATTACACCACCTAGGCTCCCTGATATCAATACACTCCCCACGCCTACCTGTCTATGTGGTTACTTGCCTGAGAGGTCGGTGCAGACCACTACATATATATATATATATATGAGCCTGTCTCAAAAGGTGATAGCTCTTTTTTGTGTTGTCCATTGTAATGATTGACATACAACAGCACAAAAACTGTTACACTGAAAACACAAGGACATTTGCTTCAAATCAATATGTATTCTATTGGGATTATGAAACACCATGTAAAAAACAAATCAGTTTATCCTGAGCAAATGCATAAGCAGACAGTATGTTGATCGTTACAATGGACAATGCTTTGTCCCATATTCCTTAGCACCTTTTGAGTTTGAGTGATTGGTGGTTGCTTTACGCTGTGGTGAGACAGTCTCATATACATCTGTATATATGTATAAAGAGATATGCACATATATGTGCATATATAGGTAAATATATATGTATATATACACATACATAACATTTTAGGCAAGGAAACACATAGACAGTTGCGTGTGGATAGAGTGATGATATCAGAGAGCCTAGGTGGTGTAATGGTTAGCAAACCCGTCTGGAATGCAAGACACATGGGTTCGATTCCTGCTCTAAGCACAATATTTCCCATCTTCAACATCTGATTACTCCACTGACACTGGTTGCTGTGATCAGGATTTTGTAAAGCTATTCACTGTATAGTTATTGAACCTACCCTGAGCATGTATATGTAAGTGCATTGCCTGTCTGTGTAAGTGTAAGCATTAAATAACCATTTAAAATATTTAAAATTTCAGGGGGACGAGTGTAGTAGTCTTCAATGACCTCTCAGGCAAGGAGCCGCATAGAACAGGTGGGCATGTATAGGGTATTGACATCAGGGAGCCTAGGTGGTGTAATGGTTAGCACACTGGCCGGGAATGCAAGAAATGTGGGTTCGATTCCTCTTCTAGGCACAATATTTCCAATTTTCGTTATCCTCACAACATATTTGTATATACATGTACATGCATATAGATAATTTGGAAGAGATAAATATTTGTATCCGTTTAATTACACATGTGTCAGCAATGAAGTACAGGTCTTCCAGTCAGAGATGCCAGTAGTTATGTATTTACACAAATTATGTCCCATGACGAATAGCCTAGAGACATATTGTTTACAAAATAGATTCTATCAATTATTAATAAAACTTTTCTTTTTCTATGGGAATTTGTTTCCCTTGACCACAAATATATGAGTGTGAGCTTTCTAATGTAATGAGTGTCTATTCGCACATAATTGATTATCTGCTTTTACATGTAAAAGTGATGGTTTGAACAAAAAACAAACATTTCTCACCATGAATATGGCCTATGCTGCCGACACGGCGTAAAGCAACCACCAATCAATCAATCAATCAATCAGAGACATGAGAATGCAATGAGGGATGGATGGTTGGTTGGTTGTTGGAGTTTTCCGTCCTGGCACCATCTGAGGTCATATCAGGACTGAGGGATGGATAAAGATGTACATTGATTCTTATTAGATTGATGATGGCGCAGTGGACAGGTTGGGGACACAGCTGGATTGAGGGTCTGGTGATTCAACCAGTTCCGTTGATGTAATATAGGCTAAATCCAAGCATCAGTCCGTTGATGTAATTTAGTATGGGATAACTCCAAGCATATGTCCAGTGTGTATGGGGGAGTGCAGTGAGAGTGTAGAGGCAGAGTGGATGGCTGGGCCTAATTACACCCCACCCCCACCTCCCCCTCAACCACAACACATGGTGGAGAGGGGGTGGGGAAGGAGGGAGCGATGACAGAGGTTTGGGTTTCTCTGTAGAACACTTATCACCCTGTCCCTTTCCCCAACCGCCCGCCCCCACACACACGCACTGTGCCCAGTGATTTAGAGTGTGTGTGTGGGGGGGGGAAATGATGGGGGAGGGGCATGTGCTCGGTTGTGGGAGGCCTGACCAGGGGTTGAGGCAGAGGGACACCGACACACCTTCGTTCTCATCCAATTTCATGAGGCGGCAGTTACCATAATTAAGTGATATTTTGCTAGAACACAAACACCAGATAATTTCCCTGATCACATAAATATAAAATCGGCAAATGTTTACTTTCATAATATAAATATTATTTGCTAGTTTACAATACCACATGATATGAGATGCAATACCGATTAGGCCACCACACCAGGTGCAATAACTATAACTATAGATATAGATATAGATATAGATAGATATATATACATCCATACATAGAATACATTGCAAATCAGTGGATATAATCACAATGGATCCTGTCCTGGCCAAACAATAATAATAGGCACAACCAGAACAGCTGTTGCCATCCTAGCATTAAAACCAGAAACCTGTGTATTTTTGGCGGATCCTGTCAAACCATTAATGCTCAGGCCAGGTATGGAACGGCTGCTGCATTAGATAATACCAAAGATCTGAACATCAGCAACTTTCAAATGCACATATCTCACTAACATTTTGGAATATTCTAAAAATTCTAAAATCATGTTGCTTCTCATTCATTGCAGCTTCCAGTGAACTTATAACTTGAATGTTTGGACCCCTTTGAACATTTTAGAGGTTACCTATCTATGCATGACAGACCTGGTAACTACCATGAGGTGACTGGAACTACATAACAAACACACACACAAATAACAAGGCCTACGGGTAGAAACAACACTGAATTGACACACACTACAACCAGCCTATATCCTCCATTCCATACTCACACCCCTCCATCCAACATGCAACCCATACAGCTCCGCCCAGACACACATGCCCACTCACAGTCACTGGGTACAGGGTGGGTGTGGGTGGGGGAGAGGCACATGACTCTTAACAGCTGGATGAACTTAATTGTATCTGAGGTGTGATCGGAATCAAAATATGTTGCACCAATTAAATGACTATCAGCCACATTTGGCCTTTCATTTAAGAGTAATTAACAATTGAATTTACATTAAAACAGAAGGATTTGAATATATTTCA
This sequence comes from Branchipolynoe longqiensis, assembly GCA_030323885.1. NCBI lineage: Eukaryota > Metazoa > Annelida > Polychaeta > Phyllodocida > Polynoidae > Branchipolynoe > Branchipolynoe longqiensis. The sequence goes on from CM059199.1 coordinate 8,524,140, forward strand.
CCTCATAGCATGGTGGTATTGTTAAACTAGCAAATAATATTTATATTATTAAAGAAAACATTAGCACATTTTATATTTATGTGATCATGGAAATGATCTGGTGTTTGTGTTCTCGCAAAGTACCCTAGTAACTGCTGCTCATGGCATTGCTCAGAATGGATGTGTGCACACTGTGTGTCTATCTCCATGACTGAACCAATGGTCAGGCCTCCGTCACCAGAGGACATACGCCTCCCCCATCATCCCCCCTCCGCCTGCCCCGCCCCAACAAACACACAGTGGACAGTGTGATATGCACTGATGACCAACAGAGGGGGGGCCCTGCTGCTGCATGATACTTGTCTTATTGTTTTACTTGTGGTGTGGGTGTGTGGGTTAATCCATAGATGGGTGCTTGATGGTGGCTGCATGTCAACTCGTGATGGCGACAGGGTGTGTGGGCATGTGGCAGAAGGAGTTGCAGCATGTGTTGCTGCCCGTCCAGCCTTGTGGGGAGCCATCAGAGTGCCCCCTACCCTCCCCCCACCCACCCCTCGGGGTGGCGGTATTCGCCCCTCCATGGCCCCCTCCCACTTATCGCCTCCCATCATGGAGGTGGCGAGGCGTGGAGGGGAACGCAAGGAAGTGGGGGGAGACGCAGATGACTCTTAACAACAGGAGGAACCTGGTTGCATCTTATTCTTAGTGCGTAACCAGAATCGAAATATGTTGCACCAATTAAATTACTGTCAGCCACAGTTGGTGTTTAATTTAAGAGTAATTATGGATTGAATTTACATTAAAACAGAAGGATTGTTATGTATTGCACGTTATTATATAATGGTGGTATTGTTAAACTGGCAAATAATATTGATCTTATTAAAGATAACATTTGCAGATTATATATTTGTGTGATCATGGAAACAATCTTTGATTTTGTGTTCTAGCAAAGTACCCGTTAATTATGGTTATTGCTGGTTAATAAAATCGGGTGGGAATGAGTGTATCCGTACCTCCTTGACTGAACCCCTGGTCTGGCCTCCCGCACCCCAGCACATGCCACCCCTAACACCCACACACAGTGGACAGTATCAGGTGCACTGGGTAGAGGCAGAGGGGGCCCTGCTGCTTACAAACAGGGGTGGGTGGGGGTTACCATGGTTACTAATTAAGATAAGATGTGAGTGACCAAGGTTAGCAGAGGATAAGGGAGTTGGTGAAGAACACAAATTGTAGGAAGTGGTATTTTATTTAATTACAATATTTGTTGGTGAATGATAGGGGTGGGGCGGACATGCATGCATACACATGCATGCATACACATACATACATGCATACACAGGTATGCATCCATGCATGTATGCATAAACATCCATACATATATCAATACACATCCATACATCCACATCCATACATGCATACATGCATACATGCATGCATGCATACATGCATACATACATCTTAGCCAATACCGACCCTGGTAGGATGGCGTGTGTGTGTGGATGGTCAAACGAGTGCAGCAGAGCGCCAGGAACACGTGATGATGGCCACCCCTAACACATAATCGGTAGGAGCATTGTGTCTGAGCGGGTGGGTGGGACGGGGGGGGGGGGTGGAGGGGGTAGAGGGGTGACGGTGGTCCGAAGCAGCCTGAAGCAGACCGTTATACTTCCGCCAGTTCTCTACTACTCCACCCCTCACCCCACACACTGACACTGACACTACCATCTCACCCTGCCCCTACACACATACCCGTCCTCACACCCATTATCCCCATCCCCTTAACACAAGCTAAGCGCGAAAATATATACATATACAGAAATATAGATGTCTGTATGCATGTGTATATTATGTATGGATATATATGCATGTGTACGCTTGTATATGTGCATGTACGTACATATGTGTGTATGCATGCATGCATATATGGATAGTTATAATCCCATTATCGCATGTATTAAGCTCTCGAGTTGAACAACACCACCATGATATGAGATGTAAGACATAACAATCCTTCTGTTTTAATGTCAATTCAATCCTAAATTACTCTTAAATGAAACACCAAACATGGCCCATAGTCATTTAATTATAGTAAGGTATAAAGCATGGCTCGAGGAGACTTAACCCTACCTGTCCAGTCTTATGCCCCGGTCACAGACATGTTAGTTGACATAGTTGAACGTAGTGGATGCTAACGTAGTTGAACATTGTTGAACATAGTGGAGGCTAACACAGTTGAACATAGTTGAACTTAGATGAACGTAGTTCAATGTAGTTGAACGTTCCGGCATCCATACTTGTCCGTGATGTTAACTTGGTAACAATGTGGGTGAGCCGTGATGTCCGATTTAATTTTTGATCATGTTCAAAGGAGTGCTTTGTTAGAGGCATGTGGTGCTAACATACTCTAGCATACTCTAGCATACCCTAGCATAGTCTAGCATACTCTAGCATACTCTAGCGTACTCTGGCATGATCTAGCATACTTGGAAGAAGCCCTGGTCACATAGTCATTAGTGGACCTAGGTGAACATAGTGGACGCTAATGTAGTTGAACATAGTTGAACGTAGTTGAATGTTGTTGAACGTAGTTGAACGTAGTTGAACGTAGTTGAACGTAGTTGAACATAGTTGAACATAGTTGAATGTGGTTGAACGTAGTTGAACATAGTTGACCATAGTTGAACGTACCGTAATGTATTTATCTATACCAAAACCTGCCGTACCTTAACTTGTTTCAACGTAGTTTAACATACTTACACCATGTTTGACTCACGTTAGCCTCCACTACGTTCACCTACGTTCAAGTACGTCCACTACCATCTATGTGACCGCGACATTAAAAGCAGGGGTGGATGGGATGGCAAATTAAGCTATGTAGAGAATAGGTGTTGGTTTTTTTAAAGTTAAGGTCGAAGTGAGAACCATTTCAAAGTTAAGGCAACAGATTTTCTCAAACAGGATCATAAATATATGGAACAGTCTCCCACAAAATGTTATTGATGCTGAGTCAATAAATTCATTCAAGAATAGATTAGAAAAAGCATCGGCTGATGATCCGGGGGAAATCTGACCCCTTATTCACCACATGCTACTAATTATTCCTTGTGTTCCTTACTTACTTGCACTCAAGCAAAAATGAGAGACAAATAAGTGTTCACACTTGCTGTCTACCATTCGCTATTTCGCTATTTCGTCTCAGTCAGTCGTTTTGATATTTGAATGTCTTTAACTTCAAAAAGTTCAACTTTAAGGCTAGGTGGCACTTTGATCAGCGGCCATTTGAATTGTTCTGTTATAAATCGATAGGTGGCGCCATGCGCGTCCTTAGTAACTGAATCTTGTCTGCCCCGCGTGCTAAATTACCCATCTTAACCTACATGAACAATTAATGAGAGTAGAAGAAGCAATTTAATGTGAATGGTTCTATAACAATAGCTCCGTTTCCTCTTGATGTATCACCATGAATGGCATATATACTGTTCTCCTTTTTGTATGCATCATTTTGATCATGCTTAAAAGGAAAGCTTCTGGCTTTTCTTTCTCTGTGGTTTCTAATTCACCTACCTGACTTTCTAATAGTGGGTTCATTATTTTCAGGGACAATGATTAGCGCAATGAAACTGCTCAAATGTCATCTTCTATTTCCAACTAGCATAGAGTGGGGGGGGGGAGGGTATCTTTCTAATTTTTCCAAAAATAGATAATGCTTCATCATCATGTCAGCTATTAAATTAGACTAGAGTGAAACCTCTCTAACTGACCATCTCCCTAGATTGACCACTCCCCTATTTCGATCGCTTTATTTGGGTTCCAAATGACCGGCCATAGAATACCATTGTATCGATAAAAAAAAACTTTCTAAACCAACTACCTTCCTAAATGGACCATTTAAAGTCCGTCCCATAGTCCGTCGATTTAGAGAGGTTTTACTGTATTTTTAAAATGGCCATCCTATCTGGGCTCACTGCTTATTGTAGGTGTGTAATGGTCACATAGAATAAAAGAACTTCATTCACTAGGTTAATTAATCAGTGATTGTGTATCTAGTTTTGTTTGTGTGTTGTTGTTTTACGTCCTAGCAACATCTAATGTCATATCAGTTCAGGTAGCGACTTGTGACAGTGCGCACTCATGGTGACTTTATAGTGCTGCCCCACTGTGAGACCAGGCCGCCAGCACCATGACCTGATATCCCCCTCAGTCACATTATCCTCACACTGACCCAACCAGTCCTTGCCCTATCCTAATAATGCCAAGTGCCAGGCTAGGAAGCGACTAGTATCAATGTTGAAGTCATCGGTTTGACTCGACCAGGGTTCGAACACACGGACCCATGGGTTCGGATCCCCAGATCTTCCAAAACAGGAGACAGATGGTTTTTTTAAATTTTGTATTTAAATTTTTTTTATTGAGGCTGTATTTATACTGTCCATATCATATAAGCCTGGGTACCCAGGGTTGTTTTCAATGCTGGCCAGTTGTAGTGTTGGTGTTATCTTACCACACAGTGGCTACTGATAAGGTATTTGATTGCCTGCATTTCAGTAGCAGATAGATAATTGGTTGGTATGGTTAATAGCCTATGTTAGTTTTTTTGGATTTGTTTTGATGTTCTTGGTATATATGTATTTATTTGTTCTACTCTTATTACTAGACTAGCCTACTCCTATTTACATATGTTCAACTCCTTCAAACGTTCAACTCATTCGGCCATCCCGCCCCCTCTCAAACAATGAGGTGCATAGAGAGGTATTCATGGATATGGTGACTGTATCAGGGAGCCTAGGTAGTGTAATGGCTAATGTGATAGCCCCAGAATGGTAAGATCGGTGGCTTCGAAACCTGCTCTTGGCACAATATGTCTTGTGTTCATCACCCCTATGACATATATAATGAGTAGTGAGAACAAGAGGCGAGTGGGGGCGCCACCAGTCCCGAAGCCGAGTAGCTGAGGTAGGGTCAAATGTTCTCCAAGCTGATTGGAGGATACTATAATAACCAAACCGTCAGATTATTTATATTTGGATATTTCTTAAACAGTGTATATATATATATAAATATATATATATTTGGGTAATTCTTAAACATTGTATATATATATATATATATATACAATGTTTAAGAATTATTTAGGTATGCAGGTATTGCAGGTATAGCAATACCTTAGGGAGTTTGACGCCCCTGCCCTGCAGAGTTGTAAACCACTGCCTTGTGGTACAGGTTCTTGACAGAACCGAAGGCTAAGGGAGCAAAGCCTAAACAGAAAACCATAATCACTGTGGCAGCATTAAAGGTGGTTGATGTATGGAACTCCCAACATCTCCCGACCAGCCACTGCAGGGACAAATAGTTTTGTCTTGACATGTTCTTGCCGGTGTGAAACCTCTATTTGCTCCCCGAGAGAGTGCCACTGGTAACTTACAAAAGCCAGCAGCACTTCAACACTTTTGCAGGCAGCTTGCATGAAATGTACACCATCAAGAGAAACCTGAAGCTGGGAGACATTAAGACCGACACATGGACGCAACTCTCACAGCAGAGAGCTAAATGGAGAGCGGCAGTCAAGTAATGAAAGCAGTCTTTGTTGCTTCACGACCGACAGCATGATGATGATGATGATGAAGAATTATCCAAATATAAATAATCTGACAGTTCGGTTATATATATATATATCTATATATACAATGGCTTATAAGATATATATATATATATATATATATATATATATATATCCTATAAGCCTTAACTACGACAATGAAGATAACAACATAATTGTTCTGAGATATTTTTACATAATAGTCTCCGGCAAGATATGCCTTGCTTAACATACACATTTTGAAATTCGGCGGAGAAGTGGGGCGGGCTGGTACACGCCCAGGTAAACACTGTTGGCCCTGGTGCCACTGGCACTAGTAACCCGGCAGCAAATGAACCAAATGCCTGAATTTATCGTCCAATATTGAGAAAAGCAACATCTCCCCATCTTATATATGAGTCAGTCTCACGGAAATAGGCCAATCGGGGAAAGTTATCAGCGTAGAGCATTGGATGTCGGTGTCGAACGGCATAGTTATAGTTTAGCATTGACAGAAGTTCTTAAATGTATCCTGGATGTAAAGGTAGAGAAAATACAACAACCCTGTTTGTTTCTAGGATAATTTAATATGAAAGAAAGAAATGCACTACACTGTAACAATTGCGATGCCGACATCTGTTAAAGATAATTCACGACGAAACGGAAGTGGTATGGGTTGCCTTTATTCTGTCAGGTCATCTGTGGCAGTAATGAGACCTTCTGACTAAGGATCAATACAGTCAGCATCAATTAAGGTCAACCGCTAAGAGCACTACCAGAACAATGAAGTCTACAATCAGAGCAATAAGACAAATAAGAGGACAATGTAGACAGGCCAAATGAATGAGGGACAATCAGCGCTCTCAGCCCCATCGTTAAGTGTCTGTGGTTAGTTGAGGGGTGGGAGGCGGACAATTACAGCCGAGTAACCTGACTTTGCGGGCTCGTGTCCAGGTGGTAAGTGAGCGAGGGAGCAGTTTGTGTGACGTCAGCGTGGGCTGGAGCCCGTAAAGGCCCTGTCACACTACGACATAACGACGTCAGCGTAGGGAGAACCTGAAAAACGTTGAACTTCTCGGCGTAGTATGCACATTTTGGGACAAGTTGAACGTGGATGCAGCATAGGTGACGAGAGCGTAATGTCGGTAAAGCGTAGTGATAGCGTCATTCAATGAGGGAGTACAACATAATTACGCTGATGGGACGTTATTAACGTTATTCGATCGCCAGAACTATGTTGCTTTACGTTACCTTACGTTACTTACATCATGAAATGGTGGCAAAATGGTAAATGTACGTTGGACGTCTGTTAGGCGTCCGTTATCCTAACGTTTTCACTATGCGGACTGCACATTCCCACCACCTTTAATGTGGGTCAACGTAATGCAACGTAATGCAATGTAGTGCAACATAGTGACCAGCGTTTGACTAATGTCCGTTTAACGTCATTGATGTTCGCCTAACGTGTACAGAACGTACGGCGAACATAAACCCTTATGTTCTAGTTATGTCGAAAGTTTTGAACAGGTTCAAAACTTTGATGCGCCCCGACGTTACATGATGTAACATGACATAGCTCGACATCAGTCTATCGTCATTCTGACGTCATCATAACATAACCCAACATACGTCAATGTAATGACGAAACGTGATCACGTCAGGCTTACATTTGCTCGTTCCATCGTAGTGTGACAGGGGTATAAGGGGCCGACACAACGAGGCATTAGTTCCAGGCTTTTAAGGAAGGAGGCGCTACCTTAGATGCTAGTAGCCTGTGGCACCGGTCAGGTGGAAGTAATGGGAATTTGAGGGCGTTTGACAGAAGTGGGCACCATCATAGCCGCAAGCTAGTTCACTCGGGTTCCACCAGGTGGTGACAAAGGAAGATCCCTACCACTTCCCATTCTATCAAGAATTGCCCATGTTTGCGCTAACAATAGTAACATGACCAATGAGCAAGACGAAAAGTGGTGCCACCGTCGGAGCTGAGGTTGAGTAGTTTAGAGCAGTAGATGACTAGTTTGAGGCTCCTCCACCCGATTAATGGTGGATGGCTGCGAGGAGCGAGTATGGAATTGCGGGTTATTATATTTGTATAATTCTTATACAGCATATACATTATTATACATAGTATAAAATTTACTATGTCGATTTAAATAATGGCAGCCTCCTTAATATGTCTGTGTCATTACCGCCACCATCACCCACATCAAAATAATCATATATATCATGAAACGCGATTCGCACAGACCTTGTTTACTAGTGATGCATTTTAAAAGAAAACTAGATATGGACTCTATGATGTATTTGTTTTTTTGTTGTTTTAAATCCTAGCAACATCTAAGGTTATATGAGGACGGGTACCGACTTGTGACAGTGTGCACTCATTTTGACTTTAAAGTGCTGCCCCACTAGAAGACCAAGCCACCAGGACCAGGACCTGATACCCCACTCAGTCACATTATCTTGAGACTGAGCCAACCAGTCATTGTCCTATCCTAATAATGCCGAGCGCCAGGCTAGAAAGTGACAAGTACCAATTTGTAAGTCATTGGTTTGACTCGACCAGGGTTCGAACCCACGACCCCACGATCTACCAACACCGGAGACTGACACTCTAACTCATTTGGCCATCCCGTCTGGTTATCTATGATGTAAGTGGCGATATGGTGAGTGCCTGAATGCTTGCCAGCAAGTAGATTGTATTTATCAAAGCCTGTCTTCCATGGATTTCAGAGAAATTGAGATAACAAAAATATATATGTTAAAAAGTGTTTTGTCTCCAGTGTCTGTTATTTAATGATGCTGTCATGTTGTTTTGTTATTGTCCATGTTTTTCTGCTGCCATCACCGTTAGGAACACCTGTTCCTTGCGTTTCCATTTCGCGAATGTTGTCCTCGTTGGGCGATAACACTGCTCACACACCGACACATTTACACGCATTTTAATCAAATCTTACATGCACCCACACACATCCACAAGCAGGCACACGTACATGCACACACATGCACACACACCCACACACATCCACAAGCAGGCACACATACACTAACACACACATGCACACACGCACCCACACACATCCACAAACAGGCACACGTACATGCACACACACATGTACACACGCACCCACACACATCCACAAGCAGGCACACATACACTAACACACACATGCACACACACACCCACAAACATCCACAAACAGGCACACATACATGCACACACACATGCACATACGCACCCACACACATCCACAAACAGGCACACGTACATGCACACACACATGCACACACGCACCCACACACATCCACAAGCAGGCAAACATACATGCACACACATGCACACACACCCACACACATCCACAAGCAGGCACACATACACTAACACACACATGCACACACGCACCCACACACATCCACAAACAGGCACACGTGCATGCACACATACATGCACACACGCACCCATACACATCCACAAGCAGGCACACATACACTAACACACACATGCACACATGCACCCACACACATCCACAAACAGGCACACGTACATGCACACACATGCACACACGCACCCACACACATCCACAAGCAGGCACACATACACTAACACACACATGCACACACGCACCCACACACATCCCAAACAGGCACACATACATGCACACACACATGCACACACGCACCCACACACATCCACAAGCAGGCACACATACATGCACACACATGCACACACACACACCCACACACATCCACAAGCAGGCACACATACACTAACACACGCATGCACACATGCACCCACACACATCCACAAACAGGCACATGTACATACACACACACATGCACACACGCACCCACACACATCCACAAGCAGGCACACATACACTAACACACACATGCACACCGACACCCACACACATGCACAAGCAGGCACACATACACTAACACACACATGCACACACGCACCCACACAAATCCACAAGCAGGCACACATACACTAACACACACATGCACACACGCACCCACACACATCCACAAACAGGCACACATACACTAACACACACATGCACACACACCCACACACATCCACAAACAGGCACACATACACTAACACACACATGCACACACGCACCCACACACATCCACAAACAGGCACACATACATGCACACACATGCACACACGCACCGACACACATCCACAAGCAGGCATACATTCACTAACACACACATGCACACACACCCACACACATCCACAAGCAGGCACACATACATGCACACACACATGCACACACGCACCCACACACATCCACAAGCAGGCACACATACACTAACACACACATGCACACACACCCACACACATCCACAAACAGGCACACGTACATGGACACACACATGCACACACGCACCCACACACATCCACAAGCAGGCACACATACTCTAACACACACATGCACACACACCCACACACATCCACAAACAGGCACACATACATGCACACACACATGCACACACACACCCACACACATCCACAAGCAGGCACACATACACTAACACACACATGCACACACGCACCCACACACATCCACAAACAGGCACACATACATGCACACACACATGCACACACGCACCCACACCCCTCCACAAGCAGGCACACATACACTAACACACACATGCACACACGCACCCACACACATCCAGAAGCAGGCACACATACACTAACACACACATGCACACACGCACCCACACACATCCACAAACAGGCACACGTACATGCACACACACATGCACAGACGCACCCACACACATCCACAAACAGGCACACGCACATGCACACACGTGCACACACGCACCCACACACATCCACAAACAGGCATGTGCACATGCACACACATGCAACCATACCCATGTGCACTCACACACACATGCACACATGCACCCATACACATCCACAAACAGGCACACGCACATGCACACACACATGCAACCATACCCATGGACGCTCACACACATGCACACACACACCCACACACATCCACAAACATGCACACGCACATGCACACACACATGCACACACGCACCCACACACATCAACAAACAGGCACACGCACATGCACACACACATGCAACCATACCAACAGAGCCTCACACACACATGCACACACACACCCACACACATCCACAAACAGGCGCACGCACATGCACACACACATTCAACCATACACATGGACACACACATGCATACACACCCACACACATCCATATGCAGGCACACGCACATGCAATCATACACACGGACACACACATGCACACACACCCACACACATCCACAAGCGGGCACACATATATGCACACACACATGTACACACGCACCCACACACATCCACAAGCAGGCACACATACACTAACACACATCCACACACACCCACACACATCCACAAGCAGGCACACGCACATGCACACGCACATGCAACCATACCCATGGACACTCACACACATGCACACACGCACCCACACACATCCATATGCAGACACACGCACATGCAATCATACACACGGACACACACACATGCCCACACACCCACACACATCCACAAGCAGGCACATGCACATGCACATGCACATGCAACCACACATGCAACCATACACATGGACACTCACACACATCCACACATACACCCACCTACATCCACATGCAGGAACACACACATGCACACATACATGCAAGCATACAAACGGACACACACATGCACACACACATCCACATGCATGCACACGCACATGCACACACATGCACAGACACATGCACACAGATGCACCCACACACATCCACATGCAGGCACACACATGCAACCATACACACACGCACATGCACACATACACCCACATGCACATGTAGGCACATACACATGCACACAAATGCATCCATGCACATGCACACGCACACACATGCACACACGCACCCACACAGATCCAGAATCAGGCATATGCACGTGCACACGCATGCAACCATACACACGCACACTCACACACATGCACACACACGTACCCACACACAGCCACATGCAACAACATACATCCACACGTTCCCACCCAAGAACACACGTCCACACGCCCCCACACATACCAACTAGCACCCACACACATCCACACACACCCAATAACTCACCCACAGGCACCCAAACGCACCAAAACACGAATCCACATACATCCACCCACATTCACACATATCCACACACATCCACACGCAACAACACACGTTTACACTCCCACACACCCATACACGCATCCACAATCATCCACACACATTCACATATACACGCACACATCCACACATACACACACGCACCGATACAAGTATTGACATTCATCGACACACATATACATGCACATATCCACATGCATCAACACACATCCACCCGCACCCACACACACCGCCACGCACGCACACGCACCCATACACGCACTCACATTCATCCACACACACACACGCACACACTAATACACCCAAACCACACACACGCATCCACAGAAAACACAAACAGCCACACACACCCATACACCTAGTACACACCAGTACACACACAGATACACCAATAGACACGCACACACCCGGACACACACACACATCTAGACACACCCACAGACACACTACCACAGACACTCCCAAACACCCATAAACACTCACACAGAAACACCCACCCACAGATATACACACAAATACAACCATAGACACACTCACATACACACACAGACACACAAAGTAAAGTTTGTTTTATTTAACGGCGCCTCTAGAGTGCATTGATTTTTATCATCATCTATTGGAAGTCACATGCACATGCAACCACATGCAGACAGTGAGAAAAACCTACAAGATATAGTGAATAGAATCAATAAAGCTGGAATACTATTCAACATGAAGATGAATGCCAGGAAGACCAAAACAATGGTTATAAGTAAAAAGACAGATAAACCAAATGTCAATATAACCATAGATGGCACAAACATAGAACAAGTATCCAAATTCATATATCTCGGACAAAATATTACAAATGATGGGAGATGTGAGGAAGAAATTAAAAGAAGGATAACAATAGCCCGAACAACATTCTCCAAAATGTATAGAGTGTTAACATCAAGTAAGATATTAATACAAACAAGGAAGCGTATTCTTCAGTGTTATGTGTGGTCTACTCTAATGTATGGGGCAGAGACATGGACAATCTCTAAGAAGATGTACAAACGTTTAGCAGCATTTGAGATGTGGACTTATCGAAGGATGATGAAAATATCATGGACAAAGAAGATCACCAACAAAGAAGTTCTCAGAAAAATTAAAAATAAGAAAAGCTTGTTTGCCACTATACAGACAAAGAAACTTATTTATTTTGGCCACATCATTCGTCAGAGTTCAATATACCGTACATTGTTGGAAGGGAAGGTGAATGGCAGCAGAGGGAGGGGGAGACCAAGAACATCATGGTTTACAAATATTTCACAGTGGACAGGCTTGAATTATTCACAGTCTATCAGAACAGCACAACATCGGGACAAGTGGAGAACCATTGCATCCAACCCTCGACTAGAGGATGGAACTATTGATTGATTGATTGGAAGTCAAACATATCAACATCCAGACATATTTCTTTGGAGGAAACCCACTGCCACCACCACATAGGCTACGCTTTCCAATAAGCAGCAAGGGGTCTTTTATATGCACTTTCCCACAGACAGGACACCACATACCACAACCTTTGATGAGCCAGTTGTGGACCACTGGTTGGAACAGAGAGACACACTCACACATGCATACACACAAAGATACACAAACTCACAAACATACATCCACATCCACCTGCACATGAACCAACACCAGCACACCCACACACACAAAGTCACGGACACCAACAGACGGATTTTACAGTGGGGCAGCACTATAAAGCCACCATAACTGTGCACTGTCATAAGTTGGTACCCGTCCTCACATGACCTTAGATGTTTCAATGAACAAAAACACAACAGCAAAGACCATGAATGAAGCTACAAAACAAAGACTCAAGGTGACTACTTGATTCGTATTTCGCTACCCTCATGAGGCGTAATCGATTAACACGACCCGGGCGATTCGGGTCATCTGAGTTGCTAGAATTTCAAATCGAGCACCGCAAGTGGAGATGACAAAAACATGTGCCATGTGCAAAACGACCCAACCCCAGTAACCCACCTCTTGGCTGGGGTAGTAACCCACCTCTTGGCTGGGGTTTGCTAGGAAGGATGATGTCACTGTTGTGATGGTACCGTCCTGCAGGATAATAGCTACCAGTACCAGTCCTACATGTCTTTTTGTTGGTAATAACACAGATTAATGATATGGAAATATAACTAAACTATGCAATCATAAAATACTCTTGAATCCTATTTTGCTGTAGTTATATCGGTTATTACAAAATTGTAAAAAGTGTTGGAATAAGCCACCATTTTGTCTACCCCGAGCATGGAGAAACGTATTCGATTATTCGACCCGAGTCTGTAGGATGTTCGCATGGGCCAAGAAGTGACTCGGGTGACCCAAGTTGATTAATCGATTACGCCCATGGAGCTTTGGTTGTTTGGTTTGGTTGTTGGAGTTTTACGTCCTGGCAACATCTAAGGTCATATCAGGACAGGTGACAGTGACAGTGCTCGCTCATGCCGACTTTATACTACTGCCCCACTGGGAAATCAGGTTGCAGGCACCATGACCTGATATCTTACTCAGTCACATTATCCTGACACTGAGCTAACCAGTCCTTGCTCTATCCAATAATGCCAAGCGCCAGGCTAGCAAGTGACAGGTATCAATTTTATAAGTCATTGCTTTGACTCTACCGAGAACTGAACTCCCGATATCGCACATGCAAGGTCCGCGCTCTACCGATTCGGACACCTCGCCCGATGTCTCACGAAGGCGACACAGTGTCATTTGTTAGCAGTGACTAGATGTTGTTGTTGTTTTATGTCCTAGCAACATCTAAGGTCATACCAGGATGGGTACCAATTTGTGACAGTGCGCACTCATGGTGACTGTATAATGCTGCCCTAAAGGAAGATCAGGCTGCCAGCACCATGACCTGATATCCCACTCAGTCACATTATCCTGACACTGAGCCAACCAGTCCTTGCCCTATCCTAATAATGCCGAACTCCAAGGTAGGAAGCGACAAGTATCAATTTCTAAGTCATTGGTTTGAGTCGACCAGGGCTCGAACCCACGATCTATCAGCACGGGAGATGGACGCTCTAACTCATTCGGCCATCCCGTCTGGTCCGCAGCGACTAGAAGCATCATTGTATCTCCAACAGGTCATAAATACTTCAACAGACCTGTTTATGTTGTATCGAGCGTAATATAACTTCATTATGAATGGTAGCGATCATCACTTAAATATGGGTAGAACACGGTGTGGATTTACCGGACGCCGTGGCCGAATCGGTAAAGCATACTCTTCCCATACAGAAGGTCGGGAGGTAGATACCCGGTCGAGTCAAATCAATGACTTATAAAATTGATACTTGTCGCTATCTAGCCTGGCACTCAGCATTAATAGGATAGCACAAGGATTGGTTAGCGCAGTATCACGATAATGTGACTGATTGGGAAATTGGGTCTCGGTGCCGGTGGCCTGGTCTCAAAGTGGGGCAGAACTATAAAATCGGCATCAGTGTGCACTGTCACAAGTCGGGACTCATCCTGATGATGACCTCAGATGTTGCCAGGACGTAAAACTCCAACAACCAAACCAAACCTGTGTGGCTTCAGAAATGCCATTTGAGGCAGCATTTGTTTGTTTGTTGTTTTATGTCCTACCAACATCTAAGTTATATACAGTTAACGGGTACTGACTTGTGACAGTGTGCACTCATGGCAACTTATTAGTGGGAAATCAGGCCACCGGCCCCATGACCCATAATTCCACTCAGTCACATTATCCTAAGACTGAGCTAACCACTCCTTGCCCTATCCTATTAATGCTGAGCGCCAAGCTAGGAAGCGACAAGTATCAATTTTATAAATCATTGGTTTAACTCGACCAGGAACGGAACTCTCAACCTTCTGCACGCAAAGCCCACGCTCTATCGATTAGGCCATCGCACCCTGTAAGCAACATAAAAGTCAACGTGTACTGCAATTAGATATTGTCTGTAGCGCATGTGCAGTGTGCTGCCACACACAACATTAGTTCTTCCCACTGCAATACGCAACGAGAAAGTCCAATTGATCCTCAATGAAGGACCAGACGGGATGGCCGAATGAGCTAGAGCTTCCGTCTCCCGTGTTGGTAGATCGTGGGGTTGTGGGTTCGAACCCTGGTCGAGTCAAACCAATGACATACAAATTGATACTTGTCACTTCCTAGCCTGGTGCCCAGCATTATTAGTATAGGGAAAGAACTGGTTGGCTCAGTGTCAGGATAATGTGACTGGGATATCAAGTCATAGTGGGATATCAGGTCATGGTGCTGGTGGCCTGGTCTCCCAGTGGGGCAGCACTATAATAATAAAATCGCCATGAGTGCACACTGTCACACGTCGATTACCGTCCTAATATGACCTTAGATGTTGCTAGGACATAAAACAACAACAGACAAACAAAGCCTCAATGAAGCCTACATTGACCCATTTCAGGCAACAAATGGTTAATATGTGCTGGCCTCAATCAATGAGTGTTGATACTCTGATATAACTGGGCTTGCTATAGTCGAGTACAGTCCAACTCGTTAATTATGACTTTTAAAAAGAAAGCTTCTTTAATTTAACAACGCCTCTAGAGCACATTGATTTGTATCATCGGCTATTGGACGTCAAACATATGGTCATTCTGACATATTTCTTTGTTAGAAACCTGCTGCCACCATATAGGCTACTCTTTCCGATGAGCAGTGAGGGGGTCTTTTATATGCACTTTCATACAGATAGGACAGCACATACCCCAGCATTTGATGAACCAGTTGTGGACCACTGGTTGAAATGGAAAATAGCCCAAACTGCGATCAGATGACTCACACCTTCAGAGGTGGACATGCACCACCTGAGCTATGACTTGTAACGCCGAGTGACTGCTGAGACTGAGAGGGAGGTTGTGACCTAGATACGGCTCCCTGCCCGCCTGCCTGCCGCTACCAGCGCACCAGAACGAGGCTATGCATGAAACATGTGACTGGGTTCAAACTCCAAGTCGTTACCTGGAGGTAAAAGGCCCAACTCAATTTGTTTGTTGTTGCTTTACGTCCTAGCAACATCTAAGATCCATCAGTATGGGTACCGACTTGTGACAGTGCACACTCATGGTGACTTTATAGTGCTGCCCCACTGGAAGACCATGCTGCCAGTATCATGACCTGACATTCCACTCAGTCACAGTATCCTGACACTGAGCCAACCAGTCCTTGCTCTATCTTAATCATGCCGAGTGCCTGACTAGGAAGCGACAAATATCAATTTCTACGTCATCGGTTTGACTCGACCAGGGTTCGAACCAACGGTCCCATTGGTCGGATCACGCTATCTCCCAAACCAGGAGACGGATGCCAACTCATTCGGCCATCCTGTCTGGTCGGCATAAATCGATGATAGCGAAGACCAGGTATCTATTATGTATACAGCGTGAGGCCAGATTATTGGCGGTTGTCAGAATAACCCTTCACGAGGAGTGGACATACATCACTGGCAAAGGGCTGTTGCCCTTTTATTTTAGATTCAGCAGTTATTTTGTTTCTAGTCATCGACCGGACACGGTGGCCGAATAGGTTTGTTTGTTTGTCGTTTGTTTGTTGTTGTTTTACATCCTAGCAACATCTAAGGTCACATCAGGACGGGTACCGACTTGTGAAACTGCACACTCATGGTGACTTTATAGTGCTGCCCCACTGGAAGACCAGACTGCCAGTATCATGACCTGATATTCCACTCAGTCACATTATCCTGACACTGAGCCAACCAGTCCTTGCCCTATCTTAATAATGCCGAGTGCCTGGCTAGGAAGCGACAAGTATCAATTATTAAGTCATTGGTTTGACTCGATCAGGGTTCGAACCCACGATCCTATCGGTTCGGATCCCCCGACCTCCCAAAACAGGAGACAGATGCTCAACTCATTCGGCCATCCCGTTTGGTCAGCACAAATCGATGATAGCGAAGCCCAGGTATCTATTATGTATACAGCGTGAGGCCAGATTATTGGTGGTTGTCAGAATAACCCTTCACGAGGAGTCGACATCATCATCATCATCATCATTTGCTGTGTTGAGCTTTGTCAGTTTATTTGTCCCTTGCCTGTTGTGTTTTTGTTGTATTCTGAATGTCACTTTTGACCTTAGCATCTGGTGATCAGTCCAGCAGTTAGCTCCAAGCATGGCTCGAGTACTGTGGATGTCCATCTTATCCCGCACCTTGTGATGATGAAGTTGATCATATGCCAGTGCCTGGAACGAGGATGCATCCAAGTGGTCTTGCGTTCATCCTTCTGCTTGAACATGGTGTTTGTCACTATCAGTTCGAACTCTGAGCACAAAGCCAATAGGAGCTCACCATTGGAGTTGCATTTCCCGATTCCATGTTTGCCCATGACCAAGGGCCACTTGTCATTGTCTCTTCCTATCCTTGCATTGAAGTCTCCTATCAGCAGTAGCTTATCAGTGTGAGGGATGTCACTGAGCGTACTTGCCAGCTGGTTGTAGAAGGCCTTCTTGGTATCATCTGGGTTTGTCATTTTTGGAGCGTACACACTGATAATTGTAGCAAAGTTGTCCTTGCTCAAAGGTAGTCTCATCGTCATGATTCTGTCACTTACTGGTCGTGGCATTTCTGTCAGCTTTGTGATGATGTCCTTTTTGATAGCAAAGCCCACTCCGGCCTCCCTTCTCTCTCCTTCGGGTTTGCCACTCCAGAAGAAAGAGTATTCCAGGTCATTGAGACTAGCAGACTCTGAGAACCTTGTTTCGCATAGGGCAGCAATGTCGATGTTGTATTTTGCCAGTTCCATTGCTACTAGTGCCATACGTCTTTCTGGTCGGTCAGCTGCTTCTCGGTCAAGAAGAGTCCTGACGTTCCATTGGGCAATTGTCAGTAGTTGTGTTGTGTTGCGTTGTGTTCCTCCTAGCTGATTTTACGCTGTCGACGGAAGATGAGCTCGAGCAGCGCAGTCCTTGGTAACCCGGGCGACGACCGAGCCGGTATGGTGTTTTGTGCGGTTGTACATTTCATGAAAGCTGCCTGCAAAAGTGTTGAAGTGCTGTTGGATTTTGCAAGTTACCAGCGGCACTCTCTCGGGGAGCAAAATAGAGGTTTCACACCGGCAAGAACATGTCAAGACAGGCGCAAAACTATTTGTCCCTGCAGTGGCATTTCTGGCCTGTAGCTATTTGTCGTACCTAATGAATTATTTCCTAATATTCACTGCTAATTTAATCCATCCAGTCCCAACTAAATGTCCTGGAAATATTAAGGAAATTAGATATAATGTTGTGCTTTCTAGTCATGTATTCCAATATGGAAACATCCCAAAACTCAGTGTGTCAGAGCCAAAACTGGCAAACTGCACATTAATCTTATATAGAATTCGACCTTGGTAATTAACTCAGAGGTCAAATGACCATGATCATCATCTTCATCATGCTGTAGGTCGCGATGCGACAAAGACTTCTTTCATTACTTGACTGCCGCTCTCCATTTAGCTCTCTGCTGTGAGAGTGATGTCCATGAGTCGGTCTTAAGCTTCAGGTTTCTCTTGATGGTATCTTACATTTCACCAAAGCTGCCTGCAAAAGTGTTGAAGTACTGCTGGCTTTTGCAAGTTACCAGCGGCACTCTCTCGAGGAGCAAATAGAGGTCTCACACCGGCAAGAACATGTCAAGACAGGCGCAAAACTATTTGTCCATGCAGTGGCTGGTCGGGAGATGTTGGGAGTTCCATACATCAACCGCCCTTAATGCTGCCACAGTGACATGGTTTTCTGTTTAGGGTTTGCTCCCTTAGCCTTCGGTTCTGTCAAGGACCTGTACCACAAGGCAGTGGTTTACAACTCTGACATACATCACTGGCAAAGGGCTGCTGCCCTTTTATTTTTGATTCAGCAGTTATTTTGTTTCTAGTCATCGACCGGACACAGTGGCCGAATAGGTTTGAGTGTTTGTTGTTTGTTTGTTGTTGTTTTACATCCTAGCAACATCTAAGGTCACATCAGGATGGGTACCGACTTGTGACAGTGCACAGTCATGGCGACTTTATAGTGCTGCCCCACTGGGAGACCAGGCTGCCAGTACCATGACCTGATATCCTAGTCAGTCACATTTTCCTGACATTGAGCCAACCAGTCCTTGCGATAGCGATCTCCAGATATCTATTATGAAGCCAGATTTTTGGTGGTTGTCAGAAAGCCCTTCACGAGGTGTGGACATACATCACTGGTATAGGGCTTCTGCCCTTTTATTTTTCAGTTGGCAGTTGTTTGGTTTCTTGTCATCGAACGGATGCCGAATCGGTAGACCACAGGCCTCGCGTGTGGAAGATCGGGAGTTCAGTTTCCAGTCAAGTCAAAGCAATGACTTATAAAATTGATACTTGTCGCTTCCTAGCCTGGCGCTCAGAATTAATAGGATAGGGCCAGAACTGCTTAGCTCAGTGTCAGGATAATGTGACAGAGTGAAATATCGGGTCATGGCCCCAGTGGCCTGATTTCCCAGTAGGAGAGCACTATAATTGTGCCAAGTGTACACACTTGTAGAATCTAATGCTCAATGCTCAGACATGTGGATGTATACATAGGGCATGAGGAAAACAATACAGACAAAGAGAAAGTAAGGGAGTAATGCATAAGAGAGAGAGTATAGCCCTCTGGTTTATTGTTATATAGTTACATGGGTTCATTGTAGAGTATCATACCACCTCCTTCCACCAATGGGAATCAAGCATTGCTGGTCCTACTAATAGGAATCCAGCATTCCTGGTCTCCATGGATACCAGTGGTCTTCCCACCACCAGTAGCTGTATGGCCCCTTGGCCACCACCAACCGTGACCTTTTGAGTGTGGTGACAGCTACCCCAGCAGAAGGGCTATGCCCTGAGTGCAATCACACCGAGACCTGCCAGCACCACTATGTCTATTTACATCCCACTCAGGCACCACCAACCCATATATATATGCACCTGTTGATGTACACCGATCAGTAATAGAACATTTACATTTCCCCCTTGCTGAGTATCGGAATATTGTACACACTGTCACAAGTCGGTACCCATCGTGATATGACCTTAGATGTTGCCAGGACGTAACACTCCAACAACCAACGAACCAACCAGTGCACTCTGCAGCTCATTTAAAGTTGCATAGTCCGGTAAATCTTTTTGAGTTTCTGTCATTTTTTGTTAGATAAATATATTAAATTGATTCTTACGATATACATTACTTTAAGTTTGAAGTAACTTTTACCGTTTGAGATTTGTCAAGTACAAACCATCAAAATTGATGTTGGCAATCATGTCAAAATGCTTGCACCATAGGCTTCTCTAGAAACAATTTCTATTCAATTGAATCAGTATTCCCTTTGCTCTGGCAACAAATGCGTAACAATTGCATCAGTATCTAAGTTGAATGTGTAGAATCAAATTTACATAATTATTTTTTGTTGGTGAAAATGTGATGCTTCATCAGACTATGCAGCTTTACCACATAACACCCACCAATCCCCGCTCCATGCCATCAACTCCCTTAAACCGGAAGTGCCTGTGTGCAGAGAAGCGCCAGTCGATCTCAGAATTGTTTTTATTTAACAACACCTCTAGAGCACATTGATTTTCAGAGCATGGGCTATTGGAAGTCAAACATTTGGTCATTCTTACAAATTTCTTTGGAGGAAACCCGCTGCCGCCACATAGGCTAATCTTTCCGATAAGCAGCGAGGTGTTTTTTTTAAATGCTCTGTGCAGGATGGAATATAATTGGCAGGGGAATATGTCCTATATGTATAATCCTATAACTTATTATCGATCATATGCAATTTCCTAAAGACAGGACAGCACATACCACAGCCTTTGATGAACCAGTTTTGGACCACTGGTTGGAACGGAAAATAGCCCAATCTGCAAATGGGACCACTGAGCAGGATCGAGCGGATGACCCACACCTTCACAGGTGTACACTCTACCGCCTGAGCTATGCCCCGCTCCCCCAGCTCAGATTCTAGCGCGCCTTCACAACGCCTGCCCTCCCCCCCCCACCCCCTCTCCCGCCACCCCCCCCCCCAGCCACCCGACGACGCAATTTGCCTATTAGCGAACCGGCGCCGGCGCGAGACGGGGCTCAGGAACCGCCACTTCCGGTTCGCCGGGCTAACTTCCGGTGTCGCCTCGTCGCTGACCGGACCAAATGTGCGGGTCGCGTGGCACCGCGAGACGGCCCGAGACGGCGCGAGACAGCCCGAGACGGCGCGAGACGGCCCGAGACGGCGCGAGACGGCGCGAGACGGCGCGAGACGGCGCGAGATCCTGCCGTCAGTTATTGGCAAGGCCGATGGTGGCGTTATGGGAGGGTCGATATGGCTGGAGGGGGGTGGGGGACGGGGGACGGGGGAGGGAGAAGGGGGGAGTGGGGATGGGGGAACCGGGCTAAAAACTAGAACGAGGGGCGCGCAAGTCAGGAACGAGGTCACGCTGTGAGGTGTGAATCCCGCATACGTACTAGTAGTAGTAGTCCATATGCCTGAGGGATTTTTCCAGTAAGATGTAGGGAGAGAGGGACGGAGGGAAGGAGGGAGAGAGATACTGATAGAGAGAGGGAAGGAAGGATGGAGGAAAAGAGGGAGGGAGGGAGGGAGAGAGGGGGAGAGGGACAGAGGGACAGAGGGAGAGAGGGAGAGAGGGATGGAGGGATGGAGGGAGAGAGGGAGGGGGGAGGGGGAGAGGGGGAGAGGGAGGGAGGGACAGAGGGACAGAGGGAGAGAGGGATGGAGGGATGGAGGGATGGAGGGAGAGAGGGAGGGGGGGAGGGGGAGAGGGAGGGAGGGACAGAGGGACAGAGGGAGAGAGGGATGGAGGGAGAGAGGGAGAGAGGGAGGGACGGACGGAGGGAGGGAGGTAATGGGGAGGGAGAGAGAAGGAGGGAGGGAGAGGGAAGGAGGTAAGGAGGGAGGGAGAGAGGGGCGAGAGAGAGAGAGAGGGAGCCAGGGAAGGAGAGAGGGAGAGGGAGGGAGGGAGGGAGGGAGGGAGAGCGGGAGAGCGGGCGGGAGAGAGGGAGAACGGGAGGTAGAAAGGGAGGGAGGGAGAGAGGGACGGAGGGACGGAGGGACGGAGGGAGAGAGACGGGGGAAGGGAGCGAAGGAGAGAGGCAGGGAGGGAGAGAGGGAGGGAGGGAGGGAGAGAGGGAGGATGGGAATGAGAGACGGAGGCAGGGAGGTAATGAGAGAGGGAGGCAGGGAGGAAGGGAAGGAGAGAGGGAGGGAGGGAGGCCACCAGATGTGAAACCGGGCGTGGGCTTCTTGTGCGTGTGACATCGGGAGTTGTGTTACCGGTCCAGTCAAACCAATGACTGAGTGGGATATCAGGTCATAGTGCTGGTGGCCTGATTTCCCAGTGTGGCAACACTATCAAGTCGCCATGAGTGCAAACTGTCACAAGTCGATCGATGCCGAGACAACAGGGTTAAAACTGTGTATTAATTGTTGTATCGGTCGTATGGGTCTTTTCCCTTGTTATCTTTATCGCTAGAATATTTCTGCATTTTGTAACATTTAAATTAACCAGTGCCATTTTGCTATGTCAGTAATAAAATCCAGGCGGTTCAAGATATAGCGGTCCTGATGTGACCTCATATGTTACCAGGACGTTAAACTCCACCAAACCACCAACCAATCGGATGTGAATCACGTCCGATGTGACCACGTGACCAGGAGATGGACGCGCTCCTCGAACCGGAAGTGGGTTTCTCCGCTGGACGGGTAATAATGGCGGGGGGGGGGGGGATACGGCGGTCACGTGATATTTATGTGATGGTCACGCAGCTGCTGGTTGGCACAGCCGGTCACCGCCTAGTGTAGGCCGGCAGACGGCGCCAGCTGCGCATTAACCATAACACAAAGACAGCATTAGGTTCAATGGGCTATATTTGTTATTACGAGATGTCATTTTTTTTACAGTATGTGGGTCAGTATGCCCTTTGATCTGCTTCCTCGTTGATGATTTGGTCGTACAGGACCCGAACCATCAACCCTATTAAAGTTGCATAGTCCAATAGTTTTGGATTTCTGTAATCTTTCTGAGATAAATATATTAGATCGATCACTACTATCTACTTTGGATCAGTTCAAAGTTTCTTTCATTTTAAATGGTAAACTTTTGAGATATTGTGAGTACAAACATGGACAATTAGTTTTGGCAAGCTTGCCAAAAGTCTGAAACCATAGACTTCTGCAGGAACAGGTTCTGTTAAATTGACTCAGTATTGCCTGCTACGTAGAAACAAATGTTTAATAAGTGCATCAGTATCTAAGTTAGATATGTAAAATCAAATCTAGATAATTGGTTTGGTTATGAAAATTTGATATTTCATCAGCTTTAAGTTAAAGTTGCATATTCCGATGGTTTTGAGTTTCTGTCATTTTCTGAGATAAATATGTTAGGTTGGTCGTTATAATCTATCTTACTTTAGTTTGAAGTAACTCTTACTTTAAATGGTTAACTTTTGAGATATTTGAAGTGCAAACATGTACAATTAATTGTGGCAAGCATGCCCAAACTCTACCACGATAAACTTCTACAGTAACCGGTTCTATTAACTTGACTCAGTCTTCCTTTATATGTGGCAACAAATGTTTAATAAGCTCAGCAGGTTCAAAGTTAGATATATAGAATAAAATCTAGATAATTGTTTTGGTTTTGGAAAATTGATGTTTTCATCGGACTATGCAGCTTTAAGTTTTATCTAGCGGTGTTGGTGGATGGGCGAAGAAAGATGGATGGTGGCGGCTGCAACGGTTGTGCGGGGAGTCCAAACGGCCGTCGGGTCACGTGACCGAATTTGGCACGAAGGGTTCATGATGGTTGTCACCACCTATCGTGTCTATGGGTTAACGACCCAGGTTCCTAGAACGGGCAGCACCGTACGAAGGGTGAGCAGTGAAAGTTGTACTTGGTTCGATTGGGAGCCATACGATGGCCAGGTCGAAGGGCTTACCTCGTTTTAGCTATGGTGGTCATTTGCACTGCCTTGTGGTACAGGTTCGTGAGAGAACCGAAGGCTAAGGGAGCAAACCCTGAACAGAAAACCATACCACTGTGGCAGCATCAAGGGCGGTTGATGTATGGAACTCCCAACATCTCCCGACCAGCCACTGCAGGGACAAATAGTTTTTCGCCTGTCTGGACATGTTATTGCCAGTGTGAGACCTCTATTTGCTCCCCGACAGAGTGCCGCTGGTAACTTGCAAAAGCCAGCAGCACTTCAACACTTTTGCAGGCAGCTTTCGTGAAATGTAAGATACCATCAAGAGAAACCTGAAGCTTAAGACCGACTCATGGACATCACTCTCACAGCAGAGAGCTAAATGGAGAGCGGCAGTCAAGTAATGAAAGCAGTCTTTGTCGCATCGCGACCTACAGCATGATGAAGATGATCATCATGGTCATTTGACCTCTGAGTTAATTACCAAAGTCGAATTCTATATCAGATTAATGTGCAGTTTGCCAGTTTTGGCTCTGACACACTGAGTTTTGGGATGTTTCCATATTGGAATACATAACTAGAAAGCACAACATTATATATAATTTCCTGAATATTTCCAGGACATTTAGTTGGGACCGGATGGATTAAATTAGCAGTGAATATTAGGAAATAATTCATTAGTTACAACAAATAGCTAGGGCCAGAACTGCCCATTATAGTACTGTGTTGGTATAGCAGTAAATCCCAAACAATAGGCACCTCCAGTCAACCATGGGGGTATATACTGGTCGTTGGCCTACTCATATACTTCCACTTGCCACTGCGGGAGGTCCTGTGGGAATGTAGTACATCATTTCGATTTATTTTTTGTATAGGACTATATCTATATGCATAATATATAATTCACTGTGATTCTGCATCTGATGCATAATCACCACGAATATGGCTTTTCTTCCTGGTACAGCAACTTCAAGAAAAACTTACCTTAAATATTATTATATTATATTTTATTTATTTTATTGTTGGTTATCACTTTTTATTTCTACTCACATTATTTGTGGTACAAATATATATTTATATATATATATAGACCAATATATACATATATGTGTAGTAGGCTGCACTGACCTCTCAGGCAAGTAACCACATAGACAGGTAGGCATGGGTAGTGTGTTGATATCAGGGAGTCTGGGTGGTGTAATGGTTAGCACACTGGCCTGGAATGCAAAGAGATGTGGGTTTGAGTCCCACTCTAGGCGCAATATTTCCCATTTTCATCACCCCCATGACACTGGTTGTCATGACCATGATCCTGTACAAGCTGCGTGCTGTATGGCTGTTGAACCTACCCTGTGTATGTATGTGTAAGTGCATTGTCTGTATGTATGTAATTGTAAGCATTAAATGACCATTTAAAAGACTTACAATTCCAGGGGGACGAGTGTAGTAGGCTGCACTGACCTCTCAGGCAAGTAACCACATATACAGTTAGGCATGGGTAGTGTGTTGATATCAGGGAACCTAGGTGGTGTAATGGTTAGCACACTGGCCCGGAATGCAAAGAGATGTGGGTTCGAGTCCCAATTTAGGCGCAATATTTCCCATTTTCATCACGCCCATGACATATGTATAGACATAGATATATATATATATATTTTTGAAAGTTTGGAAGTTAAAATCCCAGCTGAGTCAACCCAATGCCATATCAAATGTATTTGTGTCGCTACCTATTGCGGTGCTACCTAGAATTAGCAGAATCAGGATAATATGAATGTGTGGGATATCAGGTCATGGTACAGGTAGCTTAGTGCTCCACGCCTACGTATGAAAGATCTGACCATCCGAGCGGGTCTGGCAGCGGTAGTGACCAGATGCAGCTGGTACCCGGGTGGCCAGGAGCAACTCACAGGTGGCTCCCTAGTGGAGGAGGCAGGAACTAACTCCTATGACAGTAGTACAGTAGGTAATAACTAACTCCTATGACAGTAGTACAGTAGGTAATAACTAATATAGAGAGAACTGATAAGTGGTAGTGTCCTTGTTTATATTCCCATAATAGATTATAGAGCACATATATGTATGTACATAAACATGCCCATACATGCATACACATACAGACATATACATGTATATGCATATACATAATTTGCATACACAAATGGTATTACCTGCCTACTGCCATTATTACTGATCAAGACACCACATATGTCCAGGGTTTGTGCTATATAAATTTAAAATGAACTTACTACTGTTTCTGCATTTAGAAATGACTGCATTACATATTGCATTATGCATATATATAGTATAGTTATACAAATCTTACCTGGGTATAGATGATGGATAACTGTTGTTTTCCCGAGGTATAAGCATCGGGTAGACGTGGGCTAGGGAGAAGGAAGCACGTGAGGTACCAGCAATTTTAACCTACTTATTCAGGATAAAAATGATCTTTCAATACAATGGATACTATGATTTTCACGTAATGGTACACCAACGGGATAGACGTGGCAGGGCGTGGTGGGTGGGCCCTAGCCCACGTCTACCCGAGGCTTATACCTCGGGAAAACAACAGTTATCCATCATCTATACCCAGGTAGGATTTGTATAACTATACTATTTTACCTCGGTATACAGCCTCAGGCTAGCCTCAGGCTAGGGAGACCTTTACATAATTCATTTTTATCCTTAATATCATCCATTCTTATTATAATATTCAACATTTTTGTTCTCACCTATTCTTGTTAGTTGGCGAGCAGGCGCTTTGCAATACCGGTAGGCTTTTCTAATCGTTTGTTGTAATGTTTTGCAAACGACTTAGCCGTCTTCCAGCCTGCATGCGCTAGTATTCTTTTCACAGAAATACCTAGCAACCATGCCTTGGAGAACATGGCACCTCTAGTTGAGTGGGAAGAGTATTTGCCCGTATCCACTCCAGCCAATTTCAACACCGTAATTGTCCATCTGGCAAGGGTGTCTCGTGAAATTGCCTTATGTGGCTTTATAAAGCTCACTAATAGTTGTTGTGATGCATGTAAATCCTTTGTCTTAGATATATAAGCCCGTATGGCTGACACAACACATAATTTCCGATCATTCGGAAAGCAGTCTAAGTGAACCGTAGATAAAGGGTCACCTAACGTGTTCGATTTGAGCAATTGTGCTAAATCAAACATAGCTTGTTTCTTGTCTATTTCTAATCCAGTTAAGGATAAAGCAACAATCGTCTGTTCTCTGTGTCCCGTTACTAATAATAACAGGACCGCGACCTTAAAACCTAATTGTTTTATATCTAACCAAGAGTTGTGAGGCCAAGCCTGAAACAACTTAAATACTATAGAAACATCCCAAAACCGACTATACTTTGGTTTTGGAGGATTCCTTTGATAAATTGAGCGAAGTAGATAACAAAGGACATAATGTTTTCCAACTGTTTTGCCATCAATTCTAGGTAATATGATTGATAACGCACATCTTGCCGCATTGATCGACCCAAAGGATAGTCCTTCATCCTCTAGAGAACGAAGAAAACGAGCTACTTGTGAAATTGTTGGATTTGTTGGCTTGACTTTCATTAACAAACAATGTCCACCCCATTTCTTTAAATAGGTTGTGTACATTTTGACCGTTCCTGGCCTCCAGGCATCAGATACTATCCTATTCTCAGTAATTTTGTCCAATCCAAATTGCTGCAGCTGTTTCCTTAGAAAAGGAATGCCAATAGGGGCGTCGTTGACACGTCGCCGTGAACCACTAGCGGTCCGTGGTGCATCAGATTCCCGAGTTTTCTTGGGAATCGTATATGTTCTTTTGCCAGTTGTGAAACTGCTGGCAGCCAAGGTTGCGTGTCCCAATCGGGCACCACCAGTATAGCATGAGTCCCTTCCAAGCCAATTTTCCTCACAACTCAGCTGATAATGCTAAACGGTGGGAAAATATAAAAATAATTATTTTCCCAGGTAATAGCAAATGCATCTACTTTCCAAGCGTCCGGTTCAGGATGCCAAGAAACATAACAAGGTAATTTGTTATTATTTCGTGATGCAAACAAGTCAACTTTAGGTGTACCCCATTTTTCACAAATGAAGTTAAACAAA
Organism: Branchipolynoe longqiensis; assembly: GCA_030323885.1. Taxonomy (NCBI): domain Eukaryota; kingdom Metazoa; phylum Annelida; class Polychaeta; order Phyllodocida; family Polynoidae; genus Branchipolynoe; species Branchipolynoe longqiensis. The sequence continues at coordinate 8,552,978 of CM059199.1, forward strand.
GATGCAGAGAGAGACCATTCTAAATGGTCATGGAAATTTCTACTTTTATGGTCTGCAAGTGTATTTTGTGACCCTGGAATATGCGCTACAGTCAGCCAGACTTGTTGAGCATGTGCCCAGTTCCAAATCAGTTTAGACAACTGATTGCAAGGCTTTGATTTGGTTCCACCCATGTTACGAATATATGCCATAGCAGTAGTATTATCAGTTAGTATTCTAACTTGTGATTTATTTATCTTTACTAAACTACATAAGCCCAGATAAATAGCATGCAATTCTAGTGCATTAATATGGTCTGCTTTTTCATCATCAAGCCATCTACCTCCTGTTGTGACCCCATCTCGATGAGCTCCCCAACCTTCTAACGAAGCATCAGTAGTAATTACCGTATTAGGTCCCGCCATGCGGATTGGATTTGGTGAACTTGCTATGTGTTGCATCCACCATGCAATATCCTGTAGCCCTTCTTGCGAAATAAACATCTTTCGCTCAAAATTCCCTTTAGTTTGTGTTAACGCTAAATTTTTATCTATTTCTAGAGATTTAATATGGGCCTTCCTGTATAGAATAGCGGGTGCATACGATATCATTATCCCAATAAGGACTGCGACCTGTCTAATTTTAGGTTTTGGTAACTTAATAAGCTGGGTCGCTGTATTCATAAACTTAATTAGTTTTTGTTCTGTTATCGACACTGTAAGAGACTGTGTATCCAGAATAAACCCTAAACATTTGAGTTGTTTTGTTGGTTTAAGCACTGACTTTTGTGGATGTACATAAAACCCCAGTTTAGTGAGTAATGCACATGAATCCAAAACTGCATTCACACAATCAATTTGTGTTGATGCTATACTAAAGGAATCATCTATGTATGGAAACATTATGTGACCCTTCCACGCCATTACTGAGAAAACAGGTTTAAGCAGTTTAGTGAATAAACGAGGGGCACAAGCTAAACCATTCGGCATGCAGGTAAACTCATAGAGTTGGTTATCCCAAAGAAACCGAAGAAATTTCCGGTCTTTTTCCCTTATAGGAAGCGTATAATATGCATCTTGTAAATCAACACTAGCCATCCACGCATCTGGCGTAATCAGATCTTGTGCCGTATCTAGCGAAAACATTTTAAAATGTTGATATTCAACCATTTTATTAAGGATTGTTAAATCCAGGATCATTCGAACCTCGCCATTAGGCTTTGGTCTCGAGAAGATGTTTGAAATAAACTCTCCTGAACAGGATGTCACTTTTTGTATAATCCCTTTCTCAAAGAATTTTTGTACCTGATTAGTTAGTGCCTCTCGTTCAACCGGTTCAATCTTATAAGGAAAAGGTATACTGCCTTGTACCGGAAATTGTGTGAAGGGAATGTGAACACCCCTAACTATTTGTAAAATTTCTTGGTCACTAGTAATTTTGTGCCACTCAGAAATATGATTATTAATATTGCCAGCCACAAAGTTGCTTACAGTTTGTGTGGTTTTAGAGGCTGCAAGGACTTGTAACGTCTGTGTTTTGACCTCTACTTTGACCCGGCGAGTTGACACCTCGGCCTAGTGGCCGTGCGGTGTTGTCGGTCCAGCCTGAGCGAACGCCCCGGCCCCGAAAAGCTTGACCGAAGTTTGAGCCCGGTCTGGTTCCCCTGGTGAACCGCCGTGGACGAAAATCCCCTTGTGACCTTTTGAAACGAGGAGTTTCCTGTTTCTTCTTGCCATCCATGTTTTTGCCACTCTTGGCTGCAGTTTCGTGTTATCTAAAGGTTTCCCTTTAATCGGCTCTGGACCGAGAAAGAGCGTAAACTCTTTCCCATAATTATCCGTAATCTTCTTTGAGCGAGCCACTTCTTTGCCAGCATCTGTGCAAACCGACTTGAAGACATTTTCATATCTTCGATACGACAGGTAATTACCTGCTGCCGCCAACAATGCAATTCCTTTGTCCATCGTCTTAGCCAAAGACGAGAACTTATTTTCTCTTTGCATTCTATTTGCCACAGGAGCAATAGCTGTTAGGGTACCAAGCACCGCCTTATGCACTGTGTGCAACACACCCTCAAATCTCTTACGGTCATCCGTCATATTGACATCTCGATCCATCTCCTTAATGATGGAGTTGGGAACACCTTTAATGCCTGTTAACTCATCTCCTAACTTGGAGATAATTTCCGCCGGTTTAAACGTGCGGAAATGGCCATTAATGTTCTCGCGCATAAGCGTAGTGGTTTTAACACGCTTAGCCTTTGGCTTCTCCACTTTCTTAGCCACTTTGCCACCAATGGCAGCATAGACACCTTCATATTGTGTGTCTGAGTCTGATTCCGTGGAAGTGGAATCTGTGGAAGAATCAGAAGAAGAAGAATCTTTCCTCTTCTTCTTCTTCTTCTTGGACTTGGTCTTCCGCTTTTTGCGAAGTCCAGTCTTCCCCCGTTCCTTGGTGAAATCATCACCAGAAGAAATGATATGTTTCTTCTTCTTCCTCTGTTTAGGAGAAGGAGGAGGAGGAGCCTTAAGCTCCATCGCTGAGTCTGTCTCCGAGAAATCCTCAAATGAAGACTCATCTTGGACATTCGCCGTTTACGAGACACCGGTGGTTTGAGAGACATAATATGACTCTCCATCGCCACAAACCGAGTCTCCCAATTTTGAGCCGCGGCGCCATCAGGCACTATGTACTCGTCCGCCTCGGAGAGAATATGCGGCCCGGGCTGTGTCGAAGGCACTGCCGACAACACGGGTGAGGAGTCGTACTCCTCGTCCAATCCACTCGGAACACGCCCCTCGGCTGCTGCTGCACCGCACTTACTCCGCTTCGTGGCCATCAGGAACTGAAACAAAGATTTTTGGTCAGTCCCGGTATATATATATGTCACAATATGGTTGTTTCAAACTCATTTGGACATCTAGTGGTGTTAGAGAACGTGTTTATACCGTTATAACACAGGCGTAATAAGCTAAATTTGTGCGTGGGTTGTGGGTCAAGCCCAAACCTTACGCTGGGTCGGGACCAGTGTATCGTCCCGCCCATCTCTCTGTTCCGCACACTTCTCCCACCTGTGACTACTACGTCAACAAGTTGGAGAAAATGCTACGAAACTCGGGGAAACGCCTGAAAAAGTTTGTGGGGAGTCTATAAAAGAAACCTAGGAGCATCTCCAACATTACTCTCTATTAGAGTACGAGAGAATTTCCACAGGAGACGAGGCAGAGCCGACATCTCTACCCATAATCACACGGTGACTCAGGTGTTGACAGAACCGCTAATGATCGGTTTTCATTCCTTCGAGAAGGAATTCTATCCTTGGTTTTTTATAACCAAATAACTCGTCCAAAATGGACCAAAGAAAGTCTAAACTTTCCATATTGATGCTCTAATGCATCATGATTAAGCTAACCACAGTTTTTATTATACTTACTGCGTATTAGCTTGTATGTAGACTAACTTTGCCGGAGCAACCCAACGACACGTAATCCAGTCGTGAGTTGTATATGCTAATTGCTGGTACCTCACTTGCTTCCTTCTCCCTAGCCTGAGGCTAGCCTGAGGCTGTATACCGAGGTAAAATGTATATATAGCAATACATATTGTGTTTAAAGATCACTGCATCACATGTTGTAGAGTGGTCCTCCATTTATGAATGGTAAGTTAAGTTAACCCATATGTAGCCTGTGTCACTAGCAGACTTATTGCAATGGGTCTAAGCTCTGATACTTTCAGAATAAGATTTTAACCAACAATTCCAAAAAAGACTTTCACACCTCAGGTTGCCAATGGTTCTCTGGGCTGCACCTCCACTGACAGCTGAACTCACTTACTGTGAATATGTTACAGCTTATGCCCTTGGACTAGGCGTGTGAGTGGATTGGATTTGGTTTATAAGGGTATGTGCCACAGTGCACTGCATACACATATTTCTGAAGGCAAACACTACATAACTTGTTACTTGCAAATGGATTATTATTGTGATGGATTTGACAGTCATCCCTACATTTAGGAACACTGGTAAGTTATTGTTCACCTGATATTCCAATATTATGTATATATTATATATAATGTATACATATGTTTGTGAATATACCCATACATATAAGTGTATAAGAATGTGTATATGTACATGTACATGCATAATCAACATTATTTAGGGTAATGGCAGTGATTGGTTAAAATCTGAGTGTGAAAGTGTCAGCGCTTAGGCCGCTTGCATTGTTGCAAAAAGTCTGAGAGTGACCCAGACTACATATGGATTAACTTAGCAGTGACAAATGGAGGACCACTCTAAGATATGTGATGCAGTCATCTCTAAATACAATATGTATTTATATGCATATAAATAGTCATGTATATATGTCTGCATAAGTATTTATGTATACATATATGTATATATGTTTGTATATATATGTATATATATGTATATGTATGCATATGTATGTATATGTATGTGTATCCATGTGTATGTATGTATGTGTGTATGTGTGTATGTGTGTATGTGTGTATGTATGTATATGTATGTATATGTATGTATATGTATATGTATGTATATGTATGTATATGTATGTATATGTATGTATATGTATATGTATGTATGCATACTTATGTATATGTATGTATATGTATGTATATGTAGGAGAAGTGTGTGGGGAAGTGCATACAAAAGACTCCTTGCTGCTTATCAGAAAGAGTAGCCAATATGGTGGCAGCGGGTTTCCTCCAAAGAAATTTTGACATCCAATATACGATGATAAAAATCAATGTGCTCTAGAGGCGACATTAAATAAAACAACCTTATTTAACTATCTTCAAAGTTAGCCACTAAAGGTAAAAGTTACTTGAACCTAAACTAAATTAGCTTATGATAATCCATCTAATGTATTTATCTGAGAACATTGCAGAAATTTAAAACCATCGGACAATGCAGCTTTACGCCCTCATACATTACATCACTTTCTTTTGAACTCTTTGTGTGTTTGTTGTTATTTTAAGTCCGAGCAACATATAAGGTCATATCAGGATGGGTACCCATTTGTGACAGTGCGCACTCATGGTGACTTTATAATGACTTAAACAAAATAATCGAATGGTGCCAACTAAATATGATAACCATAAACATCAGGAAGTCGAAAACAGTACTATTTGTTACCAGGCTAACGAGTAACGATAAAATAAAGTGTCTTCTGGGAAACACCGAATAGGAACAAGTAGACAACCACTGATATATGGGAGTGGATCCAGACAGACACCTAAATTATGACCTCTGCATAACACATAATATAAAAAGGTGAACCATAAAATATGGCTACTGGCTAAACTGAGATACTACATGACAGAAAACATGGCAATTAAAATATATAAAGGCATGATCCTCCCCTACTTTGAGCATGGCAATGTCGTATTCATGGGAGGAAATACAAAACTATTAAACAAACTACAAGTGCTACAAAATAGAGCCCTCAAAGTATACCTTTAGGTGCACAAAAGATATCCCACAATAGAATTACACAAACAAAATGCAATGCAACACCAATAAAAAGTAGAAGGGAAAAGCACCTCAAAATACCAGCACACCATTACACCACAAAACCAGGCTACACAGCAACCCCCAGTAGGGACACCAGGCAAATGACGGCCCCAGTGCTACTGAGAACAATAAGTAACACAATCATTTATGAGAGAAGTGTACTGGCCATTGCGGAACATGCCTGGAATAATCCACCCACACAACAACAGGCAATCAAAAGCCTGGACCACTATAAAAGGGTCTTAAAGAAAACAAGGCAGTACACAACCACCTACTGAAGGAACAATATCTCACCTGACTGTGGGCACAGTCACTGCTTGCTGTGTTCTGGCACAAAAAGCAAAAGACAGACCAGAAAAGATGGTAGATATTACAAATATGGAAACTAGCCCTACTAAGTACTAAGGAAATCGAAATGACTATTACCAGAGGGCACATTCCTTCTGGGTATGTGTGCTGGCACAAACCAAAGCAGAACTGGGCAAGCCACGGTCATGCATCCGATTCACCCTGAAATACAACACAACCATCCCACCTAGTCGCAGTCCTGAAAGGTTCAGGGGTGTTCTGGCACACTGGTGTACTATCTAAGGACACAGCATGGGTGAAAGGATGCTGTAACAAACCACAATGGGACGGGATCCTCTACTGCAGGCCTGTATGTCATCTGGGTAGATGTACATAGTAGGCTAAGTTATCATATACAGGTTAGGAAAACACTTTGAAAATTCAAAAAAACTAATATAGAAACTACTAACACCCAAAACTGCAAAATGTTGGCCCGAGAAAGATCAGGTAAACACTCCTGAGTGCGGGACCAGACCAATCCAGTATCACAGCTGTCCAGAGTTGAAAACAAGCACTCTTACGGGAGCTTATATGTTATGGGCAGAATAACAAACTTGTCACCAAAAAAAAAAAATAGTATGTACATTTTTAAGTCATTGATTTGACTCAACCAGGGTTCGAACCCACGAACCCATGGATTCGGATCCCCCGATCTTCCAAAACAGAAGAGGGACGCTCAACTCATTTGGCCATCCCTTTCTGGTCATCTTGTGAACTAGATGGTCATTAAACTGACGATTCCGAACTCGCCCTGCAATGCCTGTGGTGCTAATTAGAGCGACTGACCTAATTCTTGTTTAAAAACTAATTAGACAATAGGGAGTGTCACTGCAAATGTCCCCGGGAGAATCTTAGTGTGTGTAATTGGCTTTAAATAACCCCAATCGATGCTGTCACAAGGCGGCAACAAAAATACCCCGTCTCAACACTGAGTTATGAATTTATTATTCTGCGATTCTACAACGTGGCAAATGTGACATAGTTGTTCTTGGATGGAGTTTTATGTCTTGGCAACATCTAAGGACATAACCGGGCGCGGTGGCCTAATCTGTATAAGGCGGGACTCGCATGCGGGAGAGAGGGAGTTTGATTCCCGGTCGAGTCAAACCGATGACAGTAAAATTGTTGGACCCAGTGACCGTAAAATGTTGGACCCAATGACCGTATGGCCTACCAGGCAGGATTGCCGAATGAGTAGAGCGTCCGTCTCCTGTTTTGGGAGATCGGAAGATCCGAAAACATGAGTTTGTGGGTTCGAATCCTGGTTGAGTCAAACCAATGATGTAAAAATGTATACTTGTGGCTTCCTAGCCTGCCGCTTGGCATTATTAGGATAGGGTAAGGACTGGTTGGCTCAGTGTCAGGATAATGTGACTGAGTGGGATATCAGGTCATGGTGCTGGCAGCCTGGTTTCCCAGTGGGGCATCACTATAAAGTTGCCATGAGTGTGCACTATCACAAGTCGGTACCCGTCCTGATATGACCTTAGATGTTGCTAGGACATAAAACAACAACAAACAAACAAACCGTATGACCTTATGCATGGCACATGTGATGTACTGACTGCAAAGATAGAGAATGGACAGGTTCATTGTTTGTGTGGCACATCACAAATTCACAAGTGAACACGGAACAAGGGAACACACCACAAGGGAACAGTCTATGGATACACAGCCTTAATTACCCAACTGTGCAACCACAACACACAGTGTTATTGGCAATAGATACCCGCCAGTTAAGCTAGTGACTTCTCTCGGAAGAATCTGGAACCACTCTAGTCGAGTACATTCCCCGACTGCCTATGATTTCACATGCTATATCTATGTAAAGAATGCTCGAAAAAGTAATAAAATGCTTGATTATATTCAGATATTCATATTGCAACAGGATTCACACTCTTATCCTTGTAATATATTTATTTAAAAAAGACATCTATATTGTATTTTTCTTCTGGAATGTCACCGCCGCTCTCTAGACATATTACATCCCACCAGTTAAGCTAGTGACTGTGAAAGTACAACGTCTGAACACTTTGACTTCTGGATAATGAATGGTTTATTCACGTCCAGGGCCCTAGCCCGCCAGCACCCTTTCAACTCTGATGTCATCTCATTTACATATTCCTTTGTTCTTCACACGTGGCTGGATGTCTTTTATGCATATATTACACCCCCCTTTCAAAAGTATTTCTGAGATATGCAATATCTCAAAAAATCATCACCGTCACACCAAGTTTACATGTTACAAGACAATAATACAGTAATAAAAGGTAATATCACAGGTACTTAGCTTTCAACCACAGGTTAGGCAATGTCCAACTGTACCCAGTCACTTATGTCCTTTGAAAAATGTCCGGCTGCTTAACCTCCTATATAATACTGTGTCCAGTTTGGCATACAATATAAAATATACCAACTCTTAAAGCAAACAATACTTAAACTAACATTCACATGTGTTCATGTGTGATTACAGTTTCCAACTGACTAACTAATAGGTCTAGCCTGTCTGCTGGTCTAATCACCTGACCTGAATTAGTTAGATTAGCTGCGTTATTTACATTTGACTGCGCTGTCGGCACACTTTGTGCCTGCCCGATTGGCTCGGGCTGTACCACTTCTGGAGCCCTCATAACTTGAACCCTGTTCCTATACAACATTTAAAATTTGATACTCCCTTCCTGAAATTCTTGTATGACCCAAAATCACCCCTTTCTTCCATTCCCCATCATGGTTTTTGTACTTGACGATATCGCCAGTTTTCAGTGCTTTGTGCGTTTTGCCCCATTTTTTGTCATGAAAACTTTTCAAACTTTGTTGGCGCTTCGCCATTTGTGCCCTTTTGGGATTTTGTGTTTCAGGTATTAAATTATCTTCCGCCATTACCCTTCTGCTCATGAGCAGCTGAGAATCTGTTTTCATGTCTAAGCATTTTTTTAACATGTTTTTGATTGTTTGCACAAATTATTCGATTTGGCCGTTACTTCGGGGGTACAGCGGACTCAAATATGTGGCCGTAAACCCATAGTGTTGCGAAAACTATTTGTACTTGTGGCTCTTAAACTGCGGACCGTTGTCCGAAATCACTTGGCTCAGAATACAAATGCCTAGCGAAGTTATCCTTCATGGCCTTGATAACCGTGGCAGACGCAGTATCCTTCAACAAAGTTACCTCTGGATATTTAGTATAGTAATCTACGGTTATTAGGTAATTCTCATGATTTATTTCAAATAAAATCCGCCCCTATTTTTCCATAAGGTTGACATGCTATCGGGTGGTTTATCAATGACTCGTTATGCAAATTCTTTCGGTTAATTTTGGCATGTATCACACCACCTGACTTTTTCCTCAATTTGTTTATTGATGTTGGGACAGAACATGTGCTAACTGCTTGGACTTTGTGATACTCAAGTGCATCTCATGCAAGGATTCAATCATTTCACCACGGAGCTTTGGATATACCAAAACCCAATTGCCTTTCATCACTAAGTTGTTCTCTACAGTTAGTTTGTCTTTGTGTGGAATGTATTGCCGGTGTCTTTATGCGTGTAGTGTCCCAACCGTACTTGATATGTGTTATTAACATGGACATCATGTTCATCCTCTTTGACAATTTTACTTCACAGACTGGATGAGTGCATGTCCACTGAGGCGATGCTGAGTGTGTTGTCAAATAGGTCAGGGTGACCTACATTGGCACTGTGTATTCTGGACAATGTGTGTGCAAAGAACATTAGAGAACCCTTAACATGACACAACTGTATGTTGTAATTCTGTAATTGCATTTGCATTCTTTGCATCCGTACTGACAGTTTATGTATCAACTTGTGCATTATTGCCACCAATGGTTTGTGGTCAGTTTGAATTTGAACTTCTTTGATGAAGATATAGTCATGAAACCTCTGACAGCCGAAACATATTGCAAGCATCTCTTTTTCGATAGTGGTATAGCACACTGCGCTGAGTCGAGCGCATGAGATGCGAGTGCGATTGGTTTGTTCTCCTGCATTAATACAGCACCTAGACCTGACTGACAATGGGTTTCTCAACATTGTACTATGCCAATAGAGGAGCAGTTCTCAACTTTCCTTTGAGTTGGTCATACACAACTTGTTGTTCGTTTTGCCAGTGCCCGGCAACATCCTTAGCAAGGAGCGGGTGAAGTGGCTTAGCAATCTCGGACATGTTTGGTATGGACTTGTGCACATATCCAACCATTCCCAGGAACCTCTGCACGCCTTGTTTGTTACACGGCTCTGGCATGTCTATGATTACCTGTATTCTGTCTGGATCTGGCTTCACACATTGTTGGGTAAGTTGATGACCTACATACTTTACTGTAGTTTTGCATATCAAAGATTTTGACTCATTTAACTTAAGATTTACTGACCCTTGCTTGGTCCACCACTGCTTTCAGTATGTCATTGTGTTCCTCCATGGTTGACCCAAATACCAAAATGTTGTCCATTACTATACCAATACCAGGTAGATTGCCCATGACACGGTGCATTTCCTAAATAAAAATGTCACTGGCTGTTTTGATGCCAAAAGGTAGACGGGTGTACCTGTACCGGCCCTATAGAGTGTTAAACATGTAGAATAGTGAACTTTCATAGTCTAGTTCTATCTGCTAATACCCTGTCATGGCGTCCAAAACTGAGAAATACTGTGCGTTCACCATCTTGGCGATAATTTTGTCAATAGTTTTGGTAGGGAATGGCCCTCTCTTGATAGATTTGTTCAACTTAGTCGGATCCAAACAAATCCTTATCTTATTAGGTTTTTTTACGATTGTTATCGAATTAACCCACTCAGTAGGTTCATCTTGTTTAACAATGACAGCCATTTTTACCATACGATCAAGCTCGTCGCATACCTTGTTTTGAATCGCATTTGGGCTCCTCCTGGGCGGGTCATCAAGAGGTTGTACAGATTTATCAACATGAATGACAGCATACAACTTTATCAGACCTAAACCTTGAAAAATGTTTTTGTATTTGCTTACCAGATCTTCGGCTCGCGAGCTGTGGATGTTTTGCAGGGTGGAAATGTTTGTCGGCACGCCAGAGTGCACCTCGTCCATGCACACCAACAAGTTCAACACAACACAAGCCTGTTTACCCAAGATGGCCTGGCAGCCCGAACCACTTGGAACTTAAAGTTTCTGCCGTCGATCACGACCACCGCCTAACCGTCGGGAGTGATCCGATGCCCTGAAAAAGTCAGAAGCGAACAGTGGGTGTTGGCCAGCCGCCCCGGCGCAACCCTGTCGAAGATGTTCCTCGGAAGAATGGTCGCCTGCGATCCTGTGCCGAGCTTGAACTTGACTGGATGACAGTTCGCTCGAACGGTCGCATACCAGAGTTTGGCATCCTGTTTGGTGCTGTGGTCGATGGCACCGACAAACAGATCCGTCGTCAACACATTGAGTTCCGGCAGATCTGGGTCTTGTTCCGTGTTGTGAGGGTTGGGTTATTCCATGGTCAACTCATTGACCTTTTTGCAGGCAAGGCACGTCTTGCCCCTGACTCCCCATCGGTGTTCATATCCACACTTCTGACATTGAACGTTTAATTTGCCTGCACCGGTGCTGCTGCCAGCTTTCCAAGATGGTGACTTCCAAGATGGCAGCCCAGATGGACGAAACCACCAGTGCACCAGTACGCACCTTTGTATACCTATTCAGAAAATTGATTTCCTTAACTTCTACGTCTGATTTCTTGTCCTCCAACTGATTGGAACTGAACTGACTAAGCTTGCAGATGTTTATGCATTTTTCCAGAGTAAGATCGGCTGTTTGAAGCATTTTGTTTCTCAAATTAATGTTCTTGACACCAGCCACTTCGACCGGCCCATACTCACAGTCTTTGACCCTGTCTCTAAGGGCCGTGATATAGGTGGACATGTTTTCTGTGACTTGATTATGAGAATTGAAACGGTAGCGTGTTATTATTAAATTACATTTACCGGTACAATATGCTTGAAACGCCTCCGTGAGCGGTCCGATCTTGTCTTGCTCAGCGAGTGTGATGGACATGTTGGTGAAAACCTTTTGAGCTTCTTCGCCCACGACGTGAAGAAAGATACAGCATTGCACTCGTTCTATCTTCATTACGGCTCCTGTGGCCGTGACATATATGTTATATGCTCTGATCCATCTTTTCCAATTTGCTCATGCATTGTTGCAGAGGATGAGCTGTCCTGGCGGCCTGAGGCCAGGCAGCGTGTTAGCAGGGGGCATCATCTTATCTGACAAAATGTAAAAGTATGACGTCTGAACACTTTGACTTCTGGATACTGAATGGTTTATTCATGTTCAGGGCCCTAGACCACGGGCACCCTTTCAATTCTGACGTCATCTCATTTACATATTCCTTTGCGGGCCACACGTGCCTGGATGTCTGTTATGCATATATTACACTCACGTCTATTGGCAGAATCTGGAACCACTCTAGTCAGGCACTTTCCAGCTTAACTGGTGGGGTGGGGGGTTTATTGTTGGTAGGTGTCTGGCAGGCATGCGCCATGACCCCAAACACATGCATTGCTAATTACCCAGCTGTGCAACCACTACACACCATTGTTAGCATCAATTGTCAGCAGGTGTCTCACTGGCATGCGCCATGAACTCAAGCCAATCTGACTTCGCGTACAGGTTTATCTCGGCAGCCACGACAAAGGCCTAAAGGCCACAAGGCCCTAACCACACGGGAATCAATGCTGCCGACGCGCCGATCATTTATTCAGTGTTGCTTGTGAATGGGGAAGTCCCGTTGGGGTGCACACTGAAGGGCCGGTCACATACACATAAGTGGATGTATTTGAACGTAGTGGAGGCTAACTAATTGAACGTAGTTGAACATAATTGAACATAGTTGAACGTGGTTGAACGTGGTTGAACGTGGTTGCACGTGGTTGAACGTGGTCGAACGTGGTTGAACGTATTTGAACGTGGTTGAACGTGGTTGACCATAGTTGAAGGTAGTTGAAAGCAGTTGAATGCAGTTGAAAGTAGGTGAACGCAGTTGAACGTAATTGAACGTAGTTGAACATAGTTGAATGTAGTTGAACGTGGTTTGTTGTTGTTTTACATCCTAGCAACATCTAAGGTCATATCAGGACGGGTACCAACTTGTGACAGTGGGCACTCATGGCGACTTTATCGTGTTGCCCCACTGGAAGACCAGGCCGCCAGCACCATGACCTGATATCCCACTCAGTCACATTATCCTGGAACTGAGCAAACCAGTCCTTGCCCTATCCTAATAATGCCGAGCGCCAGGCTAGGAAGCAACAAGTATCAATTTTTAAGTCATTGGTTTGACTCGACCAGGGTTCGAACCCACGATCTACCAATATGGGACACATACGCTCTAACTCATTCGGCCATCCCGTCTGGTCTATAGTTGAACATAGTTGAACATAGTTGAACGTAGTTGAACGTACCAGCAGCCCTACTTCTCCATCATGCTAACTTGGTAATAACGTTGGTGGGCTGTGAGTTCCGATTTATTCTTTGGACATGTTCAAAACAGCGTTACGTTAGAGGCTAAAGTACTGTGGCGAAGTGTCCATACACTTAATCTACTCTAGTGTACTATGGCATACTCTATCATACTCTAGCATACTTTAGCATACTTGGACATAGTTGAATGTAGTTTATCATAGTGGAGGCTAGGATATGTGGAACATAGTTGAAAGTAGTTGAACGTAGTTGAACGTAGTTGAACGTAGTTGAACGTAGTTGAACGTAGTTGAACGTAGTTGAACGGAGTTGAACATACCAACATCCGTGCCATAAAATATTTATCCATACGTTAACTTTTTCACTGTAGTTTAACATATTTACCCCATGGTTGACCCATGTTAATCTATCATGTGTTCAACTACATTCAACTATGTTCAACTACATTCACTAACGTGTATGTGACCAGGGCTTGAGTTGCTTGTCACAGTATCCATTTTTGGTCGGCGAATGCATCAGTAGATAACTGTTTGTTTATTTGTTTGTTTGACATCCAATAGCCGATGATAGAAATTGATGTGCTCTAGAGGCGTCATTAAATAAAACGAACTTCTTTGGGGGGGAGCGGGGGGAATAAACAATTTTATTCATCTAAATATAGTATTTTATCACCACCGAGGCACTGATCTTCGGGCCATGCTTAACTTCAGCCATTTACACTATTGAAGTACAAGAACAATTTTAAGATAATAACATATTATTTCATTCAGTTAATTAAGAGTGTGTGGTGTATCTGGTCAGTGTATGCATTCAGTGAATCCATGTTAATGTAGGTGGTGTATTAGTTATTTTTTCTAGGCAGGGGTATATCGGTATAATCTGGGTTTAGGTATGATACACAATTAACTAACTAAGTGGTTTGTTGGAGTTTCACATCCTGGCAACTTCTAAGCTCATATCATGATGGGTACTGACCTGTAGCAGTGCACACTCAATGCACCTTTTATAGTCCAGCCCTACTGGGAGCCCAGGCTGCCAGCACCATGACCCGATATCCCATATACTCATATTATCCCGGTACTGCGCTAACCAGTCCCTGTCCTATCTTATTCATGCTGACCACCAGGCTAGGAAGCTATCATTATCAATTGTATATGTCATTAGTTTGACTGGACCAGGACTCAAACTCCCGATCTCCAGCACGGGAAGCCTGCGCTCTACCGATATCGCCATCGCGTCCATTAGTAGATATGTGTCCATGTACCATTGGGTGACACACCCGATCCCTGTTTTTGTTGCTTACGTTATTCTAGTATTAGCTGATTGATTGATTGTTGATGGCTTAGCACCATGACGGCACAAAGGTTGATATTCATGGCAGAAAACTAGTGGTATCTATCATGTCAGTCTTGTCAATCACATTCATACGCTTACATTGAGATTTACACGAAATTCCCAAATGGTCAGATCCTTGATAAATGAACCAACCCATCTCTGATGTTATTTAGAACTGGGTAGACTTGCCGTCACTGACAGGAGTATTATTGGATGACAGCGGGGTATCTGGGTATAGCCGGTAAGTAAAAATTCTCTCGCAATCTATACAGCGACTTGTTGTTTTACGTCCTAGGAATATCTAAGATCATATTAGGACGGGAATGGATTTGTGACAGTGCCCACTCATGGCGACTTTAGTGCTACCCCACTGGGAAATCAGGCCACCAGCACCATGGCCTTTTTTTCCTTTTTTTATTGAGGCTGTATTTATACTGTCCATATCATATATGCCCGGGTATTCAGGCTTGTTTTCAATGCAGGCTAGCTGTCATGTTGGTGTTATCTTATCACACAGTAGCTGCTGATAAGTTATTTGATTGCCTGCATTTCAGTAGCAGATAGATAGTTGGTTGGTATGGTTAGTAGCCTATGTTAGTATTTTTGGGATTTCTTGGCATATATGTATTTTATTTATTTCTACTCTTACTACAAGACGAGCCTACTCCTATTTACATATCATAGGCTTGCACGTAGCTGTGTGCTGTGCTATCTGGCTAGTTTTGGCATGGTTACCTTGCATTGGGCCTCCTGCTGGTGGGCCGTGACATATCACATGCCCCTTTCCAGTGCAGCTTAGTGGGGGTTTCCTAGCTTTATTTTGCACAGATATTGTATGTTTTTACATCAGGAATTTGTTGTTCCTTTACCGTTTGGGCATTCCACACCTTGGCAGCATTTCCAGCGTGCTTCTCTCATGAGCTTTTATTTGGCTTCTGGTCTGCTTTAGTAGTGGTGCATTTGCTCTAGTAACCCTTTCTGGTTTTGTTAGGAGATTATTGTTTTGACTATAGCTATATGCTAATGTTTTCAAATGAATTATTCTCCTATTTTCTAGGAATTTTACTTTGGTTCTTCTGTGTATGGCATAGGTGGGGTGCAGCTTGTCTATTCTTAGGCAGATTTTTAGGGCTCTGTTCTGCAGTATTTGCAGTTTTTTAGAAGTTCTTTTTACCCACCCATCTAGTTTACATCTCCATAGTCAAAATAGGGGAGCACCATGCCCTTGAAGATTTTTATTGACATTTCTTGTGTCATGTAGTCTCTTAGCTTTTAACATAGCCACAGTTTGTGGCTTACTTTTTGGATAATTTTATTTATACATAGGTTGTAGGTTAGTTGGCTCTCCAACTTAAGGCCTAGGTATTTGTAATGGTCTACATTTTCTAATGTTTGGTTTCCTACTTTACAGTGTAGTTT
Organism: Branchipolynoe longqiensis; assembly: GCA_030323885.1. Classification (NCBI taxonomy): domain Eukaryota; kingdom Metazoa; phylum Annelida; class Polychaeta; order Phyllodocida; family Polynoidae; genus Branchipolynoe; species Branchipolynoe longqiensis. Next base: position 8,569,055 of record CM059199.1, read on the forward strand.
TCTTTCTGGCATTTGTTTATGCAAGAAGAATACTGTATTTAATGTGCTTGTGTTCATGGTTATTTTGTTGCACTCACACCACTCATCTAGTTTTAGTAGGAGGTTATTTAGTTTAGTTATTACCTCCTCTTATGTGGTGCCATTTGCATATATGACTGTGTCATCTGCATATAGTTGGAGGCATTCAGTTTGCAACCATTTTTCAAGATCGTTTATGTAGATTATAAAGAGCAGTGGCCCTAACACTGAGCCTTGGGGTACACCACATGTGACAGGTTGGTTGTCTGATAGTGTATTGTTTATTTTTCTTTTCAGTTGCCTGTTGTTCAGGTAGCATTTTATCCAGTCCATAGTGTTGGATCTTATGCCCATGGTTGTTACTTGTTCCAGTAGTATGTTATGGTCTACTGGATCAAATGCTTTGCTGAAGTCAATGGATGCTGCTCCAACTAATTGTTTTTGGTTCATTGATGCCAGTATGTCATTTCTTAGGTTAGTTATTGTTTTTGATGTGGAGTGAAGTGTCCTGAAGCCCCCTAACCTTTCGTTTAGTATATTGTTTTTTTCCAGGTGTTCATTTATGTGTCTATGTACCACTTTTTCAATGAGCTTGCCTGGGGTTTGAAGAATTGATATTGGCCTGTAGTTTCCCATGTTTTGTTTGTCTCCAAATTTGTGAATGGGGGTGATGGTTGCCATTTTCCAGGCTGAGATAAAATGCCCCTGTTCAAAGGAGATGTTGAATAGGTCTACTATAGTGGCGGGGATGACTTGGAGTGCCTCTTTCAGTATTTTGGTTGGTATTTCATCTATTCCACTTGGTTTATTCATGTCTATGTCATTTATTAATTTTGTACTTCTGTCATATCTGTTTTGCAGGTGGGGATTTCATTCTGCACACTTCCTGATCTATTTTCCCATCTTTAAAAAAAAAATTCTAACAGCTTTTGCCCCATTGTGGCGAAGTGTGTGTTCAGTTTGTTTGCTGCATCTTTGGCTGTGAGCATTGTCCCGTCGTTATCTTGGAAGTTTGTATGCTGTTCTTTGTTAGTTTCAGGGAATAATAGGTCTTTTTCCTGCTTTATTATGAATTTCTTTTGAGATGTTCCCACAGCTTTGAGAGGGTTGTTTCTGGTGATATGGTAGGCCAGTTTGTCTTCTATAGTTTCTGTGTGCTTTGCTTTATCACCCAGTTTACTTGTTGCTATGATGAGTGTTAACAGGTCATTGTCTACCTAGGGGTCCAGTTTTTTTTGGTATTTCTATTTTCTTATTTGGACACATATCATCAGTTGATTTTCTTATTTCTGTGATGATGTTGCCCCAATAGATATCAACATCCTCTCTGTTTTGTGTGATGTTGTTTATGTTTTGGTTTAGATGGTTTTTTAATTCATCTTCTGAGTATTTTTTTAGAGACCAGCCGGTCTTATATTCATAGCGACTTGTGCATTTTAGTTTTTTCCTTGTTACATATATTAGCTAATGAGCACTTATACCCCAGCTTATGGTGCCCCATTTAGTGGCGTGGTTTGAGTTGGTTAGTAGTAGGTCAATTGTTGAGCTATCTTTACTTAGCCTTATCTTTTCAGTAATGAGCTGTTGCAGGCCTAAGATTTTGAGTGTGGTGTGCAGCATTAGCTTATTTTAATCATTGCTGGTTTAATTTACATTAAAGTCCCCTCGTATGAAGATTTCTGCCTTTGTCAGTTTTTTATGGTGTTTATGCTCTTCTCTAAGGCTTCAACGGAACGTTCAATTTCCCCTGATGGAGGTCTGTAGAGGCTTGCGAGTGCGAAGTCACAGGAAAAAAATACACCTTGGCCAAGCAATACTACTGCTCAATAATGGCCAAATATCGTGAAAAACACGACATAATGAGAATGATCGAAAACACGGACAACCCATACACAATAAAGGCAATGGCAAACAAAAATATGGAGATCACCAGAATGGTGCAAAACAAATGAAAAAGTGCTGGAGGATATCGTCCGAGCAAAATTCACACAAAAGATAGAGCTAAAAGAAAAGCTAATAAATGCCCTTGGATATGCATTCAGGGAATGCACAAAGTGCCAATACTGGGGCTCAGGGAGGTATCTGGACAGCACCCGTGATGGCGAAATGATAAAACAAGGGTACACAAATAAAATGTGGGACATCCTCCAAAAAGTCAAGGAAACCCTGGCAAATGCCAACAAATAAAAAGGGAAAATATAAATAAACAAATAAAATAAAAATAAAATGAACCAATGCTAATTACGCCGATGACTGCGAATTCTGCATATTGCTGCGGCATTATGGGTGATTCGGGACCGAGCCAGAACAGACCCCCCCCATACCCCCACGCCCTTCCCTCCTCTGCCGCACGTCTGCCCTAGTGCCCTCCTTTAACTCCAGGCAGTGACACCACCGTGCGCGCCGGAGGCACCACTTGTACCCGGTGACCGCTCTGCCATCATTTCCGCCGCCCGTGCTGCCCAGCCCCACTTCCTCACCAGACCCCGGACCACCAACACATATTTTTTGGCCTCCTGGCTGTCCTCCAATGCACCAGCACCACATCATACTGGCACGCAGAACTACCCGCCACACCGTAGCGACCACGACCCTGGCTGCCATGTCAGAAGACATGGCGACATGGTCGCCACGAGCACCACGACAACGTGGACGACCACGCTCAGTTATAGTACATAACACGGCAAAATCAACGACTGTAATTGATGAGACATTCGACGAAGACGTGTCCACGGTGGCGCAGTTGTCCCTACTCTGGTAGTCGATCACGGATTCCATCACCCAGCAGGCTAACCTAGCCAAATGCGTGTGCCCAGCCAGACAATTCATGAATTGAACAGTCAAAGCGCTAAGTAACGTCCCCTACACTGGCAAGCATGCAATAACCGACGAGATGACCATGGACAACACCTGGTTCATGACATACGCGCGCCCCTCAAATGACTCTGCCCCCCACCCAAGCATGAGTGGGTGATAGAGTGCAACTCATCCCTGCGTGCCAGCAGGGCATACTCCGGATCGGACTACATAATGGAAGAATACCTGCTGGACTTCCTAAAGGACGCACACAACATCAACCAGTTGGAGGCCATAGACCTCGTTGTCACACTGCACACCCTCACCCCCCCCCCAACCCCCAGGACTACACAGTCATCATAAATACCGATGACCAGGCCTCACAGGTCATCCTCAACTTGGGGGTGGGGAGGGACACCGTCCTATGTGTCTGTGCCTGGACGGTCTGGAGGTTCGCCGCCCTTAAGTCGTGCAAGGTCCAGGTTGTTCACAAGCCCAGGGCCAATATAACATTCGCCGACGCCCTCAGCAGGGTCCCCTTCGATGATGACGCATGGCGAAGGGCTGACCACTTTGTCGAGGACATGGACCTCGCCCGCATACAGGTATGCCATGACTCCTCCATCGTCTCTGACACTGTGTAGCCTGGGGAGATTGTTAATTTGCCTCTCTCTCCCCAGGCACACAACAAGACCACCAGGATGTCATCAAACTCTTCAGGGCGAGCCTCACCCGCGGCACATGGCATAACAAGGAGTCACAGGCACAAACATATCGGGAGCATGTCCGGGTGACAAGGTACGACCCAGTACTCCCTTCACAGATGGACATCGCGGCATACATCGCACACCTGTCAGCTCAGGGTCCCCGGGCGTGGTACTGAATTACATCAGTGCAGCACGGACCTGGGTGAGGCTACGGGACGGGCAGACACACAGCTTCGACACCTACCTCATGTTGATCATCAAGCGTGGAGTCTGCCGGACATCGACCCATCTTCCTTGGCATGCCCCACCGTTAACGACACAGCAGCTCATGGGCATAGTACACTACTTCGAGTCTGCCGGCCCCTGTGCTAAGATCCGGAGGTCCACGCTATAGCTAGGCTTCTTCACCCTCCTGTGGAAAGGGAACCTCCTGGTCACTGGACGACCTGATGACCCGGGTCATACCCTCTGAGGCCCAGACATCATCCACTCAAGGACACAATTAATCATCACAATCCGAATGACAAGACATCCAGATCCCCTGCTGATGCCTACAGGATACGGATCCCATGGATCCTGTCCTCCGACTGCTGCCCGGTGCGTGCCTGGTACCCTCTGACCATATCCACACTCACGACCACGTTACGCGTCGCCCTCCAACACCTCGGCTGTCCCGCACCACAACGATAGACCCTACAGTCTTCGACGGGGGTCCGCCCAGCCGCCGGGCCCCCTTGGATGACGTCAAAGACCTCAGATAATGACGGTCGTCCACCGTCCACCGATACGTCCCGCCCCAGGCCTTCAGCGTTGCGACCCGGGCACTCTCCCCCTTATTTGGTTGAGGACGGGTCACCAAGAGACTTTACACACTTACCTATTAGATTACCTATTCTTACCCTATTGTTCATCCTTGTATTGACTACCATTGCGTATAATAAATATTCCATTCTATGTAGTAATGTCTCGTGTCCTGAATTGTGCATATTGCTGCGGCAATATGGGTAATTCGGGACCGAGCCAGAGCAGACCCTCCCTACCCCCATGCCCTTCCCTCCCCCACCGCACATCTGCCCTAGTGCCCTCCCTTAACTCCAGGCGGCGACACTGCCATGCGCGCCAGAGCCACCACTTGTACCCGGTGACCCCTCTGACGTCATTTCCGCCACCCGTGCTGCCCATCCCCACTTCCTCACCAGACCCGCAGACCACCAATACATATTTTTTACCGGCCCACCCGACCCTACTTTAATGATTAAAGGGTTGAGGCCCGGGTCACCAAGAGACTTTACACACTTACCTATTAGATTTCCTATTCTTACCCTATTGTTCATCCTTACACTGTATTGACTACCATTGCTTATAATCAATATTCCATACTATGTAGTTCCGCTTCGTGTCCTGAATTACGGCAACGAGCGCGAATTAGAAGCGGGTCATTTAAGCGAATGGATACCAGCCCCCCAAAAGCAGCCAAAACGAACAAATAAATAAAAGTATAATAAAAATAAGATAAAAAATTAAGCTAGCAAAAACAAACAAAAATAAAAAATAAATAAATGGTCCACTTCCGGAGGTGGTCGGTTTAAGGAGGTTTTTTAATCAGTACAATGGTAGTGTATGGGCAATCACTTGGGACCCAAATAAAGCGATTGATATAGGGGAGTGGTCGATCTGTGGAGGTAGTGGGTTAGAGAGGTGTTACTGTGGTTCTGAATGTTTGTCCAAATGCCAAATGAGTCAACTGAGCAAGATCGGTAGGATCACCCACACCTTTACAGGTGGACACTCTACCGCCTGAAATAAGTCGCGCTCCCCACGCCGAGTCAAATCAATGACTTGCAAAGTTGATATTTATCACTACCCACCCTGGCACACAGTATCACTAGGATAGGGCAAGGAGCAGTGGAATGAGGAAGACCAATTGTCGGCGATTGAAATCGCCCTTGCTTAATCAACTGATGTACCAAAAAACGAAATTGAATAAATAATGTATTGTTAAGCTGCGATGGAAGTAGAGTATACAACTTTAAACCTCTAAGCACATGCATCTTCTTCACAGTCACGTGTGTATATCTCAGAATAAAATTACTTCCGGTTCCAACATGTAACTTCCGGTTCCGGCTGCAGAAATTAACGAGCCTGATTAATGCGGCATTAATTAATGCAAGACGGCGATCAATCAAAGGAAGCATAACTACAGCTCACGTGAAGCTTTGTGAATTATTAATCAGCGGCGACCATCAATCAACGGGCACATTCTGCACTTCATTCGCCATTCAGACCAAATGAGTTGAGCGTCGGTCTCTCGATTTGGTAGATCTTGGGATTCAAACGTTGGCCGAGTCAAACCAACCAAATAAAAATGTATACTTCTTGCTTCCTAGCCAAGTTCTCGGCATTATTAGGATAAGGGAATGATTGGTTGGCTCAGTGTCAGGATAATGTGACTGAGTGGGATATCATGTGATGGTGCTGGCAGCCTGGTCTCCCAGTGGGGCAGCACTATAAAGTTGCCATGAGTATGCACTGTCACAAGTCAGTATCCGTACTGATATGACCGTAGATGTTGCCAGGACATAAAACTCCGACAACAAATCAAGACCATTCGCCATTCCAAGTCTGCCTGACAGTGCCCATATTTATTACTGATCCTTAGCGATGTCAACAAGGGCAGAAGAGACGGATGATATGGGACGGTCATTGATGAAGAGAGAGCGGTGATATTACATGGGGTGTCACTCTGATATCAGATTCATCAGACTGTGGAAATCACATGGTGCCACACTTAAAATCCACATCCAGGTTGTGTTATTTATTGGGTCATGGTGCCGGCGGCCTGGATTCCCAGTGGGGCAGCACTATAAGGTCACCATGAGTGGACACTGTCACAAGTTGCTATCTGTCTTGATATGACCTTAGATGTTGCCAGGATGTAAAACCTATCAAACCAAACTATCGAAACTGTGGTTCGAATCCCACGACCTACGGAATCGGGTGGTTAACTGATCCTACCTCCTGTTTATATAGCTACAACCCCGTTAAACCAAGCTCAGTTAAACCAAACGATCGGTTAATCCAAACTGTTTTCTCCGTCCCGGCAAAATACTACTATTTATCAAATAACAAAGTTGGTTAAACCAAAGTGGGTGTATTCGGGAAGCACCAATAAGGACATTTCATATAAGCATTGCGGAAATGGATGGTCAGATGAATAGACCGCCCACTTCCGTATCAGGATGGGTACCAACTTGTGATAGTGTGCACTCATGGTGACCTTATAGTGCTGCCCCACTGGGAGACCAGACCGTCAGCATCATGACCCAATAAAATAACCTGAATCGGGATTTTTAGTGTAATGCCATGCGATTTCCACAGTCTGGTGAATGTGATATTGGACTGACACCCGGTGTCACATCACCCCTGTCTCTTTTGTTGTTGTTGGTAAAACAGTTTATTCATCAGAACATACACATTTTCAGCGCCAAGGCACTAACTAGTCTTCCAGCCATTTACATTACATAGCAAATGGGTAGATCAGTGGGTACTTAGGTAGGGCATATTAGTAGATTATGAAGGAGGTTAGTGTGTTAGTGGGTTAGCCATAATAAGTTCAATACTATGGGCTAAGATGGTGGGTCGCTGCAAAAACTGTGCTGTTATTACGGGTACAGTGTATGTGATGGGGGTGAACTGTTGGTCCTCAGAAGATAAATTGCCGGATCAGAAAATTAAAATCATACAAGAAGCAGTTTGAGTAACGGGTTCCTATGGAATGCGCATATATTGACATCCGTCTCCACCTCAGTCAATGCGCAACACAGAGAGCCTCAAGCTAAGATTCCATATACACGGAACCAGACGGGATGGCCGAATGAGTTGAGCGTCCGTCTCCTGTTTTGGGAGATTGGGGGATCCGAACCCATGGGTTTGTGGATTCAAATGCTGATTGAGTCAAACCAATGACTTAATAATTTATACTTCTCGTTTCCTAGCCCGGCGCTCTGCATTATTAGAATCAGGCAAGGACTGGTTGGCTCAGTGTTAGATTAATGTGACTGAGTGGGATATCAGGTCATGCTGCTGGCGGCCTGGTCTCCCAGTGGGGAAGCACTATAAAGTTGCTATGGGTGCACACTGCCACAAGTCAGTACCCATCTTGATATTACCTTAGATGTTGTTAGCATGCAAAACAACAACAAACAAACCATATACACATTATGCAAATGTGACATAAAAATGGAAAATATGTAAATAGAATTGCTTTGATTCCATATGTCTGACTGCGAATGCGATTTGCATTTGTTTGTTGTTGTTTTTATTTCCTAGCAATATCTAACGTCATATCAGGACAGGTACCGACTTGTGACAGTGCGCACTCATGGCAACTTTATAGTACTGCCCCAATGGGAGACCAGGCCACCAGGACCATGACCTGATATCCCACTGTTACATTATCCTGACACTGGGCACACCACTCCTTACCCTATCCTAATAATGCCGAGTGCCTGGCTAGGAAGCGACAAGTATAAATTGTTACATCATTGGTTTGACTCGCGATTTGCATAGATGACAAACTGATTCGATCCTTGGAGCAATTGGTGCGAATGAGCACCGAGTGTGCCATTTGCAAAACAAAAAGTGAAAAGCTGCTGCATGCCTGATATGCATGGGCACTCGTATATATAGGGAATCCTATCTTTAAGGGTTCAAATTCCCTATTTGTAGGCTCACATTCTCATGGGAAATTCCAACACCGGAAAAGTGGTCTTCCTCATCCCACTGCTCTTTTGTTTTTTTGGGGGGTAAATTAATTTTATTCATGTAAATCTTTTGTCAGTGCCATAGCACTGGTCTTCTGGTTGTAAGCGTTACCAGGTTACAGGAATCTTCGTATTTACAAAAATGTTCTATTTCTTTTTAAACATTGTTTATATAGTGTCTTGAAATGTGAAGTAGAATCTGAAATTAAAGTATACACAGGGTAGTAAGTAATGTGTATGAGGTACATTAAATAATTTTACATTTAAACTGTCCTACTGTTAGTATTGCCGAGCGCCAGTCGTCTATGTTGTGACACTTTATCCATTTGCTAAGACGTTTGCTTGACTTGGCTGCAGATTTAATCATCGACCTTCCACACATGCTGCTATTGCTTGTGTGTTGGGGTTTTACGTTCTAGCAGCAGTTAGGGTCACAATCAGATGAGTCCTGACTTGTGACTGTGTATTCAAGGTGGTGATTGCATGGTGCTGCCCCACTGGGAGACTGGCCTGTTTACACTATGCCCCGATATCCTACTGAGTCGCAATGTGATGGTATTAACCAACTTAGTCATTGTTCTACCCTAGTAAAGATGTGTGGCAGCCTAGTAAAGGGGATGTCACATTACGACCCATCACGCGAACGTATGCTGACGTAAGTGGATTTTGGCCCCTACATTGGGTTATGTTGTAATGCATTATGCGTTCCTTATGTGGATGTTGATGTACGTCGATGTACGTACATTAGGGGGCGTGACAGTTTTGTGCATTCGCAAAACTGTTGACGTATGACCGTACCTCATATATATGTTAGGCCGTACGTTATATATATGTTAGGCGTATGTCGATGTACATTAGAGATATGTTAGACGTACGTTTTTCACTACATTGACCTATGTTAAAGACAGTGGAAATGTACACTCTGCGTACTGATGATGTATGGATAACGTACGTCTAATGTACATCTAACATATGTTTAGTGTTTCTCCACAATGTCTTGACTTATGCAAAGTATGAGACATAGTTCTGGTGATCGAATAACGTATATAACATTTACCAGCGTTCTGCAAATGTACTGTGAGCGTAATTCGAGCGTTTTTCACCTGGAGGCACATTATCCATAAATTCACCAGACGCAATGTAAATGGTATGTATACGTCCAACTTTGCCCCCCGCGACGAAAGGTTTAACGCATCTCGACGTAAAAAGTGAGTTTTTGCATTCACCACGTGCTTATGAGATGCGTCGCAATGTGACGTCCCCTTAACAAGTAACAATTTAAGTATATATATGGTTTGACTCAGCAGGGGTTCGAACCCGCGAATATTTCCCATTGTCATCACCTTCCACCAAGACACACATAATACAGAAAATCCTTACAATCATATTTTTGGGACTCACATAAAGCGATCGATATAGGGGAGTGGTTGTTCTGTGGAGGGGTCGGTATAGAGAGGTTTTACTGTGCATAGCAGTATTTATGTGCAATATAATTCATATGGGGAATATGAATTACTCAGCAACTGACATTACTATTTCACGCATTGCTCTCTGTGATTGTTTACCATCAGAAAGGTCACCACAGTGGTAATTGAATTGTTGCAGCCAAGCGTTAATAGCAACCTTGCTTTTTAATCGCTGAAGCCAGATACTTTTGTAACTACTGACTCACAAGTCAAAAGTAAAGCTTGTTTTATTTAATGCCGCCTCTAGAGCACATTGCTTTTCATCATCGGCTATTGGATGTCAAACATATGGTCATTCTGACATATTTCTTTGCAGGAAATCTGCTGCTGCCTCATAGGCTACTCTTTCCGATAAGCAGCAAGGCGTCTTTTATATGCACTCTCATACATACCAGACAGTGTATGCCACATAGATTGATGAATTAGTTGTGGACCACTGGTTGGAAAGGAAAATAACCCAAACTGCAAATGGGGTCCACTGAGCAGGATCGATCAAATGATCGACACAGTCACATGTGGACACTCTACCACCTGAGCTACGTCCTGCTGTCCGAATCACAAGGGGTTCAGTCTGTCTCCAATATGTGTACACATATATGTATGTATATATACACATATATTCTTCTTCTTCTTCGCCCGTTGAGGCATCAGCGCCCATCCACACAAACAGCTCCTCAGCCATGTCGTAGATGAACGTGTCGCCTACCGCCCAACTTTGGGCATAGGCCACAAATAAGGGCTCTCCAGTTTTCCCGGTCCTGGGCCTTGAGTTTCTTGTTTGTCATTCTGCAACATTGTTCTTTTTCCGGGGTGGGGTTGTTAGCCCCACGCCCAACCCCCAACCTGGAGGACCAGTTGCTGCTCTTAGTCTGTCCTCTACCATGAGTCCTGCCCGGCTTGGTTAAACCTGCCAGGGGGCTAGTCCCCGCCGGTATAGCTCTCGTGGTCACGGAGGCACACAAGCCTCCCCACCATGACAAGGTAGCAACACATTGGGGGGTATACATATATACACATATATATGAGACTGCCTCAAAAGGTGCTAAGCAATATGGGGCAAAACTGTGTCCATTGTAACAATCAACATACTATCTCCTTATGCATTTGCTCAGGATAAACTGATTTGTTTTTTAAATGGTGTTTCATAATCCCAATAGAATACATATTGATTTGAAGCAAATGTCCTTGTGTTTTCACTGTAACTGTTTCTGTGCTGTTTTGTGTCAATCGTTACAATGGACACAAAAAACGAAGAGTTATCACTTTTTGAGACATGCTCATATGCATATGTGGATTCCAACTCATGGATTCGAACCCTCGTTGAGTCAAACCAATGACTTTAAAATGTATCCTTGTCGCTTCTTAGCCTGCCATTCTGTATTATCAGGATAAGGCAAGGACTGGTTGGCCCACTGTCAGGAAAATGTGACTGAGTAGGATATGAGGTCATGGTGCTGGTGGCCTGGTCTCCCAGTTGGGAAGCACTATTAGTCACCATGAGTGTGCACTGTCACAAGTGGGTACCCGTCCTGATATGACCTAGATGTTGTTGGGATGTAAAACATCAACAACCAACCAACTATATAACACTATATGCACACATATATAAATATGCACATATATATAAATATATCTACACATATGTACATAATCGAATATATATACATACACACATGTATATAACCCTATTTCAACACACATGTACAAGATACTATATACATAGTCCTATATCCACACACATGTGATTACCACTATATAATACACTAATGTACATACCACTATATATATAATCCTATATCCACACGCATGTACATAATATTTTGCATGTTGACTGGAACATGGGTAATTGGCCACTCGAACTCGTATCCCTTGCTGTGATGGGGGGACTCTTTCTATATATTACATATCTCTTTGAACACTGAATGAAACCTGAATGGTGCCGCCACTGATCTTTGCTTCTTTGTGAATTGTTCTCACTGACTGATGTATTCTAACCTGGGTTTATCGCTTCTATGTAACTCTTTGTTCTTTCTTATTGACACTGGTGGTGCCATCTACCCGAAACTCTGTGATTGTACGCCTGCTGCCACCTACAGATTATTGTTATGGTGCTGTAACCAAGGCAATTGCCCCCTTAATTTGCTTATCTAATCTTATTTATGGAAAATTCCCTTTCCAACTGCATAGTTTGTATCACTAGTGCCACCTTTTCGAACTGAAATGACTGTGCTCGAAGTCCGCTCCCAGCCTATATAAGGCCGCCATCCGCAGACATTCTCACTTTGACAAAGAGCAAGGAGGACACGCTAAGGACAGGACCGGCTAGAGACTTTCATTTGCCATCCCACCCATCCCACATGTTAATAGGCTCCCACATCTTAGGCCTTAATTTACACAAGATATATATACTTACTCATTAACATTAAACCGACATGTCAGGGGAAATAAATACCAACTCTTAAATTGATATTGTGTTTGTGTGATTGGTCGTAATGCGAAGCATTACGTTTGATGCGAGGAGAGGAAGAGACCCTCCCCCGCCCCGGGCTGTCGCGCTGCGCTCACACCTCACCAGACCCCGCCGCGCCGCCTCCTCCCCCGCTCCCCTGTCGCGCAGCATTCGCGCCTCACCCGACGCCCGCTCCTCACCTTCACTCGCCCTCCCCCGGGCCGGCAGCTTTCACAACTCACCTGCTGTCGCCCGCGCCCCCCCCCTTCCCTTATAAGGCTGCCCGCCGGCCTCCCTCAGGCACTCGCCCTCCTGCCGCCTTCCAGACCTCACCTCCTTTCTCCTCGCCGGACCTCCTCCCCCCACGCCTCAGGAGCGGGCCTCCCTTTTTTGGCCGCCCGCTCCCCCTCCACCTAGGCCCCGGACCTTCTCCTCGCCCAGGCCTGCCTCCCCGGGCCCCCGCCTCGGGCGCCCGCGCCCCCGCCTCGGGCGCGCCTCGAGCCCTCTCCTTATTTTGGCGGAGGGCTCCTCGGCACCCCCTCTACCAGAACTCTGACTTTGCTCCTCATGAGCCCCTCCTGCATTACCTCTGCTCCTCATGAGCCCATCACTGTATTGCTCCTCACGAGCCTGTTTCTTTGCTCCTCATGAGCCCTTTCCTTGTTCCTTGCCTGTGTATCTGTTCCTCTGTATCCTCTGTTGAGGCGTTAATAAAACGCCTTTTTACCACCCCCGCCTTCCCTTCTTCCTTTTCGCGCATCGGTCGTAATGCGAAGCATTACGTTTGATGCGAGGAGAGGAAGAGACCCTCCCCCGCCCCGGGCTGTCGCGCTGCGCTCACACCTCACCAGACCCCGCCGCGCCGCCTCCTCCCCCACCCCCCTGTCGCGCAGCATTCGCGCCTCACCCGACGCCCGCTCCTCACCTTCACTCGCCCTCCCCGGGCCGGCAGCTTTCACAACTCACCTGCTGTCGCCCGCGCCCCCCCCTTCCCTTATAAGGCCGCCGGCCGGCCTCCCTCAGGCACGCGCCCTCCTGCCGCCTTCCAGACCTCACCTCCTTTCTCCTCCACCCACCCACCCAACTCTCCCTCCTCTACCGTCTTCCCTCTGCGGCGGAGGGCTCCTCGGCACCCCCTCTACCAGAACTCTGACTTTGCTCCTCATGAGCCCCTCCTGCATTACCTCTGCTCCTCATGAGCCCATCACTGTATTGCTCCTCACGACCCTGTTTCTTTGCTCCTCATGAGCCCTTTCCTTGTTCCTTGCCTGTGTATCTGTTCCTCTGTATCCTCTGTTGAGGCGTTAATAAAACGCCTTTTTCCCACCCCCGCCTTCCCTTCTTCCTTTTCGCGCATCAAAGTGTACACATCCAGCCCTATATCCACACAATGTACATAAGACTGTGCACATTATAACATAAGCAGTGAATGTATGGAGACTGTTTTCTAACAAGTAGTTGCCTTTTATAGTGATTAGAACACATGTTTGGACCATCCTACTCGTCCCATCTCTTCGTTTGAACTGGCCTACCCAGCAACTATATGAGGAATGTAGTCAGACGCTCTCAGTACTCTACTCCCAGACATAGGAGGCATCAACATCTCAAAGTCAGTTAGGTCTGAAACCTGATCTGGCTAGTTACAGCTTATGGGATGGATTCAACTTGCTGAGCGTCTACAACATTGATCAATGGCCATCAGCAGGATTGGTGACTGTTATGTCTGCCATTTCCGACATCACTGCTGCTTAGCCTGACATGTACATCCATCATCAACTGAGACTCTATACCTGTATGGTTGGCTACAGCTTACAGACAGTGGATCATCTATAGCCATCAAATCCTCAAGGCAACTGAGACATAGAATAAGCACCAAGAGGACTGAGTCCTGAGAATTTATATGTAACTGTACATTTGTAATTGAGAATATATGTTATAAGTACATATTTGTGTATCATTACTTATCTTCTTTACTAAGAACAGAAATTCTCTTTTCTCCACACTGTATTAGCTAGTCTATAATATTAGGCATTAGTTATTATATGTGACAACATACAGCGCTATATCCACACACATGTACATACCACTATTCACAGACAGTCCTATATCCACACACATGTACATAACATAATACATATACAGCGCTATATCCACACACATATACATAACACTATTCACAGACAGTCCTATATCCACACACATGTACATAACATAATACACATACAGCGCTATATCCACACACATGTACATAACACTATTCACAGAGAGTCGTATATCCACACACATGTACATAACATAATACACATACAGCGCTATATCCACACACATGTACATAACCATATATCCATACAGTCCTATATCCACACACATGTACATAACATAATACACATACAGCGCTATATCCACACACATGTACATAACCCTATATCATTCAGTCCTATATCCACACACATGTACATAACATAATACACATACAGCACTATATCCACACACATGTACATAACACTATTCACAGACAGTCCTATATCCACACACATGTATTTACCACTATATCCATACAGTCCTATATCCACACACATGTACATAACACTATGCACATTCACCGCTATATCCACACACATGTACATAAGACTATTCACAGACAGTCCTATATCCACACACATGTACATAACATAATACACATACAGCGCTATATCCACACACATGTACATAACACTATTCACAGACAGTCCTATATCCACACACATGTACATAACATAATACACATACAGTACTATATCCACACACATGTACATAAGACTATTCACAGACAGTCCTATATGCACACACATGTACATAACATAATACACATACAGCACTATATCCACACACATGTACATAACACTATTCACAGACAGTCCTATATCCACACACATGTATTTAACATAATACACATACAGCGCTATATCCACACATGTGGACATAACGCTATATCCATACAGTCCTATATCCACAGACATGTATTTAACACTATATCCATACAGTCCTATATCCAAACACATGTACATAACACTATGCACATTCACCGCTATATCCACACATATGTACATAACACTATTCACAGACAGTCCTATATCCACACACATGTACATAACATAATACACATACAGCGCTATATCCACACACATGTACATAACATAATACACATACAGCGCTATATCTACACACATGTACATAACACTATTCACAGACAGTCCTATATCCACACACATGTACATAACATAATACACATACAGCGCTATATCCACACACATGTACATAACACTATTCACAGACAGTCCTATATCCACACACATGTATTTAACATAATACACATAGAGCACTATATCCACACACATGTACATAACACTATTCACAGACAGTCCTATATCCACACACATGTATTTAACATAATACACATACAGCGCTATATCCACACATGTGTACATAACACTATATCCATACAGTCCTATATCCACACGCATGTCCATAACATAATACACATACAGCGCTATATCCACACATGTGAACATAACACTATATCCATACAGTCCTATATCCACACACATGTATTTAACATAATACACTTACAGCGCTGTATCCACACATGTGTACATAACACTATATCCATACAGTCCTATATCCACACACATGTACATAACATAATACACACACAGCGCTATATCCACACATGTGTACATACAGCCTTATATCCACACATGTGTACATAACACTATTCACAGACAGTCCTATATCCACACACATGTATTTAACACTATATCCATACAGTCCTATATCCACACACATGTACATAACACTATGCACCTTCACCCCTATATCCACACATATGTACATAACAATATACACATACAGCCTTATATCCACACACATGTACATAACACTAAATCCATACAGTCCTATATACACACATGTATATAAGACTATGCACATACACCCCTATAACCACACACATGTACATAACACTATACACATACATTCCTATATACACACATGTACATAACATTAGACACATACATTCCTATTTCCACACACATGTACATACCACTATATCCATACAGTCCTATATCCACACACATGTACATAACAGTATGCACATTCACCCCTATATCCACACATATATGCATACCACTATACACATACAGCCTTATATCCACACACATGTACATAACACTAAATCCATAGAGTCCTATATCCACACATGTATATAAGACTATATCCATACAGTCCTATATCCACACACACATGTACATCACACTATGCACATACAGCCTTATATCCACACACATCTGCATCACACTATACACATACAGTCCTATCCCCACACACATGTACATACCACTATACACATTCAGTCCTATATTCACACACATGTACATAACACTATACACACAGTATGTAGTCATATATCCACACACAAACACATAACCGCATCGACACCCCTCCACCGCTCCACCGCCGCCTTCACCCCGCCCCTGGCCGGCCGGGCCTGTGTCAGCAAGGTACCGGCGAACTTTACAATAACGTCCTCTGCTCTTTATCCACGTCCTTATCAACACACGGCACAATGGGACGCACATCAAACTGGCCCCGCCCACCTGACCACCACACAATCAGGCACCACCCGCCGGCCGTCAGAACGCTAATAGATTGCTATATTGTCACGTGATGGGCTTGTCTATTGGAGCCCCCCCCCCCCCCACACACACACAGGAGGGTGTCTCACCAACTAACACCCGACCAGAATCGATAAATAATTGGTTGGCTGGTTGTCGGATTTTTAAGTCCTGGCAATAGCTAAGGTTATATCATGACTCGTACCGACTTGTGACAGTGCGCACTCATGACGACTTTATAAATTATAGTGTTGTCCCACTAGGATGGTTGGTTAGTTGGTTGTTGGAGTTTTACGTCCTGGCAACATCTAAGGTTATATCAGGACGGGTACCGACTTCTGACATTGCGCACTGATAGCGACTTCATAAATTATAGCGCTGTCCCACTAGGATGGTTGCTTGGTTGGTTGTTGGAGTTTTACATCCTTGCAACATGTAAGGTTATATCAGGATGAGTACTGACTTGTGACAGTGCGCGCTCATCTGGACTTTATAAATCCTTGCAAGATCTAAGGTCATATGTGGATGGGTACAGACATGTGACAGTGCACACTTGATGGCAGCTTTGTAGTGCTTCCCCACTGGGAGGCCAGGTCTCGCCAGCACCATGACCTGATACCCCACTCAAGTCACATTATACTGACACTGAGTCAACCGGTCCTTGCCCTATCCAAATAATGCCGAGTTCCAGGCTAGGAAGCGACACGTATCAATGTTTAAGTCATTGGTCTGACTCGTCCAGCATTCAAATCCATGGGTTTGAATTGAGTCGAACCTGTGCGTTTGAATCCCACGATCTACCAAAATAGGAGACAGGCGCTCAACTCATTTGGCCATCCCGTCTGGTGATTTTATAATCAAATAAGTAAATGATGATGGATTAATAAAGGCAGCATATTTCTGGCTGCTCCTTGTGGTGTTCTCTGTGGTGGAGTGGTTAGAGTGTCTGACTTTTTTCTAGGTCGGACTCCTAATCTGAAGGTCAGTAGTTCGATTCCCTGTGCCACCCCCCCCCCCCCACCTCTGCCAATTTGGATTTCCACCGCTGTGTATAACTTACAGCGTCATCAAAGGCCAGTTGCTCTCATAATATGTCTATGTGGTGTGGGAGGTTAAAAATCCCTTGGGTCGTTAAAAGTGTAGGCTCGGGCTTTCTATCAACAACCTGTCTGATGGTGAAAACAAGCCTATTCGGGCTTATCCATGATAGGCAGTATAAATCTTGAAGAGAGAGAGAGAGAGACCTCATTGGTTTGATTTAAGCCACTCTGTGAATATGACCAATGCTGCTGAGATGGCGTAAAACAACCACCAATTGACCAATCAATCAATCAATTAACAATCAATCGACCACAAAGCTGTTAGAATCGCTCATGTTAAGGGTTGTAGTTTCTTTAAGCGCAGGTTCCGAATTCAAACTATTTCGCGATTCATGTCGGTTAATGTGACGCGAGTCCCCACTTCCGGTCGTCGAAAGCACCCCCCGGAGGTAGTGTATATGGGGTCGGACTGTAGTCGTGTGTACAATTGAAGGCTGAAGCAAAACACACATGCGCACACATGTGCACACATGGGCACACATGCGCACACATGCGCACACATGCACACACATGCGCACACATGCGCACACATGCGCACACATGCGCACATATGCACACACATGCGCACACACGCGCACACGCGCACACACGCGCACACACGCGCGCACACACGCGCACACACGCGCACACACGCGCACACACGCGCACACACGCGCACACACGCGCACACACGCGCACACACGCGCGCGCACGCACGCACGCACACGCACACACACGCACACACGCACACACACGCACACTCATGTACACTCACGCACACTCACGCACACTCACGCACACACACACTGGTTCATCAAAGACTGTGTTATGTGCTGTCCTGTCTGTGAGGAAGTGCATATAAAAGACCCCTTGCTGCTCATGGTGCAGTCACACTACGACGTGTTGCAACAATGTTGGACAATGCGTGCCAACGTGTTGGGTTTTTGGGCGAAATTTCGGCGTGTTTTGAGAAAACTTGATGCAGCGCAGCGTGTTTGCAGTGTGTTGTTGGCGTGTTGTTGGCGTGTTATTGGCGCACCGCCAACGTGTTGCGATGTGCGGCGGAACAACATGTCAACGTCCCGCCAGCGGGTTCCCAGCGTGCCATCGGCGTGTTGTCGGCACGCTGTCGCCGCGTTGACGGCGTGGGGGTGGCGCATTGGTATCGTGTTAGTACCGTGTCAATGCGTACATACCTGCCAGCAACATCTTAGGATGCGCCCGCAGCGCGTCCACACCCGCTGCCAACGCGTCCAGGCATGCCGGCAACATGTCCAATGCGCCGAGAAACGCTGGAGCAACGCCAATAGCGCGCCGGCAACCCGTCGATGGGATGTTACCGACGTGTTGATGGAACGCTCGCAGTTTGGGGAAAAAAAGGCCAACGTTAACCGACGTTGATCAATGGTGCAGTCACACTACAACGTTTCTCCCGGCGTGCCGCCAACGCACTAAATATATTCAACGCGTCGAGAAACGGACTGGGCAGGAAGCAAACCGGAGATGGAACGGATGGGTACCAGACATGAAAAGGACAAAATGGACTAAACGGAGTTAAACCAGACACAAACCAGACACCAACAGTCCAACAGTGTCAGGTACAAGTTTTGTGCATGTTCAAAACTTGCACCGGACACCGCCGGACACCACCGGACAGATAACAGACATGCCGGATGCCAACCGTTTATAAACCGTACAATGCCATATTTCACTGGAGAGTGTCCGGTTTCTGTCCGATTCTCCAATCCGGTAAGGTGTGACTGGGGCTTTAGGTTTATTTTCAATCACCGAAAATTGGTCTTCCCTATTCCACTGTTCCATGTCCTATCCTGGTAATGCCCGAATGCCATGATAGGTAGCGACAAGTATAAATATTTAAGTCATTGGTTGCACTCGACCAGTGTTCGCACCTGAGGGGTTCGAATCCCTTGAACTACCAAAACGGGAAGTGGGCACTCGACTCATCCAGCGGGTCCATGGAATATCTGAAACTGTGTGTACAGGTGCTGAAGGTGATGTTAACAGAATAGTTGTGGTAGCAATTGTTCTAATCATGCGGCAGTGACTGATTATACACGCGGGAACTACAGGGTTTGTTTGTTTGCTGTTGTTTTACATCATAGCAACATCTGCGGTCATATCAGGACGGGTACTGACTTGTGACAGTGCACTCTCATATATTGATTATAGAGTGCTGCCCCACTGGGAGACCAGACCGCCAGCACCATGACCTGATATCCGACTCAGTCACATTATCCTGACTCTTAGACAGCCAGTCCTTGCCCTATCCTACTAATGCCAAGGGCCGGGCTACTAAGTGACAAGCGTCAATTTCTAAGACATTGCTTTAACTTGACCAGGGTTCGGCCCCACAAATTCATGGGTTCGGATCCCCCAATCTCCCAAAAGAGGAGACAGATGTTCAACTCATTCGGCGTGGGGGGAGGGGTGGGGGTTGTTATTCAATGCAATAATGTTGCTCTTCATTTAGCTGACTCAGCAAACGGGGTGGGATGGTCGAGTGGGTAGGGCGCCTGCATTCTGTGCGGGAGGTCGTGGGATCAATCCGCGGCTAGGTCATACCAAATATTTACAAATTTGACCATCTGGCTGGTGCTCTACTTTATACCCAAGTCACATTACCTGCGACCACTTTGCGACCGCAACAAAAAGGATTGGTCACAAAGAGGTCACACATGGTCACACAGAGGTCCTCACTGGTCACTGATGTCTTTGCGACCATTTTGGTCACAACGAGGTTGCAGCTACTGCACTAAAAACCTCCGTGTGACCAAACTGGTCGCCCAGAGGTCGACAACTATTCCAAGGAGGTCACTGGTGATTGCGGGTTCTTTGCTTCAAAGTGGTCGCAAAGTGGTTCCAAGTGGTTCCAATGCATAATGTAGCCACGGCTTTATTAATTAGTACAATAACTCTCTAACTCGACCGACCATGGGATTGACTTTAAATGGTCCATTTAAGGACTTGGGCGGCTTAGGGAATTTTTTGTATCATTGCAATGGTATTTTATAGGCGATCGTTTGGGATCCAAATAAAGCGATCAATATTTTGATGTTGTACATTAGTTGTTTAAGCAGGGGACATTTTAATCGTGGACAATTGGTTTTCCTCATTCCACTGCTCCTTGCCCTATCCTAATACTGACGAGTGCCCTGCTAGGAAGCAACAAGTATAAATTGTTAAGTCATTGGTTTGACTCGACCAGGGTTCGAACCCACGATCCCACAGGAAATGGACACTCTAACTCATTCGGACATCCCGTCTGGGGAGTGGTCGATCTGTGGAAGTGGTCGGTTAGAAAGGTTTTACTGTATATTGTATTTCATTACTTCCTGATCCAGGGCCAACAAAATGTGAGCGGGTACTTGGTGGTGTATAGTATATGATTGGGTGCTGGTGACATGGTAGTATTTTAGTAGTGGTCTGCATTGACCTATCAGGCGGGGAGCTCTAGCGGCATCGTTAAATAAAACAAAATTGACCTCTCAGACAAGGAGCCATATTACAGCTGGGTGTGGATAGAGTTATGACATCAGGGAGGCTAGGTGGTGTAATGGTTAGCACAATATGCCGGAATGCAACAGGTGTGGGTTCTTGGCCCATTTTTTCCTATTTATATCACCCCAACGACACTGGTTGTCGTGACCTGGATGATGTGTGCTCTGTGTGGTTGGTAAACCTACCCTGTGTATGTGTATATGTAGGTGCATTGCCTGTAGGTATGTCATCATCATCATGCTGTTGGTCGCGATGTGACAGCGACTGCTTTCATTACTTGACTGCCACTCTGACATTCTTAATGTCTCTCAGCTTCAGGTTTAACATTTCATGAACACTGCCTGCAAAAGTGTTGAAGTGCTGCTCGCTTTTGCAAGTTACCAGTGGCACTCTCTAGGGTAGCAAATAGAGGTTTCACTCCGGCAAGAACATGTCCAGACAGGCGCAAAACTATTTGTCCCTGCAGTGGCTGGTCGGGAGATCTTGGGAGTCCCATACATCAACCACCCTTAATGCTGCCATAGCGACATGGTTTTCTGTTTGGGGTTTGCTCCCTTAGCCTTCGGTTCTGTCAAGAACCTGTACCACATGGCAGTGGTTTACAACTCTGCAGAGCAGGGGCGTCAAACTCCCTGCAGTATTGCAATACCTACATACCCTGACTGCATACCCTGTAGGTATGTAATTGTCACCATAAAATGATGTATGCACATAAATCATTTAACAGAGTTACAATTGAAGGGGGATGAGTGTAGTGGCCTGCACTGACCTCTTGGACAAGGAACCACGGAACCAGGTATATGTACAGAGTGTATTAAATGCTGCTGGGACCCGGTTGAAGACCAGGCCCTGAGCACCGTGAACCAGGAACCAGTGATAGGCGAGTAAATGGCGCCAAAATGTAATGATGTAAGATGGCGTATCGGTTGTCGTCTGCTTCTACTTTCATATACATAACAGTAAAACCTCTCTGCATATATGTATACACATGGATATATATATATGGATATGTATATGACCGACTACATGTGTATATATAGGTAGTGGTCTGCACTCACCTCTCAGGCAATTAATCACATAGACAGGTAGGCGTGGGTCGTGTGTTGATATCAGGGAGCATAGGTGGTGTAATGGTTAGCACACTGGCCCAGAATGCAAAGAGATGTGGGTTTGAGTACCGCTCTAGGTGCAATATGCCCCACTTTCATCACCCCCCCCCCATGACACTTGTTGCCGTGACCATGATTCTGTACAAGCTATACGCTGTATGGTTGTTGAACCTACCCTGTGTATGTGTGAGTGCATTGCCTGTATGTATGTAATTGTAAGCATTAAAAGACTTAGAATTCCAGGGGGACAAGTGTAGTGGTCATATATATGAAGAGTTCAGACGCAAAACCCTATAACTGCCAATCCAAAAATGTGAGTTTTAAGATTGAAATCAAAACTTCAAAAAGTTCTTATTTTTCACATTCCTATGTTTTTGGTCATTCCTCCATAATCATTGCATCGCAAGAAAAGTTCTCCATGATAGCATGTCTAGGGAAGCGATAAATACTGGAGGTGTATGAAGTGGATGTTTCTCTCCAGGATGTAAGAGGGGAGAGTCCTACTAGGTCTCCACTAGGGATTCTTACAAGCTTGATTGATTGATTGGTGGTTGCTTTACGCCGTGTCGTCAGCATAGGCCATATTCACGGCGAGAAATGTTTGGTTTTTGTTCAAACCATCGCTTTTACATGTAAAAGCAGACAATCAATTAAGTGCCAATAGACACTCATTAAATTAGAAAGCTCACATTCATGTATTTGTGGTCAAGGGAAACAAATTCCCATAGAAAAAGAACAGTTTTATTAATAATTGATAGAATCTATTTAGTCAACTATATGAGGTGGTACAGTCCAGCTGCCCTCAAAAAGGCTAAAATGTTTTCCTGTTTTACCTTAGTAAAAAGGTCATGCATACTGTCTGCAGTGTAGAACTGTTGGCGCAGGGCCAAACAATCAATTGAGTCGGCTTAAGCGTGTCACTGTCAATGTGTGTATGTATGTATGTGTGTATGCATGTATGTGGGTATGTATGTATGTGTGTATGTATGTATCTATGTATGTATATATGTATGTGTGTATGTGTGTATATGTGTGTATGTGTGTATGTATGCATGTATGGGGGAATGTATGCATGGTATGTATGTATGGGTGTATGTATATGTGTATGTATGTATGTATGTATATGTGTATGTATGTGTGTTATTTGTATATGTGTATGTATGTATGTGTGCATGCATGAGTGGGGGTGTGTATGCATGTGTATGTATGTGTGTGCATCTGTGTGTATGTGTATGTATGTTTGTATGCATGTGTATGCATGTGTATGTATGTGTGTATGTATGTATGTTTGTATCTATGGTTATTTTAGTGTATGTGTGCATGAATATGTGTATGTATGTGTGTATGGATGTATGTATGCTTGTATGTGTGTATGGTTAGTTGTATGTATGTGTATGGTTGGTTGTATGTATTTTTGTATGTGTGTATGTGTGTATGGTTGTGTGTATGTATGTTTGTATGTGCATATGCATGTATGCATGTATGCATGTATGCATGTGTATATGTATGTATGTATGTAAGAAACTACACAGGGCCTGACCAGATGGGATGGCCGAATGAGTTGAGCATCTGTCTCCTGTTTTGGGAGATCGGGAGATCCGAACCCATGAGTTTGTGGGTTCGAATCCTGGTCGAGTCAAACTAATGAGTTACAAATCTATACTTGCCGCTTCCTAGTCTTGTGCTCGGCATTAATAGGATAGGGCAAGGACTGGTTGGCTCAGTGTCAGGATAATGTGACTGTGTGGGATATCAGGTTACTATCACAAGTCGGTACCCGTCCTGACATGATCTTAGATGTTGCTAGGACATAAAACATAAAGAAAGATACATCAATCTGAGCTAGTTTAACCCGCTTGTCTGAACGCGACACGCATTCAAAAATTGGTGGCCGCCTTATCTAAGTCGGCTTAACATTGTACGTGTGACCACGGCTATAAGCCCCGGTCAAATACACGTTAGTGAACGTAGTTGAACGTACTGGAGGCTAACCTAGTTGAACGCAACCCACCGTGCGGTCACCGTACGGTCTGGCCGATGCGGCGACTTACGGCCGCCACAAGCACGCCGTAACGCATTTGTGACCGAGGCATAAATATAAAATAAATGGCGGAAACCGCAGAGATCTTCCATCCCGGCGTGAGTGTAGGGATGGAATGCCGACATCTGTAATGGTAGCTTTCAACAAGAGGTGGTGGGTCAACAGTCTTGCCTGATGGGCTCACTGAGCAAACAATCTAAATGATTCAAAAGGCACAACCCTATAGGGAGTCTAGCAGTATTGCCAACAACACAGGTCTGACTGTAATCAAATGGCTTGTGGTATTGACCCTCCAGCAGCTGCCAGCCATTTAAATATATAAATATATATATAGGCATATATATATATGAAGAGTTCAGGCCCAAAACCATGTAAACGCCAATCAGAAAATGGAGATAAACATCACAATCAAACCACTAAGAAGTCAATTTAGTATTTTCCTACTCTTTTGTTCATTGCTCGGTAACCATGTTATCATAGGTAAAGTCGAATTAGTAAGACTTACAATTATTGTCAGGTAAACATTTTTTATTTAATCTACAATTTTGGATTGGCGTTTACGTGGTTTTGCTCCTGAACTCTTCATATACAATTATATATATATATATATATGAACATATATATTACAATTAACCAGACGGGATGGCCGAATGAGTTAGAGAGTCCGTCTCCCGTGCTGGTAGATCGTGGGGTCGTGGGTTCGAACCCCGGTGGAGTCAAACCAATGACTTAAAAATCGATATTTGTTGCTTCCTAGCCAGGTTCTCGGCATTACTAGGATAGGGTAATGACTGGTGTGCTCAGTTTCAGGATAATGTGACTGAGTGGGATACCAGGTCATGGTGCCAGAGGCCTGGTTTCCCAGTGGGACAGCACTATAACATTGCCATGAGTGCGCACTGTCACAAGCCGGTACCCATCCTGATATGACCTTAGATGTTGCTAGGATGTAAACCAACAACAAACAAACAAACATACTACCTATAGTCGATAAGTCTGAATAGTCTCGTTTACACCATTATACACTTGTGTAATAGAAAGCCCGAGCCTACACTTTTACCGACTCAAGGGATTTTGAACCTCCCACACCACATGTATATTGTATGAGAGCAAGTGGCCTTTGATGACACTGTAAGTTATACACAGCGGTGGAAATCAAAATTTGCAGAGGTGGGGGTATATATGTTCATTCAAAAGTTTCCAGCCTTATCTATATGTGATGTATCAAGTATTATGTGAGTATAAAGATAAGTAAGGGAATATTACTCATTACTATTATCGTTGTCCTTCATAAGATACAACACTTTACCGGTGTCGCCATCTTTCCCACCTCATCTCCCGCGGATGTTGACCAGTCTCACTTGACCTGGAGGATTTTTCCTTTTTTTCATGGGCAAGGGCATATAATCCCCTGCCAGAGATTAAAACTACTAAACCCACTACCTTATTTGTCTCTCTTGTCATTATATTGTAGATAGTATAATGTATTATAGTTATATAAACTAGTGGAGGAAGCAATTAAGTATTATTCCTGTTATAATATATCCTAAGGTATTCGGAGTCGTGCACCCGACCTGGTATCGTATTAATTAATTATTCGCGGGCATGTTATTTGGTATACCAAAGTATTTACAACTCATCGATATGTCCAACATATCACTTTTTTTATAGAGAACAATTACAAGTGTTCTTCTATTCATTACGATTATCAAAAATATAATAGTTGCTTTCTTACTTATTTGCTTCGTTTAGTGATTCATCAAAGGAACATTTCAATCACTGACAATTTACGCTTGTTGCTACCTAGCCTGGTGTTCATCATTACTAGGATAGAACAAGGACTGGTTTGCTCAATATCAGGATAATGTAAGCAAGTGGGAAATTAGGGCATGGTGTTGACAGCCTGGTCTGCTAATGAGGCAACACTATGAACTCGCGATGAGTGTGCACTGCCACAGGTCAGAACCCGTCCTGTTATGACCTTACATGTTGCAAGAATGTACAACCTCCAACAAACAAACACATCTAAATGTGTTTTTATTTCTATAATAGAAGCTCGACCTGGACTGTGCATTGATTTGCCTCTATTTGGTGAAGAAATAGTTGGTTGGTTGTTGGGAGTTTTATGTCCTGTCAACATCTAACGTCATATCAGGATGGGTACAGACTTGTGACAGTGCACACTCACGGTGAATGTATAGTGCTGCCCCACTGGGAGACCAGACCACAAGAATCATGACCTGATATCCCACTCAGCCACATTAATAACCCTGACACTGAGCCAACCAGCCCTTGCCCTATCCTACTAATGCAGAGCGCCTGGCTAGGAAGTGACAAGTAAGAATTATTATGTCATCAGTTTGACTTGACTCGGGTTCAAACTTGTGCGTTTGAATCCGACGATCTACCAAAATGGGAGACGGACCCTCAACTCATTCGGCCATCCATCTGGTCAGTGGAGAAATGAAAGAGACAGGGATGTGTAGGACAACAATTACAGGTTGTACAACTATTATGATCCTCCTCCAATAAGGTTGCATTACTGCGTTAGCTAGCTGCATCATAATCATAATATGACTGGTGGCGCCCCCAATCGGCATTCCGCTTCAACTACCAGTGTCAGTCGTTGGGAACAAGACCAGTCGCATTGGTCAAGACAGCCTTAGTAAAGCGTGCACTAGTACCCGGAGGTCCCACCAGGATGCGCCTCCCACCCCAAGATGACACAGTTGCATTGGTCAACATGGTCTTAGTTCAGCGTGCCCTAGTATCATGAGGTCCCACCAGGATGCGCCCTAACCCCAAGATGACACAGTCAGTTTAGTCAACACGGCCTTAGTAAAGCATGCCCTAGTAGGTGGAGGTCCTACCAGGATGCACCACCACCCCAAGGTGACAGTCACATTGGTCAACACGGCCTTAGTAAAGTGCACCCTAGTCCCCGGAGGTTCCACCAGGATGCACCCCCAACCGAAGATGACACATTTGCATTGGTCAATGTGGCCTTAGTAAATGGTGCCCTAGTACCTGGAGGTCCCACCAGGATGCGGCCCCACTCAAAGATGACAAATTCTCATTGGTCAATGCGGCCTTAGTAAAGGGCACCCTAGTACATGGAGGTCCCACCAAGGGGTGCCCCCACCCCAAGATGACACAGTCGAATTGGTCAATGTGCCCTTAGTAAAGCGTGCCTTAATACCCGGAGATCCCACTAGGATGCAGCCCCACCCAAAGATGACACAATCGCGTTGGTCAACGCGGCCTTAGTAAAGGGTGCCCTAGTACCTGGATGTCCCACCAGGATGAGCCCCCACCCCAAGATGACACAGTCACATTGGTCAACAGTACCTTAGTAAAGCAGGCCCTAGTACCAGGAGGTCCCAGCAGGAAACGCCCCCACCCCAAGATGACAGTCGCATTGGTCAACACGGCCTCAGTAAAGTGCACCCTATTACCCGGAGGGTCCACCAGGATGCGCCCCCACTCCAAGATAACACAGTCGTATTTGTCAACACTGTATTAGTAAAGCATGGCCTAGTACCCGGAAAGCTCACCAGACGGCGCCCCCACCCCACGCGCTGGTCGCGGGCCAGTCCTGCGCCGGTCCCGCGCGCCGGTCCCACATTGGGCTCGTGCGATTAAGCAATAAAGGGGAGTATGCACAGGTTTGTCAATATAAACCTGACAAATGTTATTGCCTGGCAACGAGGCGCCCCCATTTCCGGTCCATGACATTCGGAGAGGAACGGCGGGTGTGTGTGTGTGAGTGTGTGTGTGTGTCTGTGTGTGTGTGAGTGTGTGTGTGTGTGATAGCAACATCTAAGGTTATATCAGGACGGGTACCGACTTGTGACAGTGCACACTCATTGCAACTTTATAGCGCTACCCAACTGGGAAACCCTGCCACTAGCACCATGACATGATATCCCACTCAGTCGCAATATCCTGACACTGAGCCAACCAGTCCTTACCCTGTCCTAAAAATGCAGAGTGCCTGGCTAGGATGCGACAATTATCAATTTCTAAGTCATTGGTTAATCCATGGGTTCGGATCCCCGATCTCCCAAAACAGGTGAGGGAGGCTCAACTCATTCAGCCATCCCGTCTGGTTAGGATTTACGGTAAACAGGGTCAAAATCCATCTAAATCCGCCCTGCTCACAAATCCGGGTAAATCTCCAAAACATCGCTGGCCGAGTTCTCATGTGGGTGTGACCTCAATCATGGAGTAGTGGACGCGGTGGCCTAATCGGTAGAGCACAGACCTCATGTGCGGGAGATCGGGAGTTCGATTTAGCTCAGTGTCGATAATGTGACTGAATGGGAATAGGGTAATGGTGCTGGCCAGCTGATTTCCCAGTGGGGCAGCACTATAAAGTCACAATGAGTGTGTACTGTCACAAGTCGGTACCCGTCCTGATATGACCTTAGATGTTGCCAGGACGAAAAACTCCAACAACCAAGCAAACACCCAATCATGGAACAGGATATAATAAGACTATGGATAACAGCTAGAGAGCGTTTGTTTTATTAACAAGTAGTCAACTTGGAGAATTGTTGGTGATCCGTCCTCATACCATGTGCCAGGCTAGTTATCAGCGCAAATCAATTTTGTAAGTCAAAGCTGGATTTTGGACTGTTTTGCAATCTACAAACAGTTACAAGCCATAAACAAGAAGCAAGAAAACTAAAATGATTACTAAGACAACATTCAAAAGATCTAAATAAAATTGGATTAGCACTGCCCAGCGGTGAAAGCAAGTGTTAAAACACTTATCCGTTATGAGCAGGGTGAATAAATTCATCACACACAAATATAGAAAAAAAAGTCATTGCTTTGACGTGGCTAGGTTTACAAACCCCCGACCTTCCGCACCGGAAGCTTGCGCTCGTACCGATTCGGCTCCCACATACGGTCTATTCGATTATTCAACTCGGGTCACCCGAGCTACCTTTTGGCGCATGTGCAGACTCTACATCCTCGGGATGCATACTCGAACCCTCCCCAACACGCTTAGGGTGGAACAAAATGGTGGCTTCTTTGTTTAAATAACCGATATAACTACAGGAAAATAGGATTTAAAGTATTTTTGTATTGCATAGTTTAGTTATTTCCATTTCATTAATCTGAATTTTTATTTGTTTTAACATTAAAAAAAACACATAGGACTTGTACTACTACAGGACGGTACCAGCACAAATGTGACGTCATCGCTCCTAGCCATCCGCAGCCAAGACGTGGGTTACTGGGGTTTGGGTCGTTTTGCACACGGCACGTGTATTTGTCTCTCCACTCGTGATATTCGATTTGAATTTCTAGCAACTCGGGTCACCCGGCTCGCCCTGGTCATGTTAATCGAATACGGCCAACATGGGTATATTGCACACGCGAATCTGGCTCGCATTAAGCCCCAATCACACTACGGCCAGCGGTCGCTTGCGACCACCTCACGTCCAATAGGGCAGCAACCTCCTGTGACCAACTCGCTACATTGAATCAAAGACGCGGTCAGCGAGTGGTCAATGAGCGTCTATTTTCTCTGGGTTATATTATTCGCAAAAGCGACATCATGGCTTCTATAAATATAAAAACAAACACATTTCAATATGGATCCCTACCACATATGACTCACTGTCCTATACCGCCAAATTCCCCCACTCCTTCCTTCTCACCCCACCCCACCCACCCCACCACCCTCCACTCTGTACCGACCAATCAGGTAATCCCGTACTTCCCGTTCCGGCGTCGCTGCCTCGTCCTGGATGTGTCCCCGGTGTGGCTGGTTTAAAACCTATGCCTTCGCTCTGTGCATGCATCAACATCAAATGGCGCTTTCAAACTGCAGCGTGCCATGGTTTTAAAAGTCTGCTCATTTAAAACCTACACATTCGCCCTGCACGTTTTTAGCATTTGGGGGGGGCGGTTATTTTAATTATTGTTTTATATATTTTCTGACATCGTTTTTTGCGCCTTTTGGCTTCGTCCAAGTCCTCAATACTTTATCAGGAGTTCCACATTCTCTGTGTGGGCCTGAAATCTTATCAGGCAAGGAGACTGTTCGGGGGTCATTGAAGCGACAACATAAACCGTCTTAATCTTAACATAAACTGTCTTACTCGATGGTCTTAATCTGGCGGAAATGCTGTCATTGTAGTGAATATTTGACAACATAAACTGTCTTAATCTTAACATAAACTCTCTTACTCAACGGTCTTAATCTGGCGGAAATGCTGTCATTGTAGTGAATATTTGACAACATAAACTGTATTAATCTTAAGATAAACTCTCTTACTCAACGGTCTTAATCTGGCGGAAATGCTGTCATTGTAGTGAATATTTGACAACATAAACTGTATTAATCTTAAGATAAACTCTCTTACTCAACGGTCTTAATCTGGCGGAAATGCTGTCATTGTAGTGAATATTTGACAACATAAACTGTATTAATCTTAAGATAAACTCTCTTACTCAACGGTCTTAATCTGGCGGAAATGCTGTCATTGTAGTGAATATTTGACAACATAAACTGTATTAATCTTAAGATAAACTCTCTTACTCAACGGTCTTAATCTGGCGGAAATGCTGTCATTGTAGTGAATATTTGACAACATAAATTGTATTAATCTTAAGATAAACTCTCTTACTCAACGGTCTTAATCTGGCGGAAATGCTGTCATTGTAGTGAATATTTGACAACATAAACTGTATTAATCTTAAGATAAACTCTCTTACTCAACGGTCTTAATCTGGCGGAAATGCTGTCATTGTAGTGAATATTTGACAACATAAATTGTATTAATCTTAAGATAAACTCTCTTACTCAACGGTCTTAATCTGGCGGAAATGCTGTCATTGTAGTGAATATTTGACAACATAAATTGCATTAATCTTAAGATAAACTCTCTTACTCAACGGTCTTAATCTGGCGGAAATGCTGTCATTGTAGTGAATATTTGACAACATAAATTGTATTAATCTTAAGATAAACTCTCTTACTCAACGGTCTTAATCTGGCGGAAATGCTGTCATTGTAGTGAATATTTGACAACATAAACTGTATTAATCTTAAGATAAACTCTCTTACTCAACGGTCTTAATCTGGCGGAAATGCTGTCATTGTAGTGAATATTTGACAACATAAACTGTATTAATCTTAAGATAAACTCTCTTACTCAACGGTCTTAATCTGGCGGAAATGCTGTCATTGTAGTGAATATTTGACAACATAAACTGTATTAATCTTAAGATAAACTCTCTTACTCAACGGTCTTAATCTGGCGGAAATGCTGTCATTGTAGTGAATATTTGACAACATAAACTGTATTAATCTTAAGATAAACTCTCTTACTCAACGGTCTTAATCTGGCGGAAATGCTGTCATTGTAGTGAATATTTGACAACATAAACTGTATTAATCTTAAGATAAACTCTCTTACTCAACGGTCTTAATCTGGCGGAAATGCTGTCATTGTAGTGAATATTTGACAACATAAATTGTATTAATCTTAAGATAAACTCTCTTACTCAACGGTCTTAATCTGGCGGAAATGCTGTCATTGTAGTGAATATTTGACAACATAAACTGTCTTAATCTTAACATAAACTGTCTTACTCGATGGTCTTAATCTGGCGGAAATGCTGTCATTGTAGTGAATATTTGACAACATAAACTGTATTAATCTTAAGATAAACTCTCTTACTCAACGGTCTTAATCTGGCGGAAATGCTGTCATTGTAGTGAATATTTGACAACATAAACTGTATTAATCTTAAGATAAACTCTCTTACTCAACGGTCTTAATCTGGCGGAAATGCTGTCATTGTAGTGAATATTTGACAACATAAACTGTATTAATCTTAAGATAAACTCTCTTACTCAACGGTCTTAATCATGCGGAAATGCTGTCATTGTAGTGAATATTTGACAACATAAACTGTATTAATCTTAAGATAAACTCTCTTACTCAACGGTCTTAATCTGGCGGAAATGATGTTCGATTTTGACGCATGCGCAGGACGAAATTGTAGGTTTTAAACCAGTGGAGATTTGGAACCGCGACACCGGCTGTGACCCCCAACGGGCGCCATCACCCGCTGTCAATGCATTAGCGGATTACCTCCGAGTATGGCGGCAAATATGATGGTGTCGGCGGGAGCCGATAGGTGGCGCCACTGAGTAATCAGTCACTTTGGTCGGCTAATCAATGGACGCCGTCACGTGACCCATTCCGACCCCTATGTGTGGAGATTAATGCTAAGCGGCTAAATGGGTGTGGAAGCAGTTTTTAGCATTTTATTTCTCAAGATTCCTGTTATGAGCAGGTAGTGGCCACGACGAGGAATTCAACACGTCTTGCTTTCTATTGAAAAACCAAGACAGTCTCCATATAGGTTTATATAGGGGTCCAGTGTTGCAGCCTACAACTTGCTTAATATTTTATTAACAACCTAACAAATTATATCACGAGAATGGGCCTAACCAGACCTTTGCTGATCATGTGAAAATAAAATGTTCTCATGCACAGCATTTCCATAGTATACCATTACAATTACATTCGAATAAAGAGATAATCTTATTTTGCCTATAACATTGTGGGGTTCATATCAATAAATTACTTACTTTAATTAGGAGACCACCATGGTCCGTTCTAATGATTACTGTTCTCGAAATAAAAAAAATATGCATAGTTAATGAGTAATAAACAGGAATGCGAGCAGATCATCATATATGGCGTAAAACAAATTATTCCTCTAATGTGCTTACTTGTTATGCACACAGGCAGATGGGTTGTTGTTGTTTTAGCAGTCTACCCAAGCATGATGACTGAGGTGGGTGTCAGTGTGGGTATGGGTATTAGCCCATCACCTCCTATTGCCTGCACCATAGTTAAGCACCTCCTATTGCCTGCACCGTAGTCAACCACCTCCTATTGCCTGTAGCATAGTGTAAAGTCGACGGCCGGCAGCTGTGGTTGTGTAGGCAGATTAAAGAGGAAATCACTACAGGCAAGTAGAAGAAAGGCAGAGTATAGAGTGTGTAGAAGGAACCAGAAGGAGCTTGCTTGTTTTATTATTATATAGTCTCATGAATCCAAGATGGGTGTCACACCTAATCAGCTCCTCCAATCAGCTTTGTTTGTTTGTTTGTTTGTTGTTGTTTTACGTCCTAGCAACATCTAAGGTCATATCAGGACGGGTACCGACTTGTGACAGTGCACACTAATGGCGACTTTATAGTGCTGTCTCACTGGGAAACCAGGCTGCTGGCACCATGACCTGGTATCCCACTCAGTCACATTATCCTGACACTGAGCACACCAGTCCTTGCCCTATCCTAATAATGCCGAGCACCTGGCTAGGAAGTGACAAGCACCAATTTTCAAGTCATTGGTTTGACTCGACCATGGTTCGAACCCACAACTCCATGATCTACCAGCACAGGAGACGGATGCTCCAACTCATTCGACCATCCCGTCTGGTCTCTACCTCCAATCAGCACTACGCATTCTGCAACCATCCAATAAACATCCAACCTGCCTGTATCCAAGCCTTGGTTGTTTATGGCTACAGTGCCCTTCTGTCTAGGTGTGCAGTGATCCGTAAATAACAATTGGGGGGCGGGAGGGAGGGGGTATGTGAGCAGAGCTGCTAAGGCCCTCTCACACTAATGGTAGTGCCCCTTTCACACTATCTATAAATCACATAATGTCTAGATATCAAATTCAGTAAAGGATCACCAGCACCACATATACCTTAATGCATCTGGCTTTACATACCCTTTACCTTTTTATATACAATTGTAATTACAATAGACTAGTTCACACCATCCGCCAATGTCTTAATTATCGGAAAATTTTACAATAGTCAACAACTCCAGAATTCGGCGTACTCATGAGACCCGTAGTCCGTAAATATCCTAGTGTATGACTCCATGTACACAATGCCATGCATCACAAATAGCCATGGTGACAGTAGTGAAGTGGCTACTGATGCAATTATTTCTGACCTACCACCACACCTATTGCTAGCCTAAGGCCAAATACAAAAAAAAGTTTGAGATCATTCTTTTGATCACACAAATCAGGGTTGGACGGTCAGTTTTTATTCTTATTTTGTATTTTAATGGTGTATGATGAAGATGTAATACATAGTTATACTTATCTTTACGAAGGGGGCCAAGAAGAAACAGGCAGCCATCCACACTTGCCAGTATTGCTTCCGCTGAAGCAGTTTCTAGCATTTTAGACTCCGTTATGAGCAGGGTAAATAAATTCATCACAAAAACAACAAAAACAGGACCCATATTGCTGTTGCTCTAGAGTTAGTTTGTTATTTTATGTCCTAGCAACATCATATCATATCAGGACGGATAGGGCCTATTTAGTTGTGATTGAGTGCAGTTAGGAGTCACTTTATAGTGCATCCCCACTGGGTGACCAGGCCGCCGGCCCGATGACACGATATCTCACACAGGCACATTATCCCGATACTGTTCTAACCAGTCCTTTCCCTATCCTCTTAATGCTGAGCGCCAGGCTAGGTAGCGATATGTATCAATTATATAAAGCCTTGGTTTGACTCGGCTGGAATGGTTTCTGCTATTATTTGGAATGTTTTCACTTTTGGTCTCGATGCCACACTTTAATGTGTAGTTTCAGAGAATGACCCAGGTAGAGCAGTACTTTCTCTAGTGGCAGGTAGCGGGGTGCAGCTACTCCTTACACAGGATAGCCCCCCCCCCCCCACCTCTCTCCTTCGCAATAGAAACTATAACAAAAGTTTGTTTTATTTAACAACCCCTCTAGAGCACATTGCTTTTTACCATCGGCTATTGGATGTCAAACATATGATCATTCTGAAATATTTCTTTGGAGGACACCCGCTTTCGTCATATAGGCTATTCTTTCTGATAAGCAACAAGGGGTCTTCTATATGCACTTTCCCACAGACAGGACAGCACATATCACAGCCTTTGACAAACCAGTTGTGGACCACTGGTTGTAATGGAAAATAGCTCAAACTGCAAATGTGTCCACTGAGCAGGATCGATCGGATGACCCACACCTTCACAGATGAACACTCTAACGTCACACGCTCTTCTCTATAGAAATTATGCTTTTAAGTTTCATGGTCCGATGGTTTTTAGTGTCTGTCATTTTCTGAGATACATCTATTACATTGATCATTACCTACCTTACTTAGTTTGAAGTAACCTTTATTTTAAGTGGGTAATTTTTTAACTGTTTGACGTGCAAACATGTCAAATTAGTTTTGGCAAGCACACCAAATCTCATACACCTCTGTAGCCGGTTCTATTAAATTGACTCAGTATTCCCTTATACATGGCAACAAATGCTTAATAAGTGCATGAGTATCTAGTTTGTTTGTTGTTGTACATCCTAGCAAGATCTAAGGTCATATCAGGACGGGTACCGACTTGTGACAGTGCGCACTCATGGCGACTTTATAGTGCTGTATCACTGGGAAACCAGGCAACTGGCACCATGACATTGTATCCCACTCAGTCACATTATCCTGACACTGAGCACACTAGTCCTTGCCCTGTCCTAATAATGCCAAGTGCCTGGCTCAGAAGCGACAAGTATCAATTTGTAAGTCATTGCTTTGACTCGAACCCACGACCCCACGATCTACCAGCACGGGAGACGGACGCTCTAACTTATTCGGCCGTCCCGTCTTGTCCACATCACTATCTAATGGCCGAATGAGTTAGAGTGTCCGTCCCCCGTGTTGGTAGATTGTGGGGTCGTGGGTTCGAACCCTGGTCGAGTCAAACCAATGACTTAAAAATGGATACGTGTCTAGGACGTAAAACAACAACAAACAAACAACTAGTCAATAACTCTAGAGCTGAGGTCAATGTACTATTGATCAATCTTTTGCTCAGATGTTATGAAGTAACCAAACGCTGATGGCTCATCTGGAATTTCTGAAGCATTTGCGTCACCATGGAAGAACCTTTGATATATAGCTGATGTGTGTGTAACCTGGCCTGCGGATATTTCATATTCTATATCCCCGCGCCCTGATATGACCTTAAATATTGCTAGGGTATAAATCAACAACAAACAAAGACATTTAGTCCATATCCACAACTACCCCCCGCTATATCTGGGACACACAGCCCACCCCTCCGGTGTTCTACTTAATCTGTCCCTTAACCAACCAAATCCAGGCCTGCTGTCCTGTTTGCTATTTATTGATCACGAATCAAGCTAGTAGGGAAGGTAGCTTGATTCCCGGCCACGGACAAGCAGTCCTTAGGATTTGCTTAAAGCATGACGTCATCAGGACCAGTGTAGGTGTTCCTCGGTACGTGCACTACCGTGCGGCGGGGCAGTCAAGACGTTAAGCCTGTAGGCCCAATTTACGGTTATATTGTGCAATATCAGGGACCGGCATCTCACTTTGAGAGTTTTCTTTGAACTATATATATTTAGGGAATGTAAGCGTCTATCCAAAAATAGATCGTGAGATTGGTATATGTTACAAGCTTAAAGTGGCTGTCACACATCACCGGATTGAGCAACGGACAGAATTGTCTAGTCCAGTGGTGTTCGGGCATGATAGTATCAAAATGTATTAAAATGTGTCAAAATGTTGCGTTATCAGGTCAAAGGCCGCTGGACGAACGGACATGAAATGGATGTGAAACAGACATGAACAGATAGCCAATTGAAGAAACAAACTCAAACCGGGCAAGAACCGTAGACGTCAATCCGGTGGCATCTGTTCCAAGTTGTGTGCATGCTCAAAACTTGACTTTGCCGGATATCAACGGACTTTGTTTGGTTTCTTTCCGTTTCCCCAATCCGGTGATGTGTGACAGGGCCTTAATGCATTGATGGCCTATGGGCTTAATGCCTTGACCACACAGTCGCAGAGTCGCGCACTCCTCCCTACAGGTCTTCCATATATGGCCCGATGTTGTAAGGCTTTGTGCAAAGCCTAAGGACGTGTCCGTCTGGAGCGGGGATCCAAACTAATAGGGAGGGAACAAAAAATGTTTGATTTATTTAACGACGTCTCTAGAGGACTACCATCATCGGCTATTGAACGTCAAACATGGACATTCTGAGATATTTCTTTTGGAGGAAACCCACTGCCACCACATAGGCTACTCTTTCCGATAAACAGCAATAGGTCTTTTATATGCAACAAGTATCAATTTTATAAGTCATTTGTTTTTCTCGGCTGGGATTCGAACTCCCAACCTTCCACATGTGTGATAACCAGAGGGGATGGCCGAATGAGTTAGAGCGTCTGTCTCCCATGTTGGTAGACCATAGGATCGTGGGTTGGAACCCTGGTCAAGTCAAACCAATGACTTAAAAATGTATATGTGTCACTTCCTCACCAGGCGCTTGGCACTATTAGGATATGGCAAGGACTGGTTGGCTCAGTGTCAGGACAATGTGACTGAGTGGGATATCAGGTCATGGTACTGGTGGTCTGGTCTCCCAGTGGGGCAGCACTATAAAGTCATCATGAGTGTGAACTCACAAGTCGGTACCCGTCCTGATATGACCTTAGATGTTGTTAGGACGTAAAACAACAACAAACAAAACAAACATTGACATGTGAAGCTTGCACTCTACCGATTCGCACCACCATATCCGGCCTCATCGACTGCTAAAAGGCATACTGAGTGTGGGGCAAAATTAGATTGTAGCAAAGACCCTATAATACTAAGATGGCTTAGTCAGCCTGTACTGTGTAATCAAAATGATCAAACCCACCACTTGGTGCGCTGGCTGTTCTCTTGGTTAAACAGGTGCTATATTATATGTATAAATGTATATATGAATGTGAAAGATGTGTGATGATGGCGATGATGATAATGATGCTGATGATGATGTGTATTTGTTCATAGCAATTTCATATTGATGTGTATTCATACTTACCTGTCTCATGTATAATATAAGTGTATGTGTTTACATGTGAAACACCAACCAGCAGCTGGACTGATCAAACCCACCACAAGGTGGCACTGCAAAATTTACACGTGACTCATTCACCGCCAGAGGGAAATTCAACATTCAGCACCGCATGGAGGTGGTGTACGCTCATGCTTGATTGCAGGCTGGGGATTGATTGCAAGCCTCTGATCAATATCGGTTCATTTATTGCAATCTGGTGTTCGATTGCAATCTGATGATTGCTTACAATGTGGTATTTTACAGCAATCTTTCTGATTGATTGCAATATGTTGATTGATTGCAATCTGTTGATAGATTGCAATATGATGATTGATTGCAGTATGGTGATTGATAGCAGTCTGGTAATTGCTTACAATATATATTTGATCGCAATATGCTGATTGATTGCAATCTTCTGATCGATAGCAATATGCGGATTTATTGTAATATGCTGATTTATTGTAATATGCTGATTTATAGGAGTATGGTGATTGCTTACAATAGTGATTTGATTGCAATCTTCTGATTGATTGCAATCTGCTGGTTAATTGTAATCTGAAGACTGATTGAAATCTGAAGGTTGCTTGCAATCTGATGATTGCTTGCAATCTGATGATTGCTTGCAATCTGATGATTTATTGTAATCTGCTGATGTATTGCAGTATCCCAATTTATTGCTGCTGGCTGAGTTATTGTGCCAAGCTGATGGATTGCAACATGCTGATTGATTGCAACATGCTGATTGATTGCAACATGCTGATTGATTACAACATGTTGATTGATTGCAACATGTTGATTGATTGCAATATGCTGATTGATTGCAACATGCTAATTGAATGGCTGATTGCAACATATTGCTTGATTACAAGCTGGTGGTTGATTGCAAATTGTTGATCGATTGTGACTTCCTGCTTGCTAGCAATATGGTGCTTCATTCCAATATGGTGTTTCATCACAAACTGTTAATTGGTTGCAAGATTATTGATTGGTTACAAGCTGTTGATTGGTTGTAAGATGTTGATTGGTTGCAAGCTGTTGATTGGTTCCAAGTTGTTGATTGTTTGCAAGCTGTCGGTTGGCTGTAAGCTGTTGATTGGTTGCAAGCTGTTGATTGGTTGCAAACTGTTGATTGGTTGCAAGCTGTTGATTAGTCACAAGCTGTTGATTATTTGCACTGCAACTAACTACAGAATGAGTCGCCCCTTCACCGTACACACCCCGCACAATTCCTTTAATACAGGTCACAACCAAAACTGTTTTTCCTTTCTTTTTTGTTGTTAATATTTTATTCGTCTGAATACATATTTTTCAGCACAGAGGCACGAGTCTTCCATCCGTTGAAGCGATCACATTTTGTTTGTACATGATGATGTGGAAGTGGAATTTGCTCCATTGTGTGCAGACCACCCCATTCTGCACACTAAAACTGGGGGAGCAGACTATGATGTAAAGTGCACAGCATAGGTACTCAACATACCCATATTCCCTTAGATGTTGAACCTATAGCCCGAACAAACAAACATGTATGGCTCTAACCTTTACAGAACCTGCTGTCTCTTCTTAGCTTAAATAAACATATTCTTCACCATCACCATATCCTTTTTTTCAGAATCAGGCACTGTGAAATCATTGGTTTAGGCGTTTCCTTCAACATGGCCACCACTGAGTGTGCAGGATGAGACAACAACAGAAGTAAAGGTTATTTTATTTAAAGACACCTCAAGAGCACATTGATTTTTTATCGTCGGCTATTGAACATCAAACAGTTATTCATTCTGACATATTTATTTGGAGGCAGAAAACCCGTTGCCGCCACAATGACTACTGTTTCCGATAAGCAGCAAGGGCTCTTTTATATGCACTTTCCCACAGACAGGACAGCACATACCTCAGCCTTTGATGGTAGGATGAGACATGCACTCAGAGATGTTATTTATTACAAACGCGGTTTATTTAATCACCACCAGCATGCAAAACAAGGTATGAAGCAATGAAGTATATGGCCTTTTAAAGTTGCACAGTCCCATGGTTTGGTTCTTTCACGTCCTAGCAAGATCTAAGGTCATATCAGCCCATAGTTTGCAGCTTATGTCATTTTCCCCAAATTAATCTAGATTATTGTGATCGTTATAATCTGCCTCACTTTCTTCTTTTTGTTCTTTCTTTTTTTCTTCTTCTCTTTGTTTGTTTGGGTTTTGCTTCCTACTAAAATCTACCGTCATATCAGGATGACTTTGTGTACCCACTTGTGACAGTGAACAGTCATGGCAGCTTCATAGTGCTGCCCAACTGGGATACCAGGCCACTGGCACCATGACCCGATATCTCCAGTTGATCGCATCCCAGTCGCATTATCCTTACACTGAGCTA
Source organism: Branchipolynoe longqiensis (assembly GCA_030323885.1). NCBI lineage: Eukaryota > Metazoa > Annelida > Polychaeta > Phyllodocida > Polynoidae > Branchipolynoe > Branchipolynoe longqiensis. Next base: position 8,609,964 of record CM059199.1, read on the forward strand.
ACCAGTCCATACACTTTCCTAATGATCCCGAGCACCAGGCTAGGAAGCGACAAGTAGCAATTTTATAAGTCACTGTCTTGACTCGGCTAGGATTCGAACTCCCGACCTTCTGCACGGGGAAGCTTGCGCTCCAACGGATTCAGCCATCACGTACGGTACACTTTTAAGTTATTGGTTTGAGTCGACTAGGGTTCGAATCCCATGACCTACCAAAACGGGAGGCGGGCGCTCAACTCATTCGACCATCCCTTCTGAGTAGTGTAAAGTAACCTTTATTTTAAACGGATAAAATTGGAGGTATTTTTGGAGCTAACATTGAAGGGCAAAAATAGCAACTTAATTTTGACAAGTACCTCACAATTCTGACATGGTAGGCTTCCGCAGTAACAGGTTCCATTGGATTGACTTAGTATTCTCCTTGAGGCAGCATCAACTGCTTAATAAGTGCACCTGTATCTAAGTGTGGGATGTAGAATCAAATTTAGATAAATGCGTTGGTTTCGAAAATTCGATGCTTCCATCCAACTATGCAGCTTTTAATATAAACATAAATAAATGATGACGTCATCAATGTTTTTGGCTACACTGGGTGTGGTCAAATTGACATGTGATACCAAACATGATCATGGCATATCAAATAGAATAGAGCGAGCTCACAAGTCGAGAGGATAAAGTTACAGCGATTACCGCCAGCAGGTAGTTAAGTAGTTAAAGCTGCATAGTCCTATAAAAGCATCAGATTTATAAACAAAATTAAAACACTTATGGAGTTTTGAGCCTACATATTCGAGTTAGATACTGGTGTACTTATTAAGTCGTCGTTGCTACTTAAGTTAGAACAGAATGCTGCATCAAATTAATAGATATTTGACCCTACCTATTTGAGTTAGATACTGGTGTACTTATTAAGTATGTGTTGCTACTTATGTTAGAACGGAATGAGGCATCAATTTAATAGAGATTTGACCTACATATTTGAGTTTGATACTGGTCCACTTTTTAAGTATTTGTTGCTACGTAGAAGGGAATGGCACATCAATTTAATAGAGATTTGACCCTACATATTCGAGTTAGATACTGGTGTACTTATAAAGTATGTTTTGCTACTTAAGTTAGAACAGAATGCGGCATCAATTTAATAGAAATTTAACCCTATATTCGAGTTAGATACTGGTGCACTTATTAAGTATGTGTTGCTACATAGAAGGGAATGCGGCATCAATTTAATAGAAATTTAACCCTATATTCGAGTTAGATACTGGTGCACTTATTAAGAATGTATTGCTACATAGAAGGGAATCCTACATCAATTTAATAGAAATTTAACCCTATATTCGAGTTAGATACTGGTGCACTTATTAAGTATGTGTTGCTACATAGAAGGGAATCCTACATCAATTTAATAGAAATTTAACCCTATATTCGAGTTAGATACTGGTGCACTTATTAAGTATGTGTTGCTACATAGAAGGGAATACTGCATCAATTTAATAGAAATTTAACCCTATATTCGAGTTAGATACTGGTGCACTTATTAAGTATGTGTTGCTACATAGAAGGGAATCCTACATCAATTTAATAGAAATTTAACCCTATATTCGAGTTAGATACTGGTGCACTTATTAAGTATGTGTTGCTACATAGAAGGGAATCCTGCATCAATTTCATCATAGAAATTTTAACCCTAATATTCGAGTTAGATACTGGCGCGCTTATTTAAGTATGTGTTGCTACATAGAAGGGAATCCTGCATCAATTCATAGAAATTTAACGCCTATATTGGGGGTTAGATACTGTGCACTTATTAAGTAAAGTGTTGCTACATAAAGGGAATCCTACTCAATTTAATAGAAATTTAACCCTATATTCGAGGTAGATACGGTGCACTTATTTAAGTTATGTGTTTGCTACATAGAAAAGGGAATCCTACATCAATTTAATCTAGAAATTTACCCCTATAATACGAGTTAAGATACTGGTGCACTTATTAAGTTATGTGTTTTTTTTTTTATTTGCTACATAGAAGGGAATCCTACATCAATTTCATAGAAATTTAACCCTATATTCGAGTTAGATACTGGTTGCACTTGATTATGTAATGTGTTTGCTCACATAGAAAGGGAATCCTGGCATCAATTTCATAGAAAATTTAACCCTATATATCGAGTTAGATACTGGTTGCACTTAAGTAAGTTTTGTGTTGCTACATAGAAGGGAATACTGCATCAATTTCATAGAAATTTAACCCTATATTCGAGTTAGATACTGGTGCACTTATTAAGAATGTGTTGCTACATAGAAGGGAATCCTGCATCAATTTAATAGAAACTATCACTTCTGAAACCTAATGGGGACAGAATATTGACAAGCACGCCAACATTAGTGTTGCATGTTTACACTTCAAATATCACTTAAGTTAAGTCATTTCAAGTCATAGTTACTTCAAACTAATGTAAGGTAGATTATAGCAATCAATATACTATATTTATCTCAGAAAATGACAGGAACTCAAAACCATCTGACTATGCAACTTTAAACATTTGTTGCTATATAAAAGGAGGTGATAAGTCAATTTGATAGAAGTTGTTACTGCTGAAGGGCATTGTGTCAGTATTCCGAACTTGTAGCTCGCTATCCGGTGGACTGGACACCTCGTGAGGATGTCATCAGACAGGCTACCAAAGCAGATCATCTACTCTCAACTGGCTTCTGGTTACAGAAAGAGAGGGCACCCTCGTCTCCGGTTCAAGGATACCATCAAGAGAAACCTGAAGCTGAGAGACATTAAGACCGACTCATGGACATCACTCTCACAGCAGAGAGCTAAATGGAGAGCGGCAGTCAAGTAATGAAAGCAGTCTTTGTCGCATCTTGACAGACAGCATGATGATGATGATGAGCTCACTATCAGAAATCTATTAGACTATAGACCTATTTCACATGACGTTAGGTAATTAGGTCTGTGAGCACGCAACTTGGCTGCAGAACAACACCCAGTTGCATTTGCATGCTCAAGGGCCTTGAGCAATCTTCCTACAGAAAAAGTGAGATATCGCTAAAACCACAGAACTTAGAAACAAAGCACTTGGCACAGAAACAGACCAAATGTTTAATAAACAGATTATATTAAATTGATATGTTTATTTTCAAAATTTATATTAATTCTGAATAAAATTGAACCTTTGCACTGCTCATATGGGAAAACTCAATGCATTGTCAATGGCCATGAGGAATCTTCCCACAGAAAAAGTGAAATATCTCTAAAACCACACAACGTAGAAACAAACCGCTTGGCACACAAACATATGAAATGTTTTAGAAACAGATTATATTAAATATATATGCTTAGTGTTCTGCATTTCTATTGATTTTGAATAAATTGACGTTTTGCACTGCACCTATCGGCAAACTCAATGGCCGTGCGTAATCTTCATACAGAAAAAGTGAAATATCTCTAAAATCATACCACCTAGAAACAAACTGCTTAGCATGCAAACAGATAACATGTTTAACAAACAGATTATATTAAATTTATATGGTCAGGGTTCTGCATTTCCATTAATTTTGAATAAAACTCATGTTTTACACTGTGCGTATCGGCAAACTCAATGCTGGTGCGCGTTTGTTCTGCAGCCGGGGTGCGCATGCATACATTATGTTTGTAAACACTGAAAGGGGTATATATGCCGAACATTGCGTATTCAATAGCTATTGTTAGATAACTTATACATGTCACTCTATATACCATTTTTGTGTAAAAAATCCTCAACAGACGAGTTTGTAATTCCGACTGGGCATGCGCTGAAAACGGCGTCGACAGCAGAACAAATGTGAACTGCCATTGAGTTTTCTGATACGCGCACTGCAAAACTTCGATTTTATTCCAAATTAATAGAAAAACAGAACAATTTGGGATAAACATGGATGAATTCGTGCAATATAATAATACAATGATATACTGAATATATTTAAGACACAACTAGCCATAGTTAAGCATTTTGAGCTAAGAAACATAAAATTCCCAACAAAACAATCACTGAATCAGGCTGATGTTCACATCACTGCTTTCAATTCTTGTTCTAAATATTAAAAGGTCAAATCTGCCAACAGAAACTTGTTTCAAAGAAATATATAACCACTGTCTGATTAACCTTACCTATTTCCCAGCTCAACAAATGTTATTAACCATGGGATATAAATAAAAACATGAATAAGAAAAGTAAAACTGACTATGCCCATAGTTCTAACACTTGGCTGAGTGACCAGATGTGTCTAGATCTAAATGTCCTGCTGTTGGTGCTGATGATGTTCGTGCTATGAGATTCTGGTGTTTGTCCTGGTGTTGCTGCTTGAGGTGGTGGTGGATGTTGTGATGTTGATGCTGATTGTACTGCTGTGGTGAGATTCTGGTGTTCGTCCTGGTGTTGCTGCTTGTGTTGGTGGATGACGTTATGTTGATGCTGATCGCACTGCTGTGGTGAGATTCTGGTGTTCGTCCTGGTGTTGCTGCTTGTGGTGGTTGTGGATGTCGTGATGATGATGCTGATTGTACTGCTGTAGTAAGATTCTGGTGTTCGTCCTGGTGTTGCTGCTGGTGGTGGTGGATGTCATGATGTCGATGCTGATCGTCCTGCTGTGGTGAGATTCTGGTGTTCGTCCTGGTGTTGCTGCTTGTGGTTGCGGTGGATGTTGTGATGTTGATGCTGATCGTACTGCTGTGGTGAGATTCTGGTGTTCGTCCTGGTGTTGCTGCTTGTGGTGGTGGATGATGTGATGTTGATGCTGATCGCATGCTGATCGCATGTGGTGAGATTCTGTCATTGGTCGTAGTGTTACTGTTTGTTGTGGTGGATGTCCTTGAATTGCTCTGGTGCTGGTTGGGTGACATTCTGGAGTTGTCTGGTATTGGTAGTGTTGGTCGTATTATTAGTGTCGGTGGTGTTGGGTGGCCTGCAATTGGCACTGGTGCTGATGGTGTTGGTTGGGTGACATTCTGGTGTTGGTACTTGCAGAGACCTGTGTTTTTGTCACCTCCCGTGTGTAGGGGCTGGCAGGGTGGCAGGGTAGCAGGGTGGCAGGGTGGCAGGGTGGCAGGGTGGCAGGGTGGCAGGGTGGCAGGGTGGCAGGGTGGCAGTGCAGTAGGGTGGCAGTGTGGTAGGGCGACAGGGTGACAGGGTGGCAGGGCCACAGGGTTACAGGTTGGCAGGGTGGAGGGCGGCAGGGTGACAGGGGGTAGTGCAGGAGGGTGGCAGGGTGATAGGGTGACATGGTGACAGGGTGATAGGGTGACAGGGTGACAGGTTGTCAGGGTTATAGGGTGACAGGTTGGCAGGGTTACAGGGTTATATGGTGACAGGTGGCAGGGCGACAGGGTGACAGGGTGGAGGGTGGTATGGTGGCAGGGTGGCAGGGTCAAAGGGTCACAGGTGACAGGTGGTAGGATAGCAGTGTGGCATGGTGACAGGGTCACAGGGTGACAGGTTGTCAGGGTTACATGGTTATAGGGTGACAGGGTGGACGGTGGTAGGATAGCAGTGTGGCATGGTGACAGGGTGGCATGGTGGCAGTGCAGTAGGGTAGCAGGGTAGCAGCATCGCAGTGGAGTAGGGTAGCAGGTGGCATTGTAGCAGGATGGCATTGTAGCATGGTGGCATTGTAGAAGGGTCGCAGGGTAGCAGGTTGGCAGGGTGGCAGTGTATTTGGGTAGCAGGGTGACGGGGTGATATGGTGGCAGTGCAGTAGGGTAGCAGGGTAGCAGGGTGGCGGGGTTTATCACCAGCTATCTTTGCTTTCAGTGTTATTGTTCCATAGGACTGGCTTATGTCATCTTTGTCGGGCTTATCCGTTCGGCTCTCATGTCTACCGCTCAATAGATAAGCCAACCCCCCCATCCCCCACATCACCCATCCACCCATCCCCAACCTAACCCCGCCTGCCACTCCCCACGCACAGCTCCGCTCCCGCTACATCCCGAGATCTCCCCTCAACTTCCACTAGACCCCTCCACCCCCCCCCCCCATTACCCCTCCACCCCCATTACCACACCTGTGTCATGCTGTGCCATCATGTGCCATCATGTGCCGTGCTGTGATGTCCTGTGTTGTACCGTGCTCTTTCATGGCGTGATGTGTGGTGCTGTGCCGTTATGTGCCGTGATGTGCCGTTATGTGCCGTGTTGTGCCGTGTTGTGCTGTGCCATGCTATTATGTGATGTGCCGTGCTGTACCATGCTGTGCCCTGATATACCGTGATGTGCCCTGCCATGACGTGCTGCGCCGTGCTGTGCCGTGTTGTGCCCCGATGTGTCATGCTGTGCCGTGATGTGCCATGTTGTGCAGTGATGTGCTGTCCTGCGTCGTGATGTGCCATGCTGAGTTGTGCTCTGTCATGATGTGCTGTGATGTGCTGTGCCATGCTGTGCTGTGCTCTGCCGCGCCAGCTGTGCTGTGATGTGCTGTGTTGTGCCGTGCTGTGATGTGCTGTGCCGTGATATGCCATGCTGTGCTGTGATGTGTTGTGCTATGTTGTTATGTGTTGCGTTGTCTTGTGCTGTGCCCTGCTGTACTGTGCCGTGCTGTGCTGTACTGTACCGTGCTGTGACATTCTGTGCCATGCTGTGCCATGCTGTGCCATACTGTGGCGTGCTCTGCCGTGCTGTGTTGTACCGTGCTCCACTCATAAGCATATTCAGCGCTAAACGGAGCGACCCAACTAGCCATGGTGCGACCCAACCAGCCACGTTTGAACTTGTGTAAGCTCGCTTAAATTTGTTTCCGGTACAAAGGCTAGGGGACCAGGTTGGAAAATGAGCGATAATAGATGAAAACTCCTATGCCTCTGCCAGAGGCGGGGCGGGCAGAGCGGGGCGGGGCGGGCGGTGCGGGGCGGGGCGGGCAGAGCGGGGCGGGCAGAGCGGGGCGGGGCGGGGCGGGGCGGGGCGGGGCGGGGCGGGGCGGGGCGGGGCGGGGCGGGGCGGGCAGAGCGGGCGGGGCGGGGCGGTGCGGGGCGGTGCGGGGCGGGGCGGGCGGGTGGAGCGGGGCGGGGCGGGGCGGAGCGGGCGGGGCGGGGCGGGGCGGGGCGGGGCGGGGCGGGGCGGGGCGGGGCGGGGCGGGGCGGGGCGGGGCGGGGCGGGGCGGGGCGGGGCGGGGCGGGGCGGGCGGGGCGGGGCGGGGCGGGGCGGGGCGGGGCGGGGCGGGGCGGGGCGGGGCGGGGCGGGGCTTCGCGCGGGGCGGGGCGGGGCGGGGCGAGGCGGGGCGGGGCGGGGCGGGGCGGTGCGGGGCGGGGCGGGGCGGGGCGGGGCGGGGCGGGGCGGGGCGGGGCGGGGCGGGCCGGACATGCAGTCCGACTGAAGGCCGTCGGCCCCGGGCATGTCAGTGGATGCGGGAATAGTTTGTTGGTTTTTGGAGTTTTACGTCCTGACAACATCTAATGTCATATCAGGACCTGGACTGACTGGTGACAGTTTTACTCGACAGGTCTCCCGCATGCGAGGCACGCGCTCTACCGATTGGGCTACCGCGCCCAGCTGGGTAGGGGTTAGGAATCAGGCCTGATTGACTGGGGGATAGGCAGGGTGAGGGGAGAGGGAAGGATTGTGGGTAGGATCAAAGGGGAGGAGGGGTGGGGGTGGGGGTGGGGGTCAAAAGCTGGTTCGGGGTGGGTGTGGGGGGGGGGGTCGTTGAGGACAGGCTAAGCGAGGTGTGGTGTTGCTGGGGGGGGGGGGGGGAGGTGTGGATCCGGGGGAGGTGGGAGGGGGGATATGGTGGGGGGGGGGGGGCTGGGGGTATGGGTTGAGGCTGCCGTGTTGGTGTGTGTGTGTGTGGGTGTGGGTGTGGATGTGGGTATGGGTGTGGGTGTGAGTATGGGTTGGAGTTGGGTGTGAGTGTGTGTGAGTGGGCGTGGGTGTGGGTGTGGGTGTGGGTGTGGGTGTGGGTGTGGGTGTGGGTGTGGGTGTGGGTGTGGGTGTGGGTGTGGGTGGGGGCGGGGGTTTGGGTGCGGGTGTGGGTGTGGGTGTGGGTGTGAGTGTGGGTGTGGGGGTGCGTGTGGGCGTGGGTGTGGGTGTGGGTGTGGGTGTGGGTGTGGGTGTGGGTGTGGGTGTGGGTGTGGGTGGGGGCGTGGGTTTGGGTGTGGGTGTGGGTGTTGGTGTTGGTGTTGGTGTGGTCGTGGGTGTGGGTGTGGGTGTGGGTGTGGGTGTGGGTGTGGGTGTGGGTGTGGGTGTGGGTGTGGGTGTGGGTTTTGGTGTGGGTGTCGGGTAGGGGTAGGGCCGCGGTATGGTCGGGGTCGGCCCGGGGTATGGTCGGGGTCGGGCCGGGGAGGGGTGGGGTCGGGGTCGGGCCGCGGTGTGGCCGGCAGTCCCCGCCGCTGGACCGCGGTAAGATGCGGGTGATAGCCGATAGCTGGGGGCCCGGGCCATACATCAGACCTGGTCTCTGCCAGCTTCTCTCAGCATGACTGATGGACATGTAAAACTCACCAACCTCCCCACCACCCCCCGCCCCACTCCCCCAAACCCCACCCCACTCCCCTCACTCCCCGCTCCCCGCCCCACTCCCCTCACTCCCCGCTCTCCCAAACCCCGCCCCACTCCACTCACTCCCCGCTCCCCCGGCCCCGCCCTACTCCACTCACTCCCCGCTCCCCCGCCCCCACCCCACTCCCCTCACTCCTCGCTCCCCCCACCCGTGCCCCACTCCCCTCACTCCCCGCTCCCCCCACCCATGCCCCACTCCCCTCCCCCGCCCCACTCCCCTCACTCCCCGCTCGCCCAAACCCCCCCCACTCCACTCACTCACGCTCCCCCACCCCCCCCACGCCCTCAGTCCCCGCTCCGCCCACCCCCGCCCCACTCCCCTCCCCCCCCACCACCACCCCCCCCCCCCCCCCCCCCCCCCCCCCCCACCCCCCCCCCCCCCCCCCCCCCCCCCCCCCCCCCCCACCCCCCCCCCCCCCCCCCCCCCCCCCCCCCCCCCCCCCCCCCCCCCCCCCCCCCCCCCCACTCCCCCCCCCCCCCCCCCCCCCCCCCCTCCCCCACCCCCTCCCCCCCCCCCCCCCCCCCCCCCCCCCACCCCCCCCCCCCCCCCCCACCCCCCCGCCCCCCCCCCCCCCCCCCCCCCCCCCCCCCCCCCCCCCCCCCCCCCCCACCCCCCCCCCCCCCCTCCCCCCCCCCCCCCCCCCCCCCGCCCCCCCCCCCCCCCCCCACCCCCCCCCCCCCCCCCCCCCCCCCCCCCCCCACCCCCCCCCCCCCCCCCCCACCCCCCCTCCCCCCCCCCCCCCCCCCCCCCCCCCCCCACCCCCCCCCCCCCCCCCCCCCCCCCCCCCCCCACCCCCCCTCCCCCCCCCCCCACCCCCCCTCCCCCCCCCCCCCCACTCCCCTCCCCCCCCCCCCCCCCCCCCACCCCCACCCCCCCCCCCCCCTCCCCCCCCCACCCCCCCCCCCGCCCCCCCCCCCCCCCCCCTCCCCCCCCCGCCCCCCCCCCCCACCCCCCCCCCCCCCCCCTCCCCCACCCCCCCCCCCCCCCCCCCACCCCCCCCTCCCCCCCACCCCCCCCCCCCCCTCCCCCCCTCCCCCCCCCCACCCCCCCCCCCCCACCCCCCCTCCCCCCCCCCCCCCCCCCCTCCCCCCCCCCCCCCACCCCCCCCCACCCCCCCCCCCCCCCCACCCCCCCCCCCCCCCCCCCCCCCCCCCCCCACCCTCCCCCCCCCCCCCCCCCCCCCCCACCCCCCCCCCCCCCCCGCCCCCCCCCCTCCCCCCCCCCCCCCCCCCCCCCCCCTCCCCCCCCCCCCCCCCCCCCACCCCCCCCCCCCCCCCCCTCCCCCGCCCCCCCTCCCCGCCCCACTCCCCTCGCTCCTCGCTCCTCCCACGCCCGCCCCACTCCCCCCACTCCCCACTCCCCCTCACCCCCGCCCCACTCCCATCACTCCTCGCTCATCCCATCCCCGCCCCACTCCTCTCATTCCCCGCTTCCCCCACCCCCCCCCCCACTCCCCTCACTCCCCGCTCGGCCGTCCCCGCCCCACTCCCCTCTCTCCCTCGCTCGCCCTCACCCCCGCCCCACACTCACCCCCACACACACCCACTCACACCATTCACTCCGTCCCGCCCCCCCCCGCCCCACTCCCCTCACTCCCCGCTCCCCCTCACCCCCGCCCCACACTCACCCCCCACACACACCTACTCACACCATTCACTCCGTCCCGCCCCCCCCCCGCCCCACTCCCCGCTCCCCCCTCACCCCCGCCCCACACTCACCCCCCCCCCCCGCCCACCACCCACTCACTCCGTCCCGCTCCCCTCACTCCCCGCCCCACTCATAACCGCCCCCCCCTCACCCCTCACCCAAACTCAGGCTCCCCCCTCCGCTCCGGTCACAGTAGCCCCCCTCCCCCACCATCACCACCACCAGGGGGCGGTATGTGGCGGACCCTGGAGGGTAGGGATGTAGGGGGATTACTGGATGGATGCTGTCTGCCTGTTTGTGTTGCTTTGTTTATTTTGTTTTTTAAATGTATTCACCTTTTTCTCGGATTGGGGAGTTGAGCTGACCTCTTGATATGAAATAAGTCGTCAGGGATTGCCTTGTTTTCCCTACGCATATGTAGATATATAGCTACATATACATATATTATATATATGAATAAATGTAGATATATATGTGGATATATATGTCACTATATATATGAATAGGTCAGGTGCAAAATCTCGTAAACGCCAATAATTTTTTTTTTTAAATTAAAATACCAGATTTTGACCTGAGGGTCATTCTAATTGTCACAAATTCCACTTTTCTTGTGATGAGCTGGTTATGGAGCAATAAACCAACAAATAGGTATGTACAATAATTACCCTTCTGAAAAACAACAAAAAACATTGCATAAATTCAAAACCATCGCATTATGCAAATTTAAAGTAGTGTGTAACCATCCACCAAATATACATATGTACGAACAACAACAAAATCAACAACAAAAATCAATGCAGAAATTCAAAAAAATTGCATTATGCAACTTTAATATACATAATTAAAGTAGTTTATAACCATCCACCAAATATACATGTCCACGAACAACAACAAATTACCTAAAAAAAAACAATACAGAAATTCAAAACAATCGCATTATACAACTGTCAAAGAATTCACATACAATAACTGTCAATAGCTGCAGCCACCCTAAAATGCATCCCAAACTCTCCAATCTACACATCTATCTGTCTACCTGTATATCCATCTAGCCCTTTCTTTTCTCTATTAGTTAGCCTAGATTATGTCTACTTTTTGTGCTGGGGTGGGAAGGGGTCGTGAAACAAGCAAACAAACAAAAAACAAAAAAGGATTCGGCACAAACCAGGCCTACTCTCCAGGGTTACCTCTTAGCCTTAGATTAGGCTACAAAATGGCCGTCTCAGACGCAGCTGCCGAGACCCTCCCTCCCCCCTCCCTACCCTCCCCCCCCGACCCACACACAAGCCCTATCTATATGCCATCCCCAGTGTAGGAGCCGGTGTAAGACCTCTACTTACCAGTCCTTGCTCCTGTACCTTGGACGAGTCGAGTTATGGCTGGCCACTAACCGGTTATGGGTCATTCACAGAAACTGCAGCGCTACCACTTGTGTGACATGGAAGCTAAAACCAGTGAGCGTGACGTAACTCAGGTGGTAGCGTGTCCACCTGTGAAGGTGTCCGACATCCGATCGATCTCGCTCAGTGGACCCATTTGCAGTTTGAGCTATTTTCCGTTCCAACCAGTGGTCCACAACTGGTTCATCAAAGGCTCTGGTATGTGCTGTCCTGTATGTGGGAAAGTGCATATAAAAGAATCTTTGCTGCTTATAGCAAAGAGTAGCTTATGTGGGGGCAGCCGGTTTCCTCCCAAGATATATGGTAGAATGACCATATGGTTGACGTCCAATAGCCGATGATGAAAATCATTGTGCTCTAGAGGCGTTGTTAAATAAAAACACTCCTCCTTTTTTTTAAAGCTGAACCTGAGAACATTCCAAATAAGGCCAAATAAAAATAAATTGGTGATCGTCCCCGCCCGTGCCTATCTGAAAGTCGCCCACCCTGATTTTTAAAATTGTAAACTGTTAAAAAAGTGTTGGGCTAACACATTAGCCTGACACGACCTAACCAGTCCTTGCCCTCTTGTAATAATGCCGAGCGACTAGCTACGAAGCGACACATATCAATTTTGTAAGTCATCGGTTTGACTCGACCGCAAATTGAACTGCCGCCCTTCTGCACGGGAAGCTTACGCTCTACCGATTGGGCCACCGGGTCTGGTATTTATCGTTAGTGAGTGGAGGGGGTGGGGGGGGGGGGGGGGGGGGGTTGAGGTATTTTCTTTGGCTCAGACGCTATATGGATGCCTTGTCTGTTCACATACGTCTTGCTGGGGATTGGATGGGGAATAATAGTCGTAGACGACCAGACAGACGAAATGAATGGCTACTGGAGAAGGCTTAAGATGCCTGATTGCCTTATCATTCATGAGGGATCTTGTACTGACATTATTGAACCAGATATTTTGGCTCGATGGATTCACTGAGTTGCACATTTAAAGAGCTGGCAGCGCGGTGGCCTCGCATGCGGAAGGTCGGGAATTTTGTTCCGGGTCGAGTCAAACCAATGACTTTAAAATTGATACCTGTTTGCTTCCTAGCCATGCGCTCGGCATTAATAGGCTGATAGGATAGGGCAAGGAGTGGCTAGCTCAGAGTGAAGAAAAATGTAATAGAGTGGGATATCAGGTTATGGTGCTGGCGGCACTGATTTCCCAGTGGGGAAGCACTATAAAGTTGCCATGAGTGGGCACTGCCACAAGTCGGTACCTGTCCTGATATGACCTTATGTGTTACTAGGACATAAAACAACAACGAACAAACAAAAAATGAGTTCCCTTGTATTCATTCCATAAACATTCGTTATAAGTTATCCAGTATCCAATGGCTACTTATATCGGGCCAGAATTGGTGAAATGGTAGAGAATACAAAAAGACAATATGGCTTATTTCATTTGAATGCTAATATTTAATTTGTTGCATCAAGTTTCTGAATGTGCCACAGACCAGCTTATAACCCCTATTGTTTAGGATTTAGAACTATACAAACACAGCACTAGCCTGGACAGTTCTGGTGTGTAGCCATTTGTTGCAATTCATGAAATATTTCCTAATATTCATTGCTAATTTGCTCAATATTGCCCAAACTAAATGTTCGGGGAATATTTCAGGAGTTTAGATATAATTTGTTTGCTTTCTAGTGATGCGTTTCATTATGAAAAGTTCCCAAACCTCAGTGTGTCACAGCCAAATTTGTCAACCTGTACATTAATCTTATATCAAATCTGACCTTGGTAATTGAACCGGGGGTCAAATTGGGTACTGTAACCATCGTACCCCAAATGTTTGTTTGGTTGTTGTTGTGTTCCGTCCTAGAAACATCTAATATCATATCAGGACGGGTACACCAAAGGAGATTGGCTCTCCAACCTGATGTTTGCTGTTAAACAAAACTGAAACTGAAACTTAATGTGGTTGAACTTTCAGTGACACAACCTGAAACAGATCGATCTGTAAGATTATCTCATGAATTTACCTTTCTTTACTGATATTGAAGACTCACTCCTGAACCAAACTGATCATATTTTTATTTTTATTTTTTTTTGTTTTGATGCTGTGTTTATACTGTCCATAGCATGTAAGTGTTTTCAATGCTGGTCAGTTGTAGTAGTGGTTTAATCTTATCACACACTAGGAGGTGATAAGATGTGTTTGTTTTTCACACAGTAGCAGATACATGGTGATTATTTAATTTCTGTAGATGTTTGAGCTTGTTTTGTGTTGGGGTTGACTATCCAAGGTCGATCCGAAATAGGGAAGGACTGCTAGGTAGCTGTTAGGCGTGTTCTTGGCTCGTAGATGTGTGAGCTTGTTTTGTGTTGGGTTTGGCTATCCAAGGTCGATCCGAAATAAGGAAGGACCATTAGATAGCTAATGGTTTTAGGTCTAAGTGTAGGTGTTATTGATTTTATTTTCTGATCACCCTTGTAGTGGGTGCGAATAGTATATTAGTTTTTTGGTTTTATGGTTTTTGTTTTACTACTACTTATGAAATAGCCTACTCTACATTTACAGGCTTGTACATAGTTTGTAGCTGTTCGTTATCTACTGAGGGTGGTGCGGATTACCCCCTTGTGGCAGCCCAGTTTGTGGGCCATGACCTATCACATGCCCTTCTGGGGTTTTTCCCCAGGGTGTTTTCAGGGTCTCCCTTTTTTTACCTATATATTGTTGTAGGTTTTCAGATCGGGAGTCTCTGTTTTTGATGCTTTGTGGTTGTTTGTTATCTACTGAGGGTGGTCCAGGTTTCTCCCTTAGGGCAGCCCCGTTTGTGGGCCCATTTGGGGTTCTGGCCCTAGGGTGTATTACCAGCCCCCCCTATTTCAACCCCCCTTTCTCAGTTTCTCTGTGGAGTGTTGTTGGTTGTTGGCCTCCTTCAGTCTTGCAGACTATGGAGTAGCATCTGTAGATTTGGCTGAGGAACATCCTCTTGTATGGCTGTAGCGACCAATCCTCGATGTGCACAATCTGTTGCCACCCTGGTACGTGAAGTCATATGCATCCTGTGATTCGGTGGAAGCAGCTTCTTCGCTTTGATGACTGGCTTTCCTCCTGGCCCTCTTGTCCTCGACAGACTCAGGTTTCTCTCCAGGGCGCTAGCCTGGGCAAAATGTATGGAGAAACTCAGCTGCCCAGAATTCAGAATCCCGCTCTGGGTCTAACTGGTATGATCCAAAGGAAAGGAAGAACCAGTACATTTGGCAGCATGTCAATTACAGGAGCTGCCACAGAAGGGTTGAATATGACGGTAGACTGCCTCTGAGGCTCCTCTGCAGATTATAACTCTCACTCTCCGTCTCTCACTAGCGTCATAATAAGGCTCACCACTGCAAGTGCTTTTTGTTGCAGGAACTACAAAAATAAGGAACTGCTTAAAGATCACTAGATAACCGCAGTTCTCGCAGCATAGTGTCGATTAACAACTGTCAGGCTTACTAAACAACCCAACCCCTCCTATAAATATTCATCAAAATAGTCCATATAAAGCCATTTAATTCCGATATTGTTAAATTCCTGTAATAGAAATAAGGCAGTTTTTTTGGGGGGGGTCGGAGTATATTAGTTGATTAAGCAGGGGAAATTTCAATCGCGGACAATTGGTTTTCCTCATTCAACTGCTCCTTGCCCTATCCTAATAATGCTGAGCACCAGGCTAGGTAGGGACAAGTATCAGTTTTTAAGTCATTGGTTTGCCTCGGTATAGGGTTCGAACCTGCGAGTTCATATCCCATGACCTACCAGAACAGGAGGCGGATGTTCAACTCATTCGGCCATCGCGTCTGGTTCTCAATAGTGTATGTATCAGTTTTACCGGAAAGTGTTTTCTGTAAGTCCAGTGCAATAAAGGGTGTTTGTTGTTTGTGAGAGTAATTAAAGGGTCAGTAACATGATCTACACAATTTTACTTATCACAATTGTCGTGGGGGTGATGAAAATGGGAAATATTGCGACTAGAGCAGGACTAAAAACCACATCTCTTTGCATTCCGGGCCAGTGTGCTAAGCATTACACCATATAGGCTCCCTGATGTCACCATACTATCCACCTCTACCTGTCTATGCGGCTCCTTGCCTGAAAGGTCAGTGCAAACCATCCCACTCGTCCCCCAGGAATTGTAAATCTTGTAATGATTACAATTACATACATACAGGCAGTGCACTTACACATACACAGGGTAGGTTGAACAACTACACATCGCATAGCTTGTACAGGAATCTGGTCATGACGCCAGTGTTGTGGGGGTGATGAAAATGGGAAATATTGCACCTAGAGCGGGATGCGTACCCACATCTCTTTGCATTCCAGGCCAGTGTGCTAACCATTACACCACCTAGGCTCCCTGATGTCACCACACTCCCCACGCCTACCTGTCTATGCGGCTCTGTGCCTGAGAGATCAGTGCAGACCACTAAACAATTATCATAATCGAATATCTTTTTTGGTAAACATTTGTATTCATCTGAATGGAATCTTTCTTTAGTGCAGAGGCACTGGTCTTCCAGCAATCCTTAACTTCAGTCATTTGCACTATTTAATTAAGGAAACAGTTTTAAGATATTAAAATGCTATTCAATTTCAGCTAATTAAGTGTTTGCGGTGTAGCTAGTCCAGATCACAAATTTAGTGTGCGCATTTATATGTAGGTGGTGTTTTAGGTAGTTTTCTATGTCGGGTTATATTGTCTGGCTTTAAGGCCCTATCACACTCTGCCGTATTGCGTCAGCGTATGCCAATGTATGTCATTTTGTGCCAACGCGTTGGTGTACGCTGGTGTACACTGGTGTAAACTGGTGTTTGCTGATGTAAGCTGTGAGAAGCTATGGGTATGCCATGGGTACATTTGGCATAAGTAGTATTCGTTAAAGCCCACTGGTGTACGCTGAGATAAGTTATAGTAAGCTTGGCATAAGTCTATTTTTTAGCATGTTCACAATTCCACCGTATGACAGCGTATGACGGCATAGACTGACACAATACAGCATAGTGTGACAGGGCCTTATGGTATAATCCAAATGTAGCTAACTAAGTCTTTGTGAGGTATTTAGTTTCTAGCGTTTCCGCATCGGGCACGGTAGCCGAATCAGTAGAGCGGTGGACACGTATGTGGGAGATCAGGAGTTTGCGAGTTCGGTTCCCGGTCGAGTCAAATCAATGAGTTATAAATTTATACTTGTTGCTTCATAGATGTGACTGAGGGGGATATCGGGTCATGTTGCTGGTGGCCTGATTTCCCAGTGGGTCAGCACTATAAAGTCGCCATGAGTGTGCACTGTCAGAAGTCGGTACCTGTCCTTATATGACCTTAAATGTTGGCAGGACGTACAACTACAACCACCTGTTCCTCATCCACCACCTCCCAAATTCTGTGTGTTTATGGCTCTGTTGCCATCTTACTGAGCCATCACATCCCTAATTCTATATTTATGGCTGTTACCATCTTACTCAGCCATCACCTCTGCCATTCGGCGTATTTATGGCTCTGTTGCAATCTTATTCAGCCATCACGTCCCTCGTTCTCTGTATTTGTGGCTCTGTTGCCATCTTCCTCAGCCATCACCTCCCCCATTCTGTATATTTATTACTCCGTTGCCATCTTACTCAGCCATCAGCTCCCTCATTCTGTGTATTTATGACTCCGTTGAAATCTTACTCAGCCATCGCATCTCTCCTTCTGTGTATTTATGACTCTGTGGCCATCTTACTCAGCCATCACGTCCCTCGTTCTGTTTGTTTATGACTCTGTTGCCACCTTACTCAGTCATCACCTCCCTCGTTCTGTGTATTTATGTCTCTGTTACAATCTCACTCAGCCATCGCCGCCCTTGTTCTGTTTATGTATGGCTCTGTTGCAATCTTACTCAGCCATCGCGTCCCTAGTTATGTGTATATATGGCTCTGTTGCAATCTTACTCAGCCATTGCATTCCTCGTTATGTGTATGTATGGCTCTGTTGCAATCTTACTCAGCCATCGCGTCCCTTGTTCTCTGTATTTATGGCTCTGTTGCGATCTTACTCAGCCATTGCGTTCCTCGTTCTGTGTATTTATGACTCTGTTGCAATCTTACTCAGCCATCGCATTCCTCATTCTGTGGACAGCCTTCCCGGGCCTCAGCATTCAGCTATTTCTAACTGCAGTTAATTACTCAAAATGCCCTCGAGCTGAGGTGGAACACAAAAAAACTACCTCGGCGTCTTGACCAACAACTTCCACCGAAAGAGACTATGTCAGTATTAACGCACCCACGATGGTGACCTTAATAGAACACCATGCATCCCAGTTAAAGGCCTGGTCACATGATTCCAATACGTGAAGTTGAGTTTAACCACAAAAATGTAGTAAGGTAACTGTATCGCTTCCCCAACCGAATCGTGGGTTCAAACCCTGGTCGAGTCAAACCAATGACCTAAAAATTTATACTTGTTGCTTCCTAGCCAGACGCTCGGCATTATTAGGACAGGGCAAGGACTAGTGCGCTCAGTGTCAGGATAATGTAACTGATTGGGATACCAGGTCATGGTGCCGGCGGCCTGGTTTCCCAGTGGGACAGCACTATAAAGTCGCCATGAGTGGGCACTGTCACAAGTCGGTAGCCGTCCTGATATGACCTCAGATGTTGCTAGGACGTAAATCAACAATAAACAAACAAAACAAAATCCAGCCGAATAACCAATGTTTCATTAAGTTAAAGTTCATACTTATGCAAAATACATTGTTTTAACGAATCGGCAATTAAAATCAGATATATCCCTGTGTAAATTCCACGGCTGAAATCTGTGGTTGTATAGGTAGCCTATAGTGAAATCAATACAGGCAAAAAGAGAAAGGAAGAGTATAATGAGAGAAAGAAGAGAGAGAGCCAAGCCCTCAGATTTATTATTTATATGGTACATGGATCCAGTATAGTATATCACCTGACCACATTCTCCCAATGAGAATGAAGCATCTACAGCTCTACCAATGAAAAACAAGGATTTCCAGTCCCCATGGTTACAGTGATCTGCCCACCACCACCAAGCGGCGTGGCTCCCTTAGTCACCACCTGCCCTGAGCTGAGTGTGTGGTGATCCATGACTAGCAGAGGGGGTAGCGGGTAGTGGGTAGAGGTCTGAGTGCCCCTTACACACTATCTTACTAGCACCACAATGTCTATGTACCAATGAGTCAAGTACCACCAGCAACTACATAAACACATTTATGCACCTGACCCTATATACCTGTTTCACAAATAGAACATTTGCATTCCCCCACCAATGCATCATTATCGGAATATTTTACACCTGGATGTGTATACATATATGTAAGCATTTCACATGCATATTATACATATGACCACCGGATACGTGATGTCAAAGTTATTTAGTAGTGACTCAATGAATAACCTTTACAACATTTGATATTATTTTAGGAGACATTTGTCGCTGTAATTGTCATATGTATACAAGATACATTCTTAAAGCATTATTAAAGCATATCAGGACGGGTACCGATTTGTGCCTGCACACTCATGGCGACTTTATAGTGCTGCCCCACTGGAAAATCAGGCCATTGGCACAATGACCCGATATCCCACTCAGTCACATTATCCTGACACGGAGCTAACCAGCCATTGCTCTATCCTATTATGTAGCACCATATATCTATGTGGTGTGGGAGGTTAAAAATCCATTGGGTCAGTACAAGTGTAGGCTCGGGCTTTCTATCTCAAACTGTCTAATGGTGAAAACAAGTCTATTCAGACTTACCCCTGATAGGTAGTATAAATCTTCAAGAAAAAAATATCAATGCCAAGCGCCAGGCTAGGAAGCGACAAGTATCAATTTGTCATGACCTCAGACGTTGTCAGGACACAAAACTCCAATAACCAACTAACATGTTAGAAATTCACCGATTTAAACACCCCCTCAAGTAAAACAAAAAAACAACCAACAACAAAAACAAAACAATAAATTCAAATTAAGAACCATGTACATGGGTTGGACTGATCTATCTCCTTGCTTAGTGACAGTATCTATGAGATCCTTATTTTAAGCAATCACAGGAGTACCGGATCTTCATAAGATCCATAACACTTTTGCTTGCTCAGAGGTGATCTGGGCTCGTATTCATGTGCTGGTGCCAGGGCCTTAACCGTGGCTACAGTAGCCCCACACGGCTAATGGTGGAAAATCTGTATTCATGTGCGTGTGCCAGCGCTAGCCGCCAACCGTAGCCTAGGCTAAGCTACCCTGATTTCAAGTCAGGTTTAACTGCTAGCCGGGCCAGTTAGTGTGCATGTGTGGCTCTCAATCTATTCAATGCGATCATATTTGACAGATTTACAGATGCAATAAGTGAAATTTAATCAAGTTAACCGTTACCGTAATCGAACCGTTATTAATGCTGCCGCCGCATTGGCGGCGTTATGCATATTGTCGAATCGACGGATGTAAAGTAAACAAATCGCCGCTGCCGCCGCATCGACGTCGATATCCATACTGTCGAAATCAACAAAACATCGCCGCCGCCGCATCGGCGGCAATGTATTAGGCCCAAATCTATTCAATGCTATCATATTTAACAGAATTACATACGCAATAAGTGAAATTTTATCAAATTAACCCTAAATTCGAACCGATATTAATGCCGCCGCCGCATCGGCGGCGTTATTCATATTGTCGAATCGACGAATCTAAACAAAACAAATCGCCGCCGTCGCCAATTCGGCGGTGTTATTGTCAAATAGCGGTGGTCGCCGGGTACAAGCAGAGAGGGATTTCCCAAATCTATAAATAAACTCATGGTTAGCTATCCGCGGCGGCTTGGACATTGGTGAATACGACTTGACCTATTTCTCCAACCCGCCGCTAGCCGCGGATAGCTGCCCCAGAGCTAGCTTGTAGCACCGGCTAAGCCTGACACCACTACATGAATATGGGACCTGATGGTATCTGTTGCTAGGACCTAAAACTCCAACTAACATATCGCATAGTAGGATGTAAAACATCAGCCAATCAATACATTGATCTAGTAAAGGGAGGCAGTATCTGTCTTTCGCAAACGCCCGGACGGGTAGCAGAATCGGTAGAGCGCAGGCTTCCTGTGTGGAAAAGGAAAGTTTGTTTTATATAACGATGCATCTGGAGCACATTGATTTTTATCATTGGCTATTGGAAGTCAAACATATGGTCATTCTGACTTTTTTCTTTGAGGAAACCCGCTGCCGCCACAAAGGCTACTCTTTCCGATAAACAGCAAGGGGTCTTTTATATTCACTTTCCCACAGACAGGACACATATACTACAGCCTTTGATGAACCAGTTGTGGACCACCGGTTGGAACGTAAAATAGTCCAAACTGTAAATGTGTCCACTGAGCAATATCGATCGGATTATTGCCACCTTCACACTCTATTGCTTGAGCTATGTCCCGCTCCCGACTTCCCATGTGGAAGGTCAGGAGTTTGAACCTCAGCCGAGTCAAACCGTTGACTTATAGAAGTCATACTTGTTGTTACCTCTCTTGACGTTCGGGATTAATAGGATAGGATAAGGATTGGTTAGCACGTGATCAAAATAATGTCACTGTGTCGGATATTGGGTCATGGTGCTGGTGCCATGGTCTCTCAGTGGGACAACACTATAAAGTCGCCATCAGTGCGCACTGTCACAAGTCAGTACCCGTCATTATATCACCTTAGATGTCGCTAGGACATGAAACAACAAACATACAAACAATCCACACAAGCCACACGAGTGCTGGATCTGACGATGATGTGAGGTGTCTTTGTGAGCGGTAGAACTAGTTCCGTGAATTGCCGCTGTATTCCGCAGTGGCGCTGGAGTGCAATGGATCATTATGCAAAGCCTTCAAAGCCCTGCACAGGTCCACATTGGCGGACAACCTCCATTAGCGCCTGGAGAGTTGTAGCATACACTCACCCCGCACACTGCAGGAGTAACTCCTCTAAAGTTGACGCCTCCGCAAATAATTCAGCGCCTTTTTTTCATTGCAACATTCACTGGATGCAGTGGCCAAATTTGTAAAAGCGAAGGCTTCTTGTGCAGAAGGTAGGGAATTTGAATCTCGGCCAAGTCAAACTGATGACACACAACATTTATACTTGTCGCCACTTAGCCAGGTGTTCGGCATTACCAGAATAGGGGAAGGATTGGTTAGGTTGGTGTCAAGATAATGTGATTGAGTTGGGAATCAGGTCATCGTGTAGAAAGCCTGGTCTCCCAGTGGTGCAGCAGTGCAAAGTCGTCATGAGTTGCAATGTATCAATCCCGATATGACCTCAGAGATTCCCAGGACGTAAAACCCTAACAAAACAACACTGGAGCATTCAAGAAGGAACTTAGAAAATGAGTGCATTATAGGCGTGAACAGTAATTTAGTAAGGTTACGAATCCCAGTAAATATATATATGATTTATATAATTCATTAAGCGTAAATAAATAATGAAAGCTTTGGTGATTCTTATTTAGTCACTAGTGTCATGGGGGTGATGAAAATAGGAAATACCTACCTGTCTATGTGGTTACTTGCCTGAGAGGTCAGTGCAGACTACTACACTAGTCCCCCTGGAATTGTAAGTCTGTTAATACTTACAATTACATACATACAGGCAATGCACTGACACATACATACACAGGGTAGGTTTAACAACCATACAGCAAGTAGCTTGTACAGGATCCTGGTCACGCCAACCAGTGTTGTGGGGCTGATGAAAATGGGAAATATTGTGCCTAGAGCGGGACTCGAACCCACATCTCTTTGCATTCCAGGCCAGTGTGCTAACCATTACACCACCTAGGCTCCTTAATATCACCACACTACCCACGCCTACCTGTCTATGTGGTTACTTGCCTGGGAGGTCGGTGCAGACCGCTACACTAGTATTGAATTTGCTGGGGTTTGTATGCTGTGCACTGGTGGTGATCCCGTTGGCTTCCCGCCTCACCACCCAATTACTGGGAACTTTTCTCCGTCTCTCCCGCTCATATATATATAATGAGCCTGTCTCAAAAGGTGATAAGTAATATAGGACAAAACTTTGTCCATTGTAATGATCAACATATTATCTGCTTATGCATTTGCTCAGGATAAACTGATTTGTTTTTTACATGGTGTTTCATAATCCGAATAGAATACATATTGATTTTAAACAAATGTCTTTGTGTTTTCAGTGTAACTGTTTCTGTGATGTTTTGTGTCAATTGCTACACAGGAAAACAAAAAAATTAGTTTGTTTGTTTGTTTGTGGTTGTTTTACGTCCTAGCAACATCTAAGGGCATATCAGGACGGGGAATAAATTAGTTATCACCTTTTGAGACAGGTTCATTTGTATGTGACTGATACTGGTCTACATCCGGTGGAGGCGAGGAGGCCGAAGGTGAAGCCACCAGTACAGTGTTGGTCTTACAGAATAAAGATAATAATTTCTTACGTATATTTATACTCGCATTATTCATAATTATACATCACATATAAGTAATCGAACAGGAAATGATAAGCAAAAGACTAGATTTGGTTTGGGTTGACTTTATTTTCTCTGGCAGGGAACAAAAATATGACTTACCGATAGAAATTCGAAGTGAGAGCTGGGAGACCTTTCCAGTCAGTTCTCAGGTGGCGGGAAGCAGAACATGCCCGGTTACAGACGGGCCTGCAGAGAATAAGGGTTGTTGGGAAGCGAGAGGTGCCCGGACAGGAGCACCAAGAAACATTAGGGACTATTCTTTTTTGTATATTCATATAATAAATTATATAGCACATATGGTTAGCATTAGAACTTAGAGTAAAGACCGGTCTTTACCCGGTGAACGTAGTGGAGGCTAATATAGCTGAACGTATTTGACCTATTTGACCGTATTTGACCTATTTGACTGTATTTTAACGTAGTTGAACGTATTTGAACATATTTGAACTATTTGAAGGTATTTGAAAGTAGTTTAACATAGTTGAACGTAGTTGAACGTAGGTGAACGTAGGTGAAAGTAGGTGAATGTAGTTGAATGTAGTTGAACGTAATTGAACGTAGTTGAACGTAGTTAAATGTAGTTGAACCTAGTTTAACGTAGTTTAACATAGTTTAACATAGTTTAACATAGTTTAACATAGTGTAACGTAGTTTAACATAGTTAGACATAGTTGAACGTAGTTGGACTTAGTTGGACATAGTTGTGTGGGTGGGGGTGTGTGGGTGGGGGTATGTGTTTGGGTCGGGTTATGTGTGTTGGTGTGGGTGAGGGTATGTGTGGGTAGGTATGTTTGTAGGTGAGGGTATGGGTGAGGGCATAGTGCAGTATGATACGTATTCCCGTAGGATTTTTGTGCTAAAATTGAATTTTTTGCAGTTCTGGCTTCAATAGGGTTCAGGCTAAGAGAAAATGATGGGGTCCAAATTTTCAGACCCCTCCCCCCCTTTGTGGGGGGGTCATTTCTGTTTTGAGACCCCCCGCAACTGATCATTCACCTATCTCC
Source organism: Branchipolynoe longqiensis (assembly GCA_030323885.1). Classification (NCBI taxonomy): domain Eukaryota; kingdom Metazoa; phylum Annelida; class Polychaeta; order Phyllodocida; family Polynoidae; genus Branchipolynoe; species Branchipolynoe longqiensis. The sequence goes on from CM059199.1 coordinate 8,634,054, forward strand.
GGAAGTTATTGACCGATTTTCATACTTGAAGAGTCGATTTGTAGGTTTTCAGGTATGCTGAGTTGATTTATGTCACTTACAAAGCAACCGGAAGTGTAGGTTTTCACTTCCGGTTGACAAGTTAGGGTTTGACTCGGACTCATGTGCCTTCAGGATGGACACCGGCAAGTATCCTCATCATGTATGATCCGATTTCTCAGTTTTGGAAGATTTAAGCATACTGAGGTGATTGTGGGCACTTCAAAAGCAGCAGAAAGTATTTTTGCTGACTCTGGGTTCATCATATAGGGTCTCCGAACACCGAAACTAATGACGCTATTTTTTCTTTCAGGTCTGAAGCTTGGTGATAGACTTCACCACAGATCTTCCAGAATGTCAAATTTGTATTCCAGATACTCCAATTAAAATGGACCATATAAATGATTGTCATCAGCATGATTTCATTTATGTTTCTCAAACAGTTTTGAGCCCCGTTGGAAATACTCTTTGCCAGCATTATTAACAAGATCAGTAAATCACATACGGCCGATATGTCTGCAGGGGAGGATAACGTTTGCGTGATTTGTAAAGAATGTGCCAAATCAAACAGGCGATTGGTAAACAATCCAGCCATGACAGATGAACTTTTACGATGATGCCGGGAGAGGGTGTCTCTTGGTGACACTCAAAGTGACATTCATAAACTATTGAATCAGTTGTCCGGCTTGAATGAAGAAGACCTCAAATCTGTTTGATATCATAGTGAATGTCGGAAACCTATCGTCAACTAGACTAAGATTGAACACCTTAGTAAGCGACCCCGATCCGATTCACCTATTTGTGCTCCACGAGGACGAGGGCGACCGTCAAGTGCTGATGGATCGGTACGGCCAAAGTGGTCAAAGACTGTCCCAAAGGAAGAAGTGTGTATGTTCTCCACCTGTGAATTTTGCCCCAAGACTGACTCAGAGCCACTGCTCTGTGTTCTTACTGATACAATGGGTAAAACACTCCTTGAGATCAAGCAGCAAACTTCGGATGACCAGGTCAGAGTTTGTGTAGCTGACCTTGAGGGACCCGGTGATGCATCAACTCTTGAAAAGCACTATCATTGGACATGTTTGCGCTCTGCACGGAGAATATCATCGAAGATGGATCGCAGTAATGTATCGCTCATTCGCTCACTATGTGATGAACAATTGCTCCTCGCTATTCAGAACACCCTTACTAACGATGATATTACATTGAGCATGGCTGAGGTCAATGATGAATAATTGTCAATTCTGAAAAGGTACCGCATAGATATTAACGAGAGTGAGAACTATCGGAAATACCTCCAAAGACTCATCAGCGAGCGTCTTCCAGATGTTAAGTTTGTTGCCTCACTGAGACGAAATGAGCCTGACAATCTTGTTCTCCCCACTGCTGTCAGCAAGGCCATGGATCTCAGGTCCTCAATGTTGGATGATGGTGAACAAGTTGGTCACCTCAGGACGGTCGCCAAACTTCTGCGAGAAGAGATGATGCAACAAGGTAAGTTGGTCTTTCTCAGGAAACTTCAGAAATTTTGAAAATCCGTCTTTACTACAGTCTTTCTTGAGCCACCTGCTCTTTGGTAGTGATGTCATCAAAGTGTCTGGAATACGCGACCAGGAGGTGGACAAAACTGTCGACGTCACAAGCCAATTTCTAGTTCAGAATACTCGGACTGATCGCCAGGTAAAACACCAGCCGAAGAAAGACAGTGCATTCCGACAAACGGTCCAAACCCCTCTCTCGATCGGTCTTCCCCTGGCTGTTCACTCTAGAGTGCGCGACAAGAATATCATCGAGAACCTCTCAGCTGTCTATGTCGAAAGTGACTACCTGAAGATCATTGACTTAGAGAAACGAGTTGAGTAGTGTGTTCTCCAGCGAATGAAGGAAGCTGGTGGATTTTGTCTTCCAGACTTTGCCAAGAAGGGTCGGAACACATGGTTTGTGATAGATAATATTGATCTCTTGGAAGACACACCGACTGGGCAAGGAACCGTCCATGGAACAGTGATTGTTATGTTCCAGCAAGATGAAGATGGGTAGTTGATGAACCGACCACTTGAAATAGCAGAAAAGCTTGTTTCACAGACACATCTGGCCTTTGAAGTGAACATGGTGCAAGACCCAATCATCAAAACAACCCCATTGAGATTTGAGGTCTACGAAATGGGAAAGTGGAAGAATATACTTTCCAAAGATTTCACTCACGCCTGGGCACTTGCAAACTACCTTGGAACTGAGGAAAACATGGAGATGGCCACAACCCAGGGCTGTAATGTTCAATCAAATCAGGAAGAGTATCGTAATGACAGCGCTCCAGACGATACTATACTCTCAGTCAAAGAACACATACACCAACCAGAGAAATTGGTAAAGAAAGATGTGATTCCAACTTGGGCTGCTACCAAATCTCTGCTGTTATCCCAGTCTTCTGAGAGCCCAACACGCACAAATGTAGAGGTGATTGCTCCATTATTCAAGACCTTGCCCACGACTATGGGACTCTTTACACTGTTCTTTGGTTAACCCAGGGAATCTCTGCCACTGTCGTTGGTCCACAGAGGAAAACTTTGATAACACTTGACCTTGACCTATATTCACGTGCGTTAAAGATTCAACAGTCAGTTGGGAACACCAATTGGATCTTGAGAGCAGGAGCTCTCCACATTGCATTTGCCAGTTTGCATGCTCTTGGTAAAACGGTCGATGGCAGTGGCCTGGATATATGTGCCATTGAAAGTGGTGCATACACATCAGCAGTTCTTTGTGGGATCTTTGGTGGCAAAGCATACAAGCTATTGACTGCTTCAAGGCATTAGGATGTATTTCCATTCCTGATGAGATGAACGATGGCAAGCTTCCCACACAGGTGATGGCATTGGAGACTTTCGTGTGTCGCGTCTACAGTTCAAAAGGTCCAACAACCCTACCATCACTCAGGTGGGAGTTGTTCCGGTCAAAGAACTTGGAAAGCGAGATGCTTCCACCAACTCGTGCTGCATTGCTTCCACATATCATCCGCGCAAACTACATCACAATGTGGGACAAATCATACCCAGATAATTGTCCGGCCCTTTCTCCAATTGAAGAAAATGGATGGAAATTGGAGAAAGAGGTGTATGTTCCAGTGAGATGTCTTGCCTTGCCTGCCCCACGGGCTATAGTTGAACTCGTCAAATGTGGCTGCAAAGCAGGGTGCAGGGGAATTAGGTGTAGCTGCTTGAAGAATGGCCTGCCCTGCACTCCACTCTGTAAATGCTATGGCGGTGACTGTGCAAATACTATTCGGGAGGATACTCCAGATATGGACATCGATGAATAGCGTACTGATCCTTCGGAATTTCTATGTCGGATTTGACAGTTTTGCCAGCAAATACTTCAATAACTCTCCCAGAGGAACTTTGCAATGAATCAGCTCAGAGTTCTTCACAAAATTCTCACAAATTGTGAAAATCTGATCATACATGGTGAGGATATGGAGCGAGACCCTATATACTGACCGGTAGTGCAAGAAGGAAACTTCCGGTTGCTTTGTAAGTGTCATAAATCAACTCAGCATACCTGAAAACCTACAAATTGACACTTCAAGTATGAAAATCGGTCAATAACTTCCGGAGATAGGTGAATGGCCAGTTGCAGGGGTTCTCAAAATGGAAATGACCCCCTACGAAGGGGGGAGGGGTCTGAAAATTTGGACCCCATCATTTTCTGTTAGCCTGAACCCTATTGAAGCCAGAACTGCAAAAAAATCAATTTTAGCACAAAAATCCTACGGGAGCTGTTGTCCTTACATTACATACCACACTAGTATGTGGATGTGTGTTGGCATGAGTGGTGGTATGTGTTGAACGTAGTTGAACGTAGTTGAACGTAGTTGAGCATAGTTGAACATAGTTGAATGTACCTGAATGTAGATGAACATAGCTGAACGTAGTTGAGCATAGTTGAACGTAGTTGAATGTAGTAGAACATAGTTGAACGTAGTTGAACGTAGTTGAACGTAGTTGAATGTAGTTGAATGTAGTTGAACGTAGTTGAACGTAGTTGAACGTAGTTGAACGTAGTTGAACGTAGTTGAACGTAGTTGAACGTAGTTGAACGTAGTTGAACGTAGTTGAACGTAGTTGAACGTAGTTGAACGTAGTTTAACATACTGGCATTCATACTTCTCCAGTACCTTCAACTAGGTTCAAGTATGTTCAACTACATTAAACTATGTTCAACTACATTCAAGTATGTTCAGCTACGTTCAAGTATGTTCAACTACATTAGCCTCCACTACGTTCAACTACATCCACTAATGTGGATGTGACCAGGCCTTTAAGGTCTGTATGCTCAATGAAGCACAGTACAGACCGGTGTCTCCTCCTTTCTTCGCGTCTCAGATAGTGGCTGGTTTACCCAGAATCCTCTGCACCTCCCATCTCCCCTTACACCCACTAGGGACCACTCATTCTATTCATTTACTTCACCATACTAAATGTTTTGGAAAGAGTAAACACTTGCATACAGTGGCTCAGCCAAGCATTGGACATGCACTGGCAGAACTGAGCCGGTTGGTTTGCTAGTTTTTTGTTGTTTTACATCCTAGCAACATCAAAAGTCATATCAGGATGGGTACCGACTTGTGACAGTGCACACTCATGGGGACTTTATAGTGCTGTCCTTCTGGGAAATCAGGCTGCCGGCACCGTGACCCAATATCCCACTCAGTCACCTCATCCTGACACTGAGCTAATCAGTCCTTGCCCTCTCCTATTAATGCTGAGTGCCAGGCTAGGAAGCGACAAGTATAAGTTTTAAGTCATTGGTTTGATTCGACTGGGAACCGAAGTCCCGACCTTCCGCATGCAATGTTTGCGCTCTACCGAATAGGCCACCACGCCTGGTACTAAACAGGTAGTTAGTTGACTGAACAGGTAGTGAATTGATTGAACAGGTAGGTAACTGACTGAACAGGTAGGTAACTGACTGAACAGGTAGGTAGTTGACTGAACAAGTATGTAGTTGACTGAACATGTAGTTAATTGAACAGTAGCTGACTAAACAGGTAGTTGACTGAACAGGTACTTTACTGAACAGGTAGTTGACTGAACAGGTAGTTGACTGAACAGGTAGTTGATAAAACATGTAGTTCACTGAACAGCTAGTTCACTGAACAGCTAGTTCACTGAACAGCAAGTTCACTGAACATGTAGTGAGTTGACTGAACAGGTGTTTAGTTGATTGAACTGGTAGTCGGCCAAAAATGTAGTTGACTGAACATGTAGTGGGCTTAACATGTAATTGACTTAACAGGTAGTTGACTGAACAGGTAGTTGACTGAACAGGTAGTTGAAGGAACAGGGAGTTGGCTATGCCGCTATTTGACAGAACATGTATTTAACCAACCAGCTACTAGACTGAACAGATAATTGCCTTAAGCAGGTGGATGACTGAACACGCAGATGACCGAACAGGTAGATTACCGAGCAGCGGCCTGACCGAGCATGGTTGGTCTAAGCGCATTGATCCTGTCTATCATTACGGGACTTACATCACGTGCGGCAGGGTGTTCTCCACCGTCTGGACTCCTCCATCACCTGGGTGGCAGGGTGGTGGGGTGGTAGGGTGGTAGGGTGGTGGTGGGGGTGGGTGGGAGTGGGTGCGAGTGGGTGCGAGTGGCTGGGAGTGGGTGGGAGTGAGATGGATGGGTGGAGGTGGAGGTTGGGGTGGGAGTGGGTGGCGTGTTGGGGTGGGTGTTGGTTTGGTGGAGTTGGGGGAGTTCGGTGGGGGTGGGTGGGGGGTATGTGTGTGGGTGTGGGTGTGGGGGTGGGGGGTGGGGGTGTGGGGGTGGGAATGCGTGTAGGTATATGTGTGGGTATAGTGTATGCAGGTATTGCAGGTATAGCAATACCTCAGGGAGTTTGACGCCCTTGCCTTGCAGAGTTGTAAACCACTGCCTTGTGGTACAGTTTCTTGACAGAACCGAAGGCTAAGGAAGCAAACCCTAAACAGAAAACCATGTCACTGTGACAGCATTAAGGGCGGTTGATGTATGGAACTCCCAACATCTCCTGACCAGCCACTGCAGGGACAAATAGTTTTGCGCCTGTCTTGACATGTTCTTGCCGGTGTGAAACCACTATTTGCTCCCCGAGAGAGTGCCGCTGGTAACTTGCAAAAGCCAGCAGCACTTCAACACTTTTGCAGGCAGCTTTCAAGAAATGTACAACCATACGAGGGTGGCAGTCAAGTAATGAAGGCAGTGTTTGTCGCATCGCGACTGACAGCATGATGATGATGATGATGTATATATGTAATATATATATGTACATATGTAATATATGTACATATGTAATATATATATGACATATATGCATATATAATATATCAATATATATATGTACAATGAAACCCCGATTTATTGTGCCCTGATTTAACTTGAATTTGGACATAACATAATAACGTGATGTGTCATTGGACCTAGACTTCTTGAATTAAAAGGTAATTCAGTAAACTAAACCCTGATTTAGCGCGACCCTGCTTTGTTTTTATTGAGGACTGGAATGATCTCACTATAACGGTGTCTCACGGTATATGTGATATATCATTGATTATATGAGTATAAAGGGGCGGGGCATTGATTCAATATTCTGCATGATATTTATTTATTTAATAAATCATATCGAAGGCATTGTGCATGTTATCGTAACATGATTAATTTGCCGGTTGGAGGCAGGGGTGCTCACCGACACGCCGACCTGATGCCGCCTAGCGTAAAATGCCAGAACTAACCACCGGCTGCCCGCCTCCGTGGCGCCACCTAGCACCAATGTCGGAACTATGCCTCCCGGCTACAGGAGGAGTCAGATCCAAACTTTCCCGCCAAAAACATCATGTGACCAAATTCAAACCAACTGCCACCATGGCCGCACATCCCCTCCAGGCACTGACCGGATAACTTCTCCACCTTTCTCCCCCCCCCCACCCACATGTCTAAGTAATTAAGAGTACAGGAAGGGTTGAGGGTTCGGTTCCAGTCCATATTGGATGTCAACAGGGATCGATGTACCCAGAATAGCACCAGGAAAGCATTGACCCTAACCTGAGCTGTACAGGAAATTGATGAATAAAGAACCATTGTATACTACTTCCTGTCTCCACCGTGTCGTCAATTATTTGCTGCGGGCACGGGTCCCGCTACCTGAGGCTGGCGCCACTACTGCTTAGGTCACGTGACCACTCCGGATTGTAATTACATTTTTTCATTTTTATTAGGTAGGGCTATTATTTGCTCGGCCAAGGGCCTCTTCTAAATAATTGAGGCTTCCCACCATTCCTCGTCTCTCTTCTCTTCCTCTCTTCCAGGTCGGAGCCGAATTTATATGTAATATATATGTCTATGTATATATATGCAATATATATGTAATGGGGGTGATGAAAATGGGAAATATTGCACCTAGAGCGGGACTCCAACCCACATCTCGTTGCATTCCAGGCCAGTGTACTAACCATTACATCACCTCGGCTTCCTGATAGCACCACACTACCCACGCCTACCTGTCTATGTGCTTACTTGCTGAGAGGTCAGTTCAGACTACTACACTCATCCCCCTGGAAGTGGAAGTCTTTTAATCCTTACAATTACATAGGTACAGGAAATGAATTTACACATACATACACAGGGTAGGTTCAACAAGCATGCAGCGCGTAGCTTGTACAGGATCATGGTCATGGCAACTAGTGTCATGGGGGTGATGAGCTGCTATGTATAATGCTTCAGACGTCTAACATTAGACTTGCGATATTTCCCATCCTTTGTGGCTCCTTGCCTGAGATGTCAGTGAGACCACTACATATATATGTAATATATATTGAATATATGTAATATATATGTGTGTATATTTAATATATATATGTATTATATATGTATATATCGAATATCTATATATGTAATATATATGTGATATATATGTTATATATATGTAATATATAGTGAATATATAGTGAATATGTCTGCAACAAGTACAGTCGGTGGGGGGGGGGGGGGGGGGGGGTCAGTACCATGGCATTGAAAATATGTGATATATATTCTGATGAATAAATATTTCTTCAAAGAATAAATTGCAAAATCAAATGAATATAAATTATGTGAATATAACAAATTATGTGATTATTAAGATACGTAAGGGAATTATTATTATATTATCATTATTGTTATACTCTGTAAGATCCAACACTGCACCACTGTCACCACCTGTGGCCTCCTTGCCTTTATAAAGTCCACGGCTGGAATATGTGGTTGTGTAGGCAGGCTATAATGAAATCAATACAGTCAAGAAGAGAAAGGAAGAGTATAAAGAGTGAAAGTAGAGAGAGAGCCAAGCCCTCAGGTTTATTATTTATAGTGGTACATGGATCTGGTATGGCATAACACCTGACCATGTTCTCCAATGAGAATCAAACATCTCAAGCTCCACCAATGAACATCAAGCATTCTTGGGTTCCCATGACTACTGTGCCTGCCTACCACCACCATGCGGCATGGCTGCTTGACCACCACCTGCCCTGAGCTGAGTGTGTGGTGATCCGTGACTAACAGAGGGGGCAGGGGGTAGTGAGTAGAGCTCTAAGTGCCCCTTACACACTATCTCCTAGTGCCTCTTTCACACTATCTGACTAACACACAATGACTATTGACTATGAGAAAAGTATCACCAGCAACTACATAAATACATTCATGCACCTGGCACTATATACCTTTTACCATAATAGACCATTTGCATTCCCCCACCAATGCGTTTTATCAGAATATTTTACACCATGACCTGATATTAGACCAGTGTCAGTCACACCGGCATTGCAATCCATTATATTATAAATTGCAAAGTTCTGGTGCAAAACCACGTAAACGGCAATCCAAAGATGTAGTGTAAATAAAAGATTTTTGCACGAAAATAATTTGTATTCTTACAACTTCCACTTTTCATATGATGACATGCTCATGGAGCAATGATCAAAATAGAAGGAATATAACACAAATATATTGTTGAAGGTTTGATTTCAATGTTTATCTCCATCTTTGGATCGGCCTTTACGTGGTTTTGCGCCAGAACTCTTGAAATGAATATTAATGCTAAGAGAAGCGACGTGCTGCGTCAGTGTTAGATAAAAGGATTCACCTGGTACTCACAGTACACGGGTGAATACCAGCCTTATATAAAAACGGTCGAAAAGTGGGTTAATGAAATGAGAGCCTAATTTCACAATCTAAGAAGCAACATTTATTCTTTGTATATGTCTTCATATTTACCCGCTACTTCTGAGTTGGGAAATATAATAAAACATATACTTTAATGCAATTTAAAAGTGAAATCGATGGCGTTCTCTGGCCGCCATCTTGTCATTTTGCATTGTCTCCCATTTCACAAAATATGTGCCAATATATGTAGCCATTTGATCATGGAACCAGTTTCTACTTCATGTTCAATATTAAAGCTATTTTCGCCCGTATTTAGACTACGTTGTCGTTCACCTGTGTACCGCAAGTACGGGTAAATCTTTTATCTACGTCAGTGTGTGCTGACTCAATGCTGCCACGCCCTCACTGACGGCACTTTGATGTAGCACATTTAGGTCGTGACCTAGCAGGCTTCAGTGGCTGAGGCCGTAAATCTAGGTCTCACTGCCCTGAATTAGGAGTTGAGTCGATGATGTACAAGACCCTGCAGATGAGGGATCATGCCCCACCTACACCCACACACACATACACTTACCCACATACATACTCATGCCAACACGCACCCACATACCCCCACCCATACCCTCACCTACACACATACCCACCCACACCTGTAAAGAACGACCGAACCCGTTGAGCTGCGTGGTATAACTGGCTTTATCATGAGGCCTCACCGCCCAGCAAACCTCTCGTGACCTCTCGTGACCTCTCATGACCTCTCGTGACCCGAGACCCCATGCCGCTATACGCACGACACCTATATACATGACATCTTCCCTTTTTATTGCAAAGGATGATTTTTTTCTTTTGGTAATTATATTATATTGTCATGGGGGTGATGAAAATGGGAAATATTGCGCCTAGAGCGGGACTCGAACCCACATCTCTTTGCATTCCGGGCCAGTGTGCTAACCATTACACCACCTAGGTTCCCTGATATCACCATACTACCCATGCCTACCTGTCTATGTTGTTACTTGCCTGAGAGGTCAGTGCAGACCACTACACTCGTCCCCCTGGAATTGTAAGTCTTTTAATGTTTACAATTACATACACACAGGCAATGCACTAACACATACATACACAGGGTAGGTTCAACAACCATACAGCACATAGCTTGTACAGGATCATGGTCACGGCAACCAGTGTTATGGGGGTGATGAAAATGGGAATTACTGCGCCTAGAGCGGGACTCGAACCCACATCTCTTTGCATTCTGGGCCAGTGTGCTAACCATTACACCACCTAGGCTCCCTGATATCAACACACTCCCCACGCCTACCTGTCTATGTGGTTACTTGCCTGAGAGGTCAGTGCAGACCACTACACTCGTCCCCCTGGAATTGTAAGTCGTGTAATGCTTCCAATTACATACATACAGGCAATGCACTTACACATACATTCACAGGGCAGGTTCAACAACCATACAGCGCAAAGCTTGTACAGGATCCTGATCACGGCAACCAGTGTCATGGGGGTGATGAAAATGGGAATTACTGCGCCTAGAGCGGGACTCGAACCCACATCTCTTTGCATTCCGGGCCAGTGTGCTAACCATTACACCACCTAGGCTCCCTGATATCAACACACTCCCCACGCCTACCTGTCTATGTGGTTACTTGCCTGAGAGGTCAGTGCAGACCACTACAATATCATCAACAACTGATGCTTAATCTTTACAATATACTCTTTTCATATCCAATCACTGGTTGTTTGGTTTGTCACTGGCAACAATGCTCATGACATATCGCTTAATTATTATTATATCTTTTCATTTTCGATCAACTTAATGGGGGACCTCCGACTTTTTAGTTCACATTCCTGCCGTTGGCGTCGCCACTGAACTAGTGGCCAAAACGGCACACTCTCACACTGCAAACTCAATGGCTATGAGCAATTTTCATACAGAAGAAGTGAAATATCTCTAAATCCACACCACCTAGAAACAAAATGCCTGGTACACATATAGAAAACATATTCAACGAATAGATTGGCTCTTAAATGTATAAGGGTAGGGTTATTTGTTTAGGGTCTGCTCCCTTGGCCTTCGGTTCTGTCAAGAACCTGTACCACAAGGCAGTGGTTTACAACTCTGCAGGGCAGGGGCGTCAAACTCCCTGAGGTTTTGCAATACCTGCAATACCTGCAATACCTGCAATACCTGCATACTAATATACATATATACATATATACATATATATTACAGATATGCATACATATACATATATATCAGTGTTATCACATAAATACATATATAAACATATAAGTATATAAGGGTCATTGATATCAGTCATATATACACCATGCATGTAGAATAAATATTTATATTTCAGCTTTATATGAGCTCATGTATTCCACCCACATTCTTTGTTTTTTCTCTTTAGAAAAAAAGCTTAACAAAAAAAGCTTAACATAAAAAGAACGACGATTATAATTGGGGTTGACTGATCATATTATCAATAGTTGACACAACTCCACGGCTCTATTTGAATACACTCCATGTTGACCTATAAATTATTGATTCCTGCTACAATTATGAGACCAGGTTAATCGCCCTAACCCTGGAGCAACAAACTCTGGAGACGCAAAGCAAAGCAAACACATGAGAAATACAGTGTACTCCCAGCTGTGTTTAGTAATTACATTAGATGATTAGTGAAGATAGTTGTACCTTAGCATTTGCTAAATTCGAGAAATATACTCTACCAAAAACTAGACTTAACCATGACATATTTGGTTTCGAGGCCCAATGTATTTCAATTGGGTCATGTGCAACGATAAAAAAAAGTTTGTTTTATTTAGCGACCCTTCTAGATCACATTGGTTTTTATCATTGGCTATTGGATGTCAAATCATATGGTCATTCTGACATATTTCTTTGGAGGAAACCCACTGCACCCAAATAGGCTACTCATTCCGAGAAGCAGCAAGGGGTCTTTTATATGTACTTTCCCATAGACAGGACAGCACACACTCGATCGAATGCACTCAGTGCCCCCTGGGTGAAATATCTATCTGGTGGCTCCCCCTGGTGTGGATTTGGAAACGAGGCAGCTGCCTGGATTCGAAAATATATAAATATACAGTAAAACCTCTCTAACCTCCACATATCAACCACTCCACTATATCGATCGCTTTATTTGGGTCCAAAATGATCACCCATACAACACGATTGTAACAATACAAAAACATCCCTAAACCGAACAACTCCCGAAATGAACCATTTAAAGTCGGTCCATTTAATAAGTTATGAAGCATAATATACTACTAAAAGTAACAGGATAGCTTCATATTCACCATGTATATTAGTCCAAAGTTACCTTAATGATGACATTGACAATATAACATGTACACCATGTTATCTTTCGACGCTGTTGGGTAACGGCACTATTCTTCTTTTATCTTCCTTTTGTATTTGAAGAGTTCAGGCGCAAATCCCCGTAAACGCCAATCCAAAAATGTAGTTTAAATTAAAGATTTCTACTTCCACTTTTGTTATGATCACATGATTATGGAGCAATGAACAACAAAGTAGGAAATCAAAAAATATAAACTGTTGAAGGTTTGATTCCCATGTCTAGCTCAATTTTCAGATTGGCGTTTACGGGGTTTTGCGCCTGCACTCTTCATTTGTATCAAACACTTGCTGATATTAGACTATTATAAACGTGAATTAATGTAACAGAAAACTGCCGGAAGAACAGAGCCTAGGCACTGAAAAAGTACCTTTATTCGGTGAATAACAGAAACCTTATAAAATCTCCCGCACGCGAAGCCCGCGCTCTGCCGAGTAGGATACCGCGCCCAGTCCGCCATCAATGAAATTGTGCATATCCCACTCAATCACATTATCCTGATACTGAGCTAACCAGTCCTTGCCCTGTATCAGTAATGCTGAGTGCCAGGCTAGGTAGCGACAAGTATCAATTTCCTAAGTCATTGGTTTGACTCAGCCAGACTTAATCAAAGTGCCAACCTTCCACATGGGAAGCTTGCGCTTTTACCAATTCAGCCATGGCTTCTGGTTGAGAGGTGGATCGGTGGTGGAAATGGTCGACTAAATATTATAAAACACACCAAGATTCAATCTCTGACCCACAAAATGATTCCACTGACTCAACCCTGGTTACTCGCACAGCGCTGTCTCTGAAACAGGCTGCTGAACAACCCATTAGGAACGACAAATTTCTGACCTAAAAACTTACAAAAGATATCTGTGCAAATTAGGCTAGGAAAGCCCTTCTAAGCTGCACTGCAAAGGGGCATGTGATATGTCACGGCCCACCAGTGGGACGCCCAATGGAAGGTAACCATGCCAAAAGTAGCCAGATAACACACCACACAGCTACGTACAAGCCTATGATATGTAAATAGGAGTAGGATAGTCTAGTAATGAGAGTAGAACAAAATAAAATACATATATGCCAAGAAAATCCAATAAAACTAACATAGGCTACTAACCGGACCAACCAATTATCTATCTGCTACTGAAATGCAGGCCATCAAATAACTTATCAGCAGCTACTGTGTGGTAAGATAACACCAACACTACAACTGGCCAGCATTGAAAACAAGCCTGGATACCTGGGCTTATATGCTATGGACAGTATAAATACAGCCTCAATAAAAACAAATAAAACAAAAAAAATTAGAAAAAGTGGTGAAAGGCTGGTTAAATGGAATCAGTACATAAATCCTTAATTTAAGAAGCAAACTGTAGTCTTCATATATGTATATTCATATCTACTCCATACATTTGAGTTTAAAAAAATATAAATAAAACATGTAGCTTAATAGACTTTAAAGGTGAAATCGACAGCATTCTGTGGTCGCCATCTTGTCTGCTTGCACTCTCCCATTTCACTAACTCTGTGCCGATATAAGTAGCCATTAGATACTGGATCCAGGAATTCCACTTCCTGTTTCATACTAAAGCAATTATCGTCCGCATTTAGACCCCATTGTCATTACCGCCTACTCTGCATAGGGGTGAATCGTTTATCTAATTCAGAGCGGGACATAGCTCAGGCGGTAGAGTGTCCACCTGTGAAGGTGTGAATCATCTGATCGATCCCACTCAGTGGACACATTTGCACTTTGGGCTATTTTCCATTCCAACCAGTGGTTGACAACTGGTTCATCAAAGGCTATGGTATGTGCTGTCCTGTCTGTGGGAGAGTTCATATAAAAGACCCCTTGCTGCTTATCGGAAAGAGCAGCCTATGTGGTGGCAGCAGGTTTCCTTCAAAGAAATATGTCAAAATGACCATATGTTTGATGTCCAATAGCCGATGATACACAAATCAATGCGCTCCTGAGGCATCGCTAAATAAAACAAACTTTTTTTTTGGTTCTGGGCGACTGGTCAAAGGTGGACACTGGAGGTGGCCGGAGCCGGGTAATAAGTGACCCACTGACCTACTTAATCAGAGCGGCTGGCACAAACAACAGGCAGCAGTGTGCACTCAAAAATAGACCAGCTGCACCAATTCCTTAACACTACCGGGAAGCACAGCAACACAAAAGGTCACAGTCATACTAAGAAGAAGGAAGGCCAGGTCTCGTCAAGAATTCACAAACATTTCAACGAAGAGAAAAAATGTCAGGAGTTCCAATCCACCTTGAGATGATCCCATCAACAAAGTAGGGCCTACCACTCACCCCCCCCCCCACTATCCTCCCACACCCTACACCTGGATATTTGTGGGGAGTGGTGCTTGGAAAGTGCGTTATAATTGCCATCTGAGTTCGTTTTATTTTTAGGAAGTTTTGGCGGGAAATTATTGTGGGAAAATTTGGTGGGAAGTGTTGGCGGGACAGTTTGGGCGGGAAATTATTGAAGTAATTTTGGCGGGAAATTTTGGCGCGGGAAGTTTCGGAGGGACATTTTGCGGGAAATGTTGGCGGGAACTTTTGGCGGGAAAGTGTTTCAGGTGTTGAGTGAAGCAGGCGTGCTTAAAAGTCAGCGGTCGGCTATATATAGTCACATATAAAGCTGGCATTGTTTACTGCACTAGTACTAGACACACTTGATTAATTCAGTAACCGCCGAGTTCATTCTGTCATCTGCTCTCATTATTTGCCGTAGAGGCGACGCTGGTAATATCGTCTGTAATCTCTAGAGAACAAACTGTTCTTTCAGTTAAAGAAGCTCCAGCTACAAAATAAATGCCGTTTGGTCAGGCTAAGATTGGAGCAGAAGACATTTAGAAATTAGAGAGAGTAGGAAGAAAGAGTCAGGGGTTAGGGTCGCCATGGAGGGAAAGCATCCATAATCAATGAGGTTGTGTGGGAGGAGGATGTGGAGAAGGGAGCATGTGGTGATGGAGGGAAGAGGTGGTGGTGGATGAAGAGGAAGAGAGGGTAGGTGGAGGTAGGAGGAGGTGGTGGAGGCAGGAGTAGGGGGGACTAGGTGCAGGGAAGAGGGGGGAGGAGGAAGGAGGAGGGGAGGTGGTGGAGGAGGAGGAAGAGGAAGTAGAGGCTGGAGGAGGAGGTGGTGGAGGGAGGAGAGAGGAGGAGCGGGGGAGGAGGGAGGGAGAGGAGGTGGAGGAGGGGGAGGGAGGAGGTGGAGGGAAGAGGGAGGAGGAGGAGGGGAGAGGGGGAGGAGGAGGAGGAAGAGGATGTAGAGGAGGGAGCAGGAGATGGTGGAGGGAGGAGGAGGGAGGAGGAGGGAGGGAAGAAGAGGAGGGAAGAAGAGGAGGGATGAGGAGGGAGGAGGAGGGAGGATGACCGAAAAGGGGGACGGGGACCGGAAGTAGGAGGGGGAAGGTGGGAGGATGGGGGGGAGGAAATGCAGGAGGAGGTGCAGGAGGAGGAAGTGGACGATTGAAGAGGGAGGAGGATGGAAGAGGAGGGAGGGAGGAGGGAGGAGGGGGGAAGGAGGATGGAGGAGGAGGGGGGAGGTGGGGAAGAGGAGGAAGAGGATGTAGAGGAGCAGGTGGTGGGGGGGAGGAGGAGCGGAAAGAGGGGAGGATGAGGTGGAGGGGAGGAGAAGGAGGGAAGAAGAGGAGGGAGGAGGAGGGGAGGAGGAGGGAGGAGGAGGGAGGAGGAGCGAAAGGAGGAGGGGGAGCGGAAGTAGGAGGGGAAGGAGGGAGGAGGAGGGAGGTAGTGGAGGAGGAGGAGAGGGAAGATTGAGGAGGGAGGAGGATGTAGAAGAGGGAGGAGGATGGAAGAAGAGGGAGGTGTAGGGAGGGGGAGGAGGAAGGGGGATAGAGGAGAGGAGGGGGAGGAGGGAGGAGGAGCGGACGGAGGAGGGGGAGGGAGGGGGGGGAGGGAGGAGGAGGGAGGAGGAGGGCTGAAGTGGACGAGGAGGAGGAGGTGTAGGAGGAGGAGATGGAGGATTGATGAGGGAGGGGGAAGTAGGGGAGGGAGGAGGATGGAACAGGCGGGAGGAGGAGGGAGGAGGAGGCATGAGGAGCGGACGTAGGAGGGGGAGAAGGAGGTGGAGGGAGGAGGAGGGGAGAAGAGGAGGGAGGAGGAGGGAGGAGGAGGAGGGAGGAGCAGGAGGGAGGGGAGGAGGGAGGAAATGGAGGAGGATATGGAGGTTTGAGGAGGGTGGAGGATGTAGAGGAGGGAGGAGGATGGACGAGGAAGGAGGAGGAGGGAGGATGGAGGAGGATGGCGGAGGAGGACGGAGGAAGGAGGAAGAGGAGGGTGGAGGTGCAGGAGGGAGGATGTGGTGGAGGAGCGAGGAGCTGGTGGAGGAGGACGTGGAGAGGAGGTGGTGGAGGAGGACGTGGAGAGGAGGTGGTGGAGGAGGGAAAAGGGAAAAGGAAGGAGGAAAGAGGAAGAGGAGGCAGGAGGTATAGGAACGATGAGATGGAGGAGGGGGGAGGTGGAGGAGCGAGGTGAGCTGGGTGGAGGAGCGAAGAGTAGGTGGAGGAGGAGGTTGGAGGAGGAGGTGGGAGGTGGAGATGGGAGGTGAGGATCAGACAGGTGTTCTACCATCTTTATTACACGCAATACCCATGGATACGGTCAGGACTGGAGAGAAGAAAGAGGTGGCGGAAGAGAAGCGCTACCCTAGGTGTTGTGTCATGGACTGCCTGCCGCAATGGCTACTTTTTAATTACTACTGGCGGGAGCCACTCAGGCCGAAATATATATTCCTCTGAGTGAGTGGAGCCTAGGCCCCGCGCAGGAGGTGGAGCGGTGCATGATGGGGACCCAGGCAGGGAGGGGGGGGGGGGGGGGAGTGCAGGACACTACAGGCATTATTACACGCGATAAAGGGTTTATCACTATCCATATATATGTATATTATGTGATATATAATGCACTACACAAGTATATATATATATTTATATATATATGTATATATATGCATATTATGTGATATATAGCGCATTACACGAGTATAAATGCAAAGATAACGTGTACACCGGATATTTCCTCTGTGCGCATTGGTGGAGTATTCCCCCCCCCCTCCCATCCCAGCTGTCTGGTAAATTGACGGGTGGGCGCCCCCTCGTGTCACACTCTAATATGTGAGATGGGATGAAATAATAAATGTTGTCCGCTTTCAATCAATTTCAACGTGCGCGGCGGCCTAATCGGTAGAGCGCTGGCATCGTGTAGTAACTTGTCACTTCCCATCCTCGCGTCTGGCATTAATAGGATAGGGCAAAGACTGGTTAGGGTCAGGATAATGTGAATGAGTGGGATATCGGGGCATGGTGCCGGCGACCTGATTTCCCAGTGGGGCAGCACTATAAAGTTGCCATGAGTGTGCACTGTCACAAGGCGGTACCCATCCTGATATGACCTTAGATGTTGCCAGGACGTAAACAAACAAATAAATCAATCAATTTCACTTATGCATTATATTTTCACTGAATATTGTGTTACTAAAAAAACAAAAAGGAATAACTCATTGTTGCTTTCTGTCAGACTTGGATGACTGAATGAGTTGAGTGCCCGCCTCCCTTTTCAGTAGACCAGACGGGATGGCCGAATGAGTTAGAGCGTCCGTCTCCCGTGTTGGTAGATAGTGGGGTCGTGGGTTCGAATCCAGGTCGAGTCAAACCAAAGACTTAAAAATTGATACCTGTCGCTTCCTAGCCTCGCGCTCGGCATGATTAGGAGAGGATAAGGAGTGGTTGGCTCAGTGTCAGGATAATGTGACTGAGTGGGATATCAGGTCATGGTGCTGGTGGCCTGGTATTCCAGTGGGGCAGCACTATAAAGTCACCATGACTGTGCACTGTCACAAGTCGGTACCTGTCCTGATATGACCTTAGTTGTTGCTAGGACGTAAAACAACAACAAACAAAACAGCCCTTTTCAGTAGGTCATGTGATTTGAAGCTGCCATTTTTCTCAAGTTTTTAAACTTTATTAGGTAAGGGTTTGTACTTGCTCGTCCAAGGACCTCTTGTAAATCAATGGAGGCTTCACACCACTCCTCGTCTTGGTGTCTTTTCTCTATTCCTAGTCGTAGCCTAATTTATATTATGTAATTGTGTTGCAAAAATATACGGATTTTCGGTTCGGATTTATATATTGACAAAGAACATTATTATTCTCGGCCGACGGAGTGGGGACCAGGATTATGTAACAGAGAAGCAATGGGTGTCCCACTCATGGAAATGTGGAAATGTGATAACACATAGCGACCGAGATTGTGGTGTGATGTTCATACTTAAGAGACTGTTAATAATTATTGAAATGTTCCCTTCATGCACCAGAAAGAGTGCATTGAGGGAGGGACGCATTGATATATGTTTGTTGTAACTGTCTGCAACTACCTGTTACCCCAGGACCGATGGACAAGCACACCCAGCCATCCTGCATACATTTTGGACACCACCTGCAGTTGGGGTTGAGTGACTGCTGCCCCCCCTATCAGGGCGTCACCCACCAAGGCTGTAGGGGTTGTCTAATTGGCTGGCTGTGTGAGCCCAGTCACCTGCATTCCTTATACCTGACACACAGACCCCACATGAAGCACTCTTGGGTAGGCACTCTAGTAGAGGACACTCCACTTTCTACACTCAAACAAGCAACATCTATTCCAAAGACACTGAGCTGTGTGCAACAAGCATTGGACCCAGGTTCAATGGGCTGTAGGCACTGATTCTAATATACACCAGCAATAGTTATGAGGATCTGTGTGTGTCAATCTTGCGTGACTTGTCTTCCTTTATTTCTTATGAGTTGTGGAGAGTAATGGAAAGTGGGAACTGACAGACAGTTGTCAGAACACCCTGTGGAGACTAGTAATGCTTGGGGTTCAGGGGGCCGAATGCCGTCATTATTACAGTGTGTCCCTCAATCAGGCATCCTGACTTCTCGCATCATCTAGGTCGATATTATTACATCGTGCCTTCTGTGTAGTGGGTGCCTAGAATGTCATAAAGAATAAGCCACTCACAAATTTAAATCCGTCAACAATCCCCTATCTTATTAGGTTAAATGAAATTGTCCTATCTTTAAATAACTATATCATAGTGTAAAATATTCTGATAAAACGCATTGGTGGGGAATGTGAAATGGGCTATAAAGGAGTACAAATGGTCTATTCATTTAAATGATGTATAGGGCCAGGTGTATGAATGTATTTATGTAGTTACTGGTGACTCTTTACTTGCAGTCAATAGTCATTGTGTATTAAATGGATAGTGTGACAGGGGCACTACTGTTAGTGTGGAAGGAGCTCAAGAGCTCCACTCACTACCCCCTGCCCCCCCCCCCCAACTGTTAGTCACGGATCACCACAAACACACAGCAAGCAGGTGCAGGCCAAGCAGCGACAAGGCATGGTAGTGGTGGGTAGATCACAGTAGCCATGGTGACACAAGAATGCTTACCATTCATTGGTGGACCTAGACATGCTTGTTGTTGATTGGAGAGCATGGTCAGGCAGTCTGCCATATCAGATCCATGTACCACTATATAATAATAATAAACCTGAGGGTACAAGCTCTCACTCTATTTTCACTCTACTTTCATTCTTTATACTCTTCCTTTCTCTCCTTGCCTGTATTGATTTCCTATTAGCCTGCCTACACAGCTACAGCTGCCAGACGACGACTTTACAATAGTATGCTTTTATTGTACAGGCTTAGAATGGGTTCATGTGAGGCAATGAAGTTGCTCTACTGAATTTACATTGTTATAAGGATAAGCAACAATGGTAGACTGGCCGATACGATCATCTATTACATCAACAACTATGATCCACCTTTTATTATATATATATATAGGCAAATGGCTGGGAAAACCCGCCCTACCGATCAATTAGAATAAACAGTAACAAGAACATAAGAGAACAAAATGGGAAAAAACCAAACCAAGACGAGCGGGCACCGATAAGTGGCTACGGTGCTGGACGGGCGGGCAGTGACAGGCCAGACCAAGGCCAAGGCGGAAGGGGTCCCCAACGCCCCCTGACGGATTGAACTAGAACCTGCCGATCTCGATGGTGGCGCCATCTAGGGCATCTCAACTCCCCCGCCTGAAGCATCCGTAACCTGGTGGATCGTAGCCCTCTACCCTGGAACCCACAACGGCTCCCTAACTAAATATATACCCTACAGGTATGAATGGTTTTTTGAAAAAAGGAAGCGTGACAGACCCCAAGACAAGCCCTGACGTGAAAATTATATAATTAAATACAATAAAAGTAGTTGTGTAGGTGGGCCGAAAGTAGCATCCATTGCCAGCTCACCAGGAAGTAATGGCCCTGTCACACTACGACGTGACTACGTCAGCGTAACCACAACGTGAAAATAATGATATCACGTCGAAGTTATCGGCGTAATATGCAAATTGTGGACGTGAGCGTAACGTGAAAGTAACGTGGGTATACGTCGTGACCTTAGCTGTAACGTGACAACGTTAGGGGGGAGGGGTAATTGGCGACGTGACCAGGCGTTAGTGTAACGTGAGCGTAACGTCGCCGTAACGGGTGCGACGTGGACGTAACGTGACCGTAACGCCACCGTAACGTGACCGTAACGCCACCGTAACGTGACCGTAACGTGACCGTAACATGACCGTAACCGTGACCGTAACGTGACCGTAACGTGACCGTAACGTGACCGTAACGTGACCGTAACGTGACCGTAACGTGACCGTAACGTGCAAAACGCTGCCCACACGTTGCTCCCACCAGGGCCGTCGGTCTGATGTGACATAACGTGACTCTAACGTCATTTACGTTGCTATAACGATCGCGGAACGTCAACCTAACGTCATTGTCACGTCATCCCAACGTAACGGCTTCACGTTGAGATACGTCGAAAGTTTTGAACAGGTTCAAAACCTCGACGCGCGCCAACGTAACACGACGTAACATGACGTAGCTCGACGTCACTCTAACGTCATTATGACGTCATCATAACGTGACCCAACGTACGGCAACGTAATGACGAAAAATCATCACGTTAGGCTCACGTTGGCTCGTTACGTCGTAGTGTGACAGGGGTATAAGGGAGTGAGGGCCAAGTGTCGCGGACAGGGGCCGGGGGTCCAATGTGTGTAAGGGCGGAAATACAGAAAGGTCGCAGCCAAACCTAGGCAATCCGGGGGAGGGGAATGATAGTCATTCTGCACCGAATCAAATGCAATTTGATCAATTGTGGCTAATGTAATTTACATATTTAATTTAGTGTTTATCAATTTATAGACATTGAAGTGTTTGTAGACGGATCTCAAAGTGAGGCTTGAAATAGTCAGACTATCTGAGTTGGAGGGCGTTGTCGGCGAGCTGTGGTTTTTCAGTGTTACTGCACTTAGTTGATTGTTTTAATACTCATATATATATATATATATATATATATATATGTGTGTGTGTGGTGTGTGGTGTGTGCGTATACATATGTACTATTTAAGTCATATAACTGCACCATGATCCATGAAATTCCATTTCCACTTACTTCAGCTGACAATGAGTGGCTAAAATCCCTTGCCATCATTTTTTGTTGTTGGTACATTAATTCAATAAGCAGGGAAAATGTCAATCATGGACGATTGGTCTTCCTCATTCCACTGCTCCTTGCCCTATCCGAAGAATGCTGAATGCCAGGCTAGGAAGCGACAAGTATGAATTGTTAGTCATTAGTTTGACTCTACCAGGGTTCGAACCCACAATCCCAAGATCTACCATGCCGGGAGACGGACGCTCAACTCATTTGGCCATCCCGTCTGGTTGAATTTAATATAATGTAGAATCAGTTATTTATGTAAGTGATATACTTGTTTGACTGAGTACCAACCACACCCCTATCAAGGTACACCATTACCCCACACAAATAAAGTTTTGATAAGACATCAAATGACAACCAGTGCACGGTCATCTGCTCAGAAGCACGAAATGTGGTCTGCTGAACTTGGTGTATTTACTGGTTCTTCCAGTGTCCCGCCAAAAGGTAATCTGAATATGATGCTGTGTTCATTTAGTTCTGCTGTCAGCAGACGATACTTTGAAAGGTCGATGTTACAAGGTTCTCATGTCTCCCGAAAACCATTGAATATCATTGAATTTTAAAGGAAACTTTCCCCATCTAGGCCATATTTGATTAGGACACTCGGGTGATCCGAGTTTTTAGGATTTCAAATATAACACCGCAATTGGAGCCTAAAAATACACATGCCCTGTACAAAACAACCCGACCCCAGTGCCCCACATATTGGGTGGGGGAGCTAGGAGCATTTGTGCTGGTACCTGTGTGTGTCCTGTACTACAAAGCTACTTTTTTTGTTATAATTTAAAAGACCATCCAGATTCAAATGGACATATAACTAAATTATGCAATCATAAAATACTTTAAATCCTATTTTACTGTTGTTAGATTGTTTTTTTTGTTTATCTAAAAGTCTTGGAGAGAGCTAGATAAAGGATTCACCCGGTACTCGCAGTACACAGGTGAATACCAGCCCTATATAAAAACTGTCGAAAAAGCAGGGAAATGAAATGAGAACCTAATCTCACAATCTAAGAAGCAACATTTATTCTTTGTATATGTCTTCATATTTACCCGCTACCTTTGAGTTGAAAAATATAATAAAATATCTAGTTTAATAAGATTTAAAAGTTAAATCGATGGCTGCCATCTTGTCTTTTTGCATTCTCTCCCATTTCACCAACTCTGTGCCTATATAAGTATCCATTTGATACTGGAGGCAGGCATTCTACTTGCTGTTCTATACTAAAGCTATTTTTGCCCTGGTGAATCTTTTATCTTGGAGAGAGCCATCATTTTGTCCACCTCGAGCACCTTCGTTTATTCAACCCGAGATTATAGGATCTGCGCATGCGCCAAAAAGTGTTTCGGATGAGCCGAGTTGTTTAATCGAATACGGCCTCAGAGGCGCCCGAAAATTGACGAGTGGTGGCGCCACCGTCGGGTTCAAGGTGCTGACTCTCAGCGAATATGTAAAGTGGCTGTCACACATCGCCGGATTGAGCAACGGACAGAATTGTCTAGTCCAGTGGTGATAAGTATCAAAATGTATTAAGATGTGTCAAAGTGTTGCGACATCTGGTTTACGAATGGACATGAAACGGACATCAAACGGACATGAAGCGGACAGCAAACGGACAGCAAAAGGACAGCGAACGGACATCAAACAGATATGAAATGGACAGCCAACAGACGAAACAAACTCAAACCGTACAAGAGCCGTATATGTCAATCTGGCAGCATCCGTTCGTAGTTTTGTGCATGTTTAAAACTTGAAAGGACACAAACTGGACTTTGTTCTGTTTCTGTCCATTTCCCCCAATCCGGTGATGTGTGACAGCCACTTGATGGACTGTCATACATTAACAATACCTCAGGTCAGCGCAGTCCCTGAGACAAACTACATGGAATTGAGGCTAATGTGCCGACTACTGTACATTGTCTTGGTAGGTCCTCGACCAGACGGGATGGCCGAATGAGTTGAGCAACCATCTCCTGTTTTGGGAGATCGGAGACTTTACTTGTCGCTTCCTAGCCAGGTGCTCGGTATTATTAGGATAGGGCAAGGATTGGTTGGCTCAGTGTCAGGATAATGTGACTGAGTGGAATATCAGGTTATGATACTGGTGGCCTGGTTTAACGAATGGACTAGCTATACAAGATGGCGGTGTTAGTACCCACATCGACCGAGCAGCTCGCTAACTGCCGAGACCACTTCCGGTTGATTAACTGATCGAACCACAACCCTCAGTATATTTCAGTACCCCTGGCTCCCCACAAATCAGATCGATTAAGCGCTTGTCACACCTTACCGGATTGAGCAACGGACATAAACCGGACAAAGAATTGTCTAGTCCAGTGGTGTCCAGTATCAAAATGTATCAAAATGTGTCGAAATGTTGCGTTACCGCATCAATGGATGCTGGATGAACGGACATGAAATGGACATGAAACGGACATGAAACGGACATGAAACGGACATGAAACAAACATGAATGGATAGCCACCAGACGATAACCGGACGATAACCGGACGATACCCGGACGATAACCGGACGATAACCAGACGATAACCGGACGATAACCGGACGATAACCGGACGATAACCGAATGTCAAATGGACATACCGGACTGATCATGGACGCGGCAAAAACATATGTTGTGACTGAATTCCCGTAGCACCATCAACAGACTCTGCAGGAAGCAAACCAGGGGCCAAATGTAAGAGCCATAATTTATCGGCTGTGGAGTTAAGGGCGGCCGGCGGGGTATCTATTGTCGGCGTTAATAAATGTGTCACGGGGGATGTATCAGTCCAAAGCGCACGCGGGTTAGCTAACGTTTCAGTTATTTATAGATTTGGGAAATCCCTCTGCGTTTGTAGCCATATATTAGGCTCAAATCTATTCAATGCGAACATATTTAACAAAATTAGATACGCAATAAGTGAAATGTGATCAATTTAACCCTAAATTCGAACCCTCCTTAAGGCTACCGCCGCATTTGCGGTGATATTAATAGTTATATTTTCGAATTGACGAACGTACAGTCAACAAACCACCGCCGCCGCCAGTATGGAAAGGGAGGTCGATGCGCCTCGGCGGCGATTTGTTTACTTTACGTTCGTCGATTCGAAAATATAACTATTAATATCGCCGCCAATGCGGCGGTAGCCTTAAGGAGGGTTCGAATTTAGGGTTAAATTGATCACATTTCACTTATTGCATATCTAATTCTGTTAAATATGGTCGCATTGAGTAGATTTGGCCCGAGTTGGTGCCTAACCCGGACGTTATCCCAGGCTCAAGTGGGAGTTAGTGAAGGCGACGTTAACCCTCGAGGCGGTAGCCTAACCCGCGCACATACATTGACACTTTGGCCGCTAACCAGGGAAATCTGCACGATGCGTGGGTTACGAGCCCTAACCCTGACTCTTACATTTGGCCCCAGAGACATAACCGATGGGTACCGGACATGAACTGGACAAAACAGACTAAACAGACTTAAACCGGACACCAACCATACACTTCAGTCTGGTGGTGTTCGGTAAAAGTTTTGTGCATGTTCAAAACTTGCCACCGTACTCACCAGACATCACCGGACAGAGAACGGACATGCTGGATGCCTACCGTATATAAAATGGACATTGATGTATTTCACCAGACAGTATCCGGTTTCTATCCATTTGCCCAGTCCGGTAAGGTGTGACAGGGCCTTTAAGGGCCCGCCACCCCCCCTCAACCCAACTCCAAAATCCTTTTCCTAACCTCTATATAGATCAACCAGTGGTCCGCAACTGGGTCATCACAGGCTGTGGTATGTGCTATCCTGTCTGTGGGAAGTGCATAGAAAAGACCCCTCGCTGCTTATCGGAAAAGTAGCCTATGTGGTGGCAGCGGGTTTCCTCCAAAGAAATCTGTCAGAATGACCATATGTTTGACATCCAATAGCCACTGATAAAAATCAATGTGCTCTAGAGGTGTCGATAAATAAAATAAACTTTCCATTTTGTTTTGCTATATAGGTCACCACACTGTGAGGCAGTAGGATTGAACTGGTTGTTTAGTTATAGAGTTTCTGGCCAGGTTTCTTTAGTTGCTCAGCATGGAGGTGTCGACTATCCATTGAAATCATAATATAGTGCTGCCCCACTGGGAGACGAGGCCGCCAGCACCATGGCCTAATATCCCACTCAGTGACATTATCCTGACACTGAACCAACCAGTCTTTGCCCTATCCTAATAATACTGAGCGCCAGGCTAGGAAGTGACAGGTATACATTTATTATGTCATTGGTTTGACTCGACCAGGGTTCCCTTGGGTTCGAATCCCACGATCTACCAAAACGGGAGACGGACGCTCAACTCATTCGGCCATTCCGTCTAGTCCCCGCACGCTAATGTAGCAACCAGTGCCAAATAAAAATCAGAAATATACATAATTCATCAGAAAACAAACAGCTGAAAAATAACACATCTTAAGCATAATAAAACCGAGCATTCGGACAACAAATGAGTGCAATTCTAATAACGCATGTCCATTAGGTGCAAAGAGAGAGAACTGTTTTAAAACAAAATAAATATGGCGTGTTTTGTGGAGCTTTCAATTTTAATTTTAATTTTTCTTTAATTCTTTTTAAAAGAACCTGTTGTCATTAACTCCGCTATCACAGACAAACAAGTTTCCAGTTCACTTTACAGTGATGGCGCATTTACCCACAAGTGGGAGTGAGTGGGAGGATGGCCGTATGGGGAAGCTGGAGAGGGGAGGTGAAAGGGGGGAAGGGGGAGGAGGGAGGGGGCAGTGGGGAAGGGGTGGGGGAGGGTGGCAGTGGGAGAAGGGGAGGAGTGACGGGGAAGCTAGAGGGGGGAGGGTGGCAGCGGGGCAAGGGAGAGGGGGGGAGGGTGGCAGTGGGGCAAAAGGGAGAGGGGGGAGGGTGGCAGTGGGGGGATTGTGGAGGAGGGTGGGGTGCAGTGGGGGAAGGAGGAGGAGGGGAGGGTGGCAGTGGGTGGGAAGGGGGGTGCGGGGAGGGGGCAGGGGGGGAGGGGTAGGGGGGGAGGGTGGAAGTGGGGAGAAGTAGAGGGGCGGAGGTGGCAGTTGGGGGGAATGGGGAGGAGGGCGTGGGGCAGTGGGGGGAAGTAGGGGGGGAGGGTGGCCGTGGGGGGAAAGGAAGAGGGGGGAGGGGGGGGAGGGGGGGGGGGGGGGGGAGAGTGCGCGGCGGAGTGGGGGGAAGAAGTAGGGGAGGGTTGCAGTGGGGCGAAGGTGGGGGGGGGGGGAGGGGGTGGCAGTGGGAGAAAGCGTGCGGAGTGAGGGGCAGTGGTGGGAAGGGAGAGGCTGCAATCGTTTCAGGGGGGAAGGGGGAGGAGGCAGGGGTTCAGGGGGAACGGGTAGGAGGGAGGGGGGCAGGCGGTGGGGGGGGGGGGGGGGGGGGGGGGGGGGGGGGGGCAGTGAGAGGGAGGCACAGGGGGAGGATGGCAGTGGGGGTAAGGGGGAGGGGTCAGTGGAGGAAGCGGGAGGAGGGAGGGGGCAGTGGTGGGAATGGAGAGGGGGAGGGGGGCCAGTGGGGGAAGGCGGAGGGGGGCAGTGGGGGAAGGGGCAGGGGGGTGGGTGGAAGTGGGCGGAAGGGAGAGGGGGGTTGTAGTGGGGCGAATGTGGCAGTGGTGGAATGGGGAGGGGGAGAGGGGGGGGGGGAGTGTGCAGGCGATGTTTCCAGAAGCTTGTGTGATGTGTAAAATAATCCAAATCTCCACCATCTGCTCGATTCAGCTTAAAGCTGTATAATAATCCGATTAAAGCATCACATTTTTCAAAACCAAAATACTTTAATTAAGTTCGATCCTACATTTTTTTTTTTTTGTGACAAGTTTTTTATTCTGCCCATAATGTATAAGTTCCGGTGAGGGTGCTTGTTTTCAACACTGGACAGCTGTGATACTGGATTGGTCTGGTCCCGTACTCAGGAGTCTTTACCTGATCTTTCTCGAGCCAACCTTTGTGGTTTTGGGTGTTAGTAGTTTCTATATATATATTTTTTTAATTTTCAAGTTTTTTTCCTAACCTGTATATGATAACTTAGCCTACTATGTACATCTACGCAGATGATATATAGGGCTGTGGGAGAGGAGCCCATCCCATTGTGGTTTGTTACAGCATCCTTTCACCCATGCCCTGTCCTTAGATAGTACACCAGTGTGCCAGAACACCCCTGGACCTTTCAGGACTGCGACTAGGTGGGATGGCTGTGTTGTATGGTTAGCCATTTTGTATTTCAGGGTGATTCGGATGCATGACCGTGGCCTGCCTGTTCTGCTTTGGTTTGTGCCAATACACATACCCAGACGGACTGCGCCCTATGGTGACAGTCATTTTGAATTCCTTAGTACTTCGTAGGGCTAGTTTCCGTATTTGTAATATCTACCATCTTTTCTGGCCTGTCTTTTGCTTTTTGTGCCAGAACACAGCAAGCAGTGACTGTGCCCAAGATCAGGTG
The DNA here is from genome assembly GCA_030323885.1 of Branchipolynoe longqiensis. NCBI lineage: Eukaryota > Metazoa > Annelida > Polychaeta > Phyllodocida > Polynoidae > Branchipolynoe > Branchipolynoe longqiensis. The sequence continues at coordinate 8,662,685 of CM059199.1, forward strand.
AGATATTGTTTCTTCAGTAGGTGGCTGTGTATTATATTTTCTTTAAGGACCTTTTATAGTGATCCATGCTTTTGATTGCCCGTTCTTGTGTGGGTTGATTATTCCAGCCATGTGCCGCCATGGCCAGTACACTTCTCTCATAGATGTTGGTGTTACTTATTGCTGTCAGTAGCACTGGGGCTGCCATTTGCCTGGTGTCCCTACGAGGGGTTGCTGTGTAGCCTGGTTTTGTTGTGTAATGGTGTGCCAGTATTTTGAGGTGCGTTTCCCTTCTACTTGTTAGTAGTGCTGCATTGCATTTTTTGTGTAATTCGATTGTGGGATATCTTTTGTTCACCTGAAGGCATACTTTGAGGGCTCTATTTTGTAGCACCTGTAGTTTGTTTAATAGTTTTAGTATTTCCTCCCATGTATACTACATCGCCATAGTCAAAGTAGGGGAGGATCATGCCTTTATATATTTTAATTGCCATGTTTTCAGTCATGTAGTATCTCAGTTTAGCCAGTAGCCATATTTTATGGTTTACTTTTTTGATAGTATTTGTTATGCAGAGGTCATAATTTAGGTGTCTGTCTAGATCCACTCCCAGATATCGGTAGTTGTCTACTTTTTCCAGTTTGGTGTTTCCCAGAAGACACTTTATTTTCTCATTACTTGTTAGCCTGGTACCAAATAGTACTGTTTTTGACTTGCTGTTGTTTATGGTTATCCTATTTAGTTAGCACCACTCGATTAGTTTTGTTAGTGTTAGATTCAGTTTCATTTCTATTTCTTCGGTTGTTTTGCCTGCAGCATATACCATGGTGTCATCTGCATATAGTTGGATGTTTTCAATTTCTAGCCAGTTGTTTAGATCATTAATATATATGAGGAAGAGAAGTGGCCCCAGGACTGACCCTTGGGGTACTCCGCAAGTTATCTTTTCCTCATTGGATATGGATCCATTTACTGTGGTGCATTGCTTTCTGTTTTCTAGATAGCGCGCCCTGAGCTGTGTCCCACTCCCCCTCTACAATATAAGTTACTTCAAAGTAAACAAAGGATATTACAATTATCAACCTACCTGACTCCAGCAGGAACTCAAACCACTTGAACTGTGTAATTTGATGCCCAAAAGTCAAATAGTTTGATATATATTTGCCGCGTTTTATACCATAAAGTAAAGGAGTGGTCGCAAACAGGTCGCAAACAGGTCGCAGGTGGTCGCAAACTGGTTGCGAAATGGTCGGAAAATGGTCGCAAGTGGTTGAAAACTGGTCCTCAGTGGTCGACAATCTCCTTGCGACCAATGTAGTCACAAGGAGGTTGCAGCTACTGCAATAAAAACCTTATTGCAACCAAAATGGCCGCAAGGAGGTGTGCGACTATAGATTTGATCGCAACGAGATCGCAAGGAGGTTGCACAACGTTTGCAAGAAGGTCGAAAGATGGTCGCAATGAGGTCCAAAGAACGTGGGTTCTTTTGTCCAAACTGGTCGGAAAGTGGTTCCAAGCGGTTGCAAACCATATTGTGACTGGGGCTTAATTTTTTTTTTTTTTTAAACAGCTCAAATTACAGGAGGCGATATAGCCCAATTGTTTTTAGGAAATCTTAAGATTTGGTTGTCTGTTATAATACATGAACGTACAATATTTTCTAATCAGGCATAAGGGAAGAAGACAAACTGTACATTTATCCCCATATTTGTGAGTAGCTGGTTCATGGTAAAATGTTTACTCTTATTGTAATTAATCCAGTCTTTTGTTTGGCTTGGTGTGTGTGTCGCCTACTCAAGTGGATGCGTGGATCAGTGGGGTCTTCATATGCATGTGAAATGCTTACATATGTATGCACACATGGAACATATCTGATTCTAGGTAAAGATTTAAATTGCAGATTTGTTGCAACGATACCCTTAAAGCCCCAGTCACACCTCACCGGATTGGGGGAAACGGACAGAAACTGAACAAAGTCTGTTTAGTGTCCGTACAAGTTTTGAACACGCACAAAACTAAGAATGGATGCCGCCAGACTGACGTCTACGGTTCTTGTCCGGTTTGAGGTTGTTTCATCCATTGGCTATCCGTTGGATGTCCGTTTCGTTCTGTTTCATGTCCCTTTCATGTCTGTTTCATGTCCGTTCGTCCGGCGGCCTTCGCAACACGTTGACACATTTTAATACATTTTGATACTTATCACCCCCGGACTAGACACTTCTGTCTATTGCTAAATCCGGTGACGTGTGACTGGGCCTTTACATAAGTATGAACTTTAATGTAATGTAACATTGGTTGCCCGGCTGGAACATCACCCCTTTGGTAACACATGTAGTGACCGTACTACATGTTTGTAGTTAAATAAGGCTCAACTCAACACACACACATCCAACCCAATTATTCTTGTGGAAAATGTGAAAGTAGGAACAGAAGGTAAAGAAATCCACCAACCTTAGACACCGGTTCTGCACTGACCTGAAAATAATAAATTTGAGGTTATGTGGAATGAAATCACATCCTGTCTTAGCTGTTAAAACTGTTTGGTTTTGGCTGTCAGTGTTGTCCGACACTCCAACACGTTCTACTCGAATGTGTAGATGTCATGCTCTTGTGTCAATGATATTGTAGTGGTCTGCACTGACCTGTCAGGCAAGGAGCTGCATAGACAGGTAGGTGTGGGTAGTGTGCTGATATCAGGGAGCATAGGTGGTGTAATGGTTAACACACTGGCCAGGCATGCAAAGAGATGTGGGTTCGAGTCCCGCTCTAGGCGCAATATTTCCCATTTTCAACATCCCCATGACACTGGTTGCCATAACCATGATCCTGTACAAGCTATGCGCTGTATAGTTGTTGAACCTACCCTGAGTATGTATATATATATATAAGTGCATTGCCTGTATGTATGTAATTGTAAGCATTAAAAGACTTACAATTCCAGGGGGACGAGGGTAGTGGTCTGCACTGACCTCTCAGGCAAGGAGCTGCATAGATAGGTAGGCCTGGGTAGTATGCTGATATCAGGGAGCCTAGGTGGTGTAATGGTTAGCACACTGGCCTGGAATGCAAAGCGATGTGGCTTCGAGTCCCGCTCTAGGCACAATATTTCCCATTTTCATCACCCCCACGACAATATTATAATGTAAATAACATGTGAGAGATATTTACCTATGGATATCATGAATATATTTAAATATTGCTCAGAATAACTAGACTGTATCGCATCGTGCAATTTCTTTAATATTTTTGGGGTTAGATTAGTTGATTAAGTAGGGGAACTTTCAATTGTGGATGATTGGTCTTCCTCATTCCACTGCTCCTTGCCCTATCCTAGTAATGGTGTCTATCAGGATAGGTAGCGACAAGTATCAGTCATTGGTTTGACTCGACCAGGGTTCGAACCGACGATCTAGCAGAACGAGAGACGGATGCTCAACTCATTCAGCCATCCTGTCTTGTTCTATGTTTTGTGAGTTACATTTGACTGTCCATTCAACACACATTTAGCAACTTCAAAATTGCTTCTGAGAGCATCGCTGCTCTCATTTATGACAAACCCAACCATTTCAAATGCTTGTGTATGTTTGGGTCATTCTCAGAAACTGTGTACCACTTTTATGACATGGAAACTGAAAACTTTCCAAATAATAGCAGAAAATATTAAAAATAATAGTAGAATCAATATAGATATCGAGGTTCAAATGTTGCGCATATGTCAGACTTGACATTTTTTATTTTCACTTTTTGATTTTGATCTTATACAAACTGAGAAAGATGCTGAAATTAACAATCTGATATCCTTTCATTACATCATTTTAACACACATTCATAACATCATTTTAATACACGCAATAAAGTCAAACAAGATTTTATTGATTTCACTTCAAACTTTCTTACAAGAAACAAAGTTGAACAAATGTTTGTGTAGGTGTATGGGGTCGATATGAACATTTTCTTATTTTTACTTCAGCACCAAATCATATAAGTATATTTTGGATACATTGCTTGGGATGGATTAAATACATGTAGTATTGCCAACATAATTAAAACACAGAGTCAACAATAATTATTTGACTTATTATTCCCCCCAAAACAAGGCAAAACCATTAACAATGTAACATGAAAATGAAAAATGTGGTACAGTTTTTGAGAATAACCCATTTCAATGTAGCAATTTATCATGAAAAAAAGATAAAATAATAAATGCCATCAACTGTACGGCGTGAATATGCTCTTTACTGCTGATGCAGCATTACTCCATCAACGATCAATCAAATACCAACACCTTACGTCTAATCTACACACTGCTGACTGCCAATATCCAGTACGGTAATCAATGCTGTTCATACATTCAAGATGATTACTGTATACATCCCAATAGACATGCACTGCGTGAGTGTAGACAGATGGATGCGCATCCATTCAAAGTTAAAGAATTTCATGGATTGGTTTTTGTCGTGCCTCTGAAATAAAGTGGGATTGTCTTATTATATGTGCATTCAGTCTGAATATGATCGAAAATTTGTACTTGTTTTTGTTGTGCCTGTGACATAAAGTGGGATTGTCTTATTCTATGTGTAATCAGTCTGAATATGATCATCAATTTGTGTGTGCTTTCAATCTTGAAATGGGGGGAGTGCTTCTATTGGCTAGCAGGCTTCTATCGGGTCATATACTGTAATCCAACAGCCTTATAGTAAGTAGAGTAGATCTTATATTTGACTTATTTATCTTGTTTCCCAACATGCACATTCTTTCCCGGCCGAATGAGCTGAACATTCAAGACCTATGCAGCAGATCATGGGTTCGAACCAACAGCTTAAACATTGATACTTGTTGCTATCTAGCCTGGCGCTCAGCACCATTAGGGACAGGGCAGGGAGCGGTGGAATGAGGAAGACCAATTCTCCGCAGTTGAAAATCCGATGCTCAATCAATGAATGAGCCAACAACAAAAATTACTTAAAGTTGCATAGTCCGATGAATGCATCAAATTTTCAAAAACCAAGACACTCACCTAGGTTTAATTCTACATAGAGTGTTTCACTTTTTTCTAGGTCGTACTCCTAATCTGAAGGTCGGTGGTTCAATTCCCCATGCCCCCCACCTCTGCCAATTTGGATTTCCACCGCTGTGTATTACTTACCCCATCATCAAAGGCCAGTTGCTCTCATACCATGTCTATGTGGTGTGGGAGGTAAAACATCCCTTGGGTCAGTAAAAGTGTAGACTCGGGCTTTCCATCAACAAACTGACTAGTGGTGAAAACAAGTCTATTCAGACTTATCCATGATAGGCAGTGTAAATCCTAAAGAAAAAAAAAAAAAAAATATATATCCAACTTAGAAATCGGTGCATTTATTAAGCATGTGTTGCTGCATAGAAGTCAATTTAATAGAACTTGTTAATACTGATGGCTATGCTCTCAGAATGGCATGCTTGCGGAAATTAATTTGGCAAGTTTCACTTCAAATATCTCCAAAGTTAGCAGGTTAAAATAAAAGTTACATGAACTAAAGAAATGTCGATTATACATATCAACCTGCTTGGTAGTGGTTGGAGTGTTACATCCTAGAAACATCTAAGCTCATATCAGGACGGCTTCCGACTTGCAACAATGCACACTCATGGAAACTTTATAGTGCTGCCCCATTGGGAAATCATGACCTGACACCCCCACTCAGTCAGATTATCCTGACACTGAGGTAACTAGTTCACTCCTGCCTTATCCTATTAATGCCAAGCGTCAGGCTAGGAAGCGACAAGCACCAATTTTATAAGTCATCGGTTTGACTTGACCGGGAACCAAACACCCAATCTCCCGCAAGCGAGGCCGATTCGAGCCCAGTGACATGGACGCTGAGTTAACCGGTGGACATTACTCAACAGCTCTCACATCCGGGGACATGGCGTTATAGGGTTATTGTGTTCCCCATATTGACTTGTCACATTACTTCCACCTGCGCGTGCGCAGCTGATGTGCACTCTCCAAGCACTTCCCACTAACGATGACGCATGTGCTGTGTGCATGCTGAGCGCCTGTGATTGGTTAGTGACGATCGAAAACGAGGCGCTCAATGCTAGGGGTGCTGCTGTTTGTGAAGCTCAGTCTCGTAAATTTGCACCGGACGCAGTGACCGAATCGGTAGAGCGCAGGCTTCGCGTGCGGAAGGTCGGGAGTTCGTTTCCCGGCCGAGACAACCAATGACTTATAAATGTGATACTTGTAGCTTCCTAGCCTGGCGATCATCATTATTAGGATAAGGCACGGACTGGTTGGCTCATTGTCAGGATAATGTGACTAAGTGGGATATCGGGCCATGGTGTTGGTCGCCTGGGCTCCCAGCGTTGCAGCACTATAAAAAGTTGCCATGAGTGTGCACTGTTCCAAGTCGGTACCCGTCGTGATGACCTTAAATGTTGCTAGAACGTAACGCAACAACAAACAAACAAATCTAGATTGTATTCTGGGTTTCATCTCTGAAATGTGCTGATTTTATGCTGGTTTCACGCTAGTTTCACTTACATCGCTGCAAAGACCCTATAATACTAAGATGGCTCACTCAGCATGTACTGTGTAATCAAAATGATCAAACCCACCACTTGGTGTGCTGGCTGTTCTCTTGGTTAAACAGGTGCTATATTATATGTATAAATGTATATATGAATGTGAAAGATCTGTGATGATGGTGATGCTGATGATGATGCTGATGATGATGTGTATTTGTTTATAGCAATTTCATATTGATGTGTATTCATACTTACGTATCTCATTTATAATATAATTTTATGTGTTTACATGTGAAACACCAACCAGCAGCTGGGCTGATCAAACCCACCACAAGGTGGCACTGCGAAATTTACATTATCATGGGAGAGATAGGGAGTGAGCCATCTTAGTATTTAGGGTCTTTGATCACTGTTATCTGTGGCAGGGCTGCTAAATAACCCATTAGAAAGAGTTTTGTGAGGCTGCGCTATGGAAATACCACATGATTTTCCAATGTAATATGATAAATATATGCTGTATAAGAATTACGCAGGTATATTAATAACCTGGAATTTTTTAGCCGCTCCTCAACTCCACCCTCCAGTCATCGGGTGATGGAGCCTGGGGCTGGTCATCTATTGCTCCAACCTACTCAACCTGAGCTCTGACGGTTGCGCCACTTCCCGATACTATATCATAAGTCACTTCCTTTTGGGTTAAAGTTGCATAGTCCGATGGTTTTGAGTTTCTGATATTTTCTGAGATAAATATATTAGGTTGATCACTATAATCTACCTTACTTTAATTTGAACTAACGTTTATTTTAAATGGCTAACTTTTGAGATATTTGAAGTGTAAGCATGCAAAATTAATTTTGGCAAGCACACCAAAACTCTGACACAATTGGCTTCTACAGTAAGTAGTTGTATTAAATTGACTCGATCTTCCCTTCTATGTGGTGACAAATGTTTAATAAATACACCATTATCTAAGTTAGATATGTAGAATCAAATTTAAATAATTCATTTGGTTTTCAAAATTTGATGTTTTCAACGGACTATGCAGCTTTAAGAATCCATGAAATCATTTAGATTAAGGGACTTTTAAATGTTGAATCAAGAGCTTTCTGTGGCCGCAATCTTGGAGTTTACTGAGGTTTTGTTTGCATCCTACGCCAGTTTTTCAACTCTATGGCAGAATAGGAAAACACTACAGGCTGGATTCACCACCTTGACAGCTTATTTATACTTAGCATCTAGCAACATTCAAGGTCATATCAGGACAGGTAGCGACTTGTGACAGTGCACTCTCATGGTGACTTTATAGTGCTGCTCCACCCACTGGGAGATAAGGCCACTGGAACCATGACCCAATTTCCCACTCAGTCACATTATCCTGATACTGAACTAACCAGTCCTTGCCCGATCCTAGTAATGTCCAGCGCCAGGCTAGGTAGCAACAACTATCAAATTTGTAAGTAATTGGAATAGAAAAGGAAAGTTTGTTTTATTTAATGACGCTTCTAGAGCAGATTGCCTTTTATTGTTGGCTATTGGACATCAAACATATGGTCATTCTGACATTGGGGGGGGGGGGGGGGGGGGACCTGCTGCCGCCATATAGTCTATTCGCCGCCATATAGTCACATCCTTTGATGTACTAGTTGTGGACCACTGGTTGGAACAGAAAATAGACCAAACTGCAATTGAAACCACTGCGAACAAGCTATCCGATGACCGGCAGCTTCACAGATGGGTTAACGAGTGGGTTAACAAGGATATCATATACTCTAGTCCTATGTCCAAGTCTCCACGGATATTCAATGGGTCCAATGCAAAAGGCATAATCCATAATTCTAGGAAATCAAGGTAGCACTTGGTGACCTGGCACACATTCCCAGCCCGGTGACACTACAGCCTTACTGCCCAGTTATTGCTTGGCCGTTAGGAAACGGAAACCCATCACAATAAATCACATCATGTTTACTATCATACCCAAATATAAATGAAATATTAAATGTGGTAGTAAGGTTTTATATCTTAGGTATGCAGTAAATTGGCAGTAGGATTGTCTATCTTAGGTATGTAGTAAATGGGGAGTAGGTTTATATATCTTAGCTATGCAGTAAATGGGAAGTAGGGTTATATGTCTTAGGTATGTAGTAAATGGGCAGTAGGTTTGTATATCTTAGCTATGCAGTAAGTTGGCAGTAGGTTTGTATATCTTAGCTATGTAGTAAATGGGCAGTACTGCATAGCTAAGATATACAACCCTACTGCCACTTTACTGCATAGCTAAGATATACAACCCTACTGCCACTTTACTGCATAGCTAAGATATACAACCCTACTGCCACGTTACTGCATAGCTAAGATATACAACCCTACTGCCACGTTACTGCATAGCTAAGATATACAACCCTACTGCCACTTTACTGCATAGCTAAGATATACATACAACCCTACTTCCACTTTACTGCATAGCTAAGATATACAACCCTACTGCCACGTTACTGCATAGCTAAGATATACACCCCTACTGCCACTTTACTGCATAGCTAAGATTTACAACCCTACTGCCAATTTACTGCATAGCTAAGATATACAACCCTACTGCCACTTTACTGCATAGCTAAGATATACAACCCTACTGCCACTTTACTGCATAGCTAATATATATAACCCTACTGCCACGTTACTGCATAGCTAAGATATACAACCCTACTGCCACTTTACTGCATAGCTAAGATATACAACCCTACTGCCACTTTACTGCATAGCTAAGATATACAACCCTACTGCTATGCTTACTACATAGCTAATATATACAACCCTACTGCCACTTTACTGCATAGCTAAGATATACAACCCTACTGCCACTTTACTGCATAGCTAAGATATACAACCCTACTGCCACTTTACTGCATACCTAAGATATACAACCCTACTGCCACTTTACTGCATAGCTAAGATATACAACCCTACTGCCACTTTACTGCATAGCTAAGATATACAACCCTACTGCCACTTTACTGCATAGCTAAGATACACAACCCTACTGCCACTTTACTGCATAGCTAAGATACACAACCCTACTGCCACTTTACTATATTGCTAAGATATACAATGCTACTGCCACTTTACTGCATAGCTAAGATACACAACCCTACTGCCACTTTACTGCATAGCTAAGATATACAACCCTACTGCCACTTTACTGCATAGCTAAGATATACAACCCTACTGCCACTTTACTGCATAGCTAAGATATACAACCCTACTGCCACTTTACTGCATAGCTAAGATATACAACCCTACTGCCACTTTACTGCATAGCTAAGATATACATACAACCCTACTGCCACTTTACTGCATAGCTAAGATATACAACCCTACTGCCACTTTACTGCATAGCTAATATATACAACCCTACTGCCACTTTACTGCATAGCTAAGATATACAACCCTACTGCCACTTTACTGCATAGCTAATATATACAACCCTACTGCCACTTTACTGCATAGCTAATATATACAACCCTACTGCCACTTTACTGCATAGCTAAGATACACAACCCTACTGCCACTTTACTGCATAGCTAAGATATACAACCCTACTGCCACTTTACTCAATAGTTAAGATATACAATGCTACTGCCACTTTACTGCATAGCTAAGATATACAACCCTACTGCCACTTTACTGCATAGCTAATATATACAACCCTACTGCCACTTTACTGCATAGCTAAGATATACAACCCTACTGCTATGCTTACTACATAGCTAATATATACAACCCTACTGCCACTTTACTGCATAGCTAAGATATACAACCCTACTGCCACTTTACTGCATAGCTAATATATACAACCCTACTGCCACTTTACTGCATAGCTAAGATATACAACCCTACTGCTATGCTTACTACATAGCTAATATATACAACCCTACTGCCACTTTACTGCATAGTTAAGATATACAACCCTACTGCCACTTTACTGTATAGCTAAGATATACAACCCTACTGCCACTTTACTGCATAGCTAAGATATACAACCCTACTGCCACATTACTGAATAGCTAAGATATACAATGCTACTGCCACTTTACTGCATAGCTAAGATATACAACCCTATTGCCACTTTACTGCATAGCTAATATATACAACCCTACTGCCACTTCACTGCATAGCTAAGATATACAACCCTACTGCCACTGTACTGCATAGCTAATATATACAACCCTACTGCCACTTTACTGCATAGCTAAGATATACAACCCTACTGCCACTTCACTGCATAGCTAAGATATACAATGCTACTGCCACTTTACTGCATAGCTAATATATACAACCCTACTGCCACTTTACTGCATAGCTAATATATACAACCCTACTGCCACTTTACTGCATAGCTAAGATATACAACCCTACTGCCAATTTACTGCATAGCTAAGATATACATACACCCCTACTGCCACTTTACTGCATAGCTAAGATATACAATGCTACTGCCACTTTACTGCATAGCTAAGATATACAACCCTGCTGCCACTTTACTGCATAGCTAAGATATACAACCCTACTGCCACTTTACTGCATAGCTAAGATATACAACCCTAATGCCACTTTACTGCATAGCTAAGATATACAACCCTAATGCCACTTTACTGCATAGCTAAGATATACAACCCTAATGCCACTTTACTGCATAGCTAAGATATACAACCCTACTGCCACTTTACTGCATAGCTAAGATATACAACCCTACTGCCACGTTACTGCATAGCTAAGATATACAACCCTACTGCCACTTTACTTAATAGCTAATATATACAACCCTACTGCCACTTTACTGCATAGCTAATATATACAACCCTACTGCCACTTTACTGCATAGCTAAGATACACAACCCTACTGCCACTTTACTGCATAGCTAATATATACAACCCTAATGCCACTTTACTGCATAGCTAAGATATACAACCCTACTGCCACTTTACTGCATAGCTAAGATATACAACCCTACTGCCACTTTACTGCATAGCTAAGATATACAACCCTACTGCCACTTTACTGAATAGCTAAGATATACAATGCTACTGCCACTTTACTGCATAGCTAAGATATACAACCCTACTGCCACTTTACTGCATAGCTAATATATACAACCCTACTGCCACTTTACTGCATAGCTAAGATTTACAACCCTACTGCCACTTTACTGCATAGCTAAGATTTACAACCCTACTGCCACTTTACTGTATAGCTAAGATATACAACCCTACTGCCACTTTACTGCATAGCTAAGATATACAACCCTACTGCCACTTTACTGCATAGCTAAGATATACATACAACCCTACTGCCACTTTACTGCATAGCTAAGATATACAACCCTACTGCCACTTTACTGCATAGCTAAGATATACATCCCTACTGCCACTTTACTGCATAGCTAAGATACACAACCCTACTGCCACTTTACTGCATAGCTAAGATATACAACCCTACTGCCACTTTACTGAATAGCTAAGATATACAATGCTACTGCCACTTTACTGCATAGCTAAGATATACAACCCTACTGCCACTTTACTGCATAGCTAATATATACAACCCTACTGCCACTTTTCTGCCTAGCTAAGATTTACAACCCTACTGCCACTTTACTGCATAGCTAAGATTTACAACCCTACTGCCACTTTACTGCATAGCTAAGATATACAACCCTACTGCCACTTTACTGCATAGCTAAGATATACAACCCTACTGCCACTTTACTGCATAGCTAAGATATACAACCCTACTGCCACTTTACTGCATAGCTAAGATATACAACCCTACTGCCACTTTACTGCATAGCTAAGATATACAACCCTACTGCCACTTTACTGCATAGCTAAGATATACAACCCTACTGCCACTTTACTGCCATAGCTAAGATATACAACCCTACTGCCACTTTACTGCATAGCTAAGATACACAACCCTACTGCCACTTTACTGCATAGCTAAGATATACAACCCTACTGCCACTTTACTGAATAGCTAAGATATACAATGCTACTGCCACTTTACTGCATAGCTAAGATATACAACCCTACTGCCACTTTACTGCATAGCTAATATATACAACCCTACTGCCACTTTACTGCATAGCTAAGATGTACAATCCTACTGCCACTGTACTGCATAGCTAAGATTGACAACCCTACTGCCACTTTACTGCATAGCTAAGATATACAACCCTACTGCCACTTTACTGCATAGCTAAGATTTACAACCCTACTGCCACTTTACTGCATAGCTAAGATATACAACTCAACTGCCACTTTACTGAATAGCTAAGATTTACAATCCTAATGCCACTTTACTGAATAGGTAAGATATACAACCCTACTCCCACTTTACTGCCTAGCTAAGATACACAACCCTACTCCCACTTTACTGCATAGCTAAATGCCTCCTGGCTTTTTGTTTGTTTTGTTTTCGTGTCAATGTATCTCCAAATATCACTTCCAAAATAAACTCTCCTCAACGAATCTACCTGTGCTTCTGCTCGCTGAGAGCTGGATAGTCCGCTGAAAATATAATGTATTATTGAAACCAAAGCAGCCGCCTAGATTTGATTCTAAATAACAAATTCAGATACTGATGCAGTCATTGAGTATTTGTCCCTCATTGGAGCAACAAAATTCAACATAATAGAACTTGCCACTGCATATTTTCACTTCAAATATCTGCAAAAGTTAACCCTCTAAGCCACTATGTACATGATACGAAACTAAAATACAATATAATAATCAACATAATATTTGTATCCAAACATTTTCGCGGAAAACCTAAAATCTAACAGAAATGGTAGCCAAATGTTTATTTGCTGTTGTTTTACAGCCTAGCAACATCTAAGGTCATGTCAGGATGGGCACCGACTTGCGACAGTGCACACTCATGGCAACTTTATAGCACTGCCCAACTGGGAGACTAGGCTGCCAGAACCATGACCTGATATCCCATTCAGTCACATTATCCTGACAGAACCAACCAGTCCTTCCTGTATTCTAATAATGCCGAACGCCTGACTAGGAAGCGACAAGTTTCAATATTTAAGTCATTGGTTTGACTCGACCAGGGTTCGAACCCACAAACTCCAGGGTTCGGAAATCCCGATCTCCCAAAGCACGAGGGTCGCCAAATGAGTTGAGTGGCCCCCTCCCGTTTTTGGTAGGTCATGAGATTCAAATCCCCGGAGTTGTGGGAGTTAAATTCTAACGGAGTCAAAGCAATGACATAAAAAGGTATATTTATCGCTACCTATCCTGGCATTAGTCATTACTAGGATAGGGCAAGAAGTGGTGGAATGAGTGGGACCAATTATCCATGGTTGAAATTCGCGCCAAAATAAATTAGTGTACCAAAAGAATAATAAAGAAATTTCGATTATGTAACATTAATCACATGTTGTTGTTGCATACAACAATGAAACTGTTACCATGGAAACAAATGGGAACATGAATGGGGCTGGCCTTAGATGTTCGAAAGGGCCACAATTTTCTGACCTTATATCATCAAACCCTGAGCCAATAAATAACCACTGAAATGGAAGTGACCACTCAGCTGTACATGATCCTGCCAGTAGAAAGAAACCTTTTTACCCCCACCCTCCCTCCAAAAAAAATGTATTTACGCAATTTCTAATTGTGGGTGATTTTGCGAGAATGACCGGACTTCCGCGTATGGTGCTGTCACATTACGACGCTTCTCGCCAACGTGCGTCAACGTATGTGATTTTTTGGCGCAACGTCAGGATGCATCAGGAAGCGTTACGCGCGCATTAGGCACGCGTTCGTATTCGTTGATGGACGGCGAAGTTTGGCTTGGTAACATTTTTGTTGGGCTGTTCCTTGGTTAAATTTACTGGCTAACCTTTCTCCTATCTCGATGAAATAGTTATTGATTTCTTCTGTAAGTGGGTTATCAGGTATCACATTGCCAGATTCTTCATTGGAAAGGCCACTAATTTTGGTCTGGATTAAAAGTGATGTTGCGTGTTGGTGGCGCGCCGGCGAGAAGCATCGTAATGTGACAGGGCCATCACTCGCTTGCCACTTCATTCGCTGCTTTGAACCCTTCCTCAGATGGACAGGCAAGTCTGTCACTTCCATCGACCTAATTGACCGGTGCGCTTTCACAACTCTCCTGCCATGATCTGCGCCCAGCCATCAAATTTCACACTTCAACTGGCTGACGAAGAATGCACTCTGAACCCACCACTCAACAATGGCTACGTAATGAGCCTGGGTTTTGTCCGGATTTTTGTTTGTTTGTCATTGTTTTACGTCAAATAAACATCTAAGGTCATATCAGGATGGGCATCGACTTGTGGATGTGCGCCCTCATGGCGACTTTATAGCGCTGCCCCACTGGAAGATCAGGCTGCCAACCCCATGACCTCCTATCCCACTCATTATCATTATTCTGACACTGAGTCAACCAGTCCTTGCTCTATCCTGTTAATGTCAAGCGACTCACTAGGAAGCAACAAGCATCAATTTTGTTAAGTCATTGGTTTGATTCGACCAGGGTTTGAATACAGGAACCCATGGGTTCGGATCCCCCGATCTCCC
The DNA here is from genome assembly GCA_030323885.1 of Branchipolynoe longqiensis. Classification (NCBI taxonomy): domain Eukaryota; kingdom Metazoa; phylum Annelida; class Polychaeta; order Phyllodocida; family Polynoidae; genus Branchipolynoe; species Branchipolynoe longqiensis. Next base: position 8,677,782 of record CM059199.1, read on the forward strand.
AAAACAGGAGACGGATGCTCAACTCATTCGGCCATCACGTCTGGTCCCCAATTCCTTGTACATGAAATAGAATCAGACTCGGTGCCTGGTAAATAAAATAGCCTTGGACACTTTCTTATATAATTATGCTGTATAAGCATTTATATGAGTAAAATAAGCTTGGAAGCTTACACGTGCTCCTCAGCCTCTACTGCTTCCTCGGTCATCACTTTGAGGAGCCCGGTCTAAGTCATTGACTGGTATAACCGACCCCAACCTCAGGTCCGCTTGTGGCACCATCTGTCTGCTCGTTGCTAAAACTGTTATATAATTTACACTCTTAGGTTTCCTTATTTTATTTAGGTCACTGTTATATACATATCACAAGTAGAGACCCAGTTCCTTTTCTATATAATAATTCCTTGGAAAAGAAAGTCTCGTTCCAAGGTCCTGGTCAATAAAATAACCTTTAACTTAATTGATTGATTAAGAAATAACATTGTACCCAGTTCCTGGTAAATAAAATAGGCCTGAACCCAGTTTCTGGTTATATAAAATAGCCTCAAATCTAGTCCCTACTATATAAAATAGCCTCGGAATCACTTCATACAAATATATATATATATATATGTACGTATGTATATATATCTATATATATACATATATATATCACAATATTATAAATAATAGCCTCAGAGCCAGTTCCTTTGGAAAAGAAATAGCCTTGTATCCATGTGCTGATACATAAAATAGCCTCGGACCCACCTTATATATATATATATATATATATATATCACAAGCTGGGATGTAGTTCCTCTTCTAACTAACAGCCTCAGAGCCAGTTCCTTTAGTAACAAAATAGCCTTGTATCTAGGAGCTGATACATAAAATAGCCTCGGACCCACCTTATATATATATCACAAGCTGGAATGTGGTTCCTCTTCTAAATAATAGCCTTGGAGCCAGTTCCTTTGGGCAACAACAATAGCCTTGTATCTAGGTGCTGATACATAAAATAGCCTCGGACACAGTTGCTTGTTAAGCGCTACCTTTACCCACTGCTCCCTCACAGCGCGTTTATTGGCCACTCTGCCTGCTACTCTATGCCAACACCCATCAGACAAGATGTCCCCATTCAACTCAATCATGCATGCACGAAGTCATGTAAAATGAAAATGCAGCCATTTGGCCATATGAGACGCAGCCAATAGCCGCCACCTTGCGCTGTAAATCACCTGCTGTAAATCACCGCTGTAAATCACCGCTAAATCATCACTGTAAATCACCGCTGTAAATCACCTGCATACAGTCAAACCTCGCTAATCCGGACTAGTTTGTACTAGTGAGATTTCTTTTTCTTTTGGTACATTAGTTGATTAAGCGGGGGAACTTTCAATCGTGGATGAATGGTCTTCCTCATTCCACTGCTCCTTGCCCTATCCTAAAAATGCTGAGTGGCAGGTTAGGAAGCGACAAGTATACAATTTTAAGTTGTTGGTTTGACTTGACCAGGGTTCGAACCCACATTCCAACAATCTACTAATATGGGAGATAGACACTCTAAGTCATTCGGCCATCCCATCTGGTTGTTGGATGAAACTGGAGTGGTGGCCGAATCGGTAGGGCATGGGGCCTCGCATGCGGGAGATTGGGAGTTTGGTGCCCTGTCGAGTCAAACCAAGGACTTATAAAATTGATATTTGTCACTTCCTAGCCTGGCGCTTATCATTAATCGGATATGGCAAGGAATGGTTAGCTCAGTATCAGGATAAGGTGAATGAGTGGGATATCATGTCATGGTGGCAGCAGCCTGATTTCCCAGTGGGGCAGCACTATGAAGTCACCATGAGTGCACACTGCCACAAGTCGGCACCCGTCCTGAGATTACCTTAGATGTTGCAAGGACTTAACACTCCAACAAGCAACCAACTGTTGTATGAACTATTTTGAGAAATGGGTATCATCACGTTGTAAATTCGAATATGTGGCTGTGTAAGCAAGCTATGGTGAAAAGAATACAGACAAAGTGAAAGGAAGAGTATAAAGTGTAAAGAAGAAGAGAGAGTCCAGCCCTCTGGTTTATTGCTTATATAGTTACATGGGTTCATTGTAGAGTATCACCCCCAGCCCTTTCCCGCAATGCCAATCAAGCAGTCTTGGCCCTACCAATAGGGATCCAGCATTCCTGGTCCCCATGGATACCCGTGGTCTGCCCACTACCACTGGTCCCCATGGATACCAGTGGTCTGCCCACCACCACAAGCTGTATGACCATCTGTCCACCACCAACCTTGACCTTTTGAGTGTGGTGATCCCTGTCCCAGCAGAGGGGGTAGGCCCTGAGTATAATCACACCCAGACCTGCCAGCACCACTAGGTCTATTTACATCCCACTCAGATACCACCTACCCATACATATATATATATACATACATACGCCTAGTCATGTACACCATAATAGAACATTTGCATTCCCCCTATGCTGAATATCGGAATATTTTACGAAGTGACCACACTAGAGGGTAGTGCGACAGGAGGATAATATAGGATGACACCACTAGGTGGCAGCAATAAGTAACACAGTGGAGTGATCACACATGGTGTGTGCTGACATGGATTGTTGTTGATTGTTGGGGTTTCACATCCTGGCAACATCTTGTAAAGTCTACTGCTCGAATCTGTGGCTGTGTCGGCAGGCTATAGTGAAATCAGTACATGCAAAGAGAAAGGAAGAGTATAAAGTGTGAAAGAAGAGAGAGTCCAGCCCTCTGGTTTATTATTTATATAGTACATGGATTCAGTGTACAGTATCACCCCACCCTATTCTCCCAATGAGAAACAAGCATTCTTAGCTCTACCAATAGGGATCCAGCATTCCTGGTCCCCATGGTTACCAGTGATCTGCCCACCAACAGCAAGCTGTGTGGCTCCCATGGCCACCACCTGCCCTGAGCCTGAGTGTGGTTATCCTGGCTAGCAGAGGGGGGGAGGGGTAGGCTCTGAGTGCCCCTTACACACAGTCCTGCCAGCACCACCAGCACCTACATATAGACATACATGCACCTGGTCACGTATACCTGATCAATAATAGAACATTTGCATTCCCCCACCAATGCATTAAATCAGAATATTTTACAATCTAACGTCATACTAGAATGGGTATCGACTTGTGACAGTGCGCTCTCATGGAGACATTATAGTGCTGCCCCACTGGAACACCACTCTCCTGGCACGATGACCCGATGACCCGATGACCCGATGACCCGATTTCGTACTCAGTCACATTATCCTGATACTGAGCTGAGCAGTCCTAACCACATCCTAGTAATGCCGAGCACCAGGCCAGGTAGTGATACACATTAATTTTGTAAGTCATTTGTTTGACTCAGCTGGGTTTCAAATGTCAAACCTTCCACATGCACTCTAGTGATTCGGCCACTGCGTCCGGCTTGCCGCCAAGGAAGTATGAACAGAATACCAGGAGGGAGATACTACAGGACAACATTACTTGATGAAACGAAAGGCTGTGCTATGGGGCAACACAACAAGGCCATGCCCCATGACTGTGTGACTGTGACAGAGACATATGGCAAAACTGTACCATTGAACAAGTATACAAGAGGTATAGATAACCACAGGGCACTGACAGATTGGAGCATTGCAAGAGTATACTAGATGTATACATAAAAATAGGGCACGGTGAGAGGGGAGCATTGCAAGATTGTATTAGATGTATAAAGAACCACAGGGCACTGAAAGGGAAGCATTGCAAGATTGTACTAGATGTATAAATGACCAAGGGGCACTGGGGGCATTGAGCATTGGACGATTATACTAGATGTATACAGAACCACATGACACTGAGAGGGGAGCATTGCAAGATTGTACTAGATGTATACAGAACCACATGACACTGAGAGGGAAGCATTGCACGATTATACTAGATGTATACAGAACCACAGGGCACTGAGAGGGAAGCCTTGCACGATTATACTAGATGTATACAGAACCACATGACACTGAGAGGGGAGCATTGCACGATTATACTAGATGTATAAATGACCAAGGGGCACTGAGAGGGAAGCATTGCACGGTTATATTCGATGTATACAGAACCACAGGGCACTGAGAGGGAAGCATTGCAAGATTGTACTAGATGTATAAATGACCAAGGGGCACTGGGGGCATTGAGCATTGGACGATTATACTAGATGTATACAGAACCACATGACACTGAGAGGGGAGCATTGCAAGATTGTACTAGATGTATAAAGAACCACATGACACTGAGAGCGGAGCATTGCAAGATTGTACTAGATGTATACAGAACCACATGGCACTGAGAGGGAAGCATTGCACGATTATACTAGATGTATAAATGACCAAGGGGCCCTGAGAGGGAAGCCTTGCACGATTATACTAGATGTATACAGAACCACATGGCACTGAGAGGGAAGCATTGCACGATTAAACTAGATGTATAAATGACCAAGGGGCACTGAGAGGGAAGCATTGCACGGTTATACTAGATGTATACAGAACCACAGGGCACTGAGAGGGAAGCATTGCAAGATTGTACTAGATGTATAAAGAACCACAGAGCACTGAGAGGGAAGCATTGAAAGAGCATACCCACGATATAGAAAACCATACAACACTGTCAGATGGAAGTATTGCAAGAGGATATCCGAGATATAAATAACCATATGGAACTGTCAGAGAGGACCATCGCAAGCCTATACTAGATGTATACATTAAAACAGGACAATGAGAGGAGAGCATTGCAAGATATATAAAAAACCATATGGAACTGTCAGAGGAGACCGTTGCAAGATTATACTAGATACATAAATACCCAAAGGGCACGGAGAGGGGAGCACTACAATATTATACTAGATGTATAAATGCCTAAGGGCACTTTCAGGGAAGGTGGAGCCCAGGGCCGTATGACAGGGCAGCAGGGCTGGCTAACATCACAGCATAACAACATAGGGTTATGTCACTGGCAACACAGGGTTATGTCACCCGGCAACACAAGGTCATATCTTACCACAACACAAGGTCATATCTCACAACACAAGTGTATAATATTCCGATAAAACGGATTGGTGGGGGAATGCAAATGGTCTATAATGGTAAATGGTATATAGTGCCAGGTGCATGAATGTATTTATGTAGTTCCTGTTGATACTTTACTCATGGGCAACAATCATTGAGTGTGAGTCAGATAGTGTGAAAGAGGCACTATTGATAGTGTGTAAGAGGCACTTGGAGCTCTACCCACTACCCCACCCCTCTGTTAGTCACGGATCACCACACACTCAGCTCAGGCAGGTGGTGGCCAAGAGAGCCACACAGCATGGTGGTGGTGGGCAGATCACAGTAGCCATGGTGACACAGGAATGCTTGATGTTCATTGGTGGAACTGTAAATGCTTGATTCTCATTGGAGAACACGGTCAGGTAGTATGCCATACCAGATCCATGTACCACTATAAATAATAAACCTGAGGGCATTGTCTCTCTCTCTACTTTCATTATTTATACTCTTTCTGTCTCTTCTTGCCTGTATTGATTTCATTATAGCCTGCCTACACAAACACAGATTCCAGCAGTGGACTTTAGACAAGGTCATATCTCACCACAACACAGGGTCATATCTTACCACAACACAAGGTCATATATCACCGCAACACATGGCCATATCTCACTGCAACACAAGGTCATAACTCACCACAAACAAGGTAATATATCACCACAATATACAGTCATATCTGACTACAACATAAGGTCATAGCTCACTACAACACTAGGTCATATCTCACCACAACAGAAGGTCATATATCACCACAACACAAGGTCATACCTCACCACAACATATCTCACCACAATACAGGCCATATCTCACCCCAATACAAGGCCATATCTCATGACAACACAAGGTCATATCTCACCACAACATAAGGGCATATCTAATGACAACACAGGGCCATATCTCACCACAACACAAGGCCATATCTCATGACAACACGGGGCCATGCCAGAAGGCAACACAACTTGACAAATCGACAGGGCCGATGCACCGTGCCACAGCATTAAAGGGGAAACACGGTTGGTTGTTGGAGTTATACGTCCTGGCAACATCTAAGGATATACCAGGATGGGTGCCGACTTGTGACAGTGCACAATCATGGCGACTTCATATTAGTGCTGCCCCACTGGGAAATCCGGTATATCCCACTCAGTCACCTTATCCGGATACCACAACAACCAGTCCTTTCCCTATCCAAATAATGCCGAGTGCCAGGCTAGGAAGTGGCAATTATAAATTTGGTAAGTCATAGCCTTGACTCGACCGGCAATTGAAATCCTGAAGTTCTGCATGGGAGGCCTGCGCTCTATCGATTCGGACACCGCATCCGATGTGTACGTGTCAGGGGGTGAGGGGGAACACGACACGAGGCTCCATCACACTCACATATCACAGAACATCCGCCAGGGGGCGGGTCGAGAAGACAACACCACAAGCAGAGAATCGCCAGTGGCACGATGAGCCAGCAGCACACCACATCCCCTAGCGGCAGCAATAGGAATTGACGGGGCAGGCATCGATTCATCAACACAGGCAAGCCAACATTTGCGCATGTGCCTGCGCATGCGCATATGCCTGTGCCTGCGCCTGCACCTGCACCTGCACCTGTGCCTGCACTTGCCCCTGTGCCTGCGCCTGCGCCTGCCCCTGCTCCTGAGCCTGTGCCTGCCTCTGCACCTGCCCCTCCGCCTGCACCTGTGCGCTGAACCGGAGGTAGCAGCACCAGTCGCAGCCTGTCTGTTAAAGCCTGGGACTCACTCTCCAAGCACACTACCACAGTTACGCAATGCATTCAATGTCCCCAGCGCCGTTTTAATTTAACACATGATCTGTGGTGGTGAAGTGGTATATATTAGTTGGTTCTTGGAGTTTTACGTCCTGGCAACATCTAAGATCAAAACTTATATCAGGATGGGCACTGACTTGTGATGGTGTGCACTCATGTTGACTTCATAGTGTTGCCCCACTGGGAGACCGGGTCACCAGCACCATGACCTGATATCCTACTCAGTCACATTATCTGGACACTGAGCGAACCAGTCCTTGTCCTATCCTAATAATGTCGAGCACCGGCTAGGAAGCTTACTTGATAAAGTTGCAGTTTAGGCTATTATCCGTTGCAACCAGTGGTTCACAACTGGTTTATCAAAGGCTGTGGTATGTGTTGTCCTGTCTGTCGGAAAGTGCTTATAAAATACCCCTTGCTGCTTATCAGAAAGAGTAGTATATGTGGCGGCAGCGGGTGTCCTCCAAAGAAATACAGTAAAACCTCCCTAACCGACCACCTCCACAGATCAACCACTCCCCTATATTGATCTCTTTATTTGGTTCCCAACAATATCATTGTCACCATATTCTTACTCCCTAAACCGACCACCTCCCTAAATGGACCACATAAAGTTGGTCCTCAGGTCGCTAAATTTAGAGAGATTTTACTATATGTCAGAATGACCATATGTTTGACGTCCAATAGCCGATGATAAAAATCATTGCGCTCTAGAGGCGTCGTTAAATAAAACAAACTAGCCTTTTCCTGTCTATCTATGATGGCACAGAACTACAACTAATAGCCACTGGGTAGTGAGAGCCGAATCGTGCTACACAGACCAATCCTGTCTTACTGGGTTCAAGCTCAAACAGCGCACTCTGTGGGAAATCTTGGATTAACGCGCATTGAATATTCATGTAAGGAAAACAAGGTCAAAATCAGACGTAAAAAATATGGTCATTTTGACTTATTTCTTTGGAGGAAACCTGCTGCAGCCACATAGGCTGCACTTTAATATAAGCAGCAAGGGGTCTTTTATATGCACTTTCCCACAGACAGGACAGTACATACCATAGCCTTTGATGAACCAGTTCTGGACCACTGGTTGGAATGGGAATTAGCTCAAACTGCAAATGGGTCCACTGAGCAGGAATGATCGGATGATCCACACCTTCACAGGTGGACACTTTACCGCCTGAGCTATGGCTCGCTCCCCCAAATCACGTGACCAGATAATTAAATGACGTATCCCAGAATTGTAAAACCAGTAAGAGTACAGTGTCACGGTGTAATTGATTCTTAATGGTGATGAATGCGAGAACAACTAATGTACCAATGAATCAATGTCCACAGAGTGTTGAGTCGGGTGAAAGAGTGTTATACAATCAGTATATGTACTATATACGTTATTATGTGGATATAAATAACAGCAGCCCCTTAATGTTTCACTCTAACCACCTTAACTTCCATGTTATTTACTGGGGAGTGGGTATTCTCTCCTCCCCCGCCTCCTATACATCATGAGCCAAGTGTCACTCTGCTCATTTTCAAAACTATATATGTGAAGCATAACATATTATGTGAGTATAAAGGCACCGAAGGGAACTACTTCATTATCATTATTATTATAGTATTGTACACAGGCTTTTTCTGTGCCTGCCGTGTGCTGGAACCTCACTCGTACCACCGGACGTAGGGCTATCCACGGGTCATGTCACAGGGCAGAAAGTCAGGGCAGAAGGTCAGGGCTATGTCACAGCATGACACCATGTCACAGAACAGATATGTGGGGGTCATGTCACAAGACAAAAGATAAGGGATATATCACAATATGACACCTGTCATAAGACAGCAATTTGGGGGCATGTCACAGGACAGAGGGCCAGCGAAATGTCACAGCATGAGACCATGTGACAGGACAGCAGGTTGGGGGTCATGTCACAATGTAAAGTCTACGGCTCGAATCCATTGTTGTGTAGGCAGGCTATAGTGAAATCAATACAGACATAGAGAAAGGAAGATTATAAAGTGTGAAAGAAGAGAGAGAGTCAAGCCCTTTGGTTTATTATTGATATGGTATATGGGTTCATTGTAGAGTATCACCCCACCCTTTTCCCCATATGGGAAACAAGCATTCTTGGTTCTACCAATAGGGATCCAGTGGTCTGCTCACCACCACCAAGCTGGCTGGCTCCCCTGGCCACCACCTGCCTGAGCCTGAGTGTGGTGATCCTACCTAGCAGAGGGGGGAGGGGGTAGGCTTTAAGTGTCCCTAGCACACAGCCCTGCCAGCACCACTATGTCTATTTACATCTCACTCAGGCACCACCAGCACCTCCATATATACATACATGCGCCTGGTCACGTATACCTGATCAGTAACAGAACATTTGCATTCCAATCCAATGCCGTAAATCGGAATATTTTACAAGGCAGAATGTCATTGACATACCACAGTATGACACCATGTCACAGAACATCAGCTTGGGGGTCATGTCACAAGACAGAATGTCAGGGAAATGCTACAGCACGAGACCATGTGACAGGACAGCAACTTGGGGTCATGTCAGAAGACCGAAGGTCAGGGATATGCCACAGCATGACACCATATGACAGGACAGCAATGTGGGGTCAGGTCACAAGACAGAAGGGCAGGGTCCTGCCACAGCATGACACCATGTCACCGGACAGCATTGTGCGGTCATGTTACAACACAGAAGGTTAGGGTCATATCAAACCATGACAGCATGTCACAGGACAGCAACATAGAGTTATCTCATAAGACAACATCAGGGTGATGTCACAGGACAGAACCCACTGTTGCTCATCGGAGGAGCAAAGGGAGAGCTGCATATTCCAATGAAAGTATCGTAATTTTAGCAGTGTTTAGTCACAATCCCATATCTACATTTGATCCGATATACACAACTTGGATAGCCTTGCTGTCATCAAACATTGACTGCAGCCCGGTGCTCCTGTGATCCTGAACTACACTGCTGTGTTTGTTTGTTGGAGTTTTATGTCCTAGCAACATTTTAGGTCATATCAACATGGGTACCGACTCGTGACAGTGCACACTCATGGCGACATTATATATATAATAATGGTGTCCCACTGTGATATCATGCCGTTGGTACCATTTCAAGATATCCCATTCAGTTGTGGGATCCCAACACTGAGCTAACCAGTCCTTATCCTAGTAATGCCGAGCACCAGGCTAAGTAGCAACAAGTATAAATTGTGTAATTCATTGGTTTGACTCAACCGGGATTCGAACCCCTGACCTTCCACACGGGAAGCATGTGCTCTACTTTAGTATTAATTAGGCAACTGGTGTGGCATTCTCTGTGGTGGAGTGGTTAGTGTCTGACTTTTTTCTAGGTCAGCCTCCTAATCTGAGGGTCGGCGGTTCGATTCCCCATGCCCCAGCTCTGCCAATTTGGATTTCCACCGCTGTGTATAACTTACAGCGTCATCAAAGGCCGGTTGCTCTCATACCATGTCTATGTGGTGTGGGAGGTTAAAAATCCCTTGGGTCGGTAAAAGTGTAGGCTCGGGCTTTCTATCGACCAGCAGTGGAATGAGGAAGACCAGTCGTCTATGACTCAAATTTCCCCTGCTTAAACAACTAATGGACCAAAAAAAACGCGTCCAGGAGCATTTGCAGGCCTATAAGCCTTTATATAAATAGTATTATTATGGAACTGTTTACAGGTTATTTGGGGTATGATATTTGAACTCACAAGCCAGCCAGCACTCTTACCGAACCGGCCACAACATGTACTGTACCGTTCGCTCCACCACTATCGTGGAGCGGGATGTAGCTCATGTGGTAGAGTGTCCAAATGTGATTGTGTAGGTCATCCTGCTCAGTGGACCTATTAGTAGTTTCGGCTATTTTCCATTCCAACGCGCTCTCTTGTCTGTGCATATAAAAGACCCGTTGCTGCTTATCGCAAAGAGTAACTACCCAGCTAACAAAAAAACGTCACACTGACGTCAGTATGTTGTTATAAAATGCTACAATAACGTTATTAAGTAACATCATATAAACGTTACTTTGTATGGAGTAAAAAACGTTTTACAACATTATTTTATAATGTTCTAAAGACGTTATCTAATGTCATTGTGACGTTTTCATATAACATTGCATGGTATACAGTAATGGAAGATTCATAGCCATGTTGCCCTGAGTACCAGTTATACAATGCTAAACAAGGCTTGTAATGGGTACTTGTTGTGATCCTTGAGTTAGGTTGCCCTGCAGTGGCCCTTCCTTATGTGTAAGTTGGTTCACTTACTTTTCTTGAATTTCAATTAATTTAATGCAGGTTAGTTTCCAATTAAAGGGTCATAAGATGGTTGGCGCAGATCATCCTGTCCTCGTTGCAAAATTTGTAGTGAAGATCGCACCAATATCAACTAGATTAAGTTGGATTAGGTCTGAGTATACTTTATATCTCACATATCTTTACACTCTCCTCCAAGATGGCTGCCCTCTGTCTCAGTCAATATAGATCCAAAAACATTACAATACATGTTATGCTGTCAGTATAATGTTACTCTGACGTTCTAACATTACAATACATGGTATAAAGTCAGTATAACGTTACTGAGCTGTTATAATGTACCATAACCAAATAATAATGTTACCCTGACGTTACTTAAGGTTATGTGTTTGCTGGGAGCCTATGTAGTAACAGAGGGTTTCCTCCAAAGAAATATCTAATAATGACCATATGTTTGATGTCCAATATCTGATGATGAAAATGTATGTGCTCTAGAGGCGTCGTTAAATAGAACAAACTTTACTTGTCCACCACTATCGTCACCACTATGGGTGTAGATTCCACTACACCTGTCTTAGCCCGTTAGTGGCCCATGCACAACGATAAGGAGGTAAGACATCAGGCTTATTAGATATACACCACTTCTATCATACTCAGTCACTAGCCATTACTTCTATAACCAAGGTGGCGTCCAATCTCCATAATCAACACAGTCACTCTATTATCGCTCATACAATGGGCACCTGACCCCGCGGAAATGAGGCTAGGCACCTTCATGGGTGCCATTTAGCGTATACCGTGGTTACTATATATCATCGGTAGGTCAACAAGTGGTAATAGATTGACCTAAGATTAAAGTTGCGTAGTCCGATGATTTTAACTTTCTGTTATTTCCTGAGATAACGATATTAGGTTGATTGTTATAATCTACCTTACATTAGATTGAAGTAACTTTTATTTTAAATGGCTAACTTTTGAGATATTTGAAGTGCAATTGTGGGAAATTAATTTTGGCAAGCATGCCAAAACTCACACCATAGGCTTATGCAGTGACAGGTTCTATTAAATTGACTAACTATTCCCTTATATGTGATGACAAATGTTTAATAAGTGTACCAGTATCTAACTTAGATATGCAGAATCAAATCTAGAAAACTGTTTTCCTTTTGAAAATTTGATGTTTTGATCGGACCCTGCAGCTTTAAGATTAAGATTAAGATTACAATTTATTTATTTCCACATGATCATTATACATACAAGCTGATATTTATGTATCATCTATCATTTATGTAATGTAATCAGCATTAAGATTGATTGATCGATTGTGTATAGTTTAAAGCCATTTCGGCAATAAGGGCCATATTCACGGCGGAAAGCTAGTGGTATGTATCATATTCTATTATGTCAATTGGGACAATTACATTCAGATGCCTAGCTTGAAAGTTACACAAGCAAAAACCATTTCTGATGCAATTTTGAAGTGGTTAGACTTGTGTCAACTGACAGTGAAATTCAGCGTTAGGAAAATGTTACCGGCTTTTAGTTTGGAATCAATGGACACACCACCAGGACTTCAATTTGGTAAAGTTGTAGAGTCCAATGGTTACTGTTTCCTACGATGTTCTGAGATAAATACATTAGATTAATTGGTACAGCTACATTAGAGTAGGTTGAAGTAACTTTTAATTTAATTGATAACTTTGGAGATATTTGATCTGAAAACATGCCGTGATTATTTTGGCATGCACATCAACATTCTGACACCATTGACTTCGGAAGTAAGAGGTTCTGTTAAATTGACGTAAATTGACGTAATGTTAAATTGACCTAATGTTCCCGTCTATGGAGTGATATATGCTTAATAAGTGAACCTTGCACCAGTGTCTAAGTTAGATAAGTAGGTGGTCGGTTAGAGAGGCTTTTGTGTATATAAAAAAATGTATAATAATAATTAACCAATTGAGGGAGTAACAGAATCGCAGAGGGTAGGGCTTACAAACAGGAATAATGCATGCAGTAGAGAGCTACACAACAACTGAAAGTAGTAAAACAACGGGAACCACAAGACTATTACTGCCTCGCGGTGAAAACAAGTCATTAGACTTAGCCGTTACAGGCAGCATAAATACGCCATCACAAAACATACAAACAAAATCAAATCTAGATGTGTTTGAAGGAGGAGGATTGATAAGGTAAAGCTGGTTTTATTTAACGATGCCTCTAGAGCACATTGATTTTGTTATTTTATGATCAGCTATTGGACATCAACCATATGGTCATTCTGACATATTTCTTTGGAGGAAACCCACTGCCGCCACATAGGAAACCCACTGCTGCCACACTGCCGCCACACGCCAGAGAGGCTACTCTTTCCGATAAGCAGCAAAGGCTCTTTTATGCGCACTTTCCCACAGACAGGATATCACATATCACAGCCTTTGATGAATAGTTGTGGACCATTGGTTTGAATGGAAAGGAAAATAGCCCAAACTGCAAATGGGTCCACTGAGAAGGATCGATCCGATGACCTATGGCTTCACAGGTGGACACACTATCGCCTGAGCTACGTCCCGCTCGAGGGAGAATGGGGAGGGGGGTGCGCGGATGGGGGGGAGGGGCAATAATCAAAGGTCCGCTGGTTGCTGGCGAATGTTGGACATGGCGGACGCTGCTGATAAATGACCAGCGGTAAGAGAAGACAGATCAGGCCCGACCGCACAAAACTGCTGGGCGGCACCCTCTCACCACGAGACCAGACGGGATGGCCGAATGAGTTGAGCACCCGCCTCCCATTTTGGGAGATCGTGGGAGCTGAACCCACAAAGTGTATACTTGTCACTTTCTAGCCAGGCACTTGGCATCATTAGGAAAGGGCAAGGAATAGTTGGCTCAGTGTCAGGATGATGTGACTGAATGGGATATCAGGTCATGGTGCTGGTTACCTGGTCCCCCAGTGGGGTAGCACTATAACGTTGTTATGAGTGTGCATTGCTACAAGTCGGTATACCCGTCCTGATATGAAGAATTCAGGCACAAAACCACGTAAACGCCAATCCAAAAATGTAGTCTAAATATATCAAAGATGTTTACCTGAAAATAATTTTAAGTCTCACTAATTCCACTTTTCATATGATCATATGCTTTTGGAGCAATGAACAAAAGAGTAGGAATCTCAGCACGACGCCCAGCCTCGCTTTGACACCGCATTGTGATGCAGTTGGCGCCATATTGGTTCCTATTTACAGTGTCGTCTGCTGGCAGGGAATGTCGTCTGCTCGTCGTTAGTCCAGATACATTCCAGTGTTTGGGTGTGTGTGTGGGGGGGGGGGGGGGGGGGGGGGGGTGGTGATTGATGGCAGGAGGGCGGGGTGGGCGTGGGCTGGGCGTGGGATGGGCGAGAGGGTGTATAGGTTTTGATTTGATTCTTTGGTAAAGCTACATACTCCGATCGTCTTGAGTTGCTGCTATATATTATATAGGCGCAGATTCTGATATATATATATAAGCAACGTTTCTACTATATAGAGAGAGAGACAAATTGTCGGCGGTAGGGTGAGTGGAGGTGGAGGGGGAACAGCAGATTACTAGAACAAGGCTCTTGCAGTCGATGACTGATGGAGGAGTTAGGGCTGAGGAGCAGATGGAAGCTTCCGGCCTTATTATACTCGTATAATGGCTTATACAGCATCTATATATATATATTCTCTGAAAGTTTGCACTCATGGCGACTTTATAGTGCTTCCCCACTGTGAGACCAAGACACCAGCACCTGATATCACACTCAGCCACATTATCCTGACACTGAGCCAACCAGTCCTTACCCTATCCTAATAATGCCGAGCACCTGGCTAGGAAGCGACAAATAGACCTATTTCAATGTTGATAAACATTGTGTATGTGCGCGCAGCTTGGCTGCAGAATGAAGGCACACTGCCATTAAGTTTGCCAGTACGCACAGTGTGAAACGTTTATTTTATTCAAAATGAATAGAAATTCACAACCCTAACCATATAAATTTAATATAATCTATTTATTGAATACCTTTTCTATATGTGTTCCAAGCGGTTTGTTTCTAGATGGTGTGGTTTTAGAGATATTTCACTTTGTATGCATGAAGATGATTAAAGGTTTGCTCACGGCCATTGACAATGCATTGAGTTTACCGGTACAAGCAGTGCAAAACGTCTAATTTATTAAAAAAATAATAGAAATGCAGAACCCTAACCATATACATTTATTATAATCTATTCGTTGAATATGTTTTCTATATGTGTACCAGGCAGTTTGTTTCTAGATGGTGTGGTTTTAGAGATATTTCACTTTTTCTGTATGAAGATTGCTCACGACCATTGACAATGCATTGAGTTTGCCGGTACGTGCAGTGAAAAACGTCTATTTTATTCAAAATTAATAGAAATGCACAACCCTAACCATATAAATATAATATAATCTATTCATTGAATACGTTGTTTATATGTGTACCAGGCGGTTTGTTTCTAGATGGTGTGGTTTTAGAGATATTTCACTTTGTATGCATGAAGATGATTAAAGATTGCTCACGGCCATTGACAATGCATTGAGTTTACCGGTACGAGCAGTGCAAAATGTCTAATTTATTCAGAAATAATAGAAATGCAGAACCCTAACCATATAAATTTAATATAATCTATTCGTTGAATATGTTTTGTATATGTGTACCAGGCGGTTTGTTTCTAGATGGTGTGGTTTTAGAGATATTTCACTTTTTCTGTATGAAGATTGCTCACGACCATTGAGAATGCATTGAGTTTGCCGGTACGCGCAGTGAAAAACGTCTATTTTATTCAAAGATAATAGAAATGCACAACCCTAACCATATGAATTTAATATAATCTATTCGGTAAGTATGTTTTCTATATGTGTACCAGGTGATTTGTTTCTAGATAGTGTGGTTTTAGAGATATTTCACTTTTTCTCTATAAAGATTGCTGATAGCCATTGAGTTGGCAGTGTGACAGCGTGTCATCCTGGAGCCAAAAGGCGCGCGCACTGACCTAGTTGCCCGTGCTGACGTCACATGAAATAGGTCTATATAAATTGTTAAGTCATTGGTTTGACCAGGATTTGACCCCACAAACTCATGGGTTCCGATCTACCGATCTCCGAAAACAGGAGACGGACGCTCTACTCATTCGGCCACCCCGTCTGGTCCCAATCTAAGTAGATGGTTGTTTTTTTTTTAAATGTGATACTTTTATCGGACTATTCAGGTTAGTTGAGTTTGGCATTATTACACAAAGATGTTGCGTATCACCCCACTGCACACAAAGGCCTTTGGAGCAGACGATATTTTAGTCAGATGATAAAGTGAAGTGAGCGGTAAATGACGTAGGACTTGATTAATTGGTCAGCGAATGCATATCACTAACATTTAGCCGTCAAAAACTTGCCGGTGAATAAACAAATCTGCTCCATGGGACCGCTGGGTTATGAAATAATATGATCACGACATTTCTCTAAAGAACATATGAAGATTGAAGAAATTCGCGGTGTTTGTATTTATGATGTATATATATAATGTGTTATATTGGTGGTTTTCATCAAATGTGTGTTCACCCCTGTCACACTACGACGTAACAAGCTAACGTAAGCCTGACGTGATCACATTTGGTCTTTACATTGTCGTACGTTGGGTTACGTTATTATGACGTCATAATGACGTTAGACTGACGTCGAGCTACATCATGTTACGTCGTGTTACGTCGGCGTGCGTCACGGTTTTGAACCCGTTCAAAACTTTCGACGTGACGCGAACGTAAGGGTTTACGTTCGCCGTACGTTCTGTACACGTTCGGTGAACGTCAATGACGTTAAACCGACGTTATTAAAACGTTAGTCACTACGTTCAACTACGTTCCACTATGTTGACCCACATTAAACTGAGTGCAAATGGCCACGTGGCGTAATGGGAACGTCAGGAGAACGTCAGGAGAACGTCAGGAGAACGTCAGGAGAACGTGCATTCAACGTCTCATGACGTATCTAACGTCATGTAACGTTCTTCTGGCGATAGAATAACGTTCATAACGTTCCGTGAACGTAAGGAAGTTAACCTCTCTCATTGAATGACAGTATCACTACGCTTTACCGACGTTACGATCTCGTCCATTACGCTGCATCCACGTTCAACTTGGGCCCAAATTTGCATACTACGCCGAGAAGTTCAACGTTCTTCACGTTCTCCCTACGCTGACGTCATTACGTCGTAGTGTGACAGGGGGGGGTCAGCTGACGAGCCAACGCTATGCTACTTGCTAGGCCTCAAGATGTATGGGAGGTGGTGAGGCGCGAGGGAGGTGGGTGGGTGGGTGGGGGTGCGGTGGGTGTGTGGGGGCGCGGTGGGTGTGTGGATTCAGTGGGTGGGTGGCTGTTTTGTGGGTGTGTTGTGGCGCGGTGGGTGCGGGGTGCGTGTGCGTGAGTGTGTGTGTGTTGGTGTGTGGGTGTATGGGTGTGGTGGTGTGTGGGTGTGTGGATGTGTGGGTGTGTGGGTGTGTTGTGGCACCGTGGGTGTGTGGGTTTGTGGGTGTGTGCGTGTGTGAGTGTTTTGAAGGTGCCCCCCCGCACGTTGGCATGCGTGACTCACACATTACGCCAACGTTGTGCACATTGGGTGCAAGCTGGCGGCACCCCAAAATGCGCTGGACTGCACGTGGACATGCGTTGCTCTTGTACTGGCACTACGCTCTCATACGTTGTGCTATCGGAACGTTGGGAGCGCATTATGCCAACACTAGGTAAACGCCGGACGCGCGAGAGGCGCATTAGCCACATGTTGTGCCAAACTTGTGGGTTTTTTTTTCTCATGCATCGACATATGTTACCACTACGTCGGACTGACACTATGCTTACATTGCGCTGACGTCCGACTTTTCCCCCCACTCCGAAAAAAAGTGATTTTACGCATTGGCGGGGCTCTTGTGAGATGCGTTGTAATGTGACAGCTCCTTATGATGCTGATGCAATCAAGCAGTAATGATCCCCGTCCACTCAGCCCCACTACCATCCTCCCTCAGCCCCAGCCACGCGGCATACCAGTCACCCTCCCCCCTCCGCTCCCCTCCCCCATCCCATCCACCCACCATATCAACTAACCTCCCACCCTCCCATAGGCTTACCAACCACCCCTCCCCACGCGCCACATCAGTCACCTTGCATGCCTCATCATCCCACCTAAACCCACCTATGCCCTCCTATGCCCTCCTATGCCCACCTATGACCACCTATACCCATGTATACCCACCTATACCCACCTATACCCACCTATACCCACCTATTCCCACATATACCCACCTATACCCACCTATACCCAGCTATACCCACCTATACCCACCTATACCCAGCTATACCCACCTATACCCACCTATACCCAGCTATACCCACCTATGCCCACCTATACCCACATATGGCCAGCTATACCTATACCCACCTATGCCCACCTATACCCACCTATACCCACCTATACCCACCTATACCCACCTATGCCCAGCTATACCCACCTATACCCAGCTATACCCACCTATACCAACCTATACCCACCTATACCCACATATGACCAGCTATACCTATACCCACCTATGCCCACCTATACCCACCTATACCCACCTATACCCACCTATACCCAGCTATACCCAGCTATACCCACATATTCCCAGCTATACCCACCTATCCCCACCTATACCCACATATGCCCACCTATACCCACGCACTCACCGCCCACACCCACCGACCCACACTCACACCCACACCCACACCCACAACAACACCCGCCCATACCCAACCATACCCCGCCTCACCGCCCCACCCCGCCTCACCGGCCCCACCCGGCCTCACCGCCCCCACCCCGGCGTCACCGCCCCACCCCGCCTCACCGCCCCCGCCCTTGATGTTCGATACCTGTATTGCTTGATTCTAAATTATAAGTGAGGTTATAGCCCTCCACTCCCAACCACCCAGCACCCACAGATCTACCCGCACCCACCACCCACCACCCACCACCCACCACACACCACCTACCACCCACCACCCACCACCCGCAACCGACCACCCACCACCTACCACCCACCACCCACACCCCACAACCCACCACCACAACCCCACCACCCACAACCCACCACCCACAACCCCACCATCAACCACCCACAACCCACCAACCACCACCTACCACCCACAACCCACCACCCACAACCCACCACCCACAACCCACCACCCACAACCCACCACCCACAACCCACCACCCACAACCCACAACCCACAACCCACAACCCACAACCCACAACCCACCACCCACCACCCACAACCCACCACCCACAACCCACCACCCACAACCCACCCACAACCCACCACCCACCACCTACCACCCACACCCCACCACCCTCAACCGACCACCCACAACCGACCACACACACCCCACCACCCACAACCCACCACCCACCACCCACACCCCACAACCCACAACCCACCACCCACCACCAACAACCCACCACCTACCACCCACCACCCACACCCCACAACCCACAACCCACAACCCACAACCCACAACCCACCACCCACAACCCAGACCAACCACCACCCACAACCCACCACCACAACCCACCACGCACCACCCACAACCCCACCACCCATAACCCACCACCCACTACCCACCACCCACAACCCCCGCCCACCACCCCCAACCCACCACCCTCCACCCACAACCCACAACCCACCAACCACCACCCACAACCCACAACCCACCCCCCACAACCCACCACTCACAACCCACCACCCACCACCCACAACCCACCACCACAACACAGGACCCACCACCCCACCACCCACAACACACCACCCACGACCCACCACCCACAACACATGACCCACGACCCACAACCCCCAACCCTCCACCCACAACCCACAACCCACCAACCACCACCCACAACCCACAACCCACCACCACCACAGCCCACCACCAACAACACACGACCCACAAACACCACCACCCACCACCCACAACACACGACCCACCCACCCACCACCCACCACCCACCACCCACAATACACCACCCACCACCCACCACCCACCACCCACAACACACGACCCACCACCACCCACCACCCACGACACACGACCCACCACCACCCAACACCCACCACCCAACACCCACAACCCACCACCCACACCCCAACACCCACAACACACGACCCACCACCCACCACGCACCACCCACCACCCACAACCCACAACCCACCACCCACCACCCACCACCCACCACCCACAACCCACCACCCACAACCCACCACCCACCACGCACAAGATACCACCCACGACCCACAACCCACAACCCACCACCCACAACCCACTACCCACCACCCACAGCACATCAGCCACAACACACCACCCACAACACACCACCCACCACACACCACCCACCATACACGACCCACCACCCACAAGCCACCACCCACCACCCACAACCCCCAACCCACCACACACATACCACCCACAACACACCACCCCCAACACACAACCCACAACACACCACCCACAACCCATCACCCACAACACACCACCCACAACCCCCACAACACACAACACACAACACACAACACACAACACACAACACACAACACACCCACAACCACCCACAGCCCTACTGGCACTCACCACCCACCACCCACCACCCACCACCCACCACCCACCACCCACCACCACCACCCACCCACAGCCTCGCTGGTGGAATTTGAAGAAGGCGGGGTGAGGTGGGAGGAGGCGGGGAGAGGTGGGGCGAGGTGGGGAGAGGTGAGGAGGAGGTGAGTAGGTGACGAGGTGGTGAGAGGTGAGGAGGAGTTGGGAGGAGTTGGGAGGTGAGGAGGAGGTGAGGAGATGAGAGGTGAGGAGGAGGAGGTGAGGAGGTGAGGCGGAGAGGTGAGGAGGAGGTGTGGAGGTATGGAAGAGTTGAGGAGGAGGTGCGGAGGAGAGGTCATCAAGGTAGGAAGAGGGGGAGAAGTGGGGGGGGGGGAGTGGGGGAGGGGGGGGAGGTGGGGGAGAGGGGGAGAGGGCGGAGGTGGGAGGGTGTGGGGAGGTGGGAGGTGGGGGAGGTGGGGGAGGTGGGGGAGGTGGGGGCAGGTGGGGGAGGGTAGAAGTGGGAGATGGGGAGGTGGGCGGAGGTGGGGGAGGTGGGGGAGGTGGGGTGGTGGGGAGGTGGGGGAGGTGCGGGAGGTAGGGGAGATGGGGGAGGAGGGGAGGAGGGGGAGGGGGGGGAGGGTAGAAGTGGGAGATTGGGAGGTGGGCGGAGGTGGTGAGGTGGGGGTGGGGAGGTGGGGGAGGTGGGGGAGGTGGGGGAGGTGGGGAGGTGGGGGAGGTGGGGGAGGTGGGGGAGGTGGGGGTGGTGGGGGAGGTGCGGGAGGTGGGGGAGTGGGGGTGGTGGGGAGGGTGGGGAGGTGCGGGAGCTGGGGGAGGAGGGGAGGAGGGGGAGGTGGGGGGAGGGTAGAAGTGGGAGATGGGGAGGTGGGCGGAGGCGTGGGAGGTGGGGGAGTTGGGGGGACGTGGGGGAGATGGGGGAGGTGGGGGAGGTGGGGGAGGTGGGGGAGTTGGGGGAGGTGGGGGAGGTGGGGGAGGTGCAGGAGGTGGGGGAGGTGTGGGAGGAGGGGAGGAGGGGAGGTGGGGAGAGGGTAGAACTGGGAGATGGGGGAGGTGGGGGAGGTGGGGGAGGTGGGGGAGGTGGGGGAGGTGGGGGAGGTGGGGGAGAGGGAGGAGGTGGGGGAGGTGGGGGAGGTGGGGGAGGTGGGGGAGGTGGGGGAGGTGGGGAGGTGGGGGAGGTGGGGGAGGTGGGGGAGGTGGGGGAGGTGGGGAGGTGGGGGAGGTGCGGGAGGTGGTGGAGAGGGTGGAGGTGGGAGATGGGAGGTGTTGGAAAGGGGGGGGGGGGGGGGGGGGGGAAGAGGGTGAAGGTGGGGGAGAGGGTGGAGGTGGGAGACGGGGAGGTGGGCGGAGGTGGGGGAGGTGGGGGGATGTGAGATTGGGAGGTGCGCGGTTGGGAGATGGGGGAGGTAGGGTTGAGGTGGGGAGAGGTAGGAGATGTTGGGAGAGGTGGGGACAGGTGGGGAGAGACGGGGAGAGGTGGGGGAGAGGTGGCGAGAGGTGGCGAGAGGTAGGGGAAGTGGGGGGGGAGGTGGGGAGAGGGAGGAGATGTTGGGCGAGGTGGGGACAGGTGGGGAGAGATGGGAGAGGTGGGGAGAGGTAGGGGAAGTGGGGGGGGAGGTGGGGAGGAGGGGAGGAGATGTGGGGAGGAGTTGGAGGGGAGGTGGTGAGAGGTGGTGAGGAAGTGGGGAGAGGTGGGAGGAGGTGGGATGTAGGTGGGGGGAGGTGGGATGTAGGTGCGGGGAGGTGGGATGTAGGTGCGGGGAGGTGGGATGTAGGTGCAGGGAGGTGGGATGTAGGTGCGGGGAGGTGGGATGTAGGGGGTAGGTGGGATGTAGGTGCGGGGAGGTGGGAAGTAGGTGCGGGGAGGTGGGATGTAGGTGCGGGGAGGTGGGATGTAGGTGCGGGGAGGTGGGATGTAGGGGGGGAGGTGGGATGTAGGTGCGGGGAGCTGGGATGTAGGTGCGGGGAGGTGGGATGTAGGTGCGGGAGGTGGGATGTAGGTGCGGCGAGGTGGGATGTAGGTGCGGGGAGGTGGGATGTAGGTGCGGGGAGGTGGGATGTAGGTGGGGGGAGGTGGGATGTAGGTGCGGGGAGGTGGGATGTAGGTGCGGGGAGCTGGGATGTAGGTGCGGGGAGGTGGGATGTAGGGGCGGAGAGGTGGGATGTAGGTGCGGGGAGGTGGGATGTAGGTGCGGGGAGGTGGGATGTAGGTGCGGGGAGGTGGGATGTAGGGGGGATGTGGGATGTAGGTGCGGGGAGGTGGGATGTAGGTGCGGGGAGGTGGGATGTAGGTGGGGGGAGGTGGGATGTAGGTGCGGGGAGGTGGGATGTAGGTGGGGGGAGGTGGGATGTAGGTGCGGGGAGGTGGGATGTAGGTGCGGGGAGGTGGGATGTAGGTGGGGGGAGGTGGGATGTAGGTGCGGGGAGGTGGGATGTAGGGGGGGAGGTGGGATGTAGGTGCGGGGAGGTGGGATGTAGGGGCGGGGGGGAGGTGGGATGTAGGTGCGGGGAGGTGGGATGTAGGTGCGGGGAGGTGGGATGTAGGTGCGGGGGGAGGTGGGATGTAGGTGCGGGGGGGAGGGGGGATGTAGGTGCGGGGAGGTGGGATGTAGGTGCGGGGAGGTGGGATGTAGGTGCGGGGAGGTGGGATGTAGGTGCGGGGAGGTGGGATGTAGGTGCGGGGAGGTGGGATGTAGGTGCGGGGAGGTGGGATGTAGGTGGGGGGAGGTGGGATGTAGGTGCGGGGAGGTGGGATGTTGGTGCGGGGAGGTGGGATGTAGGTGCGGGGAGGTGGGATGTAGGTGCGGGGAGGTGGGATGTAGGTGCGGGGAGGTCGGATGTAGGTGCGGGGAGGTCGGATGTAGGGAGGTGGAAGGAAAATGGTTCTGGTAGGGTGGGTGGGTGGGTGAACCTGTACATGAGAATGGTCGTACTGAAAGATCTAGCCACTTCCACTGGCCACAGTAACTGAATCACTCACTACGAGCGCGCTTGCCTCCCGTCCGGAAGGTCGGGAGTTTCAAATCTCAGCCAAGTCAAATTGGCGACATACAACATTGATAGTTGAAGAGTTCAGGCGCAAAGCCATGTAAATCCCAATCCAAATATTGAGAGAAACATTGGGTTCAACCCTTCAAAATGTTCATTTTTGTACATTCCTATTATTGTGTTCATTGCTCCATACATATTTTAACACAAGCCAAAGGGAATTAATGAGAAGAAAAATTAACTTCAAGTAAAAATCTGTTATGTTAATTGAAGTTTTGGATTAATGTCTATGGGGTTTTGCTCCTGAACACTTTACTTGTCGCTAACTAGATTGGCACTCTGCATTACTAGGATTAGATTAGGACTGGTTAGGTCAGTATCAGGATAAGGTGGCTGAGTGGGTTATCAGTTCATGGTGGCAGTAGACTGGTCATCCAGTGTGGAAACACTATAAAGTAATCATTGTTAGAAGTTGGTACCCATCCAGATATAACCATTGAGGTAAAGCCCAAGCAAACAAAATGGCCACTTGATATTCTTTATATGAATATTTTCTATTTGTTGCCAACATATATATAGCTTTATCAAAATAGTTACATTACGGAAATAGCAGGTGAATTCCACTTAGGACTGCAATAAATAACCATGGAATAGCCTTTATGATGGTACTTGATATAACAGTCCTTATCTATTAGATTGGAATTCAAATAGCTAATTCTGTGACGTCATGCAGGGACGGGATAGGTGAAATTACTTTACAATCGATAACATGCATAGATAATCTTGTTTTATTTAATGACTCCTCTAGAGCACATCCATTGTCATATCATTGGCTATTGGCCGTCAAATGTATGGTCATTCAGACATCTTTCTTTGGAGGAAACCCGCTGCCACCACTTAGGCTACTCTTTCCGATAAGCAGCAAGGGGTCCGTTATGTGAACTTTCCCACAGACAGGACAGCACATCCCACAGCCATTGTTGAACCAGTTGTGGACCACTGGTTGGAACATAAAAGGGCTTTCAAATTCATTGTTACTTAAAGTCGATGTTGGGATACTTTCATTCGGGAATTATATGGCAATGATCTGTTTCTTTAAGATATGTATCTATAATTACTGATCCATGAATCTAAGTCTATTTCAATTCTGTTTTATAGAGAAAGCATATAAAAGTGTGTAAGAATTCCGAGGCCTATGACATTAAGAAATGGGAAGGTTATTTTATTCAGGCTGAATGACTATAACAATTTAATATTCGACATGATATAACTAGTACCGCAAACAGCCGCCATGAGGATATTAAGCTCAGGCATGCGGCCTGCCTCCTGGAACCACACCTGCTCTACAACTCCTCTCTACAGTGGTTCACAATCTCCAATGGATGTTAAATAACGCATACAGAAAATATTATTTCAAGATATACAAACAACGAAAAGTGAAATTCGATCAAGATAGTTGTGAATAAATAAAGTCGTCCCTTGTTTTGTGTTACTTGGAATCTACAAACAGTCACTAAGCCATAAACAAGAAGGAAGAAAACCTAAATTATTACTAAATCTATATTCAAAAGATTTAAAATCAAATTGGACTAGTGCTACTGAGCGGCCAAACCAACTGTGAACACACTTGCCTTTATGAGCAGGGTAAATAAATTCATCGCCAAAAACTGTTTAAAAAAAATAACAACAACAATAAAAATGTCCCCTTTAAGGTGGTTTTGTTCGATATGTTCACCCATTCCACAGACACACACACACACCCGCCCTCGCACTCCCACCTACCAATATTATCCCGACTCAGTATCAGTTTTGGCATCCCGCCCACTCTACGCTGTTCAGGCGCAACGTATCAAAGGTAGTCCCTTTGAGACTTGAACCGACAGAGAGAGAGAAAAAAAAAAGGTTTTAAGAAAGGAAGGGGAAAAAAGATAAAAAGTTTGAGTGCATTGGATGCTGTGCACCTGCAGAGACGTGGCATTGGCACGATAATAAAAGGCATCATATAGAGTGCGGGGGTGTAGAGCCGGGTGTGGTTCCGTGAGGCGGGTCACATACCTGAGCTTAATATCCACCTAGCAGCTGTTTGTGGTACTAGTAATGCTATGTCGCATTGTGTTAGTGATGACGACGGTGATGAAAATACCCTTTTTTGGGGTGTTTTTTGTGTGTTCATTCAATGATTAAGAAGGTAAATTTTCTTTGAAGGCGATTGATCTTCTCTAACTCTACTGCTCATTGGTCGGTTGGTGGAGTCAAACGAATGACTTGTAAAATTGATACTTATTGTCACTGCCTAGCCTGGCGCTCAGCATTAATAGGATAGGGCAAGGACTGGTTAGCTCAGTGTCAGGATAATGTGACTGAGTGTGATATCGGCTCATGGTGCACTGTCACAAGTCGGTAGCCATCCTGGTATGACCCTAAATGTTGCCAGGACCTAAAAGCCCAACAACCAACTAACCCACTCAGAGACTAGGTCACCAGCACCATGGCCCAATTTCCCACTCAGTCACATTATCCTGATATGAGAGGGTGGGTGGCTAACCAGTCCTTGCCAGTCCAGTTTTACCCGAGTAATGCCGAGTGCCATGCTAGGAAGCGACAAGTGTCAATTTTGTACGTCATTGGTTTGACTCGACTAGGAATCAAACTCCCGGTCTTCCGCATTGAAAGCCTGTGCTCTCCCAATTCGGCTACCGCTTCCGGTAGATAGCGACAAATATTAATTGGTGTGAGTCATCGATTGAACTTTGCTAGGTATCGAACCGACAACCTCCCTCCAAGGTACTAATTACAGATCGAGGAAGAACTGACCCTGTCTGTAGAGCATTGGTGTGGTTTGATTTCTAATTATATAAATATAAAGTCCAGTGTGCGAGTGACAGTATTCATGCCACTGGTAGTGGTGGGGGGTGGTGGCACCACCTGTTCTACCGTGAAAAGGTGGGTGACCCATAAAGTAGTACACAACATATTGGTGACCAATATAGGGAATATTCCCTTATGCGCCTTTATACTCACATAACTTCTATACATCACATAACCATAGGTCAAGCACAAATGAGAAAGACACAATCCTCCAATGGGACTGAAATTGGTCGACATCCTGTGGAGGTGAGGAGGCCGCAGGTGGCGCCACCGCTACAGTGTTGGGTCTGAGTATAACAATAATGGTAATAATTCCCGTACATGTCTTCATGCTCACATAATTCGCTATGCATCACATAAACAGAAACGTGGCAAGTCTTGAGGCGGCTAATAGACTATTTTCACCGCCAACCCATATTCTAGTGGAAGAACTAGCGTTTCAGGTCAATGTGCAAGATGCTTTGTAGAAAAGGTTATATGTACCACCCACCACCCACCACCCATACCCACACCCACACCCACACCCACACCCACACCCACACCCACACCCACACCCACACCCACACCCACACCCACACCCACACCCACACCTGACACGCCCGTTAAAGAATAACTTGTCACCTTTCGCCCCCCCCCAAGGCCAAACCACCATATGTATAGAAACTCCTTCCTCTACCAAGCGATACAACTATAGAAAGTAGAATAAACCACCTACTATTGTTTGATGTATGTTTCTTGTTCTTTTTACATCCCAGCACATCTAAGGTCATATCAGGATGGGTACATACTTGTGACAGTGCACACTCATGGTGACTTTATAGTGCTGCCCCACTGGGAGACCAGGCCACTAGCAGCATGACCTGATATCCCACACATTCACATTATCCTGACACTGAGCCAACCAGTCCTTGCCCTATCCTAATAATGTTGACCACCTGGCTAGGAAGCGACAAGTATCAATTTTTAAGTCATTGGTTTGACTTGACCAGGGTTTGAACCCACAAACCCATGGGTTCGGTTCCCCCGATCTCCCAAAGCAGGAGACGGGCACTCAACTCATTCGACCATCCCATCTGTTCTTTTAACTTCAAAGAACATGGGGAGAAAATGTTTGTCTCCATACCTGTCACTATTCTTAATCCGAACAGGTGGCAATGACAAATACGTGGTGTTCTCTGTGGACGCTCAACTCAGTCGGTCATGCCATCTGGTCCCAACCTTGACTGCTGCGGTCTTTGTGTAGGATTCTCCTGACATGACATTGAATCATCCAGGTAGTAGCATGAGCTTGTTTACTGCTAGCTGACAGATTGATTCATGTGATGGTCGCAGAGATTTCCGGTGTATATACTCCAGCATCCAAATATGGCATACCATTAAACCAGACGAGATGGCCAGATGAATTGAGCATCCCTCTCCTGTTTTTGGAGATCGGGGATCCAAACACGTGGATTCGTGGGTTTGAACCCTGGTCGAGTCAAACCAATGACTTAAAAATTGGTACTTGTTGCTTTCTAGCCAAATGCTTGGTATTATTAGGATAGGGCAAGGACTGGTTGGTTCAGTGTCAGGATAATGTGACTGAGTGGGATATCACTATCAGGTCATGGTACTGGTTGCCTGGTCTCCAATTGGGGCAGCACTGTCAAAAGTTGCCATGAGTGCACACTGTCACAAGTCGGTACTCGTTCTGATATGACCTTGTATGGTGCTAGGACGTCAAGCAACAACAAACAAACAACAAATGAATGAATGAAATACAAGGCTCCGGCAGAAAAACCTCCCACAAAAAGGCCAAGGTAGATTTTACTCAAAATAATGGCGCTATAATACTACATCACTACACACCTATATTGAATGCATCACACACATTGTCATACTGTTGAATCACTAGATCACCCACACCAACTATACACCAATAGATCAGCGAACCTCACCAGCTTCACAAAACATTCACAACCACAACCACCAAGCACCTCCCACACACCCACACCCACCCACACCCATCACCTGCACTCACACCTGCCCACACCCACCCCACCACCCCACTCACACCCACCCACACACCTCACTCATCCAGCAGCACAGACCACCACTCCTACCACCCACATACACCCACCTAAGTTGGGATCATGTCCCGCCCCCTCGCCCCCGGACCCTCGCCTCCCCCCCCCGACCCTGCCCCCCCCCCCACCCAGTACCTGACCCATCCGGGCGAAAACACCCCCGCACAAAGAACACCTTGAAGCCAGAACTCACAAGTGCTACTTCATCTGTGTGCCTGCATCGCCAGACGGCACACAGATGAAGTAGCACTATTGAGCAGCATCCTCCATCCGCCGAAAACCAGATGCAGTCGAGTCAAACCAATGACTTAGCAAATGTATACTTGTCGCTACCTAGCCTGGCGCCCACCATTACTAGAATATAACGAGGACTGGTTAGCTCAGTATCAGGATAATGTACTTGTCGCTACCTAGAATGACGCTTGCCATTACTAGAATAGATCAAGGACTGGCTAGCTCAGTGTCAGGATAATGTACTTGTCACTACCTCGAATGATGCTCGTCATTACTAGAATAGATCAAGGACTGGTTATCTCAGTATCAGGATAATGTACCTGTCGCTACCTAGAATGACGCTTGCCATTACTAGAATAGATTAAGGATTGGTTAGCTCAGTATCAGGATAATGTAATTGTCGCTACCTAGAATGACGCTTGCCATTACTAGAATAGATCAAGGACTGGTTAGCTCAGTATCAGGATAATGTGAACGTGGCCGAATCGGTACAGCGCAGGCTTCTCGTTCGGAAGGTCACAAGTCAGATTCCCAGTCGAGTCAAATCAATGACATACAAACATGTTACTTGTCGCTACCGAGCTTGGCGCTCGGCATCAATAGGATAGGTCAAGGACTGGTTAGCACAGTATCAGGATAATGTGACTGAGTGGGATATTGGGTCATGGTGCTGGTGGCCTGATCTACCAGTGGGGCAGTACTATAAGGTCGCCATGAGTGTCGGGACCCATCCTGCTATGACCTTAGTTGTTGCTAGAATATAAAATAACGCCAAACAAACATATGTCAAGATGCCTCAGGTTAACATTGAAGGTCGTCACTATACGCCCACAACTACGATGCCTAGGATGGCCGTGTTGACACTAGGCAATCGTAGCAGTCGCAAACGCAGGCAAGCCCCGATTGTTACATCAGGTACCAGTGGCAAGAGGGCGGGTGGGTAATAAATTCTTGAAGATTTATGCTGCCTATCATGGATAAGTCTGAATAGTCTTGTTTTCACCATTAGATTGATTGATTGAATGGTGGTTGCTTTACGCAGTGTTGGCAGCATAGGCCATATTCATGGCGAGAAATGTTTATTTTTTGTTCAAACCATTACTTTTACATGTAAAAGCAGACAATCAATTATGTGCCAATAGGCACTCATTAAATTAGAAAGCTCACAATCATATATTTATGGTCATGGGAAACAAATTCCCATAGAAAAGGACAAGTTTTATTAATAATTGATAGAATTTATTTAGTAAACTATATGAGGTGGTACAGTCCAGCTGCCCTCAAAAAGGTTCAAATGTTTTCTTGTTTTACTTTAGTAAAAAGGTCATACATACTGTCTGCAGTGTAGAATTGTTGGTGCAGGGCCAACAAATCAATGTACCTTAGTCAAATGTGTTTGAGTGTCAGCGGGGACTGACACCCAATACATTCAGGGGGAGGTTCCCCCTTGAGCAGAAAAGCATGCGTAAGCCACGAGTGGCCAATACGGCAGCGGCTAAGGACCACTTGGTCCCGCTGACCTCCCACATGAGTCTGTGGGAGTTTTCCCACAGATGGTCCAATTACTTTAAGTTTATTAATGTTTTCATCCCACTCATGTTGCCATTTGGATTTTATGTCGGTGGCTATTAGTGGTTTCAGATCAGAGTGTGGGATCAGACATGGTTCAAGATCACAGTTCAGGGCCTTCTTCGCAGCCCGATCAGCTTGTTTGTTTCCTTGTATGCCGGCATGGCCAGGCACCCAGCACAGGTGGATGTCATACCCATCCGTTGTCAGTTGGTTCACTTTATAAATGACCGTTGCTAGAATAGGATGATTGTTTTTCAGTCCAGCAACAGCCAGGAGGCAAGAGAACGAATCACTGTATATAACATAGTTAGTGTGGTTGGATACCTCGATACACTCCAACGCGAGAAGGAGTGCTTGGGCTTCCGCAGTGAAAATCGAGCTCTGATCGGGCAACCGTATGCCAAATCTTTCCCGTTGGCAGACTGCCGCAGCAGCTACCTGGCTTTGGTCTTTCGAACCATCAGTGTATATGTAGAGGTGGTCTGCAAACTGGCCTTGAATCTCCGCATGCAGTCCTTGGTACTCGAGTGGATGTGTCCCACACTTTCTCAGTTCCGTGAGTCGGAGGATAACCGATGCCTTCATCAACAACCACGGGGAATGTTTTGGGACTTTGGCATCCTCCAACACGTCCAAATCCATGCCCAAGTCCTCCAAATGATGTTTCATTTGGAGCGTCATGGCCTGATGTAATTCGGCCTGGCTTCATACCTGGATTTGTCATGTTGCTTGCATAGACAATTGTGTGCAGGATTCAATGCATTAGTTGTTATCTTGACTACATATTGCATGGCCAGTTTGATTCTCCTGTTGTTAAGTGATGGTTCATTGCCTTCGACATAGAGGCTCTGAACCGGTGAGGTGTGGCAGGCTCCAAGAGCCAGGTGCAGTCCCTGGTGGTGGAATGTGTCTAGCAGCCCAATATATGATTTCCTTGCGGAACCGTATACTATGCTGCCATAATCCACTCATGACCGAACCAAGGTTCTGTACACGGAGAGCAGAACATCTCTGTCCGCTCCCCATTCTGAGCTGGACAGCACCCTCAGAATATCTAGCGCTGCCAGGCATCTTGTTTTCAGGTACTTTATATGTGGCACGAAAGACAGTTTTGCATCGAGAATGAGGCCCAGAAATTTGGTTTTCTCAATGACTTTAATGGGATCCCCATCAAGAGTCAGGTCCGGTTCCACATGCATTCTACGCAGCAGGCAGAAGTGCATGCAGACTTTTTTGGTCTTGGAAAATTTGAATCCATTCAGAACTGACCATTGATGGATCCCATTTATGCTTGGTTGTAGCTGTCTCTCTATGACATTCATGTTAGCACCGCTGTAATATAAAACAAAGTCGTCCACGAAAAGACTTACAGCAGCAGCAATACCATTGACCTCGACCCCGTAAAGGGTCATGGCCAGTATGCTGGTACTCCTAGTTCCTGTGAGTGTAGGCTGGAATAGGTAGTCTTGACATGGATGTGGAAATGCCTGAAGGCTAGAAAGTTCCTGATGAAAATTGGAAGGTGGCCATGGAGGCCAATCACATGGAGATCCTCCATGATGCCATGCTGCCACGTTGTCTCATAGGCTTTTTTGAGGTCGAAAAAGAGAGCCACAACGTGCTCCTTCTTAAGGAAAGCATCTTTTATGAAGGTGTCCATGTGCACCAAATGGTCGAGGGTGCTGCGGCCCGGTCTGAAGCCACATTGAAGGTTGTACAGGTGGTGTCCTGAGTCCAGTAGCCAGATGACGCGGTTGTTTACCATGCACTCCATGGTTTTACAGATGCAGCTTGTGAGGGCTATGGGACGATAGTTGTTGGCTTCACTCTGGTCTTTACCAGGTTTGGGAATTGGTATTACTGTCGCATCCCGCCAAGAGGCAGGGATGACACCCGACTCCCAGATTTTGTTGAAGAGTTGAAGCAACACGCTCAGTGCAGGTTCAGGGAGATGTTTCAAAAATTGATAATGAATTCCATCAGGTCCAACTGCTATTTCATGCGAGCTTTCCAAAGAACACCTCAACTCACCCATACTGAATGGGGAGTTGTAGTGCTCCTCGTCATCGGAGGAAAAGTCCAAGAGCTTTCACAAGCCAATTCTTCACTTATTTCATTGAGTGATGTGCCATTGTGTTTCAAGTGCTGGACTACAGAAGAATTACCTCCCCTTCATTTGATTCTCCTGATCATTGTCCACACTTCACCCAATGGCATGCGCATGGTGATGCTAGAAACAAATTGTCTCCAACACTGCCTCTGCGCTTCTTTGGTTGTTCTGCGAGCACGAGCTCGCAGAATTCTAAAGAGCACCAGATTTTCAGCAGTCGGTCTCCTGTGGAATTTATGCTGAGCTTTCTTTCGTTCCTTAATAGCCCTCCTACAGCCGTCATCCAACCATGGGGGCGTCAAACGCTTGGGAGTTGCCGAGGTCTTCGGAACAGTTTTCTCTGTGATCCATCTCAGCATCTCAGTGAAGGCATCGATGTCACTGATGTCTGGAGTTAACTCCTCGTGACATATGGTCTGGAAGGGTGGCCAGTCGGCTTTCCGAAGCCGCCAGCTCCTCTCTCGCTCTATGGGAGATGCACCCCGGTCAATTAAGAATAATTGGGAAATGGTCGCTCCTGCAGAGGTCATCCCAGACCCTCCACGAAAAGTCCAGCCCCAGTTCTGGTTCTACAATGCTGAGATCGATGGCAGAGTATGTTCCGTAGCCGGGATGCAAATATGTGTATGAACCATCATTCAATACTGTCACCATTAGACAGTTGGTCAATAGAAAGCCCAAGCCTACACTTTTACTGACCTGAGGGATTTTTAACCTCCAACACCACATGGACATGGTATGAGAGCAACTGGCCTTTGATGACGCTGTAAGTTATACATGGACCAGACGGGATGGCCGAATGAGTTAGAGCGTCCTTCTCCCGTTTTGGTAGACCATGGGGTCGTGGGTTTGACTCGTCAAAACTTGCCACCGTACACACCAGACACCACCGGACAGAGAACGGAAACGCTGGATGCCAACCGTATATAAACCGGACATTGACGTATCCGGTTTCTATCCATTTCCCCAATCCGGTAAGGTGTGACTGAGCCTTTAAGGACAAACCTATCGGTGCCAATTAAGCCCCTGGTGCTCACACACTCTTAGTTCGGAGAGGTGTCCAACTTCAGGATGTCACAAGGTGGTACATCCTGTCTTTAATGCTTAGAGCCCTCCGCTGTGCCCGCTGAAATAATTAATGGCGTCATGAGGTTTATGGCAATGCGGTGTCTATTTAGAAAGCCCGAAAGGACAGTTGCTATGGGGACCTACCTATCAATCACAAAGTCTAATGATTTTGACTGTTTTGATTCAGCTTGCATAAAACAATGGTTTATAGCCATTAAGCAGTACATTATTCCCCACAAGATAACCATTTGACCAGACGGGTTGGCTGAATGAGGTGAGCGTCCGTCTCCCGTTTTGGTAGAGCATGGGATTCGAACTCATCGGGTCAAATTATAAGGATAGGCCAAGGACTGGTTGGCTCAATATCAGGATAATGTGACTGAGTGGGATATCGGGTCATGGTCTGGGCAGCCTGGTCTCCCAGGGGTGCATCACTAATCAAATCACCACGAGTCTGCACTGTCACAAGTCTGTAAATGTCCTGATATGATCTTAGATGTTACCAGGATGTAAAACTCTAACAACCAACAAGATAGCTATTTGCATATATTTGACATAAAAGTATATGGTGTATATATATATATATATATATATATATAAATAGCCAGCAAATCCTTGTATATTGGGATTTGAGTCAGAGACCAGTATGGTTTGAAGACATAGTGATGGAGTAATGGGGTGACCAGGGGCCGTATGCACCAATCGGTGATAGGCTTAGCCGGAGTTAAGGCGCTAGCCCCAGTTAGCTACCTCAGGGTAGTGGCGGGTTGAAGAAATGTGTGAATTGGTATGCGCCAATGTACTAGCCGGGCCGGATAGCTAATCGTGAGTTTATTTATAGATTTGGGAATTTCCTCCAGTCGACGATATGAATAATGCCGCCAATGCGGCGGCGGCATTAATATTGGTTTGAATTTATGGTTAATTTGATTAAATTTCACTTATGGCATATGTAATTCTGTTAAATATGACAGCATTTAATAGATTTGGGCCTAATATATTCCCGCCGATACGGCGGCGACGGCAGCGGCCATGTTTATTTGACATTGGACAGTATGGATATCGACGTCACTACGGCGGCGGCGATTTGTTTACTTTACATTCGTCGATTCGACAATATGAATAATGCCGCCAATGTGTAGGCGGCGTTAATATCGGTTCGAATTTAGGGTTAAATTGATCAAATTTCACTTATGGCGTACGTAATTCTGTTAAATATGACAGCATTGAATAGATTGAGAGCCACACACACACACTAACCACACCGGATAGCCCGTAACCCCAACTCAGAAAGTGGTTTAGCTTAGCCTAGGCTAAAGTCTGCGGTTAGCGCTGACACCGATTGGTGCAAACCGATTTCTTACATTTAGCCGTGTGGAGCTAGCCGAGCCGCGGTTAAGGCCCTAACACCGATTGGTGCATACGGCCCTTGGGGGGTAGTAGTATAAGTAGTCTGTAATGAGCCCGACTACCATAAGGTGGCATTGACAACTATGATAAGCCCTGTTTGCTAAGAAGTATCAAAAGGTGGCAGGACAATAGCACGAGCAGTCGCAACGTTGGACTATTCCACCCTTTTCTAGCGGCCACCACCCGAGGGAGATTCCAGGCTACCTAGCCAGGCATGGACAAGTCCATCTATTGTGACGTTGGAGAAATAAACCAAGGAGCACCCTGGGGTTCGAAGCTATCTCACCATAACTAATTTTATTACTCAAGCGGAGTATGACACAGACTATCTACCGCAGAGCCATAGTACCCAAGATAGACTGCAGCTAGCCTGACTCCTGCATTTAGAAGAGGTAAGCTATAGACTATACACTATAGAAGTACTGCCCAGTAGCAATATCGCAGTTAATCGATCAGACAGACATTGATCTGGTGGTCAATGTAGGTTATGGCCTAATGAACTCGGCCCATGAATATGTAGGCGGGCTGCCTGGAGGTACGGGTGACCGGAAAACACATATCTAATTAATGGCCCAATCGTAAATGCATGGGAGATGAAGGAAGGTCCAGGCGCATGGCAGATTCTGGTGGAAACAAATTCCCTCCTGGTGATTGGGTGTTCCAGCGAGTTAGGATCAATATTGGAAGAGACAACTGGATTATGGATCAGCCTTGGGATTCGAACCCCAAGTTTGCTGGTGATGATAATTGTTGTTTTGTTGTTGATTAATGTCCTGGCAACATCTAAGATCATATCAGGATTGGTATCAACTTTTTATCTTTTTTTTTGTGATGGTGTATTTATGCTGCCCATAAGGTTAAGTCTAATGATGTGTTTTCGCCGCTAGACAGTAATATTCTTGTGGTTCCGCTTGTTTTATTACTTTCAGTTGTTGTGTAGCTATCTACTGCATTCATTCTTTCTCTGCTTGTATGCATTCTCCCACATCTCGCTACCCTCTGTGTGTCTGTTAATTCTACAAATCGTTAGTTGTTTGGTTACCTATAGTTACTTTCCCTGACTGCCTGGTGCTGTATCTGTGTATTGGTTCTTGGGGGGATGATATCAACATGACACTGATCGAATCACTGTTATTGGGTGTAACATAGCAGTGAATATATGGAGACTGCTTCCTAACAGGTAGTGTGCCTTTTATAGTGGCTACAGCACATGTTTGGACCGTCCTACTTGTCACATCTTTTCGTTAGGACTGGCCTACCCAGCAACTATATAAGAAGCGTAGTCACACACTCTCGGACTCTACTTCCAGACATCGAGGCATCAACATCTCTAAGTCAGTTAGGCCTGAAACCTGATCTGGCTAGTTACAGCTTATGGGATGGATTCAACTTGCTGAGCTTCTACAATATGGACCAATGGACGTGAGGAGGATTGGTGACCGTGGTGTCTGCCTTTTCCCACATCACTGCTGCTTAGCCTGACATGTACATCCATAATCAACTGAAACTCTATACCTTTATGGTCCTCAAAGCAACTGAGACATAGAAGAAGCACCAAGAGGACTGAGTGTATCTATCATCCATATGGACTACACAGACAGTTGTGAGTGTAATATCATACCATTGAGAATTTATATGTAACTGTACACTTTGTAATTGAGAATATATGTTATAAGTACATATTTGTGTATCATTATTTGTCTTCTTTACTAAGAATAGAAGATGTTCCAAATTCTCTTTTCTCCTCACTATATTAGCTAGACTATAAGATTAGGCATTAGTTATTATACGTGACAGAGACATTGGGGGCTTGTCCGGGAATTTACTGTCAAACTTGTTCTCTTGGTATTTGGAAAGAATCTTAACAAAATGTCTCAGTATAAAGTCACCCTCTCTACAGAACCTAGACAAATTGAGAAGGGATGAATTGTTAGAAATTGCTTGGGAGTTAGACTTAGATGTGAGAAGGTCTAGTAGAAAAGCTGAACTAAAGAGAGCTATTGTTGAAATATTGGTTGATGATGAGTTATTGCCAGAGGATGTGTTGGATGAATTGGGTCCTCTTGGTCCTTCAGGAGGGGGCCGTAAAGAAATTTCAGAAAGGGAGATCACATTCAAACAAATGGCAATCCAGGCTGAAAAAGAACATGAACAGGCTAGAATCCAGGCTGAAAAAGAACATGAACAGGCTCAAAAAGAACATGAACTAGATCTAATTCAGGCTCAAAAAGAAAATGAACAGGCTAGAATCCAGGCTGAAAGAGAACTAGCTCTAATTGAGGCTCAAAAAGAAAATGAACAGGCTAGAATTCAGGTTGATAAAGAACTCAAGCTCAAAGAAATGGAGCTCCAACTTGCTTCTGAGAGGACAATACAGCGAAATATGTGTAATGTCTGATTAGATGTCCGATTAGTTCTGCCATTCAATGAAAAGGACGTTGATAATTATTTTCAACATTTTGAGAAGGTGGCACTAAATATGAAATGGCCAAAGGATAAGTGGGCACTGATGTTACAAAGTGTTCTGAGAGGTAAGGCTCAAGAAGCTTATTCAGCACTACCCTTGCAAGAGAGTTTAGATTATGAAAAGGTCAAAGCTGTTATTCTCAAAGCTTATGAACTGGTTCCAGAGGCATATCGGCAGAAGTTTAGGAGTTACCGTAAGCAAGAGAACCAAACTTATGTAGAGTTTGCTCATGAAAAGGAAATGTATTTTGATAGGTGGTGTAAGTCTATGGAAGTTACAGATAGTTTTGATAATCTCAGACAACTGTGTCTTGTTGAATAATTCAAGCATTGCACATACAGTGTTCTAAAAACTTATCTTGATGAAAAGAAAGTTATATTATTGTATGAAATAGCCACTCTTGCTGATGATTATGCCATAACCCATGAGACTAGTTTTCAACAAAAGAAGAGTGCACCCCCAAAAACAAGTTAGCGATGTTAGTCAGGGAGAAAAAGGTGGTTTTAGCAAAGAATGGAAATCTAGTGCAAAGCTATCAGGTGACCAAGACAGAAAGTCAGGAAGGTTTTCAGGTCCCACATGTCATTATTGCCATAAACCAGGTCATGTTATGTCTGACTGTTGGATACTAAAAAAAAAGAAAAGCATATGAGCCCAAGCCCAATGCATGTGTTTCATCCAAACGGTCAGAGCGTATCAGTGCACCATCTGTTTCTGATAAAGTGGTTGATGTCAGAGAGGAATACAAACCATTTATACTTGAGGGTCATGTGTCTCTAGATAATGACACTGCAGATTCTGTACCCATTTGTATTTTGAGAGATACTGGGGCAGCTCAATCCATGATTCTAGAAAGTGCTCTACCCTTTGGTTCAGGGTCAGCCACAAGTGAATATGTTATTATTTGTGGTGTTGAGTGTGGTTTCATGAGTGTCCCTCTTCACAGAATTAGACTAAAGTCTGATTTAATATCAGGGTCTGCGGAAGTTGCAGTTAAATCTGATCTCCCAGTTGAAGGTGTATCAATGTTGCTAGGAAATGACCTAGCAGGGGGAGAGGTCTTTGTCAAACCAAAAATGTTTTTTGAGCCAGTCATTTCATCATCTAAAGATGATGTTATTGATGAGGAGATAGGTGAAGTTTATCCCTCTTGTGCTGTGACTAGGGCTCTGGCTAACAAATTAAGTCAAAAACATTCTGTTAGTGTTGAGACCGAGAATGATATTATTGATTTGTCTCAGACATCTATCAAGACAAAAGATGAACCAATTAAGGATCATCCTATTATCAGTTCTCAAACAGGGTCAAGTCAAAATAATGATGAGACTATCTTTGAAAATAAAGTCCCTTTTTTAATTTTTTTTTAATTTTTTTTTTTATTGAGGCTGTATTTATACTGTCCATAGCATATAAGCCTGGGTATTCAGGCTTGTTTTCAATGCTGGCCAGCTGTAGTGTTGGTGTTGTCTTATCACACAGTAGCTGCTGATAAGGTATTTGATTGCCTGTATTTCAGTAGCAGATAGATAGTTGGTTGGTCTGGTTAGTACTATAGTAGTCTATGTTAATTTTTTTGGATTTTCTTGGCATATATGTGCTTTATTTTTTCTACTCTTATTTCTAGACTAGCCTACTCCTATTTACATATCATAGGCTTGTACGCAGCTGTGAGGTGTGTTATCTGGGTGCTTTTGGTATGGTTACCTTCCATTGGGCGTCTCGCTGGTGGGCCGTGACATGTATCACCTGCCCTTTTGCCAGGAGTAAGCTGATTACTGAACAAGGAACCGATCCTGAGATAGTGTCACTTACCCCGCATGCACTACCTGTAGAAGAGCTTGAAAAGGTTTCCACAGGGTACTTCTTAAAAAAATGGTGTTCTCATGAGAAAATGGAGACCACCATTATTTGTCTTCTTTACTAAGAATAGAAGATGTTCCAAATTCTCTTTTCCCCTCACTATATTAGCTAGTCTATAAGATTAGGCATTAGTTATTATACGTGACATGGGTTACTATCAAAGTGAAGAAGAAATTGAAGAAGGTATCCTGGCCATGGTAATGGGATGCACCTAGACTGGGCAGTCTGACATGCTATAGGCTACCGGTGCTATATAGTGCGAATATTGAACAAACGTTCTCTATGTTATGTGTATTGTTATCAATGTAATATAACATATTGTAGGGTTGCATGTTCGAGTCTGTGGCTATGTAGGTAGGCTAAGGTGGAAAACAATACAGACGGTCAGAAAGAGAAAGTGAAGCAAAGTAAGAGTGTGAGAAGAGAGAGTCCAAGCCTCTCTGGTTTATTATATATAGTACATGGGTTCATTGTAGAGTATCACCCCACCCCTTTTCCCCCAATGGGAAACAAGCATTCTTGGCTCCACCAATAGGGATCAAGCATTCCTGGTCCCCATGGCTACCAGTGGTCTGTCCACCACAACCAAGCTGTGTGGCCCCTCTGGCCACCACCAGCATTGAACCTTGACCCTGAGTGTGGTGATCCTACCCAGTAGAGGGGAAGGGGGTAGGATCTGAATGCCCCTTACACACAGCCCTGCCAGCACCACTATGCCTATTTACATCTCACTCCGGCACCACAAGCACTTACATATACGCATAGATGCGCCTGGTCACATATACCCTTTTAATAATAGAACATTTGCATTCTCCCTAACGTCGAAAATCGGAATATTTTACAATATTACCGTAATTTGGTTAAGTGGAACAGACAGCACTGTTATCAATTGCATTGTATTCCTTGTGCCTGAAAAGACATGATTATATCAGCTGATGTATGTCCTGGCAGTTGAAATATTGCAGAATTTGTTGTTTTATGGCAGCCATTTTGAAAACGAGATGGCGGCCAGAGTTTTGGTCAGATCGTGTGTGTGCACTTTTTATATGAAAGAGCATTAAATATTCTATCAGTATGAAAGTTTTCTTGGCAGCTTTCCTGAAATGTACTCAAACGGACGGGGCTGCCCTCTCTGGAAGATCTTCTGATCAAAAAGAATCTCCGGTGAACTGCACACCTCATGCGGATGTCATCAGACAGGCTACCAAAGCAGATCCTCTATTCTCAACTGTCTTCTGGTTACAGAAAGAGAGGGCGCCCTCGTCTCCAGTTCAAGGATACCATCAAGAGAAACCTGAAGCTGAGAGACATTAAGACCGACTCATGGACGCAACTCTCACAGCAGAGAGCTAAATGGAGAGCAGCAGTCAAGTAATGAAAGCAGGGCTGCATTCAGGGTCTGTCTCGGAAGCGCCGCGGAGACATCTCGGCAGTGCTTTTTGGCCTATTTGCGTTCAGAGTGCGTCTCGGTGATGTCTCGGAGATGCCTCTCTTTTCAGACTGGAGATGAAAAGCGCCTCGAAAATGGCCGCCGCATTCAGTGCTTTCAGCCAATTACAGTGCAGCTTGTTCATTGCAAATGGCCGCTGCCTATGGGGGCGGACATTTTCGAGGAGACCAACTGCTGTTGTCGTTCAGACTGGCGTGACGTCATGCCCGTCGCCAAGGTGCCTCCGAGACGGAGCCCAAACGTGGCCCTGTCTTTGTCGCAACGCGACCGACAGCATGATGATGATGATGAAGTAACTTTTTCACATTTTGAATAATTTGGGTTGAAATTTAAATGAATCTACTGTACTATAATGCCAAATATGAGACAGAAATATGGTGATCGAGCCCCCACATGTGCCTGAAAGATCTCATGCCTCTGAATTTTTAATTTGATTAAAATTGTGTAAAAGGCGTTAAAAATCCATTGGGCTACCAGCAATTCAAATTTTGTATCAGTTTTTACGTCATTTGTTTGACTTGGCCAGCATTCGAATCCAAGAGTTTGAATCACACACACCTCCGGAATGGGAGGTGGAGACTCAACTCATTCGACCATCGCATCTGGTCGCATATTACATCAAAGTAAAAAAGAACAGATAAAAATCAAAACCATCCGCCCGACCCGGATTTTTATTTCAAAAGGACAATCACCAATGTTCTTTTCTTATTTGGCCTAAAGTGGCTGCGCATGCTCACCGCAATGGCATATTAAAAGTATTATTTCCTTCAATAGTTGGTCCAGGTTGCCTGAACCTTAACCCAAGGTCCGTACACATGTGAAGTTATGGAATTCAAGGCTATTTCAAGGCTTTTCGATATAGCGATATAGCGAATGGTAGACAGGAAGTGAACACTTATTTGTCTCTCATTTTTGCTTGAGTGCAAGTAAATAAGCAACACAAGGAGTAATTAGTAGCATATGGTGAATAAGGGGTCAAATTTCCCTGGATCATCAGCCCATGCTTTTTCTAATCTATTCTTGAATGAATTAATTGATTCCGCATCAATGACATTTTGTGGGAGACTGTTCCTTATATTTATGATCCTGTTTGAGAAACTATGTTGCCTTAACTTTGAAATGGCTCTGGGTTTTACTAGTTTGAGAGTATGGCCCCGACTGCCTTCTCTTTTATTCAAGGTGAAAAATTTGTTCATATCTATTTTATCAAAACCCTTCATAATTTTAAATACTTAAATTATGTCACTTCTTTTCCTTCTGTAGGAAAGGGTAGGAAGTTTCAATTCCCTAAGCCTTTGTTCATAGGGTAGGTCCTTTATAACTGCAACTAATTTTGTTGCACCTCTCTGAACCTTTTCGATCTCCAGAATATCTTTCCGAAAAATTGGGCTCCAAATTTGTGGATGGTATTCAAGGCTGATTTTCATAGGAATTCAAGGCTAGTTTCATTTGGAGTTCAGGAAAAGAAACAACCAGGGTGAATGGCAATTTCCAAGTAATTCAGATCAGTGGGGACAGTTTAATGGAATGCAATGCTTTTCAAGACTAATTACCCCAAATAGGTTAAATTCAAGGCTTTTCATATTATCCTGGCAGTAAGCAAATCACAATCCGCGGGGGGGCTGGTTATCTTAGTAATGCTGAGAGAGCATCAACCAGGCACTCTGAATTAGGCTGACA
This sequence comes from Branchipolynoe longqiensis, assembly GCA_030323885.1. NCBI lineage: Eukaryota > Metazoa > Annelida > Polychaeta > Phyllodocida > Polynoidae > Branchipolynoe > Branchipolynoe longqiensis. The sequence goes on from CM059199.1 coordinate 8,720,340, forward strand.
TCAAGACTACATCCATGTATATAATCAGATGGGATGGCAAAATGAGTTGAGCATGAGTCTCCCATTTTGGTAGATCGTGGAATTTGAACCATGGTTAAGTCAAACCAATGACTTAAAAATGTTTACTTGTCGCTTCCTAGACAGGCACTTGGCATTATTAGGATAGGGCAATGACTGGTTGGCTCAGTGTCAGGATAATGTGACTGAGAGGGAATGGTGGCCTGATTTCCCAGTGGGCAGCACTATACAGTCCCCATGAGTGTGCACTGTCACAAGTTGGCACCCATCATGATATAACCTTAGATGTTGCTAGAACGTAAAACCAATAAACACAAATTTGCTATAATATTGCCAGGTGAGCAAACCTATTACAAAGGGCGTTGTTATTATTCCTTTACACTAGTAGTACCCATACTGCTATACCCTCAATTGTTTGTACGATATATAATTCTACTGATATGACTTTAGATGTTGCCAGGACCTAACACTCCAACAACCAACCACCCTATCACATCCAATGAGCCTAACAACTGTAGTGGTCTGCACTGACCTCTCAGGCATGCAGCCTCATAGACAGGTAGGCGTGGATAGTGTGGTGATATCAGGGAGCCTAGGTGGTATAATGGTTAGCACACCGGCCCAAAATGCAAAGAGATGTGGGTTCGAGTCCCGCTCTAGGTGGAATATTTCCCATTTTCATCACCACCATGACACTGGTTGTTGTGACCATGATCCTGTACAAGATATGTGATGTATGCTTGTTGAACCTACCCCATGTATGTGTAAGTGCATTGCCTTTATGTATGTAACTGTAAGCATTAAAAGACTAACAATTCGAGGGGGACAAGTGTAGTGGTCTGAACTGACCTCTCAGGCACGGAGCCTCATAGACAGGTAGGCAAGGGGAGCCTAGGTGGTGTAATGGTTAGCACACTGGCCCGGAATGCAAAGAGATGTGGGTTCGAGTCCTGCTCTAGGCGGAATATTTCCCATTTTCATCACCCCGATGACAATACTCTCTCTCTGACAGCCACCCAACCCAGCCAGTGAATCTGGGGTAGAACTGCTACAGGTTATGACTGTTAAGGGACCTATACAAAGAGGTGCATGCGCACTAAGCTTCAAAGCGCACCCCCCTCCTCCTCCCTCCCCCCCCCCCTCCCCGATCCCCCCACCCAAACAACCTGAGCGCGTTCACTGTTATTAGCACCACCCGCCAGCAGGTAGGTGGAGCCACTAATCTTGACTCAAAGAACACTCCGCGAACTAAGCTAATGTTTGAGCCACTGCGCTGACTGTGGTTGATGGCTGTGCACGTTTGCAGTGGGTGCGGTGTTGTGTCTAGAATGTTCAATGATTGTATTCTAGCATACAACCAGTCCATATGTACAATCATCTACTAGAATGCTCAATGATTGTATTCTAGTAGAATACAGCCATTACATACACACAATAATCTACTAGAATGCTGAGAGATTGTATTCTAGCATGCAGCCAGTACATACGCACAATAATCTACTAGAATGCTCAATGATTGTATTCTAGCATACAGCCAGTACATACACACAATAATCTACTAGAATGCTCAATGATTGTATTCTAGCATACAGCCAGTACATACACACAATAATCTACTAGAATGCTCAATGATTGTATTCTAGCATACAGCCAGTACATACACACAATAATCTACTAGAATGCTCAATGATTGTATTCTAGAATACAGCCAGTACATACACACAATAATCTACTAGAATGCTCAATGATTGTATTCTAGCATACAGCCAGTACATATGTACAATCATCAACTAGAATGCTCAATGATTGTATTCTAGAATACAGCCACTACATACACACAATAATCTACTAAATGCTCAATGGTTGTATTCTAGCATACAGCAAGTACAATCACACAATAATCTACTAAATGCTCAGTGAAGTACATACAGCCAGTACATACACACAATAATCTACTAAATGCTCAATGATTGTATTCTAGCATACAGCAAGTACAATCACACAATAATCTACTAAATGCTCAGTGAAGTACATACAGCCAGTACATACACACAATAATCTACTAGAATGCTCAAAGATTGTATTCTAGCATACAGCCAGTACATATGCACAATAATCTACTAGAATGCTCAATTATTGTATTCTAGCATACAGCCAGTGCAGACATACAATAATCTTCTAGAATGCTCTATGATTGTATTGTAGCATACAGCCAGTACATATGCACAATCATCTTCTAGAATGCTCAATGACTGTATTCTATAATACAACCAGTAAATACATATAATCACCTTCTAGAATGCTCAATGATTGTATTCTAGGACACAGCCAGTGCATACATACAATAATCTTCTAGAATGCTCTATGATTGTATTGTAGCATACAGCCAGTGCATATGCACAATCATCTTCTAGAATGCTCAATGACTGTATTCTATAATACAACCAGTAAATACATATAATCACCTTCTAGAATGCTCAATGATTGTATTCTCGGACACAGCCAGTGCATACGTACAATCATCTTCTAGAATACTCTATGATTCTACTCTAGCATACAGCCAGAGCATACACAAAATCATCTACTAGAATGCTCAATTATTCTACTCTAGCATACAGCCAATACATACACACAATCATATTCTAGAATTCTCAATGATTGTATTCTAGCATACAGCCAGTCCATATGTACAAGTATCTTCTAGAATGCTCAATGATTGTATTCTAGCATACAGCCAGTGCACACACACAATCATCTTCTAGAATGCTATATGATTGTATTCTAGCATACAGCCAGTGCATACATACAACCATCTTCTAGAATGCTCTATGATTGTACTCTAGCATACAGCCATACCATACACAATCATATTCTAGAATGCCCAATTATTGTACTCTAGCATACATCAAATACATACACATAATCATCTTTCTAGAATGCTCAATGATTGTATTCTAGCATGCAGACAGTACATACGCACAATCATATTCAACAAATTACATAAAATTGATACTTCTCGATTCTTGTGGAATGTTCAAAGATTGTATTCTAGCATACAGCCAGTACATACTTATAATTATCTTCTAGAATGCTCAATGATTGTATTCTAGAATATAACCAGTAAATACATACTATCATATTCTATAATGCTCACTGATTGTATTCTAGCATACAGCCAGTGCCTACATATAATCACCCTCTAGAGTTTTCTACAATTGTATTGTAGCATACAGCTAAAGCATACACACAATCATCTTCTAGAATGCTCAATGGTTGTATTCTAGCATACAGCTAATATATTCGCACAATCATATTCTAGAATGCTCAATGGTTGTATCCTAGCATACAGCCAGTGCATATGCAAAATCATCTTCAACAAATGACATAAAATTGATACTTGTCGATTCCTAGCCTGGCGCTCGGCATTAATAGGATAGGGCAAGGACTAGTTAGCTCAGTGTCAGGATAATATGACTGAGTTGGATATCGGGTCATGGTGCTGGTGGCCTGATTTCCCCATGGGACAGCATTATAAAATCACCATGAGTGTGCGCTGTCACAAGTCAATATCTATCCTGATATGACCTTAGATGTTGCCAAGATCTAAAATCACAACTAATAAACAAACAAGCTACCACAAAAAAAGGATGGTCACAAAGAGGTTACAAGTTGTCGCAAACCATTTCCAAGTGGTCGCAAAGTGATTGAAAATAGGTCCTCAGTGGTTGCTGACCTCCGTGCGACCAAAATGGTCACAAGCATGTTGCTTGCTTGTTTGTGTGTTGTTGTTGTTTTACATCCTAGCAACATCTAAGGTCATATCAGGACAGGTACCGACTTGTGACAGTATGCACTCATGGCGATTTTATAGCATGCCCCACTGGGAAATCACGCCGCCGGCACCATGACACAATATCCCACTCAGTCACATTATCCTGACACCAAGCCAACCAGTCCTTGCCCTATCGTAATAATGCCGAGCACCAGGCTAGGAAGTGACAAGTATCAATTTTTAAGGCATTGGTTTGACTCGACCGGGAACCGAACTCGCAAACTCACGATCTTCCGCACGCGAGGCCTGTGCTCTACCGATTCGGTCACAAGCATGTTGCAGCTACGGCACCAAAAACCTTGATCCGAAACCAATGCTTTGGTCGCAAGGAGGTCGAAAGGAGGTCGCAAGGAGATCGCAAGGAGGTCGCAAGGAGGTGGGTTCTTCGATCCAAACTGGTAGCAAAGTTGTCCGTAGTGGTCATTGACCTACTTGCGACCAAAATGGTCACAATTACATTCTAGCCACTGGACTATCTCCTTGCGACCCAAATGGTTGCACACAGGTCGGTGATGATGCTTTGATCGCAAGGAGGATGCTGGTTGTGACCGGTTTCTTTGGTCCAAAATGGTCGCAATGTGTTCACAAGCAGTCGCTAGCCGTCGTGTAACTGGGGCTTTAGAAACATCAAATGACAATGTTAATATGGAATAGTACATAGTAAAACAATTTGATTATATATGAACAAATTAATAACTATAATAATGCAAATTGCTCGGTCGTCAATTTGTTTATAAGTATGATGAATCATGGTAGTCAATTGTTTGTTTTTAGGCTTTTTCGGTTTGATTATCTCATAGCCAATCAATCAGCTGGTGTGGGAGGGTGGGTTGGTGGGTGGGAAAGAAGTTGTGCTCAGTCTGATAGTGACTTTAATGGTCAGTCTGACTGTGACTGACCATTAAAGAGGGGGCAAGGGAGGAGCCCCTGCTGTGAGGGAGGGGCGCTGTGGTTGGCTGAATGGTGTGAGTGTGAGTGAGTATTATTTTCCGTTCCAACCAGTGGTCCACAACTGGTTTATCAAAGGATATGGTATGTGCTGTCCTGTCTGTGGGAAAGTGCATATAAAAGACCCCTTGTTGCTTATTGGAAAGAGTAGCCTATGTGCAGAAGTGGGTTTCGTCTAAAGAAATGTGTCAGAATGACCAAATGTTTGATGTCCAATACCTGATGATAACAATCAAAGCGCTCTAGAGGCGTCATTAAATAAAACAAACTATTCTTTTGGGGAGTGAGTGAGGCCGAGTGGTAGATGGGGATTGACATGTGAATGGGGCGGATGATGTGCTCCCATAAGGTGCCCCCGCAATGACTGCGAATGAGCACCCCAGCTCATTCAAATCCACTTTCCACTGGGGGAAATCAACTCGGTCCCAACTCCTCACACTTTACAGTACCGCTCATATAAAAAAAAAGTAAAGGTTGTTTTATTTAACGATGCTTCGAGAGCACATTGAGTTTTATCATCGGCTATTGGACGCCCAACATAGTCATTCTTTCCTGTTTTTAATTTTTGTGTTGAGGCTGTATTTATACTGTCCACAGCATATAAGCCCGGATATCCAGGCTTGCTTTCAATGCTGGCCAGTTGTAGTGTTTTATCTGACCACACAGTAGCTGCTGATAAGGTATTTGATTGCCTGCATTTTAGTAGCAGATAGATAGTTGGTTGGTATGGTTCGTAGCCTATGTTAGTTTTTTTGGATTTTCTTGGCATATATGTATTATTTTATTTTGTTCTACTCTTATTACTAGACCAGTCTACTCCTATTTACATATCATAGGCTTATATGTAGCTGTGTGGTGTGTTATTCTGACATATTTCTTTGAAAGAAACCTGCTGCCGCCACATAGGCTACTCTTTCCGATAAGCAGCAAGGGGGTCTTTTAAATGCACTTTCCCACAGACAGGAAAAGATATACCACAGCCTTTGATTAACCAGTTGTGGACCACTGGTTGGAATGGAAAATAGCCCAAACTGCAAATCTGTCCAATGAGCAGGATCGATCCGATGACCAAGACCTTCACAGGTGGACACTCTACCGCCTGACCGACATCCCGCTCCCTTAGTATATATATACACACACCTATGTAGCATTGACTGGTTGGTAGTTGTTTCCGGGAAGTCTCATGGTTTCTTTGTTTGGTTGTTGCAGTTTTACGTCCTAGCAACAGCATGTTGGCTCCAAGGAGGTTGCTAACAAATAGTAGTGCAGCAGCTGCAACCTCCTTGTGATTGTTTTGTTCGCAAGGATGTCAGCGACTATTGAGGACCACTTTGCGCCCACTTGCAACCTCGTTGAGATCAACCCATTCTTGTGGTCGTAAAGTGGTTGCAAGTGGGCACAAGGGCCATACTCGATTAACACGACCCGGGCGACTCGGGTCACCCGAGTTGTCAGAATTTCAAATAGAACACTGCAAGTGGAGTGGACAAATACACGTGTCGTGTGCAAAACAACCCGACCCCAGTAACCCACCTCTTGGCTGGGGTTTGCAAGGAGCGATGACGTCACATTTTCTCTGGTACCGTACTGCAGGATAACAGCCACCAGTACCAGTCATACATATTTTCTTTTGGTAATAACATAGATTAATGAAATGGAAATATCACTAACCTATGCCATCATAAAAATATTTAAATCATATTTTGCTGTAATTATATCGGCTATTAAAAAACAAAAAAAAGGGCCAACATTTTTTTCACCCCAAGCATGGAGAAGCGTATTTGATTATTTGACCCAAGTCTGCAGGATATGCGCATGCGCCAAAAAGTGGCTCGGGTGACCCGAGTCGATTAATCGATTAGGCCCAAGCAGTACAGTGACTGGGGTATGAAGTAAAAATGTTACCGTTTAATAAAATGATGATTTTGTTTGGCAATTTGAACAGATTAATTTTTATTTTTTATTTGTTTGTTGATTAAACTGGGGGATTTTCAATCATGGACAATTGGTCTTCCCCATTCCACTGCTCCTTACCCTATCATAGTAATGCTAAACGCCAGGCTAGGTAGCGACACATATCTAATTTTTAAGTTATTGGTTTGACTTGACCAGAGTTTGAACCTTAGGTTTCAAATCCTGTGACTTACCAAAACAGGTGGCTGGCACTCAACTCATAGTGGGTTGGTACAGCACCTCCGTCTTCTTGATGTTAATCTTCAGTCTGAACTTCTTTGATGCATCAGAGAAAGTGTCGATTATTTTCTGGATCTCTTCAGCAGAGTGGGCAACCAGTGCACTGTGATCTACGAATAGTAGCTCTCTCACCAGTATCCGAGTAGTCTTGGTCTTCGCTCTGAAGTGTGTGACATTGACTAGGTTAGCGACATTTCATGAAAGCTGCCTGCAAAAGTGTTGAAGTGCTGCTGGCTTTTGCAAGTTACCAGCGGCACTCTCTCGGGGAGCAAATAGAGGTTTCACAACGGCAAGAACATATCCAGACAGGCGCAAAACTATTTGTCCCTGCAGTGGCTGGTTGGGAGATGTTGGGAGTTCCATTCATCAAGCGCCCTTGATGCTACAACAGTGACATGGTTTTCTGTTCAGGGTTTGCTACCTTAGCCTTCGGTTCTGTCAAGAACCTGTACCACAAGGCAGTGGTTCACAACTCTGCAGGGAAGGGGCGTCAAACTCCATGAGGTATTGCAATACCTGCATACATACTTAGATATATACATGTGTATTGATTAGACCTTTACATTACGGAGTGGTTAGGTGGATAGTTTCCCTTCATAGGTGTGTATGCCTACTGTCTTGTGAATTGCATAATTATCATGTTGTTGGAGATTGATTGTTAGTAGAATGGTTTGTTTATTCTGTTGGATAGAGTGTGGTTAGCTTGTAGGGTTATGCTTAAAAGGTTAATACCTCATGTGTGTTTTTTGACTACATGAAGTAGTTTGAGTAAGTAGGTTGTTAGTAATGATGGGATAAACTATACTTGGAGGATTGTACATGTCAGTCATTTAGTAGTCTAATACAGTCGTGATTAGTGTCTATGTTTATAGTAATACTACCAGACTGATATACATTTTCTGAATTTGCTTGGCAAATAATTTGTAAGGTGGATAACTTGGTTTGTTGGCAGCAGGTAAAGGAGCGTGTGGCGTGGTGGGGTATTAGCTAATGATTTGGGACAGCATATACAGAATAGCCCATGAATTTATAACCTCGCCCCTTTGGACACTCACTTTGAAACACCCATTACGCAGGGAGGCCATTAACAAATTAGGTCAATCTTGTGACCTCATTAGCCTCCCCTGACCAAGTAGGCCTACTGTGCAGGGCCAAAGAGGGGAAGGGGAAATGAGGTGGATGTTGCCCCCCCCCTCCATGTTGGATAGTAAATGATGTTTGGTCAATTCTATAAATATGATTAATCAATTTGGGTAATTTAAACTTTGAACATTTTTACATTTGTCAATTAAAATTGCATCTGCCATTGGGTCTATGCATGGTATGGGGGAGGATGAGACATATGGATGACATAACAGTAAACAATAACAGAGTAATAAGATGTACATTAGAAATGCAAGCAATATGCATATGCTTGGAGGTCTAAATGTATATGAGGATGCGCACCCATGTGTTTTGCACAAATCCATTTGAAATTTGTCAGTTACACTGTATATAAAAGGAAGACGTGTTTTTGTTATTGAATGTAAAAAGGAGTGAACCATATGGAGTGAGATATGTGCATTTGAAAGATTTTGTATTAGCTCATGCAGCAGCTGTTCCATGCTGGCCACATCAACCTGGCCTGAGCATTAATAGTTTGATGGGATCCGTCGCAAATACACAGGTTTCCGGTTTTAATGCTATGATTGCAGCAGCCGTTCTGGTTGTGCCTATGCATTAAGGTTTTGGACGGGATCCATTGCAAATGTGACAGGTTCTGCACTTAATGCTATGATGGCAGCAGCAATATTCTACGATCCAGCCGGACCTGAGCATTAATGGGATGTGATCCACCGCAAATGCGCAGACCTCCAGGTTTCAATGCTATGATGGCAGCCACTGTTCTGGTCATGCGTTATCATTTCGAAGGGGAACCATCACAAATGCGCCGGGTTCTGGGCTAAACGCCATGACAGCAGCAGCCATTCCACAGCGTATGTGCTGGTGGAAACTGATATGGTGCTACGACCCCAGGCCATCCTCCGAGCATACGCTGTGGAATGGCGCATTTGCGATGGATCCCGTCCAAACGATAATATATAGGCATGACGAGAACGGCTGCTGCAATCATAGCATTAAACCTACAAACCTGTGCAATTGCGGCGGATCCCATCAAACAATTAATGCTCAGGCCCAGCTGAATAATAGAATGTGCAGTTTGGTAGGTGGTTGCATAGTTTGATGTTTTGAAATTTCTGCCATTGGGACGATGTCAATCATATACTGATGTATATGTGATGTTGGATATTCGATGCTACTTGGTCAATTCGATAGATATAAATTTGTTTGTTTGTTGTTGTTTTACGTCCTAGCAACATCTAAGGTCATATCAGGACGGGTACCGACTTGTGACAGTGCGCACTCATGGCAACTTTATAGTGCTGTCCCACTGGGAAACCAGGCCACCGGCACCATGACCTGGTATCCCACTCAGTCACATTATCCTGACACTGAGCACACCAGTCCTTGCCCTATCCTAATAATGCCGAGCGCCTGGCTAGGAAGCGACAAGTATCAATTTTAAAGTCATTGGTTTGACTCGACCGGGACTCGAACCCACGACCCCACGATCTACCAGCACGGGAGACGGACGCTCTAACTCATTCGGCCATCCCGTCTGGTTCGATAGATATAAATCAAATTAACCTTTCCACAAAATAATATTTTGTTAAAAACCCTAGTACCATGGGCCTATGGCACCAATCCATTCCCAGAATATTCACCCCAAAACAGAAATACCTACCTACAGCCCTGTCATGTTCCAGGATTAGTAGGTCATCTCACATCACATGGTCACCACGATATGACCATCTGGTTCATAGCCACAGGACTTTTGGCAAGCTTGTCGAAATTATTTTGGGTTCTGTCAGCTAAGATTTCTCCAAAACTAGACATTTTTAATCAAATTTACTTGGGACTAATGAATAGTAGGATATAATGGTCAACATTAGCTATTTATCTCTAATATAACTAACAAATTCAAATGCCATCGGACCATGCAACTTTAAACCAAACGATCGTTAATCCAAGTTTGTTTTGGTGGCCCGACAAAATACTACCATTTATCATATAAAAAGAGTTGGTTAAACCAAAGTCGGTTCATCCAAATTATTGGTTAGTCCAAACAAAATTGACGGAACCAGGCCACTTCCGGTATGTAGTTCGATATTAGAGAACATTAAAGGATAAGTATTCTGCAAAACTACAATCAATACAGCTTTAAATAAAAGTATTAACTGATTTAATATAGCTGAGTTCCATATTTACAGTGCTGACATGCTAGTTTAGCATTTGGTGTGCGAGAGAAATCTAGTGAATTCGCATTTTACTTCATATATATATATAAATATATACAGTAAAACCTCTCTAAGTGACCATGTCCACATATCAACCAATCCCTATATTGGTCGCTTTATTTTGGTCCCTAACGATACCATTTTAACAATAAAAAACCTAATTCATAATGCACCCACGTTTTCGCCAAAGACAAGTCAAAGTCAAAGCCAAAACTTGGTTAAACCAATGATCGGTTAATCCAAACAAATGTCTAGTGTCCCTTCAAGTTTGGTTTAACGGGGCTATACTGTATATGTATTCAGTCGCTGTACATATTACACACAGAATCTCGTGTGTTAATCAATAATGACTTTTCTTAAGCCTATGTCACAAACATGTTGTTCTACACCATACTTGAGTTCCATATTGATTTTTATGTTCTCTTTGTTCTCTGATCAAGGGCTGATGTTTATGATTGATTGATTAATTGCTGGTTGCTTTATAATGCACGGCATGCAGTCTAGCAGTGGAGAGTTGTACACTATGCAAAACAAACAGTGGCGCTTAGTAATAGGCACAAGGTACATGTCACCACTTTGCTGTACTAATATATCAATAGAACCTTATTGACAGGTTTCTGTTTCCTTGGCTTTAATTCCAAGATGAGGTCAGGTTGGCATGGCAACACATCTGACAGTCTTGATGTATATCCTTCCACTGCCCACAGTACCGGGAGCGGTGGCCTAATCGGGACAGCGCGTGCCTCGCGTGCGGAAAGTCGGGATCTTCGATTCCCGTTCGAGTCAAACCAATGACTTTAAAATTGATACTTGTCGCTTCCTAGCCTGGCGCTCGGCATTAATAGGATAGGGCAAGTACTAGGTACCTCAGTGCCAGGATAATGTGACCGAGTGGGATATCAGATCATGGTAGCAGCGGCCTGAGTTCCCTATTGGGCAGCACTATAAAGTCACCATGAGTGCGCACTATCACAAGTTGGTACCCATCCTGATAACACCTTAGATGTTGCCAGGATGTAAAACTCCAACAACCAACAAACAAGTTGGTACCGTCCTCATATGACCATTTGATTTGTGAAAGTGTGCTATGATTCTTTACTAACACGTGCTCACGCCGGCCTAGCTCAGCATGACTAAATATAGCTGGCAATAATGGGTGCCCCCAACACAATTACGTCATTGTCACGTGGGTCTGATGGGCCGCGGGCAATGAAGACTGATGGGCTGATGGGCGCGCGGCCGGTTCGTTTTAGGTGACGTCACTAAGAAGTGGGGCCTGGTTCACCAAAAAAACAACACCACAAATAATGAAATTTTCAAATATTGTTTAAATAGCTACATGGTCAGTTAGGAGTGGTCACAAATGTTGGTTGGTTGTTGGAGTTTTACGTCCTGGCAAGATCTAAGCTCATAAGTCATATCAGGATGGGGACCGACTTGTGGAGGTATGCAGTCATGGGGACTTGAATAGTGTTGCCCCATTGGGAAATCAGGCCACCTGCAGCATAACTTGATATCCCACTCAGTCACATTATCCTGATACTGACATAACCACTCCTTGTGATAGCCTATTACTGACAAGGGTCAAACTAGGAAGTGACAAGTATCAATTTTGTAAGTCATTGATTTGACGCGATCAGGAATCGAACTCACGATCTCCGGTACGGAAAGCCGGTGCTCTGCCTGTGGGCACAAATGTAGACGCAATCATGAACACACACTTTCACAGTCTACACGTGACCCAATCAGTCATCAATTATTCAGTCAAATCCGCAAAATCGGTGACGCAATCGACGATTCAATCAAGTATGCAACAATTGGACAATAAAGCAATGATTCACCCCATTATGCAATCAAACGCTTAAATAATTATCTAATGAATCCACTCAACCAATCATTCCACCAATCAGTGAATCAATCAGTGAATCAATCAGTGAATCAATCAGTCAACCAGTCAGTCAACCAGTCAGTCAACCAGTCAGTCAACCAGTCACTCAGCTATTGATTCAACCAGTCATTCATTCAAACGATAGATCAAACAAATCAAACGACCAATCAAACAATAAATCGGCCGTGCAATCAAGTGTGCAACTATTTAGCCAATCAAGCAGGCAATCCAGCAGTGAAACAGTCAATCAAGCAGGCAATCAAACAGACAATCAAAGATTCAATCAAGCAGTCAATCAAACAGCGGCACAGTCAATCAAGCAATCACTCAAGCACCCAAGAAGACAGGTGGACAGAGGAAATTGATGGAATATTAGTTATCAAAAATATTGAATTCTACTATCAAGATAACTCTGTATCTACCCTGGAAATTAGTTCGAACTTCCCTCCCCCATGACACTAAATAATAATTTGTTATGTAATCCATAAATCTTGTTATCTCAGAAGGCCTAGGAACCATGGCACTATTCATTAGGCATAGTAGCAATCTTTTGCTTCATCTTAAATTATGCTACATTATCACATAATTTAAGATGAAACAAAGGTTCACTAGGATGACTACGAAGGAATATAACATAATTTAATATGAAGCAAAAGTTGACTACTGTGACTATGAAGGATGTTTCTTGTTGTTGTTTTATGCCCTAGCAGCATCTAAAGACATATCAGGACGGGTACCGACTTGTGACAGTGCACACTCATGGCGACTTTATAGTACTGTCCCAATGGGAAACCAGGCTGCCGGCAACATGACATGGTATCCCACTCAGTCACATTATCCTTAGACTGAGCCAACCAGTCCTTGCCCTGTCCTAATAATGCCAAGGGCCTGGCTAGGAAGCAACAAGTTTTAAGTCATTGGTTTGACTCGACCAGGGTTCGAACCCACCACCCCACGGGAGACGGATGCTCTAACTCATTTGGCCATCCCGTCTGGTCTCACTATGAAGGAATATAACGTAATGTAAGATGAAGCAAAAGTTTACTACTATGACTACAAAGGAATAGCACTAAAAACTCGCCATGAGTGCGCACTGTCACAAGTATCCTGATATGACCTTAGATGTTGCCAGGATGTAAAAGTCCAACAATTAACGAACATCCCCTTTTAGATAAGCGGATGGGATTTAGCTAAGAGTGGCAAATGCAGTGGCGACGGAGGACTACTTGGGCATGCCAACACTTCTCTTCACCGTTCCAACCAGTGGTCCACGACTGGTTTATCACAGGCTGTGGTATGTGTTGTCCTGTCTGTGCGAAAGTGCATACAAAAGATCCCTTGCTGCTTATTGGAAAGAGTAGCTTATGAGGCAGCAGTGGGTTTCCTCCAAAGAAATATGTCAGAATGACAAAATCAATGTGCTCCAGAGGCGTGGTTAAATAAAACAAACGTTACTTCCTTTTGCTAGCACGTCACATGACTATGTGACAGTGATTCTACAAATGAGTGATGACATGACACAAGTTCCTCTCCAGCTGATCCTTCTTATTCATGATGTTATAATAATAATAATAATAATAATAATAACATATTTATTTCCACATGATCAATGTACACACAAGTTGATATTCATGTAAGTAATTTTTTCACAGATAGATGTTAAATGTTCCTCTGAACTAAAACACCGATAAACATGCAAAGCGGGTCTTTCTTGCCTTGGGTGTCTATGTTAGTGTCTTTTTTTTCTATTTTTGTGTGTGATGGATGTATTTATGCTGCCCTAATGGTTAAGTCTAATGACTTGTTTTCGCCACGAGACAGTAATATTCTTGTGACTCTCCTTCTTGTTATCACTTTCAGTTGTGTAGCTAACTACTGCTTGCATTCTTTCTCTGTTTGTAAGCATTCTCCCACATCCCCCAAACATCTGTGAGTTTGTTTGTTCTACAATCGGATAATTGTTTGGTTACCAATAGTTAATTTCTCTGAATGTCTTCACCTTGCTGTGTTTCTGGTCATTAGGTTTTCATTTTAAATTTTAAAGTTTACCACTTGTATGCATCATACCTAGCATCTATACCCTCTAAAACTTTACTTTAATTATCAGTGTATTTTCTATTTATTTATTTATCTATCTTTCTTTTACTTTTTTAATTCATTTTATGTGTTGTTGTCATTAGTCTAGCAGCGCATTTAGCTCTCTTTTGATTAATTTGTTATATGTTTCTACTGTCCCTGTACTTCTTTCTTCTACTCCCAGTGTATTCTATTCCCTTGCCTTCATGTACTCGGCTATGCTGTTCGTTTGTTTGGAGTATATGTCCTGGCATCATCAAAGGTCATAAGATACTAACTTCAAATTAAACAAGGTACATAATAACGATCAATCTTAAGGCCCAGTCAATCTACAAATACACAGGCACCGGACGTGCATGTGCAGAAGACCGTGCGTTCCAATCCCAGAGGAGTCAAACCAATGACTTACAAATTTGATATCTGTTGCAACCTAGCCTGGCGCTGGGCACTAATAGGATAGAACACGGACTGGTTAGCATAGTATCCAGATATTGTGACTGTGCAGGATATCGGGTCATTGTGCCAGCATCGGGACAGCACTATCAAGTTGCAATGGGACAGCATTATCAAGTTGCCGTGAGTGTGCACTGTCACAAGTCAGTCCCGGTGTTGCGGTTTCCCAGGCACACCAGTTTGCAAGGGACACATCCATTCAAATGCACTGTTAATGGCCGTGAGCAAATCTTCATACAGAAGAAGTCAAATATCTCTCAAATTACACCATCTAGAAACAAATCGCTTGGTACACATATAGAAAACATCTTTACCAAAAAGACTATATTAAATTTATAAGGTTAGGTTTTTTGATTTCTATTAATTTTGAATAAAACTAACGTTTTGCACTGCGCATACCGTCAAACTCAAGGCAGTGTCAATGGTCATGAGCAATGTTCATACAGAAAATACAGAAGAAGTCAAATATCTCTCAAATTACACCATTTAGAAACAAATCGTTTGGTACACATATAGAAAATATCTTTACCAAAAACATTATATTAAATTTATAAGGTTAGTGACGATGCTGTTCGATTTTGACGCATGTGCATAAGCGATGTGTCCCTGGCAAACTGGTGTCCCTGGCAAACCGCAACACCGGTCCTGATATGACCTTAGATGTTGCTGCGACGTAAACCGACAAACAAACAAACAAACAGAACTGTTGTTGAGAGATATTTCGCTCGAACCTGATACCCTAATGTACTTTCTGTGTGACTGACGGTGGACAGACTTGTCGCAATGGCTCCATACAAACATTACCTTTAAACTGACTGGCAAAGACATTGTAGTTAACTTAACCCAGTCCACTCCATTCCACTCGCCGCCATGTATAACCTGGTGAGTCCCCAATCACTGTATCATGTGACCTACATAGATAAGTACGATGCCATGTATAACCTGGTGAGCCCCCAATCTATCACGTATCCTACATACATAAGCATGATGTCATGTATAACCTGGTGAGTCCTAGAGTAAAGATTCACCAGGTACTTGTAGTACACGAGGTGAAGACCAGCCTTATATAAATACGGGCGAAAATATCGTTAGTATGGAACAAGAAGTAGATTCCCTGGCACCAGTGTCAAATGGTTACTTATATGGGTCACTCTCCTGAAAACTGGTCAGCATGAGATGGGATTTTAAAACATCAATAAAAACCTTCCTACTTATTTGTTTCCTTATACTTTTCATATTCATGTTCAGATTTGATGAAAGAAATAAGGGAAATAAAATAAAACTGTGTGCAACTTGGGTCTTTTTAGTTATGAACTGTTTTTGTACCAAAAAACCCCATTTTACAGTCAGCCATTTGTAACATGACATATGGGACGTGGTTGAATCCTTATTAACATCTTGTATTGCATTGATATATCAAACAAAACAGTTCCCAAATCAAAGAGGAAGTATGTATTAATATGTATGTATGCTTAAATTTAAAAAAAAAAAAATGTAATGTCTTCAGAAATAACATTACAAATTTCTGTCACACGTGTAACCATGGTGTCTGGATGCCACACAAATATTGTACACTAATTATTCAGTGAATAAGGCATGACTGGGAATTACTTTTTTTTATCAATATAAGCACTGGATATTTCTGTATATTATGCCACGATTAATATGCTTCTAAGTATGATATCATTTAATTCTGATTAGATATTTATTAAGCAGACTGTGTGGTGTCCTAAACATGTGTTACACGTGTGACGCACATGTTATACTGCCATAAGAGATATCTTATTCATGGACTACACCTTTATTTTTTATCTCATCAATTTATATTTTACATAGATGTAAAGGGGAGATTTCCAGCTTTCATTTGCAACCAAAAAATGTAAAAAATTCAAATATTAAATTTTAACTCTCCATGTGACACTTCTGGCCAGTTTTCAGGAGAGTGACCCATATCAGAACAGAGTTGGTGAAATGAGAGAAAATGCAAAAAGACAAGATGGCGGCCAGAGAACGCCGTCGATTTCACTTTTAAATTACATTAAAGTATATGTTTTATTATATTTTCCAACTCAAAATGAAGACATATACAAAGAATAAATGTTGCTTCTTGATTGTGAAATTAGACTCTCATAAAGACTGAGTTTATTACCCCGATTTTTCGACCGTTTTTATATAAGGCTGGTTTTCACCCCTGTACTGGAAGAGTCCCCACTCACAATATCATGTGATCTACATACATAAGCATGATGCATGTGAAGTGGGCGAGACTGCTCGACCGCATTTTGCGCGGGCTCGAATTTTGCGCGGGCGCACATTTTGCCCAGGCGCGCATTTTGCGCGGGCGCACATTTTGCGAGGCAGGGTTCCCTGCTGTAAAGCGTTGCTTGGATACGTCGATTGTGACTATCCTAGCAACGATAGAAGTTCGGGCGTTCGGGGCCAGACCCGGCGGACGTGTTTCTACACGCTCCGTCATTTTCCACCGATATTTAGGCTTTTTAGGGTCAAAATTCTAAACTAAATTATAGAAACAACACGGGAGGGAACGGGAGACCTTCGTTACTATTTATGTTGGTATCCTTGTTAGTCTTTGGTTAAGAATAAATCGTGAGCTCTTGTAAAGGTGAATCAGGACGTTCCTTGCATTCTTTCCTATCCTCCAGTCTTATTGTAGATTAACCGCTATGGAACCTATATTCGATTGCTTTCTATGAACTGAGAGGCCTTAAGCCTAAGTCGGCCTTCTGCAAGTAATGCACCCCTCTGCGGGAATCTAATAACTGACGTATTTACAGAATTAACATAGTGTTACTTTTAGGCTAGAACCACGACACATAAGGTAAATTAAACAGTAGTGACAGCGGCAGCAACTCGTGCTGGACTGCGCATATTTGGATTCATTTAGTAACATTCATAATATCTCTAACGACGGCGGCGGCAGCCAGTAGTTGAAATAACCTAATATAAATACACTTTAGGTCGATAAATGCGCACGGTGGCAAATCTAGTATTTAGACGATACTCTGGCTGGCGCCTACAGTACGGGACGGACACCGACGACGGAATACGCGCAGGCGGGCGGTAAGGCTACGACGGCGGCGGCGGCGGCGGGCCAAGGAAATTCACATGGAAACAATTAATTATATTAACACGTTAGGCTCGCCTTAAGCGGGGGTGGAATAGCCCGACGGTTAAACTTGGGGGCTTGACCGGGATCTACACGGGGGAAGCCGAGAAATAACTAGCTTCATCGTGGGAACTGGCTATTGTTATTTCCTTCCCCTGGGGAAGATGAGAAATAACTGGTTTCAACCCTGGAAATGGCCACGTTATTTTCTTCCATTAGTTACTAGCAATCGTACTATAGTCGGGTATTGGTGTCCGTTGAAGTTATTTTTCAAGAGTGATGTGGATGACGGGGGATATTTGGAAACCCAGATCGATCAGGCTACGACAAGGTCAGCCCTGGTGAGGATCCTATGAATCGTAGGATATTTTGTAGATGTAATAGCTCGGGAATACCCTTTGTACTCTGTGCCATGCAGACCCCATGGTACTTGTAGTATGAAGAGTGCACCTTTGAGAGTTGCTGGCTAAATCGGGATAGGGATATTACTAAAACTGACTTTCATGGTTGACACTGCTATTTCATAGCTAGGCCTGTAAACTGTTGTATAACCTATTAGAAATTGTTTTTGTGTAAACCAAAAGCGGACTTCCTTCGGGAATTTCCGGCTTTGGTTACAATGTAGTCATTGTATAGTAGTCATTGTCTAGTAGTCAAGGTGTGAATTTTTGGAGAGAAAGGGGACCCTGTCGTTGGAGCTGTATACATTTAGGGTAACGTTGTCTGTAGCGAATTCCAAATACCCTTCACTTTTAGCGTACGGTGTGATACGGACTTGAGATAGGGATATTACTATGGTAACGCCGGCCAGAGTACTTTTGAGGCTGTAATGAGTTTACGGTATAGGCTACTGGTAGAGGAGAAATATTGAGCTAGCTTTCATCGCGGGAACTGGGCTAGGGAATTTTCTTTCAGGGGTTAGTAGTACATGTGTGGTCAGAAGTGTCAAAATGGTGGAGTGTGTTATAAAGGGTTGTGATATTGGATGGTGTGCAATGGTACAGATGACAAGTGGCTAGTGGAGTTTCTTTCATTGCCAGACTGACTGGCAGGGTATTCAGCTACGACAGGGTCAGTATTTTTAGTTTGGCCGGTACCAGAATTGAAGGTCGATTCTGGTAGTTTCAATTTTATCAAGTAATGATTCAAAACTGTTTTTGAAGGAATTTAAGTACAAACATGTTTCTTGTGAAATACTGAAATTGTTGACCAGAGAGCTGGCTTGTCTCAAATCGAAAAATTACACAACGAGAAGGAAGTATGCGGTGCCTCGCATTCCACGCCATATAGTCGTGGATCAAGCGGGGTCGCGATTATGCTTATTATTTGTTGCTACAGCCGCGAACCCTGGTAGTCTCTCCCACTTTTCCTTACTTAGACGAACATCAGTTCCTGTTGTTCGTCTGGGGAGGCTGTGAAGTGGGCGAGACTGCTCGACCGCATTTTGCGCGGGCTCGCATTTTGCGCGGGCGCACATTTTGCCCAGGCGCGCATTTTGCGCGGGCGCACATTTTGCGAGGCAGGGTTCCCTGCTGTAAAGCGTTGCTTGGATACGTCGATTGTGACTATCCTAGCAACGATAGAAGTTTGGGCGTTCGGGGCCAGACCCGGCGGACGTGTTTCTACATGCTCCGTCGTTTTCCACTGATATTTAGGCTTTTTAGGGTCAAAATTCTAAACTAAATTATAGAAACAACACGGGAGGGAACGGGAGACCTTCGTTACTATTTATGTTGGTATCCTTGTTAGTCTTTGGTTAAGAATAAATCGTGAGCTCTTGTAAAGGTGAATCAGGACGTTCCTTGCATTCTTTCCTATCCTCCAGTCTTATTGTAGATTAACCCCTATGGAACCTATATTCGATTGCTTTCTATGAACTGAGAGGCTTAAGCCTAAGTCGGCCTTCTGCAAGTAATGCACCCCTCTGCGGGAATCTAATAACTGACGTATTTACAGAATTAACGTAGTGTTACTTTTAGGCTAGAACCACAACACATAAGGTAAATTAAACAGTAGTGACAGCGGCAGCAACTCGTGCTGGACTGCGCATATTTGGATTCATTTAGTAACATTCATAATATCTCTAACGACGGCGGCGGCAGCCAGTAGTTGAAATAACCTAATATAAATACACTTTAGGCCGATAAATGCGCACGGTGGCAAATCTAGTATTTAGACGATACTCTGGCTGGCGCCTACAGTACGGGACGGACACCGACGACGGAATACGCGCAGGCGGGCGGTAAGGCTACGACGGCGGCGGCGGGCCAAGGAAATTCACATGGAAACAATTAATTATATTAACACGTTAGGCTCGCCTTAAGCGGGGGTGGAATAGCCCGACGGTTAAACATGTATAACCTGGTGAGTCCCCACTGACTATATCATGTGACCTACATAGATAAGCACTGACAACGTGGTCAAACCTAGATAAAAGATTCACCCCATACTTGCAGTACAGGGGTGAAAACCAACCTATTAGAAAAACGGGCAAAGAATTTCGACATGACACGGAAATTAATTGAGCTGGTAAATTCTTAATTTAAGATTCAAAATATATTCTTCACATAAATCTTCATATTTACCCGGTACTTTTGATTTGAAATATATAATAAAACATGTAGTTTAAGGAATTTAACAAATAAAACCGACAGCATTTTATCTCCGCCATCTTGTCTTATTGCATTCTCTCCCATTTCATCAATACTGTGACGATATGAGTAGCGATTTGATACTGGAGCCAGAGTTTCTACTTCCTGTTCCATACTAAAGCAGTTTTCGCCAGCTTTTACATAGGGTGTGTGTTCACCGCTCTGCTGGATGTACGGGGTGAATCCTTTATCTAGGTCAAACCCAGCCTACTTTTATAGCTCATCATCCAAGCATTACCCCTCCCCTTCCTTTGTTGCGTTGTTGGTGAATGTGTTTATTCATGCGTACATATATGTGCTCGGCATTAATAAGATAGGGCAAGGACTGGTTAGCTCAATGTCAGGATAATGTGACTGAGTGAGATACCGGCTCATGGTGCCGACAGCCTGATTTCCCAGTGGTGCAGCACTTCAAAGTCGCCCTGAGTACATACTCTCACAAGTTGCTACCGGTCCTGATATGACCTTAGATGTTGCCAGGACGTAAACTTCTAACAACCAACCATTTAATGCAGCAACAAATGCTTAGTATCGATGTTTGTTTGTTGTTTAACATCTCAGCAACATCTAAGGTCATATCAGGACGCATATCGACGTGTGACAGTGCACACTCGTGGCAACTTTATAGTGCTGGCACACTGGGAGACCAGGTCACCATGACCAGGACCTGATATCCCACTCAGTCACATTATCCGAGCATGGAGATCCAGTCCTTGACCTATCCTAATAATGCTGAGCGCCAGGCTATGAAGCAACAAGTCTCAATTTGTAAATCATTGGTTTGACTCAACCTGGGTTTGAACCCATGAATCCATGGGTTCAGATCCCCCGATCTCCCAAAACAAGAGACAGACGCTCAACTCATTCGGCCATCCCGTCTGGTTTTTCCTCCAAGGAATACATGGTAAAAATCATGTGACCAGAGCATTAAGACAGATACTTTTTGACTGATCAACTTGGGAAGGGCTTTATGAAAGCTCAGGTAAGGCATTTTAATAAAAGCTTCTTTGATTTAATATTTGCTTTGATTCCCTACGTGTAACACTGTTTTAATGTAAATAACATATCATACCCCTTCACCTCTGTAATAAAAAATCCTCAAGTTCCTAAAAATAACTGGGTGATATTGCCTCTTGTAATTTTAGCTATTTTTTTGTGACTTCAATTTCGCTGTCAGTTGGCGTAAGTCTAAACATTTCAAAAGTGCATCAGCGATGGATCTTGCCATCATTTGACATGGATCTAACCGCTTTGGAATTTCATGTAAATTTTCAATGTAGGCATGTGAATGTGATTGACAAGACTGACAGAATAGATACCCCTAGTCTGTTTGCCATGAATATGACCGTTACTGGTGACAAGGCGTTAATCCATCAGCAATCATTATTATTGGAGCACTGGGACATCAACACCACACCGATACATATTTATTCAAAAGAGACCCACCCCCTGTGATGCTCAAGCCCTGCAACATCTGCAGTTGGGTTTTAAAATAAGAAGAAATAAAAACCAAGTTTAATT
The DNA here is from genome assembly GCA_030323885.1 of Branchipolynoe longqiensis. NCBI lineage: Eukaryota > Metazoa > Annelida > Polychaeta > Phyllodocida > Polynoidae > Branchipolynoe > Branchipolynoe longqiensis. The sequence goes on from CM059199.1 coordinate 8,742,385, forward strand.
TAATTATGCATGCATTCATCGTGGACTTATATCAGCGTTGGCGATCAAAGAATGTACACAGAGCCAATATTGGCCTAGCTAGAGACACTAATTATAAAGGCTCCAATACATACGGAGTTAATTGGTTTGACTTAATGTTATCTAAGCCCAGCTACCCGCATGTAATGAGGGACTGGCTGGGAGTTGTACTAATTGTTCATCAGTATGTGGGGTGGTATTGACATTGGAGCCTTACAGGTAAAGCTTGTTTTATTTAACGACGCCTCTAGAGCACACTGAGTTGTATCATTGGCTATTGGACGTCAAACATATGGTCATTCTGACATGTTTCTTTGGAAGAAACCCTTTGCTGCCACATAGGCTACTCTTTCCGATAAGCAGCAAGAGGTATTTTATATACACTTTCCAACAGACAGGACAACACACACCACAGTCTTTGATGAACCAGCTGTGGACCACTCGTTGGAACGGAAAATAGCCCAAACTGCAAGTGGGTCCATGAAGCAGGATCGATAGGATGACCCACACCGTTACAGCCTCGGTCTGAGTTTGGTGATCATGTAGTTCGGATAGGCAAAGGGTGTAGCATCTTTTTTGTTGGAGTTTAACATCCTGGTAACATCTACAATTCAGCGTGCATACACCTGTGAAGATATGGAATCCAAGGCTATTTCAAGGCTTTTCAAGGCTGTTTTTGATGGTAATTTGGATTTCAGGGGGGGGGGGGGGAACAACAGCGAATGGCGATTTCAGACTAATTTAGATCAGTAGCGATAGTTTAATGAAATTCATTGCTTTTCAAGACTAAGTACCCAAAATAGGTTAAATTCAAGGCTTTTCAAGGTCTTGAGATGGGGCAAATGGAGATCGAGACTGTTCAAGACTTGTCAGGCCCCATACAGACCCTGTACATCATATCAGCATGGGCACTGACTTGTGACAATGCACGCTCATTGTGCTTTTATAGTGCTGCCCCACTTGGAGACCTGGAATCATGACCTTATTTCCTGCTCAGTCACGTTATTTGGACTTTGAGCTAACCAGCCCTTACCCTATCCTATTAATGCCAGGTGGCAGGTAAGGTAGCGACAAGTATCAATTTTGTAAGTCATTGTTTTGACTCAGCTGGGTTTTTCAAACTCAGGACCTTCTGCACAGGAAGCCCGCGCTCTGACCGATTTGGCCCCTGCATCCAGTGTGTAGCATTGGGATTGCTACACTCTCGTAATGCGTTTGAGTCAAATATTGGTTCCCTCATCTCGCAGTGAGGCAGCACTATAAAGGCACCATGAACAACCTCAACAAAGGGCACAGTCGCTGCCCACACCAACCCTCATGCTCCATAAAAATAGTGCTTTCTGTAATATCTGATATAAACACCAGGATGGTTGGTTAGTTGTTGGAGTTTTACGTTCTGGCCACATATATGGTCATATCAGGACGGGACAAAGAGCAAGTTACCAATGAGGAAGTCCATGCCAAGAATCGGCATGGCAATTGGAAGATCTCATAATTTTTTTATTTTTTTATTGAAGATTTATACTGCCTATCATGGATAAGTCTGAATAGACTTGTTTTCACCATTAGACAGTTTGTCGATAGAAAGCCTGGGCCTACACTTTTACCGACCCAAGGGATTTTTAACCTCCCACACCATACAGACATGGTATGAGAGCAATGGCCTTTGATAATGCTGTAAGTTATACACAGTGGTGGAAATCCAAATTGGCAGAGATGGGGGGCACAGGGAATCGAATCACCAACCTTGAGATTTAGGAGTCCGACCTAGAAAAAAGTCAGACACTCTAACCACTCCGCCACAGAGAACACCACAATGATCGTAAAGAGATGCAAACTGCAGGGGTATGGTCATGTTACCCATTCATCAGGGGCTGGCCGAAAGGGGGATGGGGGAGGAGGGAGGTGGGTGGCGGGAGGGGGATGAGGGAGGAGTAATGGGGAGCAGGGCAGGGGGGAGGATTTGGAGGGGGGAGGGGAGGGGTAGGAGGAGGGGGAGGAGGGACGGCGGATGTTGGAGGAGGGGGAAGAGGGGAAGAACGGGGAGGATGGGGAGGAGTGGAGGAGGGGGAGGAAGGGGGAGGGGGAGGAGGGGGAGGAGTGCGAGGTGGGGGAGATGGGGGAGGTGGGGGAGGTGGGGGAGGAGGGGAGGAGCTGGAGGGGGGAGGAGGGGAGGCGGACCGTGCAGTGCCGATATGGCCTTAATTGTTGCCAGGGCGTAAAACTCCAACAACCAACGGTCATATCGGGACGGTACCGACTTGTAACAGTGTGCACTCATGGCAACTGCATAGTGCTGCCCCACCAGGAGACTAGCACACCATCACCATAACCAGATATCCCACTCAGTCACATTATACTGACACTGAGCCAACCAGTCTTTGCCTTATCCTAATAATGCCGAGCACCTGACGAGGAAGTGATACGTATAAATTATTATGCCATTGGTTTGACTCGACCAGGGTTGGAACCCGTGCGATCGAATCCCACGATCTACCAAAACGGGAGACGGACTCTCAACTCATTGGGACATCCCGTCTGGTGGGCGAGCTGGTCAATCAGGTATAATATTGAACACCAATATATATTTCTTTGTGTGTGTGATGAATGTATTTAGATATGCAATACAAATATGAACCTATATACGCTGCTCTAATTTGTCTACAATACCACAATAACTTCCTATTATCAGTGTACACTGATAATATTCTCGAATCTCCTTCTAACCAAACCAAACTGATAATGATCCTTTTCAGGTTTCAGTGAATACAAAAAACCCACCAGTATCGCTTAATGACAAGAGTGTCTTCTGTAATATAACTAATTCTAACCGAAATGTGTACGGGCAGATTTGTGATCATATTGATCTGGCATGATAGAAGATGACTGGTATACAAGATCACATTGATCTTATTGTATTGTAGGCAGGGGCGTAGCTAGACCGTTAACGATGTGTACTCCTAATTTTGGCAGGGGTTTTAGGGGGCCGCTTAAGCTTAAGCTGGCGGATTTTACACATTTTAGACTTGAGTTTTCAACACTCCGGACTACTACATGCCTCCTGTCTCTCTCTCTTTATTATTTTTTAATTTAATTTTTTTTGGACAAAACGATGTGGACGTTTTGGCGTACGCGTACGCCTAGCTACGCCCCTGGTAGGATTGTATCGACCCCCTCCCAGCGCCACCCCCCCATCACCCACGCCTATTCATCCCCACTCCTAACCCGGTACCTACCCTTACAACCACAACCACCACCACAACCACAATCACAACCACAACCACAACCACATCCACCACTACCCACGTACTCACCCACACACACCCACGTACCCACCCACACACACCCACGCACGCACCCTCGCAAGGCCAAATATGATTCGATACATGTTGTTGTTGTTGGTACATTAGTTCTTTAAGCATGGGAAATTTCAGTCGCAGATGACTGGTCTTCCTCATTCCACTGCTCCTTGCCCTATCATATTAATGCCGAGCATCTGGCTAGGAAGTAACAAGTGTCAATTTTTAAGTCATTGGTTTGACTCGACCAGGATTCGAAGCCACGATCCCACGATCTACCAACATGGGAGATGGACGCTCTAACTCATTCGACCATCCCGTCTGGTTTCATTTATTAAAGCGGAAGTATTACATTTATCGATCCTATAGGATCTATATGTATACGTCCTATACGGCCTATGTGTATATGTCATATACGGCCTGTGTGTATATGGCATATACAATGTATATGATATATACCAAATATACGATATATGCCTACGATATATGTGATATATGAGATATATGCGATATATACAATATATGAGTACATATAGTACATGAAGAATTCAGGCGCAAAAGCACGTAAACGCCAATCCAAAAACGTAATTTAAATCAAAGATTTTTACCAGATCGGGGGATCCGTACCCATGGGTTTGTGAGTTCAAAGTCTTGTCGAGTCAAACCAATGACTTAAAAATGCGTACTTGTCGCTTCCTAGCCAAGCGCTCGGCATTATTAAGATAGGAAAAGGACTGGTTGGCTCAGTGGCAGGATAATGTGACTGAGTGGGATGTCAGGTCTTGGTGCTGGTGGCCTGGTCTCCCAGTGGGGCAGTATTATAAAGTTGCCTTGAGTGTGCGCTGTCACAAGTCGGTACCTGTCCTGATGTGACCTTAGATGTTGCTATGACGTAAAACAATAACACACACAACCTATTCGTGCTATACATATACGTCCTATCAAAGGCTGTGATATGTGTTTTCCTGTCTGTGGGAAAGTGCATATAAAAGACCCCTTGCTGCTTATCGGAAAGAGTAGCCTATGTGGCGGCAGCGGGTTTCCTCCAAAGAAATATGTCAGAATGACCATATGTTTGATGTCCAATAGCCGATGATAACAATAAATGTGCTCTAGAGGCATCATTAAATAAAACAAACTTTCCTAAGCCGTAACTATGGACGACTAGTGGCTCCACCTTCCTTAACTTAACCTTAACACTGCCTAAATGTGCATGTCACCACCTGGTGGATCCTATAGACATGATCGACTTCTTGCAATCTAGCCTTGGCTGCCCCATCATGAACTTTCTATCACCTGTAGTGTTGCTGCGAGATGGGCGCCCCCTAGCGTAATATGTGTGCTTATGCCAGCATCAGCCACACATATTAAGTTTTGAATCATTCACCACCAGCACTTGAAACAGACAACACGTACTAGAACAACCACAATATTTGTTAGCCTCCAAAGAAGTTTGTTTTATTTAACGATTCCTCTAGAACACATTGATTTTCATCATCTGCTATTGGATGTCAAACATATGGTCATTCTGACATATTTTTTGGAGGAAACCCACTGCCTCCACATAGGCTACTCTTTGCGGTAAGCAGCGAGGAGTCTTTTATGTGCACTTTCCCATAGACAGGCCTTTGATGAACCAGTTGTGGACCACTGGTTGGAAACAAAAATAGCCCAAACTGCAAATGGGTCCACCAAGTTTTTGAGCCTCCCACTCAACCCAACTATCATAAGACTAGAACAATAGGGTTAAAGCATCTGGTAAATTGAACTGACTGTTTATCACTCTAATCTTGCATAGAAACTATTGTAACTACTCGTCAAGCCAAAACTAAATGTCAATATAAATATGTGTCGGTCTCGTTTTGCTCAATTAAGCAGTAAATGGGTGATATGGCACTTCCAACTTGAGTGTGTTTGTGTGTATTGAATATGGTGAAGCTGAGATTGATCCACACCTTAGGTTACGTGAACCATCAGAAACTACACATTTGGGGAATTATGCTTTAAATATAAATGTTATTATTAAATTCAGTTTCAAATCCAATCCATTTGCAGCATGCAATTTTCTCATGACAACCGGCTGGTATTTGCTAAATAACCGATATTGAATTTAAATACGAAATGTGTTTGATTAATAATTATGAATGGCTTTCTAAAATATAGACTGCCGTGCTGTTATTAAATCCCCAAATGATGGTTCATGTTTGCGCGGAGTGAAGAGGGGGGAGGGATAAGGGAGGAGATAGGAGAGAGGAGGGGCGAGAGACGAGAGAGGAAAGGGAAGAGATTAGGAAGGAACGAAGAGGGAGGTGGTAAGAGGGAGGAGGGAGGAGGGAAGAGGGAGGAAGGAAGAGGGAAGAGGGGAGAGGGAAGAGGGGGGAGGGGAGAGGAAGGAGGCAAGAGGAAGGAGGCAAGAGGGAAGAGGGAAGAGTGAAGAGGGAGGAGGGAAGAAGGAATAGGGAGGAGGGAAGCGGGAGGAGGGAAGAGGGAGCAGGGATGAGGGAAGAGGGAGGAGGGAGGAGGGAAGAGGGAGGAGGGGAGAGGGAAGAGGGAGGAGGGAACAGGGGGGAGGGAACAGGAAGGAGGCAAGAGGGAAGAGGGAAGAGGGAGGACGGAGGAAGGAATAGGGAGGAGGGAAGAGGGAGAGGGAAGAGGGAGCAGGGATGAGGGAAGAGGGAGGAGGGAGGAGGGAAGAGGGAGGAGGGGAGAGGCAAGAGGGAGGACGGAAGAGGGAAGAGGGGAGAGGGAACAGGAAGGAGGCAAGAGGGAAGAGGGAAGAGTGAAGAGGGAGTAGGGAGGAAGGAATAGTGAGGAGGGAAGCGGGAGGAGGGAAGAGGGAGCAGGGACGAGGGAAGAGGGAGGAGCGAGGAGGGAAGAGGGAGGAGGGGAGGAGGGAAGAGGGGGGAGCGAACAGGAAGGAGGGAAGAGGGAAGAGGGAAGAGGGAGGAGGGAGGAAGGAATAGGGAGGAGGGAAGAGGGAGCAGGGATGAGGGAGCAGGGATGAGGGAAGAGGGAGGAGGGAGATGAGAGAGGAGGGAGAAGAGAGAGGAAGAGGGAGGAGAGGAAATAGGAGGGATAAGAGAAGTAAAGGGAGAGATGAGAGAGGGACGAGAGAGGAAAGAGAGGAGAAAGGTAGGGCGGAAGAGGGAAGAGGGAGGAGGGAGGAAGGAGGAGGCAGGGCGGATGGCGGATGAGGGAAGAAAAAATGGGAGAGAGGAGAGAGGAGAGAGGATGGACGAGAGAGGAAAGAGGAGATTAGGGAGGAACGAGGAGGGAGGAGGGAAGAGGGAGAAGGGAAGGAGGGGGGAAGGATGAGGGAGGAAGGAAGATATAGTGAGGAGAGGGAAGAGGGGCAGGGATGAGAGCGAGGGGAGAAAGCGAAGGGATGAGGTAAAAAGGCAAGAGAGGGGAGGGGAGGGGAGGGGAGGGGAGGAGGGTGGGGGGAAGAGAGGGGTGGATGAGTGAAGAGAAAGAGGAGGATGGAGGAGGGGGAGATGGCAGAGAGGGAAGCGAGGACAGAGGGGGAGGACGGAGGAGGAGGGAGGAGGGAAGAGGAGGGAAGAGGAGGAGGTAGGAAGGAGGAAGGAAGGACGAAGGAAGAGGGAGGAGGAAGGAAGGAGGAAGGAAGAGCCAATGAAGAAAGGAGGAAGAAGGAAGGAACAAGGAAGGAATGAAGGGGAAATGAAGAGGCAAGGAATAGACAAGGAACAAGGAAGGAAGGAAGGAAGAAGGAAGGAAGAAGGAAGGAAGGAGGCAGAAAGGGAGATGGAAGAAGGACGGAAGAAGGAAGGAAGAAGGAAGGAGGGAAGGAGGGAGGAAGGATGAAGGGAGGAGGGAAGGAAGGAGGAAGGAAGATGGAAGAAGGGAGGAAGAAAGAAGGAATGAAGGGGAAATTAAGCAAGGAAGAAGGAATGAAGGCAGAAGGAAGGAGGAAGATAGGAAGAAGGAAGGAAGAATGAAGGGGATTGAAGAGGCATGGAATAGGCAAGGAAGAGGCAAGGAAGAAGGAAGGAAGAAGGAAGGAAGAAGGAAGGAGGGAAGGAGGGAGGAAGGAAAATGGAAGAAGGTTGAAGGAAGAAGGAAGGAAGAAGGAAGGAAGGAAGGAAGGAAGAGGGAAGGAAGAAGGAAGGAAGAAAGGAAGCAAGGAAGAAGGAAGGAGGGAGGAAGGAAGGAAGATGGAGGAATGAAAAGGGAATAGAGTGATGAGAGGAAAGGGAGGAGGAAGGAAGGAATTAAGGAAAGAAGGAAGTAGGGACGAAGGTTGAGCAAATACAGAGGAGAGAGAGTGGAGATGGCGAGCAGGCGGGAGTGCAGAGAATGAGGTTAAGCGAGCGAGCAGCTCAAAGTAGCAACTAAACAACAAACCGCCGTCTATTCCCGGAGGATGGCCAGATGCATTGTGGGAATTAATGCCAATTTTTCCAACATCTCCGTGCCCTGGGCTCAGCCTGCTGCTGCTGTTGCTGCCGCCCAGTGCTATGCTGGTGCCGGTGTCACAGTTTGAGAGGGTATCCGGTTTAAGACGGGCAGTCTCGCAATGCGCATGCGTGAGGACCGTTTCACGCGGATTTGGAAGTCTGTACCAAAGTGGAAGTCAAACAGCATTTCTGCAGGATTGAGATTTTACCCACGTTTAATAAATTATATGAGTATACTGGCACTCAGCCAAAAGGTCCAAAAAAGGATGTGAGAAAACTAAAGAACCAACTGAAGACACACTACTGGGATGCAGACAGTATGTAATAATGTTTGTCATAATAAAATACAGTATTATTCCACTTTGGTACAGACTTGCAAATTCGCCTGAAACGGTCCTCATGCATGCGCACTATGAAAAGGCCCGTTTTAAACCGGGTACCCTCTCAAACTGCGACACCGGCCAGCCAGTTGTCTTGACCTTACACAACTGCTCCTAATGTCATTGCTAATTTAAGGCCTAGCATGCATGGAGTGGGCCTGCGCCACAAACAATTAGACATGCATAACGTTGGCAAATGCATAGTGACGCAGATACTAATGTTGGTGGTAAAAGCATGCAATTATGCAAATAGTGACGCAGACACTAAAGTTGCTGGCAAAAGCATGAAATTATGCATAGTGTAGCACATACTAAAGATATATATGAATAATATTAATTTCCCAATAAAAAAACCTACATATTCAACTTAGATAGTGGCGCACTTATTAAAGTTGCATAGTCCAATGGTTTTGACTTTCTGTCATTTTCTGAGATAAATAGATGAGGTCAATCATTATAATCTATCTTCCTTTAGTTTGAAGTAACTTATATTTTAATGGCTAATTTCTTTTAGATATTTGAAGTGCAAACAGGCCAAAATAATGTTGGCAAGCATGCAAAAACTCTGACACCATAGGCTTCTGCAGTACCAGCTTCTATTAAATTGCCTCAGTATTCCCTTCTAAAATGAAGACAATTGTTTAATAAGTGCACCAATATCTAAGTGCCTGTCACACTATGCCTATGCCAGATCGAGCAACGGACAGAATTGACTAGTCCGGTGGTGTTCAGGCATGATAAGTATCAAAATGTAATAAAATGTGTCAATGTGTTGCGATATCAGGTCAAAGGCCGCCAAATGAACGGACATGAAACGGACATGAAACAGACATGAAACAGACATGAAACAGACATGAATGAGCTAATGGATGAAACAAACTCAAACCGGACAAGAACCGTAGACGTCAATCCGGCGGAATCCGTTCCAAGTTTTGTGCATGTTCAAAACTTGCATGAACACAAACTGGACTTTGCCGGATATCAACAGACTTTGTTTGGTTTCCTTCCGTTTCCCCCAATCCGGTGATGTGTGACAGAGCCTTTAGACATGTGGAATCAAATCTAGCTAATTGTCTTGGTTTTGAAAAGTTGATGTTTTCACCGGACTAGGCAGCTTTAAGTATGTTCCGCTACATAGAAGGGAAAACTAAGCCAGACAAGGTGGTGACAAGTATCGGTTTTATAAGTCATTGGATTGACTCAGCCAGGAATCCAACTCCTGACCTTCCTTCCGCACTGGAAGCCTGCGCTCTACCGATTCGGCCACCACGGGCAGGCGGAGGAGGCGGAGGAGCCTGGGGGCGGGAGGCGGAGGGGGGAGGGCGCGGAAGCATGGGAGGTTGGGGAAAGGGGAGGGAGGGGAGGGAAGGGGAGGGGAGGGAAGGGAGCGGAAGAAGGAGAAGTTTGAAGAAAGGGGAAACATATAGTCCCAGAGCTCATACATATTTATTTTACCCAGAGAGTGCATTATTACGTTTTGATGATTGTTTCTAAGGTAGAATGTTATGCTGAATTAAAAAATGCCCGTCTTACAAAAACCAGGTGTTGGATCACTTCAGAATTTGACTTTAATGAGGAGTACCCTCCTTGAAATTGCTAATTTTCTGCATTTCCAAAAGAAATATCAATACTTTCAGTATTATCACTTGATTACTTCTAAATGTTGATCTTTTCATGAGAAAATAATGGTAATGGTGGCTGCTGGCCATCTGCAATTCCAAGATGGCTGATTACTAAGATGAAAAACACCCAATATTTTCTATCTCTGGATATTTCCCACTTATTTTCTCTTCGATTTTTGAAAGACGGGCCTTTTTTTGTTCAGCATAAAATTCTACCTTAGGGTTAGAAACAAATCATCTCTCCGGGTAAAATAAATGGCTACCAGCTCTGGGACTATTAGGGTTTGTTTGTTGTTGTTTTACATCCTAGTAACATCTAAGGTCATATCAGGATGGGTACCGACTTGTGACAGTGTGCACTCATGGCGACTTTATAGTGCTGTCCCACTGGGAAACCAGGCCGCTAGCACCATGACCTGATATCCCACTCAGTCACATTATCCTGACACTGAGTCAACCAGTCCTTGTCCTATCCTATTAATGCCAAGTGCCTGGCTAGGAAACAACAAGTATCAAATTTTAAGTCATTGGTTTGACTCGACCAGTGTTCGAACCCACGACCCCACGATCTACCAGCACGGGAGATGGATGCTCTAACTCATTCGACTATTAGGGATTCGGGACGCGGGGGAGGTGGGGATGCGGGGGATGCGGGGAGGCGGGGGAGGTGGGGGAGGTCGGTGATACTGGGGAGGGAGCATATACGCATCAATACCTTCGACATGTGTACGCAGCTTACGAAGCTCAATACCCACACACTGCACCACTCGATCCTCTGCTGACAGAGCGGTGGCAGTGCGTTGTGAGACCTTATTTTGACAGCCGACAATCCTTCGCAATGCTGTGTGTGCACGCTTCTTTTTGTTGGGGGGGGGGGGGGGGGGGCGGTGAAAATCGACCGCTAATTCAAATCATTCATTGTTGGATAATGGATTATCATTATGTTTACTGTTTTCGTGATTTAGAAGCTGCGGTTTTGGTTCACATGTGCATCATTATTTATGCATCTATTAATTGTGCATCATTATTTGTGCATCATTAATTGTGCATCATTATGTATGCATCATTATTTGTGCATCATTATTTGTGCATCATTATTTATGCATAATTATGTATGCATCATTATTTGTGCATCATTAATTGTGCATCATTATTTGTGCATCATTATGTATGCATCATTATTATGCATCATTATTTGTGCATCATTAATTGTGCATCATTATTTGTGCATCATTATTTATGCATCACTTTGTGCATCATTAATTGTGCATCAGAAATTGCATATCGGAAATTGTGCAATAAGTTTGGTGCCGGTTGTTTGTTGGGAGTTTCACGTCCTGGCAACATCTATGGTCATATTATGAAGGGTACCGACTTGTGACAGTGCGCACTCATGACACCTTTATAGTGTTGCCCCAATGGGAAATCATGATCCAATATCCCACACAGTCACATTATCCTGACACTGAGCTAACCAGTCCTTTCTACCTGCCCTATCACAGTAATATTGCCTTTAAACCTTCTCTATCCATGTAATGCCAAGCACGAGGCTAGGATGCGACAAGTATTAATTTTATAAGTCATCGGGTTTGACTCGACTGAGAACCGAACGCCCTATTTCGCCTGCGCTCTACGGATTCGGCCACCGCGCCCGATTTGCGCATCATCATTTGTGCATCATCATTTGTATATAATCATATGTACATGATCATATATACATCATCATATGGATGTCATCATTATATCTGCACCATCAATTGTGCATCATCAATTGTGCATCATCAATTGTGTGTCATAAATTTTGCATCTTCAATTGTGCATCATCAATTGTGCATCATCAATTGTGCATCATCAATTGGGTGTCATCAATTGGGCATCATCAATTATGTTTCATCAATTGTGCATCATCAATTCTGCGTCATCAAGTGTGCATCATCAAGTATGTGTCATCAATTGTACATCATCGATTCTGCGTCATCAATTCTGCATCATCAATTATGTGTCATCAATTTTGCGTCATCAATTCTGCATCATCAATTCTGCATCATCAATTATGCGTCATCAATTCTGCGTCATCAATTCTGCATAATCAAGTGTGCATCATCAAGTATGTGTCATCAATTGTACATCATCGATTCTGCGTCATCAATCATGCATCATCAATTACGTGTCATCAATTCTGCATCATCACTTTTGGGTAGTAATGGATGGTGATATCAGGGAGCCTAGGTGGTGTAATGGTTAGCACACTGGCCCGGAATGCAAAGAGATGTGGGTTTGAGTCCCGCTCTAGGCGCAATATTTCCAATTTTCATCACCCCCATGACACTGGTTGATGTGACCAGGATCCTGTACAAGTTATGCGCTGTGTAGTTGTTGAACCTACCCTGTGTATGTATGAGTTACTAATGCCTGTATGTATGTAATTGTAAGCATTAAAAGACTTAAAATTCCAGGGGGACGAGTGTAGTGGTCTGCACTGCCCTCTCAGGCAAGGAGCCACATAGACAGGTAGGTGTGGGTAGTATGGTGATATGAGGGAGTCTAGGTGGTGTAATGGTAAGCACACTGGCCCGAAATGCAAAGAAATGTGGGTTCGAGTCCCGCTCTGGGCACAATATCTCCCATGTTCATCACCCCACGACACTTCCCACTACGTGGCCTGGAATTCTGTATTCCTAGGTAGACTGAGGAAGAGTTATTGTCTGCAATTGAAATTTCCTGAGTGTTCTTAGTTTGTTTTACGTCCTAGCAAAATCTAAAGTCATATCAGGACGGGTACCGACTTGTGACAGTGCACACTCATGGCAACTTTATAGTGCTGCCCTACTGGGTGACCCAGCCACCAGTCCCATGCCCTGATATCTAAAACACTTCCATAATTCTGATACTGAGCTAACCAGTCCCTGCCCTATCCTATTAATGTCGAGGATCAGGCTAGTTAGCAACAAGTATCAATTTTGTAAGCCATTGGTTTGAATCAGTGGATTTTTCAACTGCGGGACCTTCGACACAGGAAGCCTGCGCTCTTACTGATTCAGCCACTGAATCGCGCTTAGATCAAAATGATGAAACATTTTAGACATCATCACATGACAGGGCCTAAACTATTCTCAATTTGCACTAGATGGGATGGCCGAATGAGTTGAGGGTCCGTCTCCCGTTTTGGTACATCGTGGGATTCGAACCCATGGGTTCAAACCCTGATCGAGTCAAACCAATTTATTCTTTTCACTTCCTAGCCAGGGGATCGGCATTATTAGGATTTGGCAAGGACTGGTTGGCTCAGTGTCAGGATAAGGTGACTGTGTGTGATATCAGGTCATGGTGCTGGCAGCCTGGTCTCCCAGTGGCGGCGCATACAATGTCACAAGTCGGTACCCGTCCTCATATGAGCTTAGATGTTGCCAGGACGTAAAGCTTCAACAACAATGTGGTGTCCTCTGTGGTTTCTAGGTCAGACTCCTAATCTGAAGGTTAGTGGTTCGATTCCCTATGCCATCACCTCTTCCAATTTGGATTTCCACTGCTGTGTATAACTTACAGCGTCATCAAAAGCCAGTTGCTCTCATACCATGTCTATGTGGTATGGGAGGCTAAAACTCCCTCGGGTCGGTAAAAGTGTAGGCCTCGGATTTATATCGACCAACGGTCTAATGGTGATAACAAGTCTATTCAGACTTATCCATCATAGGCAGTATAAATCTTCAAGAAAGAAAGTGTGACCAACCAACAATCTATTTGCCGCAGTTCATAACGTGCATGGGCATGTTCAGCCTCTCTGCAGACAATATAATTAGAGTGGGGAGTAACGTATTAATGTGTACTATGCATAATGAGCGCCGACCTACTGAATCATTGATGAACCCGACGCAACATATCAATAACAACACATTCAGGCAGACCAGACGGGATGGCCGAATGAGTAGAGCGTCCGTTTCCTATTTTTGGGAGATCGGGAGATCCGAACCCACGAGTTTGTGTGTTCGAACCCTGGTCAAGTCAAACGAATGACTTAAAAAGTAATACTTCTCGCTTCCTAGCCAGGCGCTCAGCATGATTAGGATAGGGCAATGACGGGTTGGCTCAGTGTCAGGATAATGTGACTGAGTGGGATATCAGGTCATGGTGCCAGCAGCCTGGTGTGCCAGTGGGGGAGCACTATACAGTCGCCATGAGTGCGCACTGTCCCAAGTCGGTACTCAACCTGATATGACCTTAGATGTTGCTAGGACGTAAACTAACAACAATAAAATACATTCAGACACCACAACCCGACCATTCCCAACACTGGTTTACTAAGCTTGCACTTTGTTTGGATTGTTGGGGTTTTATATGTGCTCTATAATCCATTATGGGAATATAAACGAGGACACTACCACTTAACAGTTCTCTTATATATATTAGTTATAACCTACTATCCGTACTGGTATAGGATTTAGTTCCTGCTTCTGCCACTAAGGCGCCATCTGTGAGTGGGTCCTGGTCACTCTGATACCAGCTGCTTCTAATCTAGATTTTAAATTTAATTGTAAGTGTGTTTAGCAGGCTCCTGAGAAGGTGGTCCTATATGGACACAGTTAATTGAATCGCCGTCAAACCTTTGTAAAACCCTACTAAGGGACCCTACATTAATCAACACAACATCACCACCTACACTTACTCAGCACCCCAGATCAAAGACTTGGGGCTTTTTCCTTCCTGTTTAATGTTTTGTTGTGACTCCCGTTGTAATCACGTTAAGTAGAAAATAACGCACAAAAGGGGAAGGTGATCATTGGTGCCTGCATCACCACCATCACCATCACCACCACCATTAGCATCATCACCACCACCATCATCACCAGCACCATAACCATCATTATCTTCACCACAATCACCACCATCATCATCACCACCATCTTCATCATCACTACCATCACAATTATAATCATCACCACTACCATCATCACCACCACCATTATCACCATCACCATCACACTCATTACCACCACCATATCATCATTAGCTTCGCCACAATCACCATCATCATCACCATAATCTTCATCATAACTACCATCACCATTATCACCATCACCACTACCATCATCACCATCACCATTATCATCACCACCATCACAATCATCACCACCACCATAACCATTATTATATTCGCCACAATCACCATCATCATCATCATAATCTTCATCATCACTACCATCACCATCATCACCATCCACCACCATCATCACCACCATCACATAAAACAATATGTAATCATCATATGCATTAATTCTAAATAATAGAATAGCGTTTTCGGATTGATTAGGAAACGGTGTGAATATTGGTTGATTGGTTGTTGGAGATTTACATCCTGGCAACATGCAAGGTCCTATCAGGAAGGGTACCGACTTGTGACAGTGCGCACTCACCGCAACTTTATAATAGAAGGGCGGGGCCTGGCGGGGCGGGGCGGGGCTGTGGTTTCGTGGGGTGGGGCGTGCCGAGGTGGGACGGGGCGAGACGGGGCGGGGCGGGGCGGGGCGGGGCGGGGCCGGGCGGGGCGGGGCGGGGCCGGGCGGGTCGAGGGGGGGGGGGGGCAACTTGACCAATCAGCAGCCGATCCATCACGACTGCGGACAGGACGGAGGGAAAAGGACAGGGCCATATGATGGATGCACGACCAGTGGTGAGGACTATTCCCGCCAACCCACGCCCCCCACACACACCCCAACACACCCACCCACACACACACATCACCCACCACCCACAGGGCGCGATAGCCGAATCGGTAGAGAGTGGTCCTTGCGTGCAGGAGTTCAGGAGTTTGGTTCTCAGTCTAGTCAAACCAACGACTAATCAAATTGATACTTGTCGCTTTCTAGCCAGGCGCTCTGCATTCATAGGATATGGCAAGGACTGGTTGGCTCAGCATCAGGATAATGTGACTGAGTGCGATATCGGGTCATGGTGCCAGCGGCCTGGTTTCCCAGTTGGGCATCACTATAAAATCGAAATGAGTGCGCACTGTCACAAGTCGGTACCCGTCCTTATATGACCTTAGATGTTGCCAGAAGGTAAAACTCCAACAATCAACCCACCCAACACACACCCAACAAGCACCTCTACACCCTGTTGATCTACCTTCCGACGGGTGCCGCAGCTCTCTAAGTGCCGCCCGGCGATAGGACTTAAGGAGCCCCCCACCCCCACACCCCCACCCCACCCCCCACCAGACAACCCGGGCAAACCCCCGCCGGCAATACGTCACTTCCGGGTGAGCCTGTTCACCGCTGGTTTTCTCACTTCCGACAAATACCAACCATTCCCGGCACCCCGCCCGACCTCCCCCCCCCCCCCCCAACCCCAGTTCTGGTCACGTGGTTGTTATTGGATTTTTGGATTTTTGCAGAGAAAAAAATTGTTGGTACTCATCAGAACATACATTTTTGTCAGCGCTGAGGCACTGGCCTTCCGGGCCATTTACCTGTTTGCATTACATTGTAAATCTGAGGTAGATCAGCGGGTACATAGGTAGGGCATATTAGTAGATTATGAAGGTAGTAGTGGTATTATTATTGGTAGTAGTGGTTGGTTTGCTTGTTGGGGTTTAACCTCCTTGCAACATCTAAGGTAATATCTGGAAATGGGAAATATTGCGCCAAGGGCGGGGCTCGAACCCAGATCTCTTTGCATTTCGGGCCAGTGTGCTAACCATTTCACCACACTACCCACACCTACCTGTCGATGCTCAGTGTCAGGATAATGTGACTGAGTGGGATATCGGGCTATGGTGCCAGTGGCCTGATTTCCCAGTGAGGAAACACTATAAAGTCATCACGAGTGTGCGCTGTCACAAGTCGGTAGCCGCCCTGATATGACCTTAGATGTTGCCAGGACGTAAAGCTCCAACAACCAACCAACGAATCAATAATTCACTACACGAGACACAACACGTTATATGTATATTTGGAAACAGATTTATTATCTGAGAACAATTAAAAGGCTCAAGGAGCAGCAATCTCGGGGTGGCGACAGTGGCCCTCTTTCATGATCAAAGTATGCATCAAGGTCTAGTGACATTAATCAGACATCGTGTATATATATCGTACATAGGCACCGTGGCCTCTTAGTCTTGCGAGACAGTATTACAGTCAGTTTTAGAGTTTCTTGTAGCTTCAAATCTGGAATACAAACATAGTATCGTAATCTATCATAACAGTAATCAATCAGGTTGGATCACCTCGGCAGCGCTCAACCCCCTTCGTTAAGGGTGAGGGGGTGGGAATTTTCCGCATGTCTTAGTCCACTGGCGGGCAGGCGGGCTGTGAGACGCGTGCTAGTGACCGATACGCCGCCCTGGTGTCTCGTGAGTGAATTAGGGATGTTAGCTAGCCAACATCACCAATTCACTACACGAGACACAACACGTTATATGTATATTTGGAATCAGATTTATTATCTGAGAACAATTAAAAGGCTCAAGGAGCAGCAATCTCGGGGTGGCGACAGTGGCCCTCTTTCATGATCAAAGTATGCATCAAGGTCTAGTGACGTTAATCAGACATCGTGTATATATATCGTACATAGGCACCGTGGCCTCTTAGTCTTGCGAGACAGTATTACAGTCAGTTTTAGAGTTTCTTGTAGCTTCAAATCTGGAATACAAGCATAGTATCGTAATCTATCATAACAGTAATCAATCAGGTCGGATCACCTCGGCAGCGCTCAACCAAACAATCTTCCGAGCGCTGCCGGGGCAACACTAACGTGAAGGGCGCTTAGGTATGCGTTTACAGAGGCGCTTCGCCAGGTACCTGCGGCCATTATGTGTCCAGTGTTAGCCCTTCACCTTGACAGGCCTGGGTAACACCCCTGCGGAGCCCATGGAGGGTAAAACCTGTGTCTCTACCGAGAGCCATGAATGAGGCCATAGTCAATGCTCGTTTCAGGACCGGGAGGGACAAGGGAAGGCCTGATGGCAGCATGAAGGCTGGTGCATTAGGGTAGGCTGGGGTTATCGCGTATCTTTCCCAGGCTCGGACCGGACAACATGAGGAGCGCGGGAGGGCAGGGAGCCGAAACATTATAGGTGGAGCAGAGGACGGCCGGGTTTTCGTGGACCTTAGTACTACCGTTAAGTTATTTCCATCTACATAAATGTCCTTGTGTCTTAGAACATGGGTCATGCTTTTGGGCTCAACAGAAGAGGGAACTAGATTTCCTTGTCTGACAAAGGTAAAGTAGCCTATTATGAGAGCCGCTATGATAACATTAGGAGCTGGGCTTAGACTTTGGAGGTATTCTATTATTGCCTTGAGTTCGGATGGAGTAATTGGGGTAGCTCTAGTGACTATGTGAGAGGTTGTTTTAAATATACCGGATTTATAGAGTTTAATCTCAGGTGCATCAAATGCGCTGGCCGACCCAACACCTGCTGCTACCCAGAGTTTTACTGAACTAAAATAGTTCATGATGGCACCAGGCGATTTAAGACGGTCTTTGAGGAACATAAGAAATGACAAGAGGACGTATACTGACGGGTTTTGACAATCTATGGAGTGCTGTGTACAAAGGTCTATATAGAGTTTAACATGAGCTGCCTTGTTCTTCCAGGTGCGAGGCGCTAACGCGAGCACATAGCTGTCCAGGAGTCTCTGGTGATGCATTAGCGAGAATCCTGGAAGATAGAGCCACAAAATTACTATCTTCCGAACCTGATTATTACAGTTTGCATTTCAAGATGTTGAGCGATATCAATAGCGTAATTTCTTGCAGGCCACGATTTTGACACATATTCAGGGCTGACAATTTATGGGTTTTATCCTGTGGGGCTCTATTAAGAGCATCTGCTAGAATCAGTTCTTTCCCTGGTTTATGTAGAATGACAAGTTCGCAATTCTTCGTAGCTGCGATTAACCATAGTTGTCTTGCACATGCACAGAGAATTTTATCTTTACCACGTCCTGAGTCTAGAACTTGTTGGGAGACAATATTATCTGTGTTAACGACTATAGTAAATTCATGTGGGTTGGGGGGGAAGTAGATTAGTTACAGCGTGTACCAGGTTAAGGGCTTCAAGTTGTGTAATTAGCAGTTCCTGTGCGCATAATTCGGAGTCGTACTCAATACTAAAATAGTGCGTAGGAGAGAATGCCCCACCCGCTTTCAGTGTTGAGTCACACTCAATAATCCATTCTTCCCTCAGTGCAGAGGGCAGCAGCTGTATACCATTATAACTATTTGCGAAAAGTTTAAACCATTCAAGGTCTCTTAGCAAATCTTTGTCGAATACATGTTGACCTACATATGGTGAAGCTCTGAGCACGGCTAGTACCCTGTTTGTAAATCTAACTGCCGGTTGGATACATTTTGACAAGTGGTGTAACTTTCCAGCTAAGCTCTGTAACTGTTTTCTCGAAGATGTAGTTTTTCCTTCCCACAGCAAGCATTCTTCTAACACTTCTGTTACTTTTTCTTGAGGCAAGGTGACAGTCATAGCAATAGAATCGACTAGAAATCCTAACCAAGTTATTGAAGTAACCGGGAGGGGTGCATTTTTCTACAGCCAAGTCCAACCCTAAGTCACTCGATAATGTGTTAAAGTAGTTAAAAGCATCCCATGCTTTCTGTTCAGTTGCTTCCACTTCTATGAAATCATCTAAATAACATAACGAGAAAAAACCTGCTTGTCTTAGTAACCAAACTACTGCCCTAGTAGTGCGAGCGCAAGCAAGTGCTGAGGTTCTACAGCCGAACGGAGGCGCAATGTCAATATAAATACTACCGTTAAGCGCGATTCCTAATAGTGGAACGGACAATGGACATACTCCAGTTGGCGGTAGGCTCTCGCTAGATCGCCCCCCCACATCCAGGCGCTGGGACCAATCTTGATTAGTCAGTCCGATAGGGTAGAAACTGAGGGTAGACAAAAATTAAAGGGGCGCCCCAAGTAGAATCCTCTAACAATTCCTGCATTTACACTCTTTCCCTTTGGGAAACTGAGATCGATGATTATCCTTTTATCCGTAGAGCCCTTCTTAGGTCTAGTCATCATCGGGCTGATTTGACACCATGGAGAAAATGGAAGTGATTGGAAAGGGCCTAGTAGCGCTCCATGATGGAGCTCGGTCGTAATAAACTTTTTAATATGAAAGTCTGCATTATCTGATTTTGCGTGATTTCTGAAGGTTGGGACTGGGACCCTTTTTGATGTGTAATCCAGGGGCCAGCCAAATTCTAGATGTTCGACTACCAGGACATCAGGATAGTCCAACAACACTGCTCACCATCGAGGAATATTCAAACCTGACGGAACTGAAATTTTTGCTCCCATAAAATTTGGTAAGCCAGTGACACATACTTTCTCAAATATATCTCGATATATACCATTACCAAACCAGGGTTGATCTACCGACGTTGGCCAGAATTCTAGCAGTGTGTTTTGATATTGCAGGGGGGAGGGCGGTGGGACAAAATCTGAGTTATTACTAATTGTCGACGTCAATACAACTTCTAATGGGTCGTCAAACAGGTCAAAAGTTGGCATATCTAAATCGGTTATCGCAGTACTTACACCAGTTGTGTGAAGTGGCTGTATCTGTACATTGGATGAGGAATCATTATTTTTAACAAGCACTGGCAAATCAGTAACAATTTTAGGTATACTATCATTATCATTTCTTTCATGCTTCTTATCAGATACAGAGGTGGCATTACAAGTATGCTCACTTGATGAATTCGGGGGATAATTAAGAGTGACATTTTTATCAGCGGCTGATAGAGGCAAGACGGTAACAGAGTCAGGAGTGCTAATCGTGGTTGAAACATGTTTAACAGTTGGAAAGTCAGATACTTTATGAACTATGTTTAGATTATTGCCCGGCACAGAAAGTGAACTCACATCGTTATTGTTAGGTGCGCTCTCGGTTGTTTTCTTGTCTAAGAACCTTCTCTTTTTAAGGCAATCTTGCTCGCGATGAACTAAAATGCGCTTAAACCTGTAAGCACACCATGCGTATATATGCGTGGATCGATCAGGAAGGGCACCATGTGTTGCAGTAAATCCACAGTCTTTCCCCCAGTTCCAAAGATTACATGGCTTTCCCTCTGTCTCTCTAGTATAGTCGTCTCTCTGATTAACGGGGGATGGGTTGATTCCGGTTGATGCCGCTGCAACCGCGGGTACCTGAGCAGGACGCTGTGTCGTTGCGGGGGCAGGACGAGGGTAAGTGAACTGATTAGAGGCAGCTCTAGATTGAAGCGTCCTTACAGCTTCGGCACAAATATCGCGCTGGACATCTTTTATCGCGGAAGGATCCGCCCAGCCGTCCCTAAGTCGACCATCTGCTATCATAGCAAATACGCGTTCTGACCAACGTTGGCATGTTGGCCAATCCCAGGTTATGGCCATGAGGGCAAGATCTTTTTTGTGTTGTAATACGGCAGGGTAGCAGTCGGAGCAGTCGGAGCGGCCGCCATGCGCTCCAATGCTTCCACCCTCGCTAGAACCGATCTGGAGACACTTCCCACAGAGGGTGGGGTAGGAGTAGAATCGCCATCAGAGGAAGGAACAGGGGCCAAAGGTACCCGAACAGACGCTTGAAAAGGAAGTACTGGTCGTCGAGGAAGATTAGTTTTAGAGGGTCGTCCCCGGCGTTTTCTCATTGGCGGCATTTTGCAGGACGAATTTTCCGCACGTCTTAGTCCACTGACGGGCAGGCGGGCTGTGAGACGCGTGCTAGTGACCGATACGCCGCCCTGGTGTCTCGTGAGTGAATTAGGGATGTTAGCTAGCCAACATCACCAATTACACTCAGTCCTATCAGGGGCTAGTTAAGGGGCTGGAGTCACCAATTAACCTGTGGGCAGTGGTAGTTTACAGGGTGGCGCCACCAAGCGGGGGAAGCAGAGATTACCAGTAACACCCCCATGACACCAAACCAGTTCTCAAAACGTCCGACCCCCTTCTAAAACAGGGTAGAACGTGGCTGCCGAAAATGTTGAACATGCTCAAAGTTCTAGAGCACCCTTCCATCCTGGCCCATCCATGCAGTTCATACAAAGTTAGTAAAACCTTGCTACTATATCCACCACATTCGCACAAAGTTTGAGCCCATTCGGCAACATTTTCAAGAACGTAGTAAGAACTACTTAGTTGTGATGGGGGTATTAAATTAAGAGCTATGGATCTGGAGGGAGGTGGTGGTGGTGGGGAGGGGGGGGGGTGTTATGTCATTGGCACGAACATTGGTGCAGTCCTTTAAACTTAAAGTGTGTCAACATGAAAGATGACGAGAGATTCATGCATGGCATTCAGATATGGTGGTTAATTGGAATTTAACTGTGGAAATTTTGTAGGAAATCTCAACATTCTCGCCAGTTTCCCACTGAACTTCCTGACAAACACGTCACCGTTCAGAAGTCATCCGCCTACCTCTCTCAACACAACTCAACGCAATTCAGTCGAACACTCACCACTAACCCTTCCACTTTGCCGCCCTCCTCCAACACTTACCGGCCTCCCTCTTCAACTCATCACCCTCTCCCAACACTGATAATCCTTCCCCATCCCCTTTCCCCTACCCTTCTCTCCAACCACCACCCTCCTCTCCTGCCTCCTCCCACTCTCTCCCAACAACACCCTCCCCTCCCCCCCCCCTCCCCTTCCCCTCCCCCACCCCCTTACCCCTTCCACTCTTCCCCCTTTCCCAGCCCTTCCCCTTCCCCTACCCTCCCCTCCAACTTCCCCCTCCCAACACCACCCTCCCTCTTCCCCTTCTCCCCCCCCCCCACTATCACAATACCCCTTTCCCTCCTTCCCGCTCCTCCTACCCCTTCCACCTCCCACTTCACCTCTCCCCCAATACCACCCTCCCATTCACATTCTCCCCCCTCCCCCCAACATCCACCCTCCCCATCCCCTCCAACAACCACCCTCTCCCCTCCTCCCCCTTCCACTCCTCATCCTTCCCTCTCCCCCCTCCCCCCCACCCACCCCGACCCCCAACATCACCCTCCCCATCCTAAAACCACCTTCCCCTCCTCCCCTTCCACTCCTCATCCTTCCCTCCCCCCCTCCCCCCACCCACCCCCCACCCCCAACATCACCCTCCCCATCCTAAAACCACCTTCCCCTCCTCCCATTCCACTCCTCATCATTCCCTCCGCCCCTCCCCCCCACCCACCCCCACCCCCAACATCACCCTCCCCATCCTAAAACCACCTTCCCCTCCTCCCCTTCCACTCCTCATCCTTCCCCTCCTCCCCCTCCCCTCCACCCACCCCCACCCCCAACATCACCCTCCCCATCCTAAAAACCACCTTCCCCTCCTCCCCTTCCACTCCTCATCCTTCCCTCCCCCCCTCCCCCCACCCACCCCCACCCCCAACATCACCCTCCCCATCCTAAAACCACCTTCCCCTCCTCCCTTCCACTCCTCATCCTTCCCTCCTCCTCCCCCACCCACCCCCCGCCCCCAATATCACCCTCCCCATCCTAAAACCACCTTCCCCTCCTCCCCTTCCACTCCTCATCCTTCCCTCCCCCCTCCCCCCCCACCCACCCCCACCCCCAACATCACCCTCCCCATCCTAAAACCACCTTCCCCTCCTCCCATTCCACTCCTCATCATTCCCTCCGCCCCTCCCCCCCACCCACCCCCACCCCCAACATCACCCTCCCCATCCTAAAACCACCTCCCCCTCCTCCCCTTCCACTCCTCATCCTTCCCTCCTCCCCCTCCCCTCCACCCACCCCCACCCCCAACATCACCCTCCCCATCCTAAAACCACCTTCCCCTCCTCCCCTTCCCACTCCTCATCCTTCCCCTCCCCCCCTCCCCCCCACCCACCCCCACCCCCAACATCACCCTCCCCATCCTAAAACCACCTTCCCCTCCTCCCCTCCCACTCCTCATCCTTCCCTCCTCCTCCCCCACCCACCCCCCGCCCCCAATATCACCCTCCCCATCCTAAAACCACCTTCCCCTCCTCCCCTTCCACTCCTCATCCTTCCCTCCCCCCCTCCCCCCACCCACCCCCACCCCCAACATCACCCTCCCCATCCTAAAACCACCTTCCCCTCCTCCCCTTCCACTCCTCATCCTTCCCTCCTCCTCCCCCACCCACCCCCGCCCCCAATATCACCCTCCCCATCCTAAAACCACCTTCCCCTCCTCCCCTTCCACTCCTCATCCTTCCCTCCCCCCCTCCCCCCACCCACCCCCACCCCCAACATCACCCTCCCCATCCTAAAACCACCTTCCCGTCCTCCCATTCCACTCCTCATCCTTCCCTCCTCCCCCTCCCCCCCCCCGCCCCCTCCCCCAACATCACCCTCCCCATCCTAAAACCACCTTCCCCTCCTCCCCTTCCACTCATCATCCTTCCCTCCTCCCCCTCCCCCCCACCCACCCCCACCCCCAACATCACCCTCCCCATCCTAAAACCACCTTCCCCTCCTCCCCTTCCACTCCTCATCCTTCCCTCCTCCTCCCCCACCCACCCCCGCCCCCAACATCACCCTCCCCATCCTAAGACCACCTACCCCTCCTCCCCTTCAACTACTCATCCTTCCCACCTCCCCCTTCTCCCACCCACCCCCACCCCCAACATCACCCTCCCCATCCTAAAACCACCTTCCCCTCCTCCCCTTCCACTCCTCATCCTTCCCTCCTCCTCCCCCACCCACCCCCACCCCATCATCACCCTCCCAGTCCTAAAACCCCTCCTCCCCCTTCCCCTCCTCCCCTTTCACCTCCTCCCGATTCCCCTTCTCCCCCACTCCCCCACCCCTTTCCGCCCCCAACATCATCCTCCCGGTCTAAAACCACCTTCCCCTCCTCCCCTTCTTCTCCTCCCCTTCCCCTCCTCCCCTTCTCCTCCCGCCCCTTTTCCCTCCCCCTTTCCCGCCCCCTTCCCCGCCTACCCCTTCCCCGCCTCGCCCTTTCCCTCCTCCCCCTCTCTTCCCCCACCCTTTCCCGCCCCCAACATGACCCTGCCCGTCCTAAAACCACCATCCCTTCCTCCCCCCCTGCCCCTCCTCCCCTCTCTCCTCACACCCTCTCCCCCCACTTCCCTCTCCCCCAGGCTGGCCCTTCCCCTGCCGGGCTCCCCCCCCCCCCCCCCCCCCCACTGTCCTCCCACTTCGGGTGCCAGACAGTCAATTGTCCTCCAATTGTTGCCGCATTTCCCTACGGCCTAAGGGGCAGGGCCTGAGCCAGGGCCGACCTACCCCTGGAGCAAGGCTCCTCAAGTCGGGTGTCAAAACACTAGAGGAGCCACACACACCCACACACCTATACACCCACATACACATCCTCAGACACCCACACTCACACACACCAACACACATACATTCACACACACCCACACACACACATCCACATACCACCACACCCCCACATACGCCCACACCCACATCCATACCCACCCATACACATACAGACACCCAAACACACACCCACACACACTCACACAACCACACACACATACATCCACACACACCCACACACACATCCACATACCACCACACCCCCACATACGCCCACACCCACACCCACATCCACACCCACACCCATACACATACAGACACCCAAACACACACCCACACACACTCACACAACCACACACACATACATCCACACACACCCACACACACACATCCACATACCACCACACCCCCACATACGCCCACACCCACATCCACACCCACACCCATACACATACAGACACCCAAACACACACCCACACACACTCACACAACCACACACACACATACACCCACACATACACATCCACACACACCACATCCACACACACATTCGCACACACACCACCATACTCGCACCCCTCACACCTCAATCTCTCCAACCTCTCTCACCCCTCCCCCACACAATAACAATCCTTACCTTTCATCAGCCACATCCTTGCCAGCCTGACACTCCCACCCGCACCCTCAGCACCCCCACTCCCTACACCTTCCCCCCACACCCCTCCGGACCCCCAGCCCCCCCCCCCACATTCCCACACCCCTCTTCACCCCTACACCCCTCCAGAGACTCCTCCCTCTCCCTCGCTTTCCGTCACCCTCACACCCTCCCCCTCCACCTCACCACATATCCCTCTCTTCCTCCCCCCTCACAACACAATCCTATCCTCCCCGCCTCCCCTCCTCCCCTCCCCCCTCTCCCAACAAAAGTATCCCCTCCCTCTCACAACAGACAATCCTCCCCTCCCTCTCATAACACAATCACCTATCCTCTCATAACACAATCCTACCCTCCCATCCACAAGAAAACACACCCCTCCCCTCCCTCTGCCAATACAACCCCCATCTCTCACAACACAATCCTCCCTCCCTCTCACAACACAATCCTCCCCATCCCTCTCACAACACAATCCTCACCTCCCTCTCACAACACAATCCTCACCTCGCTCTCACAACACAATCCCTCCTCTCTCACAACACAAGCACCTATATCTCTCATAACACAAGCCTACCTTCCCTCTCACAAGACAATCACCCTCCCTCTCACAACACAATCCTTCCCTCCCTCTCACAACGCAATCACATCTCCCTCTCACAACACAATCACATCTCCCTCTCACAACACAATCACCCCTCCCTCTCACAGCACAAACAGCTCTCCCTCTAACAACACAATCCTACCCTCCCTCTCACAACACACCCCTCCTCTCCCTCTGCCAATACAACCCCATCTCTCTCACAACACAATCATCCCCACCCATCTCACAACACAATCCTCCCCATCCCTCTCAGAACACGATCCTCGCCTCCCTCTCACAACGCAATCCCTCCTTTCTCTCAGAACACAATCCTCCCCTCCCTCTCACGACACACCTCTCCCTTCCCTCTCACAACACACCCGTTGCCTCCCTCTCAGTACAATCCTCTCCTCCCCTTCCACTCACACCACACCTCTCCGCTCCCTCTCACAACATAATAATCCTCTCCCTCTCACAACACATTCCCCGTCTCCCTCTCACAACACCCTCCACTCCCCCGAACCCCTCCCAACACCTTTCTTTCCGGGCCTTTTCTCGGCCAGTCCAATATCCACAACTTGGCTTAGTCATCTGGCAGTTGAAGTTATAGCATGAAAGAGGTCAACCCCCTTGTGGGTAAGCATCTGGGGTCCCAGATGCTGGGATGCATAACAAGAGCCGAACCAGACTCTTGCCACCTGCGCATGCGCACAGTGTACAGCACTAGTCCACAATGGAAAACAAATTTGTTTTATTTATGGCTCTGTCACATATCACTGGATTGGGGAAACGGAAAGAAACTGAACAAAGTCTGTTGATATCCGGCAAAGTCCGGTTTGTGTCCATTGCATATCCATTGAATATCCGTTGATATCTGGCCTGATCCCTGACAAGTTTTGAGCATGCGAAAAACTTGGAATGGATGCATCCGGATTGATGTCTATGGTTCTTGTCCGGTTTGAGTTTGTTTAGTCTGCTTACCATCCATTGGCTATCCGTTCATGTACGTTTCATGTCCATATAATTTCCTTCATCCGGCAGCCCGATATCGCAAGATTTTGACACATTTTTATACATGTTTATACTTATCCCGCATGAACACCACTGGACTAGAAAATTCTGTCCGTTGCTCAATCCGGCATAGTGTGACAGGCACTTTAACGGTGCTTCTAGAGCACATTCATTTTCATCATCGGCTATTGGATGTCAAAGATATGAAGAGTTCAGGCGCAAAACCATGGAAACGCCAATGCAAAAATGGTTAGCTCAGTGTTAGGTTTGTTTGTTTGTTGTTTTACGTCCTAGCAACATCTAAGGTCATATCAGGACGGCTCAGTGTTAGGAGAATGTGAATGAGAAGGATAATGAATCCTGGTTCTGGTGGCCTGATTTCCCAGTGGGGCAGCACTATAAAGTCACCATGTGTGTGGACTCTAACAAGTCCCATGTGTGTGCACTGTCACAAATCGGTACCCGTCCTGATATGACCTTAGATGTTGCCAGGACGTAAAATTCCAACAACCAGCCTACATACAATCCTACATTTGTGCATGTATGGATCCATATGTGTATTACTATATAAATACATACATACCTATATGTGTACATGTATGTGTACATGTATATATAGACCTTTGTGAGTAAATAACCTACATGTATACAAACAACTCAACATGTGTACATGTATGGATGCATACGACTGTATACAAATACATGCAGACCTATATGTGGACATGTATGGATGCATACGACTGTATACAAATACATGCAGACCTATATGTGGACATGTATGGATGCATATGGTATGCCGGTATTGCAGGTATAGCAATACCTCAGGGAGTATGACGCCCCTGCCTTGCAGAGTTGTAAACCACTGCCTTGTGGTACAGGTCCTTGACAGAACCGAAGGCTAAGGGAGCAAACCCTAAACAGAAAACCATGTCAATGTGGCAGCATTAAGGGCGGTTGATGTATGGAACTCCCAACATCTCCCGACCAGCCACTGCAGGGACACATAGTTTTGCGCCTGTCTTGACATGTTCTTGCCGGTGTGAAACCTCTATTTGCTCCCCGAGAGAGTGCCACTGGTAACTTGCAAAAGCCAGCAGCACTTCAACACTTTTGCAGGCAGCTTTCATGAAATGTACAACCGCACTACCATCAAGAGAAACCTGAAGCTGAGAGACATTAAGACCGACTCATGGACGCAACTCTCACAGCAGAGAGCTAAATGGAGAGCGGCAGTCAAGTAATGAAAGCAGACTTTGTCGCATCGCGACCGACAGCATCATGATGATGATGATGATGGATGCATATGACTGTATACAAATACATACCAACCTACATGTGTGCATGTATGTGTGCATGTGTATATATATACCTGCTTGTGTAAATGTACCTCCATGTATATGTACACCCCTACATGTGTACATCTAATGATGTATGTGTGCATGTGTATATATACCTGCCTGTGTAAATGTACCTCCATGTATATGTACACCCCTACATGTGTACATATAAT